>CM056993.1:199248947-200448947 GCA_029891345.1 Dryococelus australis | reverse complement strand
TGTACGTATTTTTAAACGATACTCGTAGTCAAGTAATATATTTCGCCATAATTGTCAAGTAGTAGAGTTCGGTATGCGTTGGTAATTTAATCTTCCAAATAAAATTGTTTATTGAATGTTCTGAAATGCGGGCGAGCTTAGCAACTGGCAAAGGTTCGGTTGGATATTCCGGACAGGTGTATTTGCGAGGGGAAAATGCGCTTGGTTTCAACCTGCCGCACACGAAGTTCAGTTGCCAAGTGAAATCCCGTACGAGTTGTTTTGTTTTCGATCTGCCGAACTCCAGGTTTTAGTAACAGGCGAAGCAGCGGGCTACACCTTGTCTCCTAATATACTCAAACATTTTTTTTTTTTCCAGTTCTTATGAGTAATTGAAGCCGTTGAACGTGAGGGAACGTAGGTTACAGTATTATTAGATATTTTATCGTTTCAGTAAAGATAACTAACTCAAAGCAATGGCGTACGTCCTGCGTGCACCACTCCACCTGGAAGTTTCTTGCAGGTGTAAACCAATAGGTAGCGATAAAGAACATATAATTCTTGGGAGTATACAACCAAATTACTTTCTTTTGAAAATAATTGAGTGAAATTTGATACCACATCAGAATTAATAAACTCGACTAGAAACATGACTGTGTTTAGTTTGCTGTCCGTCGCTTATTTTATAATATTGGTATTAAAATGACTAAATAAACAGCGTGCTCGAAAATAGCTTGCAACCGAACAGCAAAAGCGGTCATGGAGAAAAATCTTCTTACAAGTGACGACCAAAGTCCTGTCTCCTCTTTCTTATCGGCGTACAGGCGAGTCCATTTCAACAAAGTGCATACAATATTACAGCATTCACACGTCCAACAGAGTTAGAAAATAGCATTTTGTCGACAGCAAGTTTGACACACTTGACGAATGAAATATATCTTTTCCCTAGAATACATCATTTCTTTAATATTAACATTTAAAACACACCAAACGCAAGCAAAATATTTCAAGGGATATACTACTTTGGTTTATTATTTTCAAGCTTAATTATTCATAATTTACAAACTCTTGTAATTCATTTAAATTCATGTGCGTAGTGTTGCCATCTTGCATTCGCTAACGAAAACCCGAGCATTGCCGAAGTCTCGGAGAGCTGTAACGAAATATGACTTAGAATATGAAATTGCCTTTCTCAAAGATTTCATTCGTTTCGAGAGCTTTCGAAAACTAAGGAATACGAAAAATTAACAAATAACTTAAGAATAAACCCCTAGTTCAGTGCTTTGAGCTTAGAGGTGATGAGAGAGTTGATGCGCATGTCTCGGTAGCCCCTAGTACTCCCACGCTTTTAGGCCTCAATCGTACAAAATTCCTTCAACAAGGCGGCCATCTTAATAAATGCTTGCCGCACCTAAAACATGTTGGTTTACGTACCCTACTGTAGCACTACTTACATAAAATTTTGGCAGGTATAGAATGATCGATCCTCGATAGTCTATATGGCATAAAACCTAAATTTTTTTCAATTGAATATCTTTACAAATGGATAAGAATCTGTGTATTAGCACATTAGATAGTTGTCATAGATACAGTATACAAAATTACATTAGATTTGGTTGCTTAGTTTTCAGATGTAGTACACTAAGCTTAAATTATTTTATAGCCGCCATTATGAAAGAAAAAGTGTCACACACTTAAACATACACATTAATGTGGCCAACCATAGTACATTTTCGCCAAAGTTGGCAGAAATCGATTGATTGTTTCCCGAGTTATGATACAAAAACTTTATTCTTCATGTGGGTAATCTTACAAAATGGAGGGCAAAATATGCTCGGGTAGCCTTTGATGTTTGTAATATGTACTCCCAGGATACCATGTTAAGTTGGAATTGATTGCATAGCTTCAACGATATAGTATACTAAACTGAAATTTTTATATGGGCGCCATTTTGAAAATAAGTGCGTTAATTCATTAAACATACTTGCATTTATTACCTGCCGCAGTACTACTTTTTACCCAAATTTGGTAGGAATCGGTTTATTGTTTACCGAGATATGTCATAAAAACTTTATAAATTCAGGTAGCATTATCTTACAAAATGGCTAGGGTAGTAGTAATGATTAGAAAACTGTAAGATTGGCGTTATTGCTTGGGGACACGTTTAACTTGAAACACGTGTACCTTTGCAATACGTTTGTCATTGGACCATACTTTTTGTGACACGCCCTGATTAACTGCGCGCCAATAAATGAACACTTCGCAATTGTGCACCCCAATCACGTGTAGTGCAGTAAGAAAGGGAGTGAGTGACTTCACATCTAACGAGCAGCAATTGGAGAAACGACTCCGGCTCCAGTACATACAGTACTGTGAAGTTTAGCCTGATGCTATATAACATTGCGAAATTTGCAGGTCCCTACAGACTGTTCACGGTCAAGTGAGCATTTTGGAGGACCAATTACTTTCAGCCATTTTTTATCCTTCAACCACATTTTAAAATAAATATTGCAATGTTAGAAATAAACACAGTGTGTATATTCCACCGCACTCGGAAGTTACCGTCTAAGGCGTTAGTAAAATACATTTACTGATTATCATTCCAAATGAGAGGGCTTTCAAAAATGTTCACTTTACCGTGAACAGCCTATAGTAATGGTTATTTGGAGTGTGGCAGGCACTGCCTTGTGGCTGTAAGAGGAGACGCAGCTGGCAGAAAGCAGAAACAAAAGTAGGACTTTGAAGAGCGAACGAGTTGTGTAAAGAGAGATGATGGAGGCTGACAGCTGTGTCGTGTGTTGCAGGCAGTCCTCGGCAGAGCAGCTACACGAGGCGTCGTGTGAGGTCGAGGTACAGGAAGCCATGCCGCCGGCCAGCTACCCGTGAGTACACTACACTACACTACACTACACTCTCTAGCCGAGGGAATGTGACGTCACACGAGTGTGGTCCACATCGTCCCTGTCTCCAGCGCGACCAGCTACACGAACATAGCACACCCCCCCCCCCTCATACCTTACCATTCTTTCTCTTCTAGCGTTTCAAACACACTTTCAATAAAGTATATACTTTCCCATCCTATGTTCTACTAGAAACTTTTTCTACTTCATAAATTGCATGCAATCTTGCAATATTTTCTGTCGAGGAGTTTTTACTGTGCCTATGCCGGTTTTTCCCCCTCCCTTATAGTTTAGTTTACGTTATCATGGAAGGTAAATTTGGCCACAATCGCTGTCAAGTTTGCCCAATGCCAGTAAAGCCGCGAGCATGTGCCCTTATAGTTAGCAACTTCCCTGCATGCCTAGGCGTAAGGGGCTCAGCCCTGAGACTCACTTAGGTCCTATCCCTACCCTGGACCTCCGACCCTCTCAGTTTTAAGGTAGGTTAGAAAAAAAATCGTCCCGGTTGGGAACTTATAATTTCATATACATTTAACATGCAACGAAGGCGAACCGGGTTCAATCCCCGGTCGGGTCAATCCCGGATTTTCGCAAGTGGTAATCGTGCCGGACGATGTCGCTGGTCGGTGGGTTTTCTCGGGGATCTCCCGTTACCCTCGCCCTTGCTATTCCGGCGCTGCTCCATACTCACCTCACTCCACCTTCATCGGCTCTCAAGTTCTCGTTGTTAAGAGTCGCCTAAATACCTCGATTCAACTCGTTAACTGCTTTAGGCGGGAAAATTTGTTTTCATTACATCTTCAGGCAGGGTTCCATTCTGCCGTATACATGCTACATGTATACTTGTTTACTTTTATATTCATATATGTGCAAGTTTAAGACTGTTCGGAAAGTTCGTGGACTGGGAACATTGTGCTGATTGTGTGGGACGTATTCTATAACTGTCGCCTATGAAGATAGCCTCTGACGTGCTTTGTTTACGCGAGTAAAGCCAACGAGCAATTTTTTAGGGAAGGGGGGGGGGGGGAGGGCTGGTATTTGCTATGAAAGTTTAAATTGAAGTGTGTAGAACGCCGACGGATGGTAACGATATCCGTTAAAAACCAGACAAGGTTCGCTATTTGGCTAAATTGACCAGGAAATGTTTGAGAAGATCAAATAAGCGAATGGGTAAGAGGCAAAGGGCATACCGGCCGTATTCAAGTGCGTAGGTGTAGCCAGGTCGGACACTGTTCGGGTCACATGTGGTCCTATTTCAAGGACTGAAAGCCAACACATATAGTCTTCGTTTTCGCGTCATAATTTTGGATTCGTAGTAAATACTGACAACTTACGATTATAGAAAATGTACATTTTACGAGTTGTTTTGTATTTTCGCTCGTGTCTGCTTGCTGTAAAAAACCAGGAACATATTAATATTTTATCAGCAAGTTTCCGCCTTCTTGCAAGCAGGGAATAACACACAGTGCAAAATATATTCAAAAGTATTCTTGAATTGTCAGTTAAAGTGAATGTTGGTGTAATAAGACACGTTTAAGTTTGAAGGACCACCAGAATGTGTCTTGCGTCTGTTCGAAATGGAAATGTGTGCCACGCGATGGACTGAGAGGAAGACACGAGCTACAGCACATTCATTGTTGCCAGACATATCCTCAAGTACGAAGAGGTCCTGAACCACTGAACACAGTAATCACCGCCGACGAGTCCTGGTTCAGACATTGCGATCCCGAGTCAAAGCAACAGCAGTTCGACGTATGGAAAAACTGCCTCCCCATAAATTTCGGGGTTTTAATTCCTCAAAGAAGTTAATGTTGAATTTGATTAAATTTGTGGAATGGTTGTACCCAAGCATTGAGTTCCAGTGAAGCAAACTGTAAATGTAGATTGTTCTGCTAATGTTTTACAAGCTCGTTTCAGAAGGGCAATTTGCAAAAAGAAAATGACGCGAACTGCTTCAAGAATGAGAAGTTTTCTCTTCAGGATAACGCTAGACCGTATGTAGTAGGACATGTTACGCGAGCTTCGGAGAGAATTGCTGGGAAGTATATAGACCACGCACCCTCCACACAGCGCAGGTCCCGCCTGCCAGCGTCGTTCTCCGGCCGATAAGCGCGGGAGCTACAAGGGTTACACTGACACGCGATGCAAGTGTGCCATCGCCTCTACACGCAGGGCTCTCAACTGGCGCGCACTGTTCTCGTAGTGCTGCGGCTACCTATGGCACTTTCAGCGGTGATACTATCATCTTATTGATGGAAAGTCTGTAGGAAAGTTTAATACAGGCTCCTATAGGCTGTTCACAGTAAAATTATCACTTTTGAAAGCCCTGCTTAAGATCCACTTGTATGCACGTTGTGGATTCTTCCGCCTTATCTAAAATTAACATTGCCATCGGCGTTATCACTTTATTCATGCGTCGGTCAAATGAAACTGTGAAATTATTAAGAAAGTAAATACTTTACAAATCGGTTCATTTTTACATTTCGGTTAATCAAAAAGAAAGTGAAATAAATAATTTTAAGTTTTAACAAATGGTCACCTAACACTTTTTAATCGACGTTAAGATATGGAACTACTTTCCCGCCATCGTTACCAACTTTACTGGGCGAATGTCACTCAGTTCGCCCACTAAAATATATACATGCAGGGGCAGTGACTCTTTTCTAAGCTTCATTTCTTAAGCGCTCACTTTATCGTGAACAGCCTTTATCGTAGTTTGGCTCTTGTCCAGATAGTGCGTTTTAAGTTACGACAGTCTGCAAAAGCTATTTTTAACAACATTGGGGGGCTCTAAAATAATATTTACAGCATGTGTGCTAACTTTAAAGCACCATTCCGTCCTCTTCGTCAAACGCAGTTCCAGCGCCAAGCAGGCTCAGGAGCAAGGGAGTTGAGCTTGGGCCAGGATGTGAAAGCCATCACATATCCGCTCTACCACGCCGACCCACACGTGATGATGTGGTGGTCTGCAACGTGTGTTTGAGAAGCTAGTGCCTCGCTGGAAACCTCATACTGGCCCGGACTCTCAATAATGTTCTCAGTCCAGGAACTTTCGCAACTGCTCTCGTGTATGCATGCGTGCATGCACACATTCATGTACACATTCATATTTTAAATAAATGTATTTTAATGTGGCCCGTGATTACCGATTCGTGGCACACAAACTGTCACCAGGTTATATCTTTCAGCTCACTAGATGTTACCAACTAAACCTATTGAGCTACAACTTCGTAGGGAATTTGGAATGTTGTTGCATGCAATCTTAATACACGTATCATATTTCGTGTACTTGGATCTTTTGGATTGTGACCAGTAAGAATGCTGTATTTAATTTTATATCATGTCATGGCTTTTGTGATCGGCTAGTGGTCTTGAAAAACAAATCTCGTTGCTGATAACAAAATTTCGGTAGTAATTTTTCCCGTGTTTAAACTTGTTGACTTTCTGAATAGTTTTTAATTTACCAATGTACTGTACCTGTGTAAAGTGGGATTGGCTGTAACATGAGACAAACAACCCCTTCTCTATTGGGGAAACTTGCTCTATCTTGCAGTTTTGCACTGAAAATATTGTGCTATCAAAATACTCGATGATATATAAAACGTTATTGGAATCTGTATCTGTCAGTTTGGATTTAAATCACACCAATGGTCGTTAACGAACTAGATCCTGAGGCCAAAGGCAAGGAAAACCTTATTAAGAGTAGCCAAATACCTTATATCTCGATACCTACACTATGCTTATTCAGCACGACAAGGTTGGAAACCTTTATCCACTAGTGCATTCTCGGATAAATTTATGTTAAAACGTGAGCTAAATTCAATTTTTGTACCACTTTTAATCGAATTTGGCTCGCTACACGTGCAGTTATGTGGTTGTGAAATGACGTAAATGTTATTGCCCTGTCGTGCAAGGACATGTTCCCAACAAATGTAGTCCCACACAAGTGCGGCCTGGCAAGGCTCACTCAGGTGTGTACTCTACAACGACGACGTGCTGTCTGTTTGCGGTTTCTTCACACTTTTTAAATCAAACCTTTGAAAAATAACCCCATATGTCACGTGTCCAGTTGTTTCCTAAATATGCCATTCATCATAAGCTTTTTATGCTCCGTTAAAACAAAACGCACTGGAAGAAAAATATTGCTGTAGGAACCATAATTATGTAGCCGTTACCCTCCAAAACTTTTAAAATAGGGACAACAGTCTGTTTGGTTGTGACTATCCTACGAATAGTGTTAAATATATATGGTAATGCCAACAGAACATATGAAAATGCCAGAGCGTTACAAATTGATTACGTTATTACTTTCTATAGAATAGAATGCTGCGATTACGAACAAGTAGGGTTCTGACTACAATCCAGTATGGTTTTTCCTACAATGCAGTTATGATTCCGTTACAGAGCTAAGTATGCACCCAGCAGTAACATATGGCAGTGCTAACAATCTATTCTGTTACCTTAACTGAAAAGCATGGTGGACCCAGAAAAAGTGTATGGTAATCTGGACTATCTGTCCTGTTGCCTTTACTGAGCGGCATGGTAGCCCTAACCTTCTTGCGTGGTTTATTGTAATTACTTCGTCTGCTCATTTCATGCGCTGCTATCTGTACTCATGTTTCACAAATTGGAAAATTCCTTGTGGAAGTAGGCAGCCTCGAACTTCTGGACTTTGTTTTGATAGACGGAAGCCTTGGACTGCTCGGCTATCATATCAGTTATGAGATTCAGTTTTTTAAATTTATTTCCTTTACATTGTTTAAGTAATTTTTTTAAAGCGTGTCATGTAACTTGTATGCAGACGAATTTTAACGCGACGAATTCATATATGAGTTAAATTATTTGTTTAATAAAACAATTCTTCCTTAATGTAAGTTATGTATATTGTAAAACACAATATTGGGTGTCATCTGATATAAAAGGTTTTTACGGGTAACGTTTGTGTAGGTTTTCCTTTCACATCGGATAATTTGTAGTGACTTACAGATAAAAATATGGCGTTAGTTATTTCATTTCTATGTCCTGTTTGTGAAAGTGATGTACAACTTTTAAACACAAATAGGACTTTCCAGCACTCGTGTCGCTATTATTACATTTAACGCCTAGCATGGTGGTGTCTGTCAACACTTTAAGGGTGCACAGTTTCCTCACAGATTGTTAACAGCTTCCACCAAACAAATATTATTTCATAATAGCAACATTTTCATATTTATCTCCTGTATTGTCTATTCTACTAGTTATATAATCTTCAGAAGAAATAAAGGCTGCCTCTAACAGCCCGCAACACTGTTATAATCACCATATTTGTTCGTTATCTCCACAATACCAGTTCCGTATCTTAACAGGATCAGATGGTTCCTCTAACAGTCCACGGACACTGTTGTAATTACCATACTTATTTGTTAACTCTACAATACTAGCTCTGTATTCTTAACAGAATCGGAGAGTACCTCCAACAGTCCACCACTGTTGTAGCTACCATGATTTTTCTGTAAACTTTATCGAGGTGATTTGTACAGAACATTCTGTTTCAGTTACCAAACAGCGCTGTTCGGGTTACAATATCTTGTTCTGTTATCGTAACAATACTGTAAGATTGTGTTCACAACTGTCTGTATAGTCCCTACTACAGAAAAAAAAGGTTACTGCTAGAGAAATATGGTTCCCACAACAGAATATCTTAGAACAATATTTAGATTGTTCTGCTAACAATTAGGATTGTAAAGTATAACATAATATTCTGTTACTGGTGCTAAAGTTTAGTTGTCGCTACCATGAAATACCTTTACAGAACTGTTCTGTTAAATTCTCTGCGCTGATTTCTTTCAGTGCGGGGAGAAAGTGGGTGTGTTGGCAGTGCCTAGTAATAAATAGTTCTCATGGAAAATATTATTGAACTGAGTGCACACGAATGCGGTGCGTCGTCGCTTTGGTGCAGTTTAAGTTAAGCTTAGTTTGCAAGGGGCGGAGGAATATCCTGGAAGTAGAACATGGGCAGGGCTTCAGAAAAGTGTGAAGTAACCGTGAATGTATTATAGATGGAAAGTATGAGGCGGGGAGAGGAACGAAGAGTAGAGGAAGCATGTCACATCTGGGACACCTAGAGTAAGAATGGCCTAAGTCGCATTTGGTGCAAGAGTGGACTAAGTGTCAAATCATGATATGCAAATTAGATTAACGAATTGACTAATTAATTATATTAATTAACCGATACATTAAATCGATTAATAATAATGTTTTGATATCAAACTTTTTTAATTCTATAGAATTTTTTGGTATCAAAGAATAATTATTAATTTTTTCATATCATAAGGGCCATATTGGCATAGCAGGTTCGGTGTTGACTCTGTGAGGTCCTGGTACTGATTGACTAGAGGAGCGGGTTGTAATTGTTTATATAGGAGTTAATGTTGGTGTAAGAGTGGTATAAGGGACATAATTTTTTTTTGTTTGTGACTCATATGCGGAGTGGGCTACATGGCCAGGTCGAAGGTCTGGAGGCATACTGAGGATTTGACCAGTTTAGATATGGGAGAAATGTTTTCTTTTTTGGCAAAGTAAATGTTTTTTTTAATAAAAAGAGATGTTGAAATAGGTTGCCTAACGAATTACTTTAATCACTCCTCAAATAGCATAAAAGTAACGAACTAGTTCGGCGAAACAAATTCGTTAAACCGATTATAATCATGCGATGAAACTGTTTTGCTTAGCAAAGTAACTCATCTCCACTTTAATCACGTAATATTGAATCTACAGACATGTATTCATGCGATTACCGAATGGAACAAATTAAATTAAATAGAACATTAAGTGGGGTTGAAAAAAAATTTAGGTAAACATATATTTGAAGAATAATATCTCTTCACAGCAAACATCAACGACATCAGTCGAAGTAATTTTCTCTTTTGTATGTTAAAGTAAAAATCATAAGTTTGTATTTCGTTGGAAACTTGTTAAAATTAATATTTTTGTTTGTTAACAGCTGTTCACTCTTTATCCTTACTTTGCAGGGCAAGAGTCTGCTTACCTGAAGTTGTCCTAGCCATTAGCTATAGTGTAGCTTACCCCACCATTACAATACCTCCAGAGTTCATTTACAATATTTTCCCGAAATTATCCCTTATTCATTACTTTTAGAGTTCATTCATTCATTTTAATACTTCCATTGCCACATTTGTTAGTGTAAAAAACATTATAACTCACCCACAAATTACTCAAGGTTAAAAGTAGATTAAACATGTGAGAAAAGGAAATCAAACTACTAAATAAAAGTCACACTATTCTCGTTTACCACTAAAATTATTTTTTTCTTTCAAAATCATCCTTAAAAATTATATTATCAAATATTTACATATTCACAAACATCTACAATAACATTCCTTAATACTATATTGACATATGAAAACACTTAAAAAAATCTTTACACAAACATTCATACAGACACATTCGTTTATACAAATTAACATTACAAAGATATTTACAAACATTAAAACTAAAAAAAATACACACAAAAGGCAATATGTGTTGTCACCCTTGTGTTTCACATCCATGATATTAAAACTAAAAATATATACTTTTTTACAAGTGGCGATATGTGTTGTCGTCCGTTGCGGCTATATGTTTGGAGCGTCCGACATGTCACATCTGTGTTAAAATATGTCGAACACTCCAACACCCACAATGACTCCACGTACACACACGTAACTTTCAAGATACATTGTATATTTGTAGATTTAAAATGATGTAATACCACGCTTCGAAGAGTAATTCGTGGGTGACACAAAGGACAACAGGGGTTATTGCATTGATTTTAAATGCCATGCAGCTGTGGCAAAGCAGCAGCTTTGAAGAGGTATGTTGAATGATGTCGATGCAGTAGGTTTGAAGACAGCTTTGATGCAGTTTGCAGTGCGGATCAGGGTGTGGTACACATCAGGGTGTGGTGCGGAGCAGGGTGTGGTATTGGGTGTTGGCGATGGCAGCCCTATATTTAAAATGGTGCTGAAAGTACTATGTTGAGGAAAGAAAAAATATTTACTCGCGAATCCTGTAGTGCCCCCAGGGTAAAGTCGATACTCCATCCAGCTCAATGAAGCGCTTATCGTCCAAACCTAAAAACACTACTTTGGCCACGTGTTCGGTGTAAACCTCGTGACCACGTGAACAGAACTTGTATTGGGTCCCCAGGATCCTGGTGCAATTATCGAGGCAATCTCGATATTCCTCGTATCGGAGGGATTGCAGCACGTTAGGTTTTACACATTTCGCCTTACGTATACACTGCTAATTCGAAACAATGTATCCGCAAAGCTTGGGATGTAAACCTACAAAGTGTGTGATGATGCGGCCGGCACATTCATCCTTCATCACTCCGGTATGGCCTTTGTTTTCGGTCGAGGATCCTTGCGGGTTATTGAGCACATAGTTGGATGTATAACTGCATCCTTAAATCTGGGGAAATTACTTTGTATAAATCTCTACAGGCGATTTCGTAGATGAGGCTGTCGGTGTCGCAATATAAAAGGTGCAAGGCTGGTGGAAGAAATTTATCACACATGTACTCATAATGAAATTCATAAATGGTTAATTTGGAAATATCAAGAATGGCAAAACCAGTGTACAAAGGCTTGTTAAACGTAACAGAGCTCTTTGACATTTAAATAAGGACAAGATTCCCATCGATGATGTGTCGTGTCTGGAATGTAGGACGCCCAATCAGTTCTGCAGCTCCATATATAGTGCCGTACCTGATGACGACTCTTATGTCCCTTTCCCGGCGGATATTCTGCAAAGTTTTTCCATAAATTGCATTATTCATTTATTTAAAAACGATTTGTCAAAGTCGTTCATAGCCTGGGCACGTTTCTCAATACTAAACTCGATGTACGGAGCCATCCAAGCCTTCTGCTCAAAGCGCAAAACACAATGAACAGAGTCGAGTCTGGCTCCATACATGAATTACTGTCTCAGTGTTTCCCAGTGAATAACATAATTCTTCTGCGGCATGAGTGTCAAAAGGAGTTTTTCATGCGAGCCCATAGGAGGTATGCTATTTACTGGAGCCAAAGGCAGATATGATAGCACATTGGGGTATTCGTCTGTAAACGACAAATCTACTTCCACAAAAAGCATGAGTCCCCGTCATTCACCGTGTTTGCAAAATCTGATGATGAAAACACTTTAGCCTCGACCCACTCGAAATTGCCAATTGTAAGCTTGTGCTTCATAGTGTGACTGTACAGTTCGTTTGCGTAGAAATAACAGATGTATTCTGATGCCACACTGGGGTTGTACTCTTCTCCCATGTAAATTTTATTGGCTTCTGCACACCTTCTGGAAACCTGGATAATGACACCCCTAACCCCACGTTCAACAAAATTGTACATATCAGGGTCGGTCAACCGCTCTAGCCGTGCATCTGTCATCGACAATAAAGTGTTCCATGCAAGAGATGGAGCTGTGACGTACATGGTGGGGTAAAGACTGTAATGAGCCAAACTTACAGTCCTAAAA
Source organism: Dryococelus australis (assembly GCA_029891345.1). Taxonomy (NCBI): domain Eukaryota; kingdom Metazoa; phylum Arthropoda; class Insecta; order Phasmatodea; family Phasmatidae; genus Dryococelus; species Dryococelus australis. Next base: position 200,436,555 of record CM056993.1, on the reverse strand, counting down.
TTGTCAAACACATCTGCCAGCAAACAAGTGTCCACACGTAAATACTCATGCTGTCTTGGGGCTTAACAAAGTCATAAGGAAACAATCCCTTCCTTTTTGCCAATTCAAAGTGGATGTTGTCTGGAAACATCGAGCAGGTGATATTTAATTGTGCAGTTGTCAAATTACCTGCCAAAGTTTCCAGTGAGGCGCTCATGATCTGAAAAGAATCAATAAATTGTAACTTGAAATATTGTGCTTTTCGTTCAAGTCAATCCCATTGGGAATACGTTTGGTGATGGACTTATACTTTGTAAGGGTCATTCCAATCACCTGGATTTCATCTGGGTTTTTGATTACCATTGTTCCATGGGGTTTTGTTACGTGACGTTCAGCCAATCGCTTTATGAGAAAGTGAGCATCATAGTTTTGCAGGTTATGAAAGGCAGCGACAACAGTTTCTTGAGCAATCTGAAGTTCAAATTGCATTTATTATGTGCGGCCCCTCTGATTTCCCCAGTGAGATGGTAATGGTCGACCACAATATTATCTATACCGAGATCCTTCTTACAAATATAACAACATTTCTGAGCCGCCAACCTAGCTTCATCAGCAGGGGTTTTTGGCTTCATCGGAACAGTCACACTGTAATTTCCTGCAACCCACTTTGTCAATGCAACCAATTTATCTACTAACTGATTCACACAATCGTTACCCACAAACTCAATATACAGAGATAATGCTGGATTGTATGAACAAACCTACAAAATGCTACAAGCATATGGAAAATGTTGGTTGATGGTATTTGTATTACTCGTTTCATCATTGGCGAGGAAAGCGGACAAGAGTTTCAAATATGACTCTGTGTTTCAATAGGCGATGAAACCCAATCTCTGCTGTTTGCTATAACCTTGAAATTCCAAGCACTTGTCCCCAGTAGGTAAAGTACTGCGAACAGCCTTATGTTGCTGACAGAGCTCATTATGTTTTGAGATTTTCTCCTCTCTACTAAAGTATTGGAGACAACAATCGCAAATGTGTTTTTTATTTTTATTATTTCCCAACTGGCTGTTAAGCAGCCTTCATAAAACCTTAATGGAAACAAAATGCAAATTGACATTACCACAAGTGCGAATGGCCAATACATTTATATGATGTGCATAACGTACAGGAGAAATACACATCGGTACGATAACGCCTTGCTCATCGAAAGTTTCGTCAATAATATTACTATCTTTGTCTATTGCAGAGTAGACATTGATAGAAATACCATTGTTCTCCTCGAACTTTCGAATATCCTGTAAAACTACAGGAACTGACAGACCTTCAGTATCCAAAACCTTGCAAGGATCTGGATATGAAGTAAATCTATAGGAATGATGTGCGACAGGAAACAAAATTGATATAACGGTGCAATGGAAACACAGTCCCTCAGGACACTACACATTAATGCAGGCTTTCTTATTTGTAATGAACTTGGGCAGCATAGTGTGAGCAGCACCGATGGTGAATGCTCTAAATTGTGATATGTGAACATCCATATGCAGAATTAGAAGCAGACTCCAGCCGCTACTCCGAGCACTAAATTCCTCAAACCTGTTTGTGAGATAAGGCCTAATTGTGGCATCGTAGATTTCACCCAAATCGGTCGAATGCAGGACAGGGAGTAATTTACTTTGAAAGTGAAATGTCTGCATAGCGCCTTCCTCAGCCAAAAAGGATTTCAAGAATTTAACCGCTATGCTGACACCAAGCGTTATTGGCCGGGGTGATGCCATTGTCAACCCTAACAAAGGGACCCTGCACCTCGTAAAAAATCTTTCAAAATCTACGCCAGAATCTACTACTTGATCATTACAGATCCGCACATCAGTAAGCCTACATGCGAACGCCATGGCGAAAAGTTCATATGTCAGGTTAGGCAATGAAGCTTCCACTTAGAGGAATCGGAAAACGAATTGTTTTGTTTCCCTAGACGAAGTCTCTCTAATTTACTCATAAGTGGGGTGTGAGACAGACGAAGCACTATCCAAATCACTCGAATTTTCTGAGTCAGATAGAAACAAATCGTGTGCCAGGATATCTACTTTCCCGTTTTTGGGGGAAACGATCGTGTTTAGATCTGATGCAGTTGACGGTCTTTCTGTGCGTGAATTAGTGCTCGATTCACTCAAGTATATATCGTTCAACAAGAGATCGAAACAACATCGTTTAAGCAAAATGACAATGCCCTGACAGCTTGTCCTAGGCGTTCTTTTCGTTTGCACCTCAGATTCAGACTCTGTGTCGCTAAAGAAAAGATCGTCCAACACATAGCAACACTTTGACGTTTATCCTCACTCATAACGATGTAAGATAAATTTTGTTTCCCAAAACAATAATTTCAGCACCACCAAAAATATAAAAGGCTGCATAGTGCTGAAATGAGATGAAAAAATTATTATAATGTCTCGAAACTAAGTTGTGTTGTAACTGTAAGTAAACATTTCATTATAAACACAGAGGAAATTTACTTTAAAATCCTATTATAAAAATGTGTATTCTAAAAATATAATTTTAATTAGATATATCAGATCTATGTTTGAAAACAAAACAAGTGAGCTTTGTTTACAACACATTTAATACTTTTATTTGGAATACGAAAAATGATTTCTTTGAGAGAAAAAATTTAAATGTTAATTCTAAAAAAATGATTTCAGGGAAAGGAATTAACCTGATACTACACATTTACAACACTTACATAAAATTACTTAAATTTAAAAACATTCATGAAAATTGCTTAATTAAAATAATTCTTAAATATTACTTAAATCTTTAACATTCTATACTTGTACAACTAAATAACATACTTAAAACTTCCCACCCCATCACATACATTACAGAATCGTTAGAGTTACTCATTGTCCAAACATCCATCATACAAACATCCTTCACTCAAACAACACATTCTGAACATAGACATGGGAAGGGCTTTGCACCCTCCAGACAAGCTTGGCATAGCCTAGCTTAGTTCCTAAATCTTTTTCTGTGTTTCATAATTCACACCCAAACACACAACAGCCCACCCTTAAATCTCTTGAAACGAACTAACTAACTAAATTTAAAAAAATTACATCTACCTAACCGAAATCTCTCAGAGTACTTGGCCATACATTCTAGATGATTTTCACATACTTTTGCAAATATTTAAACTGTGAAGAGAGGCTGTAGGTGCGTGTTATTGACATGACCCTCTCCATATAGTGCAAGATGCTGCTACTGATGGTATATAATTCTCCTCTCACCTCTGTTTAATAAACTCAAAACTACATGAAAAAATTACATCTGGAATTAAATTTACATGACTTTTACTCTGCACTCATACCTACCTAACCAAAATTTCTCGGAGAACTTGGCCATACATTCTAGATGAATTTCAAATACTTTTGCGAATATTTAAACAGTGAAGAGAGGCTGTATGTGCATATTAATGTGACCCTATTCCATATAGTGCAAGATACTACTACTGGTGGTATACCTCTTCTCTCACTTCTGTTAATAAACTCAAAACTACATGAAAAAAATTACATCTGGAATTAAATGTACATGACTTTTCCCCTGCACTCACTCCCTTACACATCTTTAAAATACTTAAAACTAACATTATATGGCCAAGTAACCCCCATCCCCCATCACACATAAAAACATTTCATTAATTAGAGTTACTCAAGGCTTATACATCCATCACACAGACATCCTTCAGTGAAACAACACATTCAGAATAGAAAGTCAGGCTGCAGCTATGCACTCCCCAAGTGTGCAGTGCACAGTGGCTTAGTTCCTTCTTTGTTTTTCTCAATTCCATAATTCATACTCACAATCATAACCAAACCCACCCTTAAACACAGCCGTAAACATCTTAAAAATACTTAAAACTGCTGAAATTACTTAAAAAGCCCTTAAATACTGAAAACTACTAAAACATATGTAAAACGAACAATATTATAAATATTTCAGCAAATTGTAATTTTTTTTAACTATTTACATTAAAAGTTTACGAAATTTCACTAAGTTTTACAGATTTGTACAAAATGTTAATGAATTTAATATAAAATGTATAAAGTTTCGTACAATTTGTTAAAAGTTTACAAAATATAATCAAAGTTTGTTAAAATTTTTGACGATTTGTAAGTTTATTAAATTTCATTAAAGTTTGTAAAAAGTGTATTAAATTTCATATAAAATGTAAAAAGTTTTACCAATATTTCATAAAAGTTTGTTAAAATTTGGAATGGTTTGTAAAAAGTTTACGAAAATTTTTAAAAGTTTGTTAAAGAGCTACAATGTTAGTAAAACATTAAATCATTACAAAAAATCGGTAGAAGTTCCTTATTTTGAAAAGATTGACGAAAAACTAAGTTCTGAAAATGTAACAAATTCTGGAAATACAGTAGTTTAATCACGAAGTAAAAATAATTAAAAATCATGGTAAAAATGTACAACAAATGACAAAGTTAAAAATCATTAGCACGATATCCAAAAGTATTAAAAAGCCCTAAATGTTATTACTACTTACTTACCTAAGTGTAGTAGCGGAGCTGCTGTTCGCTGAAGTCTGAACCCTCAGTTCAGGCAGGTGAGAGTCGAGGGTGAGCGCCCACCTTGACTAGAGAGTCCGAGCGCTGCCCACTGGTGGCGGGCCGCTTCCTAGACTGGGCCAGGCGAGTGAAGCTGGCCACCTAAGCTGGAAGCAGTCTGGTAGAGATGCAGCAGAGCGCCCCACAGATGGCTGCCCACCCAGGTTGAAGCGATGCCCCAGCTGGCCGGCAGGGATGCAGTGGGCGGCAGCGGTCAATCCGGCGATGTGCGGAGTGGTCCGCATCCCATGGTGGTTGGAACAAGAATGGCAGTCGCCGCTCCGACATGTGAATATATAACCTGACACCCATCTACCCTCCCTCCCCCAGGGAACCAACGCAAACAAGGCAATTCGTCGGATTTGATAATAAAATGTAATTTTACTAAAGGAAATATAATTTTAATGCGAAATTAAAATATTTTAGCGCGTTTTCGGATATTTACTGTGTACAAAAGATATAGATTTGGAAATGTAAGCGGAAATAGTCTTATTTGATAATCAAATGTATTTTTTACTGCAGGAAATATGATTTCCTTAAATGATTTTAAACAAAATTAAAATATTTTTTTAACCAATTAATGCATTTTTTAATTTTTTTATGGTTTACAATTTTATTGAGTAAATATTTTAATGTGAAATATGTATATTTCTTCAGTTTTAGCAATTACATTTAATTTGAATTCCTTTTTATTTACCGATTTTGTTTGTATTTTATTATGCGATACAATTCTGGATCCACTTTTGGTCTTTGTAATGCAACACATATGGTTTTCGAAATCTATCAATTGTAGTTATGTAACAAGCCTTGAGACCATTAGTGTCCCGTCTAATATTGTGTTAGGATTCTGAAATATATTACCCGGGAAACAAACCCATGTCTTACCCGAGAATCGAACCCAGCTTATATTTCCCACATTTTGTCCAGGAACTGAACCCAGCTTATATTATCTGGGATTCGAACCTACAAACTAACTTGTCATGTATCTGGGATTCGAGTTCAGAATCTATCTTTTAAGAGCCATGCCTTACCCGGGATTAGAATCCAGAAACTGCATTGTGGCATAATCTGACTTCGCCACGGGGGTTGGCGACGTAACACAACTACTTTTGTGTATTCATGTTGTGTTAGAACTGTGTTAGCAGGTCTATGTGAACGGGGGCGGGGATCATGAAAAGTTACTCTCGCTGTTAGTTCTACAAAAGGTATTTCATGCTATCCTCTGCACAGCAAGAGTTTGTTAGGGAGCGGGAGAATAGTGTCGTGCTTGGAAACTGCTTTCAGTGACACAAAACAATTTTACTTCCCAAGTCTCGGCTTGAAATGGTATTCTCTGCGTGTCGGGTAACTGGAAGTTTGGTGGCTATGGATAAAATTCTTACTTCCCAGCTTTGCTCTCATGTTGTTCACACGTTACATGTTCTTTGAAGTGTATACACTTTTTCACAAGCAGTTACAGTGCTCGCCTCCAGTAATTTTTTTTATTGTGTAATATATTGAAATTTGCTAAGGAATTTAGGGAGTATTTCTTAATTTTGTATTGGGTAATGTAATATAATATTGGAGATGTAACATTTAAAAAATATATTTGTCGTTAATAAGGTGTGGTTGGCGAAGGGGGAAGGGGGGTGCACACCTCTTGCTCGATGTGCGTGATGGGCCGGGGGGAGTGGGGGAGCGAGGTGTGTGCCTCTTGGGCCCTCTGGTGGGGCAACTCTGAACCACTCATTATCCAAGTTTGCTTGTGCGGTGCAGAGAGGTACAGCAGGCGGTAGGGTTGACATGATTGAGAGGAGCGGACGGGAAGAACAGATCTTTGCTTGTTTTTCACTGTGCCTGCACAGTTCGCGTTTGGAGTGGAAGAAAGAGGGGAGTGAAGAGACTTCTAGCAGGATTCTGGAGGGGTGGAACAGGGGGAGATGTGGAGTTGAGAGAGATTCTCTTTTTTTAAAAGTTGCTTGAAAGCCAGCAACGTAATCTTTAGATATTTTGTAATAAAATTTGTGAACAAGAGGGTTCTCACTGAAGACTTAAATTTTAAATGCTAGAAATTTTTTAATGTTTTTTTGATAGGGTTTTATGTTAAATCATGTTTATCATTAGCCTGTAGATTTGATATATAGCATTTCAGCATTCTTATTAAAGATAGTATGACATTTTTAAAACTGCTATTTCTTTAGGTGTGAATTCGCCTTAGTAATTTTTTTTCTTGAAATTGCGATCGACTATATATTTTTTACTCTTAAGACAAAAGCTTGAATTTTTTCTAGTTAAGAACTATTAGATCACTTATTGCTCTCATAGTATATATTATTCATACTGGGTAAACTTCGCTTATTTTCATATGATATTGAATTTTTCACCATTTGTTTACAAGAACCATACACAATTTTTTTTCTCTGTTTATTAATCAGAGTAATTTTTCTTAGGGAAATCAAAACATATCTCACACTTTCTTCTTCTTTTTCCATGAGGGTCTTCTAGGGACCACAAACCAATTTCAATGCTTCGCCCTTTGTTGTTCCTTCTTCTTTCTCCAGCACTCCTTCATCTTCTCACTATGTATCTTTTTCCTCTCCTTAGACCATTACGAGCCTGTTTTCTTTTGTTTCCTGCCTTGGAATCCTTCCATTTTGACACGTTTTTCTTAAAAATTTCTCTCTGTGTTACTTCTTCTTCACTTATATTGTTTCTTTCCAAATATTTCTTAACTTCCTGAATCCAGGTTGTTGTTGTTTTCTTGTTCCAAAGATATTTGAAGATCTGTTTGGTTAACCTGTTGCCATCCATTCTATATAAATGTCCAAAAAATAGCAATAGTCTCTTCTGTATCATTTCTGTTATGTTTTCTATGTTGCGATATATTACATATTTATTTCTTAATTTCTATAGTTCTGTAGTTTTTAGTGGACCAAAAATCTCACACTTTATTAACCAGAGTAATTTTTTTTCTTATGGAAACCAAAACATTTTTGTAAAGGCAAAATAAATATACACAAATGCGTTCATTTTTAACACACATATTTATTCAATAATTTGTACAAATAATTGTATTATGTTTCTTTGAACAGTTTGTTTCAAAATACACAACATGTTAAACCTTATTTTATTTGAAATACCAATGAGCAATACATTCAAAATATCTAAGATTTCACAAATATATTCACAAATATAGAACACAGGTTGTTTCAAAATATATGGCACGTTTAAACTTATTTTGTTTGAAATACAAACACGCAATAATTTCAAAATACATCTAAGATTTCACAAAATACAGAATGACTCAGAATGTATACATCATTTTTAAGGAACAAACATATTCAGCACAACTTATACAAGTGATTCACAAATATTTTAACACAAGGTGATCCAAAAATATTTTAACACAAGGTGATCCACAAATACTTTCACAAAAGTAAGTATAGGTTGTTACAAGAGTTATAAGCTATTTGCCACTTCAGTAAACAATATTTTCAGACATTTTCATAGAATTGGATCCAGATCTCCTCGTTGAAGTCTACTTTTGAGGAGAGAACATTTCTTACGTCCTGGTTTTATTCTGTCTGTTTGAATAATTCTTCTTTACATTCAGGGAGTGTAACACAACACTTTCAACCTTGTCTGGATATGTCTCAATGTAATGTAAATGCCCATCTTCAGTACTACATGAAAGAGGTGTGGTTGCAGTTATACGAAAACAGGAAATTTTGTCGCATCACTACTCTGAGTTAATTCGTGGCTTTTGTCGTCTAACAGCGGGAAATAAATAACATTAAAAAGGAACATCCCATCACAGGACTTTGTAAATTCCTAAAGAATTCCGGTACACCATAACATATAAGATAAATTATACTTACCTGGTTTCACAGTAACATAGGGTTTTCCCGAATGAAAGAAAGTCATGTTATACGTTTGATATCCAATGCCCAACTGAGAACAACTAGTAGGGAATCTTTTATGTATATTGGTAAATTCATTCTCTAAATTTGCAAGTTTAAACATGTTTGAGGACAAAATTTAATTTTTGCTAATTATATTGTTCGATGTACATAACACTATGAAGAAACATACCCTGTGCACAATAAATATCCAAACTTTTTGTTATAGTGTACAAACATATGAATATTATCACATTCTTCATAATACTGAAATGGTAAACTATTTTCTGCTGTGTAATTAGATGTTTCAAATTCTGTTCTTCCTCACTATATGATGTTACAATGCATCTGTGCTTAGTTTTAAAGTGATTTTTTCTCTATCCTGTACAGTCTGCACTGGTTTACAAGACATTTTGAACTGCTACAATTACTTAACTGGAATCAGAAGTACCTGGGTCACTACGTGGTGTTAAAAAAAACAATCCAATATAAACATTTGAAATGAATGCCTGACTCACACATTTCCTTAACTATTATATGTGAATATGCCTCTACGAGTTACAGAATACAATCCATTTTTAATAAGTGCATACTTACAAGAAGGAGAGAACATTATTCTGCATTTGCAACTTTACAAGCATAGATATTACACACTGAATGAAAAACTAGCCCATGAAAATAAAGTTGTGGATGTCTCCATCACACGTTTCCTTCCAATTAATTGTAGTTCCCTGCCGAGGTCTGGTGGGTTGTAGGCGATTACCCCATTGCTGCATTATTCCTCCAATTCTTTGGTAAGGCTGGCTGACATCAGCTCTTCAAATGTAGGTGGAAGTTTACTGTTGGGGCAGAGATACCTTACAGCACAATCGTTGCATGTTAAGCCTTCACCAAAGCAAATACCAAGACTGGAATCGAAAGTGTAGCACCAATGTTCGATATTGTTGCACACTTGAACTTGTAGAATATCATCGTATAGTTTAAAGAATACTCTTCTGTAGCCTACTTGCAGGACCTCGTATGTGACTGTTGGGTTGAAGATGTTAGCCATGACTGACACTTTAATATTAAACATTCTCCTTTATATAGTCTGTGATTTAGGTGTTCTTGCTTAACGAAATGCTGCAATGCCACAGGGCGACTTTAATTCCTGATTATTCTGTATAACATGTTCGAAGTTGTCACAGTGTTCTGTCCACACTATAGGTAAAGAAGAGCAACATCCCTTCTGCATGAAGTATTCGATTTTCTCGTGGCATATATGTTTTCTTATGAATTTAGAAAAGGCTTCAAATGCTAGTTGACTCTCATTAGAAGGTCACGTACTATCAGGCCGCATATTATACACAGGACAAAATTTTCGCCTATAACAAACATCGAACACTTTAAAAGTTTCTATCAGACCAATTAACGAGAAACACCAATGTTCTTCTCCATTGCACATTTGAATTTCTAGTTGACCATTTTCTTTGTGACAAAACCATACTTGCCTGTAACCTGGAGTAGCACTGGCATATTGATGTGTTGAGTCGAACCTCTCCATCGTAACTGATGTGCTGCTGTATGTTTGTTGCTTTTATATATAAATATATTTTTTCACCAACAAATTATTATTTTTTTCAAAAAATAAATGTTTTTGACACTTTTCGTTGGGCATGTGCCATCAGGAACGTCTAAGTATTATAAAAAATTTGCTAACGTCACCTTAGTTAAATCGAACTTGCAGACACAAACATTACTGTTCCAAACCTCGCAGTCCCACATACCACAAGGCAATATTTTAGTGATGCTACTTCCTTGGATTTGAGTGATGTGTTCTTTGTTATTACATGTTTCAGTTCACATAGTGGGGCTGTCATAAAACTCTCTACTGATTTTATATTTAATTTGTCTAAAACCAGGCTCTTTTGTAATTTCTTCGCTTCTGTTTTTAAAACACAGATCCCAAGACGAACAAGGCAGTTCGCCATTAGGTCGCATGCTAAACATCAGACAGTCATCCTGCTCATAACACAATACTCATTATGTGTATTCATTTCCTTCGAAGAATTGTGCAAATTTACAATGTTCATAGCCGTTAAACATTTGAAATTGGGAGTATATGTTCTTTAGAGATGTAAACCACACTCGCCTGTAACCTGGAGTAATACTGGAGTAAGTCTGCTTTGGATTGAACGATCCATTTGAAAGTTTTTACACAAGTCTGGACCTGTAACAGATAAATTTGCAAAATTATTGTCTTTACACGTAAGTAGGATGTCGGTACGAATATTCTCTTATAGTTTCGCTTTTGCATTGCGAAGTGAACATTTTTTTATCACAATTATTAGTAGTGTAGCATTTTACTAGCGAATTAATGCTTAAACATTCGTGATAGCTTTTGATGTTTAGAATTTCTGTATTAGTCAGACTTTTTAAAATTTCTTTCTGCGTATTTCCCAACATGTATACAGGGAAGTTCTCCAGTAGCACCTCATTCACGTAGTGAAAATGGTCATCATAAGCTATATCACCAGAGTCCCATTTCAAACCATGTACTTCGTAAGTTTGATGTCGGGAACTCATTTTCAATCCCTGATTTAAGGTAAACCGAGGTTTCAGAGCTTTGAAAGTTAACACTTTGGTGTCATTTTCATTAGTTGCATAAGAAATTGCGAGTTCTTTAATTATAAAAGAATTGTCTTGATACATTTCGAAACCTTCAGCAAAACACATCATGATTGCTAGTTACAAGTTTCAATCAGTGTTATTTATTTATTTTTTAAAAATAATTTAACAACATACATCAATTTTACAAAAGCTCAGTTGTTGCTTCCGAGTCAACTTCATTAATCTCGGAATCGTCTCTTGGTAAAACAGGATGATTAGCGAGTTGCATAATGTTTTGCCACCTTCGCATCACGCATTCTCTCCTCAAATGGACTGTGATTGGCTGATTAAAGAAACCAGGTGTCCCATACGGACAATCTTCATCGCAAGGCAAATATGAGATTACATCTTCATTGCCGCTTAAAGCATCAGAGAGTAATGGATACACGTGTTGTATTTCGTGTCCTGCAAGCACAAGAAGAAATTCTTTAGGTAGCAACAAGAGAGTCTCAACGTCTAAGTTTAAAAGCATCTTGGTTTGACCACATGCTAAAATGGCATTTAACTCTGTAACACACTCTTCATTGCTATTTTGGCAGCAATGTCCATTGTGTATATTACCTGTTGTTGAAGTGTGTAGACAGCTGAACATATCTGATAAGTCTGTTGATGTACACCTCTCTGTGAAATCTGTAGTACGTCCCGGTGAAATCTGTTGATGTAAACCTTCTCGGCTGTACACTCCCGACACTGTCTGACTTCGACAACTGCTGGCTAAAGACTGGAAGTAAAATTAATTTATTGCTACTTATATATTATACCAATTCAAAATGGCCATGGTTTTGCGTTACAATCGTTTGAAATCGCACATTTTCGAAAAATTGTTGAAGTATTGCTGTTTTTGCCATTTTTAAAACTCATTTCAGGCTGAAATCGTGGCATTTGTTCAAAATATAGACATTTGTCCAGCACATACACATTTCTGCTATATTTGGGTGTTAGGAATTGTAAAATATCCTTATTGCAGACACAATTTGTGTTTCTTAGAAAAAAAAATATGTTAGTTAGTTTCCAAATATCCTGTCGGGGATTTTTGTTGAAATATTGGAACTTACAACTCTGATACGAATTCCTATCAGTGTAGTTTTCTATGGAAACGTGGTAATATTCGCTCAAATATATACATTTATGATATAAATGTTAGTTGGTTGCCTTTTATAAAATAAACTTGTTAGTTACGAAGAGTGGTTTAGTTTTGTAAAGAAAACGTATTTAGAGAATATGTATGAATGTACATTTTAAAATGTTAGCTACCAAATTGTTTGTATAGGAAAAAAATGTTTAAATACTGGAAAACTGATTTTTCACAGATTTAGTTTTGTTCATTAAACAACATAATATTTTTGCCGTTACTTAGAATTATCTCAAATTGGTTTGTTTCGGTAAAAGTTTCCTGGACTTTGGAAGGAGTAAATGTGTTTTGCTGGGAATGTGAAATTTTCCTCGTCGAGCAAGGCTTAGGCCAGCAGGTGACTTTTGCAGGTCGGGAGAGCTGGTTTCCCATGGAGCAGGTAACTGTGGGTCGTGCAGGTGCGCCGGACTCACCTTCTTCGGCACGAGTAATGGAGGCAGGTTCTTTGTGAGTGCGGGGAGACAGCGGCTGGCGAAAGGAAAGTGATGGTCTGCATGGCTTTTGATAAGCAGGCGATACCGAACATATTGTCGGGCATGTGGCGTGATTTGATGGGGTGATGAGTCCTTGCTGTTGGGCGGGGTGGGGGAAATTATAATATAACTCTCGAGCCGGCGTTTAGTGGAAGTATCAGCGCTGGGGAAGGGGGTGGATTGTTGGAGGATGGGCTCCGTAACTCTCCTCCTTCTTTCCAGTTTGTTTCCGTGCTGCTCGGGGCACAACAATATATTGTCTTCTCCGCGGCGCGGTGTGAGAGGAGTTTGGAGTGAAACAGCGAAATGGGTGGTCTCGGCGCCGATTTTCTTTGACCATGCATGCGGGCGGATAAATTTTTTGGTTTCCAAGAGCCAGGAGTTTGTTAGCCTTCACGAACAGAGCACACCTTCCCCGAACGAGTGGATGCATCTCGCGTTTACACTGTTTGGGATATTTGTTTCGCTAAACTATCGTTCATAACACAGCTGTTTATACAATTATTGGGGAATATTATGCATCTTAAAATTTATATAGAGCTGTATATATTATTAAGTTTTATGGTAACATTTTATGTGATTTATGTCACATATAAGTAGCCATCAAAATAAAAATACATACATTAATTTTAACATGGTGTTGAGTGTAAAGCGATTTTCTTGGATATTTGTGTTAAGAGAAAAAATTTTCGTGCGGTTTAATTAATCAATCAGTCCGTCTGGTTTCCATTGCGTGTTTAGAGAGCTGATGAGGGTGATGTACGTGTGACTATGTGTTGGGAGTTGTAATTTTATTGTGTTAGCTGGGCGTTTCGTTTAATTTAATTTGTTCCATTCGGTAATCGCATGAATACGTGTCTGTAGATTCAATGTCATATGATTAAAGTGGAGATGAGTTACTTTGCTAAGGAATAGTTTCATCGCATGCTTAAAATCGGTTTAACGAATTTGCTTCACCGAAATAGTTCGTTACTTTTATGTTATTTGAGGAGTGATTGGAGTAATTCGTTCGGTTTCAACGCCTATTTTAATAAAAAAAAATATTTATTTTGCCGAAAAAGAAAACATTTCTCCCGTATCTAACCTAGTCAAATCCTCAGTATGCCTCTAGTAGGAAGGTCTGTCTGCAGGTCGCTATCCCTGGCTTGGTGGACATTCGTCGCTCAGTAAGTCGAGTAGAGAGTGAGGCCGAGGTCGGCGCAGATTACAGATTCGGTTATGCCCGGTTGCACCATCGTGGTTCGAAACTCAATCCGAGATGGGATCTAATATCGACACAGGAACTGTTGCACCATTCGAGTTCAGAGCTGGACTGGAGATCGAGATGAAGTTCATTTCGAAACGCCGAGATTGGCGGTTCAAAATCTCGATCCGAGATCAGCATCCATCGTCGACAAATGTAGTTTGAAAATACGTGAACAGATAGAACTACGTTCAATTGTTTTCTTGGGATGTTAAAACAACATTATATGCACTTGAATATTATTAAGTAAAATTTGTACATCACACGTCTAGTTCTATCTATAGTGAAAAATACGCCTACTTCCATAACGTCATATATTACGAACCAATAGGAAAAATTCTCTCATACTTCGTATCGATCTCTCAGTTAGGAACCATGATTGACGAATCGAAGATCCAAAATCATGAGATTACGTTGATGGTACACTTTTACATTGGAACCAAGATGAAACTGGATCGTGGTTCAGAACTAGGATCATTCGATCTCGGATCGGGGAAGATGTTGGTGTAACCGGGCATAAATGTACAGAGACGACGTGGCGTGGCGTTTCCTTAGTAGTCGGCTTTCTAATTCTCTAGTTCATTGATATTCAAAAAAGGGGGGGGGGGCGCTCCCCAAGGGAGGCGTGGTGACGACATTCTACGGGGGGGGGGGGGGGGAGCTGTTCACTTGTACAATTAGTAAATATAATTAAAACTTTTTAAATCGGACTGTAGTGTAGTTACCTGGAGCAAGTACAAAACGACAAAACCAAGCGTAGCCCCGTGTGGAGGTGGTAAGAGCGCAGGCGTCCAAGTATTTTTGGCTTATTCATCTGATACATTCGATTAATTGAACAACCTAAACTTTAAATTACAGGGCGGAGATGGAGACTACAATATAATTCATCATCGTGATGCCATCATGGCGTATACTGAGAAGTTGCAACTTTGGAATCGTAAAATTTTAGCAGAGCCAAGCAATTACCCCTGTTTTTGAAAATTAAATGCAGTCTCAGAAGAAACACGCTTTAAAGAGGTTTTCGAGGATACTGTCACTAAGGCAAGAATATCAAACCATTTGCCGCACCTAGTGTAGAGTTCAGCTTGTGTTACTTTCCTAACTCGTGCGATAATAACATTTATAGATTAGCGACGAGTCCTTTCCATATTGACATAGACTCGCTGCTAGAAACACTTCAAGAGCATGCGCTGGAAATTAAAAATGATTCTGCTGCGAAATACGATTTTGATAAGATTGACAAAACATCGTTTTGGGTCAAGTACTTCAAAGTTTATCCCGACATAGCAGAGCAAGCACTGCGATTGTATTCACCTTTTTCAAGCACCTGTTTGTGTTAAAGGGCCTTTTCAGCAGTAGTAGCGATAAAAACGAATTATAGAAGCAAACTCGATATTGCCAGTGATTTACGTTGTGCTATTTCTTCTATTCAACCAAGAATTGGGAATCCTGTTAAAAATATGGAAGCTAGTCCTTCTTATTGATTGATTTGTTCACCTTTGTGTTCAATAAGTAGGGGGCACCCGAATTTCACTATACGATTTCTGCACATGCTTGATTTCAAAACCTTACGGCCGTAACGGTAGTTTCCTTTGGGATTATTGCGGCGTGTGTATGTGAGAAGATATTTTTTTAGTTGACTGACCAATCAGAGTTAAGTTACTCCGATACTGTACGTCTCTGATTCGTGGTGGGCAGTCACCTAAGATGCGTAACACCTAGATCACCCAATTATAAAAGTGGATCTGTGCTAAAGTGTTGTGAATACAACTGGTAGTGAAATATTTTCGCGAAATTCGGGCGTTCCTATCAATAAGCATTAAATTTTAATGATTAAAAAAACCTTTGAGATTTTTATTCCTGTTTGTTTTACCCGTTTAATAATGAAGTTGTGACGCGGGGGTTGTAGTTATTATTTTTGCATAAGGGAGGCGTAATAAAGTATAGTTGGGAAACCGATGCTCTAGGTGTGCTGCCCCACTGTCTGGCAAGTTCCCCGGTGCTGATTGGGGACACGCTGCTGGTGGTGGCGTGTGTGGCTGCAGTTCGCGTCTACTTCACCTCTGTATTATTATCTACTCTGTGTGGCGGTGAGAAGTGGGGCGGAATGCTAGGGCCGGGAAAACGCGAGATCCCTGAGAAAACCCGTCGATCGGTGACATCGTCCGGCCGGGGATTGAACCCGGTTCGCCTTGGTGGGAGGCGAGCAGGCTAACTGCTCAGCCACCGGGGCCCCACTTGGCCTTTTTTCCAACGAATGTGCTCGGCAGTTTGTATTTCTCTTTTACGAGTTTCCCAACCATTAAGAGAATTAATATATGTTCTTATCCACAAGTTCGTTATAAGTTGCGAATTAGGACGTGTATAGTAGGTTTTTGCGGGACACTAATAAGACGTTAACGTATTATTCCGAGTATACTTATCAGGTCAGACATGTTGAACGACAGGCGAAACTATGATCGCTGCTGTACAACTCCAGAACGTAGCACCAATATTGACATCGCATTTTCAGTGGTAATGCTATTTGTGGATACTGACACACAAACTATATTATTATTGGTAGCTTCTTGTTTCATGGATCTACCGAAACACTTTCCATGGGTTACAAAATGTCAGTTGTTATAAGACATTCGTAAGTACTATGCACACCATGAAGTTCTTATTATGCACCACCTGCAATGAAAAATGAATACACACGTAAAAGGGTTAAAGCGAACAGGTAAAATACTGACAGTATAAATTTCTAGGAATGACTATTATTCATTTAGGGAACCGAACCACACAAGACATACAATTTGTTCACTGGGCACCATGCTTATTATTTCTTAAGTGCAAGTCATAATATTTAAGGCAGCCATTAATTTTTCAATTGTAAATCAGCCCACCCATAAAATGCTGAGTGACTAAGACGTAAGATAGCAGGTTATCCGTTCTTTACTTAATTTAAACCTGAACTAAGATACGTGTTACTGATAATACACTCGGCAGATACCGCACGTTATCTCCTTGCTTCTTTCAATGATTATAGGTTTGCTGGACCCACATGGTAGAATACAACCGGTAGCTTATACAGTAGGCTCTTTTTAAAAGTACTATACGGTTCACGGTAAACTGAGCACATTTTAAATGCCCTCCTTAAGATCTAATTGTATGCACGTTGTGTATTCTTCCGCCTTATGTAAATGTACCATTGCAATGGGCCTCATCACTTTATTCATGCCTCAGTCAAGTGAAACTGTAAAATCATTGGAAAAGTAAATGTTTTACAATTCTGCTCATTTTTACACTTCGATGCATAAAAAAAATCAGGAAGCGAAAGAAATAATTTAAGTTATCACAAATGGTTTCCTAGCACTTTTAATTTGATGTTATGTTACGGAACTACTTTTCCTCCATCGTTACCGACTTTACTGGTCGCGTGTCACTCATTGCGCCCAATAAAATATACGCAGGTAGGAGCAGTGCATTTTTTTCTAAGGTTGATTTTGTGACGATACACAAATAAATTGCATAACACTGAATCAGAATTGAAATCATTTAATAATATTCTCAACAACGGTGCTGTTTAAAAAATACAATTACGGAGTGAATACACACAACTTCCATTTACACCAAATAAACATAATATAAATATCAAACTTTAACTTGTACCATTTGTATACAACCAGCGCTTTAGCCTGAGCTTTCATTTAGAGCATACGTGTTTTCAAAAAATTACTTTGAGACCACCAAAATTGATTAAAGTAAAATGGGAATAGAGGGCAGTTATCTAGACCCATCAAAGCCCCCCCCCCCCCTTAACCATCCGAGAAAATGATTTGAAAAATGACTAAAGAATAAATACTGTTGGTGGCAGTCAATAAAGTGACCTCCAAAGATCCTATACTGTTAAACATTTATGACGCACCCTCGCTTCATTCACACGACTGTTCTAGATGCACTGAGAATGCAGTTGAATGACGAATGGATGGGTTTTTGAAAGGGTGGGTGGGATTGGTGGTATCCAAGCACTCCACATGTCCGTTAACAGCTTGCAGTACTTTAATACTTGCTTTGGTACAGCTGGCGGTTCTGTCAATTTGTTATCATTTCGATAAATGCTGAGTGACTAAGACGTAAGATAGCAGGTTATCCGTTCTTTACTTAATTTAAACCTGAACTAAGATACGTGTTACTGATAATACACTCATCCATGTACCATATGACACCTACATATTTAGCGTATGTTTAAAAACTTATTAATTTTATTTGGAATACTTCTGCAATTTTACATATTTGATTTTTATGATTTTTAAATGTGCAATATGAGTCAGGACCCACCATTCTTTTCAATCCTTGTATGTTAATTTATGTTACTCTATGATAAGCAAGGACATTATTCCGAGTATTTTGATTGCTTAAATTAGGTATGTGACTTAATGATTTTTCAGAGTTTTACAAGCATCAGAATTTATTATTTTTATTTTTAACACTCTTTATTTTCTTTTATTTGCAGTTTTATTATTCTTTTGTGTTAAGCTATTATTGTGACTTAATGAACCGGAAGTAGCTGAGTTCTATTGATAAGACTTGATAACGGAGTTGCCGAAAATCAAGGGCTTTTGGGTACGGATCTGAAGATCCAAAGACGTGGTTTTTAAGAGCCGAGATTTCATGGGCGAAATCTGCGGCATCATCATAATTTAGGTTAGTGTTTTGGTACTCTGAAGTGAGTATATTTTGAGGGCTAGCTTGGCAAGTGAAGAAGAGGTCAAAGCCTAGCTGCGTTAGTTGAATTTTATTCGTGGACGCTCTCTATGAGGAGAGCCTACATCGATGCCACGACACCATGCTGGTAACGTCAGTCTAACTACAGATTAAGGTGATGTCACCTAATTTTTTGGCTTATAGACTTGTGTTGGTAGCGTCTTTTGCAAATTTATCATCGCTACCGATATGTTGGTGACAAATAATATGATTTTTGGAAGATTAATTTGCAGTACAGATGTAACTTTTTAATTCAGCCCAGTAGTCCTACACGTTACCCGACATGAGCTAGTTACCGGAGCAAAACTTTTTGAACTTAACAGTGATTTCATTTTAAATTGGGAGTGAAGAACTAGTTTTTTATTTTTATTCGAACTTAACTTTGTTGGAGAACATTGAGACTTGCTAATTTTTGAGGAGATTACGAACTTAAGTCAGATACGTAGGGAAGTGTTTGGAATGTGTAATGCTATGAATTAATGGAGTTCCCTATTTAAAACTTGGTTAAGAGGTACATGCACTTTTAATGTGAAAACAGTTTAATTAATCTACAGAATATTTAATCATTTTGAAAGCAGCTTAAAGACTTTTAGTTTAGTTTTATTTTTGAACTTAGGTAATTTTTGTTTAAGAATTGTGGAAATATTTTAATAAATTTAATCTAATTGCAGAACATAATTTTTACTTAATTTATTGATTGTTCACACACAGTTAAACAGTTTTATTCTGATTTTTATTTATATTTCTCTGCTTTGAATTAAATATAGGTAGTAACATTTTGATTTCTTTTATTGGTAATGCTGAACAACCCCAGCCAAAATGTTTTTTTTTTTTTACAGAGGTAATAATATAAACGAAGTGCTTCTTAATAAGTTTGAGAGTTTCATGTATTGTGAATGCCAGTGCATGCAAATGTCCTCGCAGAGTTCCTGAGACGACCAGTACGTCGTTGGAGAGGAAGTTCTAAAGGTAGAAAGTTCAAACACGCAGTCTCCTACACACGCATATCTATCTCTCTTCTCCACATTAGTATTTCTCCACAGAGTCCACATAGTAAGCTCCCCCAAGTCCACCAATTCTTCACAGTGGCGCCCTTGCGTGGTGCTATAGTAACCCTAATTTCTATACCAACGAAGGATAGCCAACCGGATTCTTCACACTTTTTACTTTTATAATTTTCATTTTTCGCTCGTATCAGCTACCCACTAGTAATAATTTTTAAGGTAGGCAAATGTTTTATTCTAAAGTGATAACAAGAAGAAAACAAATGATGTACAATTCGCAAAACTGAATCATACACGAGACTGCGAGGTTACGTGGATCGAAAATTATAACACTCTTCGCTTTTGGGCCATAGTTTCAGTTTCAGGGTAATTATTGAGAATACCTGGCTGTAGGAAATTCATATTTCATGAATTGCTTAGTATTTTTCTACTTAATTTTAGTACATGTTATTTGGTAGCTGTGAAAAGGCAGGAAAGTATAGAAATTTTAAATATTTTACTTTGTTAATTCGGATTTATTGTCTGTGCTACAGATTAGTGTAACTAGCTAAACTTTGAGAGTAGCAGTTTTGAAAATTTTACTTGTCAAAAACTTGAGCAGAAAATGAAAGAATCCGATATAATGAGTGACATAGAGCCCCAAGCGCGCTGTGTGTGTGTGTGTGTGTGTGTGTATGTGGGGGGTTAAACTTCAAACGAAGTATTTTAAAATTGTCGAAAATATGAACTCAATAATCGTCAAAAATAATAACTTATTTACAATGCATAAAATTAGGTAGAATTAGTCGTTGAATAAAAGGGACGTTTTAGCTATAAAACATTGACCGGGGCGAAAATACAGATGTTCTAAAGGGAATCCCGAGCAAAAATGTGACAGTAAAATATATTTTACACAGAAAATAATTAACAACATAGCTAACCATGCCGCCGTTGTCTTGATGCATTGTTAGATGATGTGAGCACCACAGTAATCTATGTAAGTTAGTTGATAAGCTGGCCTCTTTAATTAAATTTCCACGACTTCTGTCCCCATGATAATAAAATATAACTTTTGTTTTATAATTTCGGAAACTTTCTTACGTTCATCTAACATATATTTACAATAGATACCTAATTATATACTTATGAAAATATTATAGTATATGCATTAGAGGTGTTCATGGTCATAAATTTTCTCATTCGTTTCTGTGGTACTAAACGGAGATCGCTCATTTGTATGAGCCTAACTCGTGATCAACGTCGGCTTGAACATCCAAGGCTCATGGCTGTCCACGACGCACTTTCACGGACTGGACAGAGCGAGAGTAGAGCGAGAGTAGCTATGCTCGAACTCGCTCGTTCTCTCCTCCCGCCTGGTGTGACGTTACCACAGCACGCACTCTCGCAAGTCCACGAGGCGTTCGCGAAACAACGTTCCTATACATACAGAGACACTATATCCCTATTTATAGATCATATAAATACGACGTTCTTAGGTAATAACAGTGAACGTAACACATAGTCAATAAGTGTAATAACATTTCCTACATAAATATATATTTATTCTTTGAGGCAGATGGAACTGCCGAACCAAATCAATATTAATCACAACAAAGTCAGCATTGTTACTTAAGGAGTTTCTTAATGCCGGTTACATTGGAAACTGTATGTCTCTCAATGTGTGTATGTTGTCATGGATGAAAATCAAATCGTCTGTACGCTCAGGTAATACGCGGCACCGTCTGTTGGTAATGATACGCCCACCATTGCTAAAAACATGTTCGCTTGATGTACTGGTGGAAGATATGCAGAGAACTCTGCGTGCCAGCTGTGAGAGGTAGGAAAATGTACTCTCTCGTCAATACCACAACGTCAAAAGGTTCTCATCTTTTCCGACATTGCTCTGCTCGAGTTATGTATCCACCTCCGCATCTGTCGGACAACGAAGCTCATCGATGTGCCACTCGATAAACATAGTCTACTTCTTCGTTTATGTGGAGAAGGTAGCACATTGAGCACCTCTGGTCCACCTTGGTTGTTGCCCTGCCGAGATATATTGGCACATAAGCTGCGTACGGTGTTGTAGGTTTGAGTTCTGTCGTCTTCATGAATCGCCGATAAGCGTCGGAAAGAAGGCCACGTGAAAGGTTGCAATGAGATGTAATGAATGTACCTCTCACTTCAAATCCAATTTCAGTTGTGCTCTCTTTGTCAGTGCTTTGATTTCCTTACAGATGATTTTATAGCACGAACAGGCACTATTTATAAGTGCATAATAAAGACAGCTTAAATAAGGACGAAACCAATAACACTAGTATGACATGCGAGATTGAGCCTTATGGTGGAACTATATCGTCCCTCCGACAATGTAACAAATACACATTTATGTCTTACCTCAGTGCCACTGGAAAGTGGTGTACAATGTTAGTTTGATTTGTCTAACCACAGCAACACCAGCTGAAGGGTTGGTTCTTTTTCCATTTCCAGGGCATATGTAGTTTCTTTGAACAACTCGAGGAAGGACAGCAACTCAGAAACCACTTCTCAGTATAACCTTCAAGTTTGTCGGAAGTACCCACATCACACAGAATATGATGTACACTGTATGTCTGCAAGTGAACGTACTCAAGCATTACATACTCGCTGTTCCATCGTGTTTCCACGCCTTGAAGAACAGTCCGGGCTAACTTGTTCACATGCCCAGATCTTTTGAGGTGCATAACAATATCATTGGCTGCATCTGTAGATGCATCATGGGATGCGTTTCATCTTGCTGCGACTCATCATCCAGTACGTGCCACAAGATTGTGTTAATGCAGCGAGCTGCATATACGGTAACCTTGCATCGACTTCCAGCTCCTTTTTTATGTCTGTTCCTTGGTCGGTTACAAATGACACGTTCTACAACATTTCTGCAGCGTTCCCAAATTCCGTCAAATGTTTTTGAAGTTCCGTGCGGATATTTTCTCCACTCTCCCGAACATTTGGGAACGTTTTCATCATAAGTACATTGTTTATCAGTCGTCATTCTTCATCAATGTAATGGGCAGTAGCCATAAAGTAATGCATATTTTTTAAATCATCGGTCCACAAGTCCATTGTTATTGCTCAAGCCCTCTGTTCCGCAGCAGATTGTACACTGGAAATTATCTCGGCTCTTCAGCACCTTGCAATGTCCCCAACATGTCGTGCGACAGTGCTGCGATGGGGCAACATGTTTGCTGCGGAAGCGAGTCCATAATTTGCCGCTACACAATAAGTTCCTGTGCAAGTTCCATACAACTGTCACCGTCAA
Organism: Dryococelus australis; assembly: GCA_029891345.1. NCBI lineage: Eukaryota > Metazoa > Arthropoda > Insecta > Phasmatodea > Phasmatidae > Dryococelus > Dryococelus australis. Next base: position 200,413,561 of record CM056993.1, on the reverse strand, counting down.
CAAATGAAAAAGTTCGTAGGCCTTTTCCTCACATCATGACACATTTCTCAGTTACGCTGCATTTCACAGAAACAGGTACACGAGCAAAAGCATTGTTCTGTTCACAGCATGAGTGACGCCTTAAATGTGTTGTCCCAGAACCCGTTCTGAATCGACGCACAGCCTTTCAACTGGCACATTGAACGAAACCAAAAAGGTGTTTCGACGTAGCATCTCTAAGTAATGCAAATTTATCGCATACGCTACGTCGTCCCCTTTTTATGGTAACGTCTACTTCATACGTCCCTTCCATTATCTTACTGTAAATGTCTTGGCTATTCTCGGTAGCTATTGCGTACGGTCGCGTGAATATGTAAGAAACTATCCACTGACGATTTTAGTGAATACACAATACTCACGTGCATGTACTGTGCAGTTGTGTTGTCGCTGTGCTGCAACACCGCCATAGTCACAGGGATCACGAGGGAGCGCTCGGGCTGAACAGCCCGCTCGTTCACTACTCATGATACTTCTCGAGTACTCGAATTATCACACGCAGTTTCAGCGACCAAAGTTCTTTTTATGAGCGAGTTTTACCGCACCATTTTCGAGTGCTCGAACTCGCTTAATATTACCGCTCACTCGAGTCCACATCACGAAATGGTATAGATTAGGTGATCAAACTCGTTGAATGCTCATCTGTTAATATGCATGTATGTGATCAAAACTATCCGGAAACCCTGCGAAACATGTGTTTAACGTAAAGGACGACACATTACTGCCAATTACAATGTATAACACATGGTTAGCGATCGCAGTAGTCAGCAGACAGCATGAGACAGCAGAATGGGAGGGTCTGAGGAACTCGCGGACTTTGAACGTGGTCAAGTGGTCGGGAGCTGCTTCTGTAAAGAAGAAGTCTGTGCGTGAGATCCCCGCCCTCCTGAATATCTCTAGGTCCACTGTTTACGATGTTGTACTAAAATGGAAACGTGAAGAGATGCTTGCAACCCAAAAGTGTGCAGGCCGACCTCGCATGTTGATCGCCAGAGACAGTCGAGTGTTAAACAGAATCGTACAGCATAATCGCCAATGATCCATCGCCACCATCACACATAATTTCAACCTGCATCAGGATCTACTTCAAGCACCACGACTGTTCTGTGCAAGGTGTGGAAACTTGGTTTCCATGGACGAGCAGCTGCCCATAAGCCACACGTCACACAGATGCTGCCTTGCATTGTAAAAGGAACGTCGAAACTGAACAATAGAATAGTGGCACTATTGTGTGGGATTATGGATCACAGTATACAATGCGGTGATCCGATGTTAGGATGTGAGTGTAACGAATGTCTAGTGAGCGACATCTATAGGCTATTCGCGGTAAAGTGAGCATTTAAAGAGGCCTTTCATATGAAATGATAGTCAATAAATATATTTTATTTTAATATTAGACGTTAACTTCCGAGTGCAGTGGAATAAACACGATGTGTTTATTACTTAAATAGCAATATTTATTTATTAATATAATTAATGGATGAAAGGAAAAAGTAACAGGGTCTCAAAAGTGCTCATTTGGCCGTGAATAGCCTATACCAGCGCATATAGTACAGACTGAATTTCACCGGAGGTGAGGTTACAGTGTAGTCATGTTTCTCCTGGAGAGGCTTGTCCCCCTTGTTGCTGTACGTGGCACCGTCAAGCCACAAGTATATATTGACAATTTAATCCCTTTCATGTTTCCTACCATCCGAGATCAGTCCGGGGATGATCATTGTGCCTTTCAATATGACCGAGCAACCCATCCATACTGCAGGGCATGTGATGGAGTGGTTTGATAATACAATTACACTAATGGATTGGCCTCTGTGCAGAGGCCTTATTTGAATCGATAGAACACCTGTGGGATTTTTTGGAATGCCAACTTTGTGCTAGACCACACCGACTCACAACGATACCTACTCTCATTTCTGCGTTCTGCGAGGAATGGGCTGCCATTCACCAGCAAACCTTGTGTCACCTGCGAGAGTGCACGCTGCCATTAATCCTAAGGGCGGCAACACTGTCTTGACTGCCTGTGTTCCAGAAGGAAGGCAGCATAAACTTGTACTTCATTTTCAAGTGGGTGTCCGGATACTTCTGATACCGTATTGTTTATTTCTTACATGTATTACGTTTATTTATATCGTTGATAATTTGTGTGCCGAAGTTGTTCACACATACATTCAACCCATGTCTCTTCACTTGACGTTACTGTATAATGAACGCGCCATACATCTGCGAGTCTTAATGATGGTTACCCATAACACTTTTATTGGCCAGTAAATCTCGAGTTGAGTTGAGGGATTTGGGGGCTCTTATCAACGAGATCCTGAGAGCCGATGAGGGTGAAATGAAGTGCAACTGGAGCAGTGCCGGAATACAAGGGCGGGGTAAACGGGAGCTCTCAGAGAAAACCCGCCGACCAGCGGCATCGTCCGGCACGATTCCCACTTGCTAAAATCCGGGAGTTGCCCGGCCGGGGATTGAACCCGGTTTACCTTGGTGGGAGGCGAGCAGTCTAACCGCTCAGCCACCGCGGCCCCTAAAATAAATCTCGTGGAACGGGGTATGGAGGAGGTGTGAATGGCATAACACAAGCTTAGAATGTAGTAACTGATATAGGAAAATACTGACTCCTTCAGTAAATACGAAAGGATAGCATTTAACTTCGGCATATATATATATATATATATATATATATATATATACACACACACATATATATATATGTGTATATATACATATATAAATACACATATATATGTATATGTATGTATATATATGTGTGTGTGTATGCGACTGTGTGCACATCACAGTTAAAACAATTGCAGTTGTTTTATTTTTTAAAGTAATTATTTTAATTTTATAAAATAAATAAAAGAGCCTTTTTGCCGAGCACGTGAAGTAATTTACAGATTATAGGACTTCATTGCAACAGAAGCTGAACATAAAAAAAAAAGAAAACTAACGAATGCCTGTCAAAAATAATTTTGAATAAATATTGTTTCAAATAGCGAAAAACTAAACTACAACGCATGCTTTATTTGAAAAAAATAAAATCTGATTCTCGCAAAAAACGACATTTAATACCTCCGACCTATAAGCGATACAAAAATGAAATTCGGGAAATAATATGTATAACAGAAGAAATAATTTCGTCAAGTGAAAGGGAAAACTCTGTGACTGAAATACAAATCAGTTATGCAAATGTCCGTTGTATGCTTTACTCGTACCAACCTGCCACTCAATTACCAACGAATAAAATTAAGGTATACGCTTCTTAAGATCTACTTATATGCACATTGTGTATTTCTCCTTCTTACGTAAAATTAGCATTGCCGTGGGTCTCATCACTTTATTCATGCGTCGGCCAGGCGAAACCGCGGAATTTTTATTAAAGAAAATCATTACAATTCTGGTAATTTTTACACATCGATGGATTAAAAAAATATACATATATAATTTAAGATATAACAAATAGTTACCTAACACTTTATACGACGTTAAGATATGGATCTACTTTCCATCCATCATAACGAACTTCACAGGGCACATATCACTCAGTACGCCCGTCAAAAGATACTCATGTAGGAGCAGTGACTTTTTTCTGTGATTGATCTCAGAAGTGCTCACTTTATCGTGAACAGTATTTAAAAAATGTATTTTCGGCAGGTAAGGTTAATTCTACTCAAGTTAGAAATAACAGTTTGATATAGGGAGATTTTCCGCCGGTAGGTGCGCGATGTTCCAGAAGGTAGTTTTTATTTTATTTTAAATAAAATGTTAAACTACGTGAATTGTAAAAAGAGAAGTATTTTACAGAGACCCGAATTAATTTTACATTTGATTTACGATTTTGCAAGTATTCTTATTTTTAACGCAAGAAATAGAGAAAATGTGATGCTTTGCCGATGTTAGCGCTTACCTAGTGGCGAAAATGTTCGTTTTAGCGAAACTTTTAACATTGATCTTGGGAAGATGTAGTAGAAGCAGTAACCTTGGTCGCTATAGGATTGTGTACCCGGAGACAGATGACCTGAGCGCCCCCTTTACAAGCTGCAGTGCATTTGTCAGCTGTCATCCTTCACAACACAGTTGTGCCCCTGTCTGGCGGGTTCACCTGCCAGTCTCCAGCAAGCCGCGCCGAGGTTCGCCAGCTGGCGACCCCGTATCATCGAGTTCAATTGGCTGCATTGCCACAGTTACGACAACCTGGCGTCCATCTGGAGAACAAACAGTCGGCCGGCCTGTGGGTGCTTCTGCTTGCCTTGTATTGTACACAGTGGCGTGTGGTGAACTGTTGCAAGGCGAGCTGATGTTATGTTTGTGCTGTACCTTGTTGCTTGCTAGTTCACACATCCACCACTAGAACGTAGCTTGGCAGCTGACACCACAGGACGTGTGTAGTGGGTCCCTTGCTGCTCGCTTGAGAGTGAGAGTGGTCGGTGTACATCCAATTTCCCTAGGATGCACGGTGGTTACTGGCTCCTGCTGCGTGCACCGAGAATATAGTACAGTAGTTAGCAAGCACCAGCTTATCTTGCAACACTTCACCACACGCCGTTGATGTTACACCCTGTGTCTACGGCACTGCTTATTGAAAAAAAAAAAAAACATTCTGTACGTATATGAATTTTAACGTGACAGTGTGTTAGTCGTAACATTAAAAGTTCTATGTTTAAATATTATATATATGTGTGTGTATGTATTTGTTTTATTTACCCCGATAATCCCTTTACATATCTTGTAGATAATAAGGATATGGAACGTGTCAGTATAATATTACATAGTTTAAAACATATTTTACACATCATACATTATAAGTACATCTGTGAATATACCTGAGCAAATATAGCCATACTCCTTAACCGTACAGTTCCAAAATATATAATTAATACAGTTACAGTGTGTTTACTTGAAATTGTTTGTATTCGTGAAAAAATGTTCAAGTTTATAGTAGTGATTTGACACCTAAATATTATTTCATCGAAACTCCCCAGGACAGTCAATTCCAATGTTGACAATAGCTTACTCTATACCTGAGAGATGTTTATTTTAATTTGCAGACCACATTTATATAAGATTTTGGTTTAATTTTTTGCTGAATATTCTGTTTGTTTACATACTACAGATGAACACCAGACTGTTGTTTTCTAAATTGTCACGTCAGTTTAGGAATACATGTAGAAGAATTTCCTGATTTATTGCTCTGAGCTTACATTGCTTATACTGAACTCAGGAACCAAAGAAGAATAATTTGAGCCACTTAACTGCAATAGACACGTGAGAGGATATGACTTCAGGCTATTATATGGATTCTTTGTAAAACGTTCGCTTCGGCTATGTGAAGCCCGTAAATACCTTCGTCTTCACCGAGACTTCCAACATGGTCGGGCGGAGCTATTAAGTGCCCTGTCCGTCGGCGCTTTTGGGAAGCCATTCGTAACGAGGTCGGACGCTGGAGATAGCTGGTGCAGTAGATCCCGACCTGAGGACGAACTGTAAGGTTCAGTTCTAAATTGAACGTTGAAGATGCCTGATATATTTGACGCTGTTATGTGTAGCGCCGCCTTCTTCCAGAATGCACCATGTAAGATCTATCAAGTGTAAGGCCTACAATGCCGAAAGCTTTCTCATTCCTTTAATCAGTTACCAATCATCTACTATATATTAATTCGAACTGTCAGATTTACGTGGAGGAAGTTTCAAATCATTGGGAACAATTTTAGTTAAATTGCATCACAAATTAAGTTACGTTTCCTGTGAATCTTAAATGGACTCATCCTTGCAGGACAAAACCAGAAGCCCAAAATAAACTTGTGCTCACCGTTGATCATCGAACTTAGTGAAAACAGTACAATTTGAACAGCTTTGCTAGAAATGATGCAGTTCCGTAATCTAAGATTTATTTCTGATTGTGTCCTCCGTACCAGATTTTCAGGGTTCAGTTGCATCAAAGTTTAATCAGATGTCTGTTATTTCCACATAATTGATAGTATCTGATAGCATTATTTCGATTGCTAAAATATTTCTTTTAAAATTACAATTAGTTTTAATGATTCGTCTGATTATTAAGGTCTTCATTAAAAATTGAAATTCGAGTATTTCATAGTTTGTTTCCTCTTGTGGTTTAGTAATAAGATGTATTTTAAGGGTTTTATTTGTCGTGATGTGTTTTTTCTGTTGAATACATTTCTGTATTAATCTTTGTCTTACTAGTGCTCAGTGTGTTATATGAATATCAAGTACCTATAGAATTATTAGCACAACTATTCCATGGGTGCTACTATTCTTCTTTAATGTACCTTCTGCAGATAAGAAAAGATACAAATAATATTACTTATTTGAAGAAAATCAACATAATTAATCCAAATCAGTCAAAGAATTTTATCACTTCTTAAAGTATTTCTCCATGCCATGCGTGATATAACTTTCTTTCACTATTTCTGTTTGACTTTTACTGATTACACTAGAGACTCACGCTTGTTAATGTTAATGATGTGGTTGATATAATTTTGGAATACTTTCAGTAGAATCTGTACATGTACACACGTACATACCAGCTACGTAAAACGACGAAGTTCCAGCCATAACTCATCCAACACACGTAAAAGATTATAATTACTAATTTCCTTATACAACAGTTACAGCAATTTTACGTGACACATTTACAGAAAAAATGTTCATAATACAATTAGGAGGATATAACACTGTAAAATGTGGCATTTAGTTAACAAAAACTGTACGTAGTGTTTTTAAGCAGGATGAACTAAATATTTTAATCACTGAAAAGTAAAATCCACTTTGGAAAAGCAAAAGGGAGGTTGAGTGAGTTTAAGTTTCTATCTAGTGTACCTTACATCTTAGTTATGGACCTCACTGGGCCTGTGACTGTTTTGTTGCTTGTTTTATACAGATTAGATTAAAAGTTAGTAATCTTGGACATTTTAAATTTAATTCCTATGTTGCAACTGCACGCATATCTCTGTGGGGGAAAAAGCATGTGAATGCAATTTTTTCCCTGAAAAAATTAAAACCCTATCATCTGAAAAATTCGTGAAAACTGCAAAAAAAAAAATATCGTTACTTTCAGAGTTTGCTTGCAGTGCAATTTCTTTAAGAGGTAGGAGCAAAGTGAAATGGGACAGGCGGAGGCGAACCTTTGCAGTTTGATCGCGTGTAATTGTGCATAGTACTGCGCATGTTGCACATAGAGGCACGCGTGTTAGTGTCGCCCGTATCGCTCCTTGCTTGTGTGCCTTGAGCGTGAAAACTCCCGGGACCACGTATGTATGTACACTTAAGAACGGGCGTGACTGTAACATGTTTGTGTTTATAACTATCTAATAGCATCCTTGTTGATCGCGTGGACGCTTGTCTCAGGTCTATGTTAGACTAAATCGAGATGATCTCCTTGTGTGAATACCTCCAACATCGGCTTATAAATTACCCGTATAATGGTCAAATCCATATGACTTGGATGTACGTTTGTTTTCTAACAGAATAGTGGTTTCATGTGTAATACACTAACGGTTACTTCACACTTTTCTGAAGCTCCGCTAAAGTTCTCCTTCCATGATATTCCTCCGCCTCGGTAAACTAATCTTAATTATGTCTAGGAAATTACACCAAAGACCAACGCACTGAATTCATGCGTACTCAGTTGTAATAATATTTTGCATGAGAACTATTTCTTACTAGGCGCTACCAATACTCATGTCTTTTTTACTGTTTTATTCAAATTCATTGTAAATAATAAATTATAATTTGTGAATAACATACAGACGGATCTTCAATCTTAAATAATTTTACGTCAGCAGAGGCATAAAACGGTTGTTATGCACGACGTATTTAGGAAATTACCAAACACCTTATAAATAGGGTGATTTTTTTAACTGTTTGATTTTTAAAAAACGTGTAAAGAAACCGCGAATAGACTATATAAGAAGTGTTGTGCATGGTTAGATTTCGAAATACTTTGACGAAAAATCCAAGTGAAGACATGTCGTTAACTACGAGGAACAAGCAAAGCCGTGTAGGTGCTTCTCCTGAGGTAGCTTCTCATCTGGTCAGCAGATAACTTAGTGTTGGGAGCAAGGAGCATGCACCAGTTCTAGATGATCCCCACAGAGCAGCCGGAGGTAGTACTGTTTCATTGTGAGGCAGACTGGAATAAGCAAGTAATAAGCTTCACTTGACCGCCGTTATTCCTGCCATGAAGCATATACAGATCTCTGGCACAAGCAAATATGCAATCTCGACGAACCTTACATGTTCTGCCGTTAACATTTCAACTTCGCCGTTTTCGTTTTCGGTACTGTCGGCAGAGGTGTGTGATGTTAAAAGATGTTTTCCCTCGTTAGTTGCCATCTCCACTACTTACTCCACGCTGTAAGACGGAAAATGAAAATAACTTTTGTTTACGTACTTGATGTTTTATTAAAATGTAAACAGATAAGAATGAAAGTGTGACAGCGTACTTTAGAATAATTTTTACTGTATAAAATTATTACTTTTGGTTTTGTTCTCAAAACACGCAGTCCTCATCCGCTCCCATATTATGTCTACTAAAGATTTTTAGAGGGAAGGGGGGGGGGGGGGAGTGTGTTACCTGTTTCCTTATTTAAAGTTGCGCCGGGTGTCTACATCATATTTCTACAATTCCGTGGCTTGGCCCTTTTCCTCATTCGTCGCTCATAAAACATATATGGGACCAGTTGTCAGAGTGTTCGTGATTCGCCATATGATCTGCAACAGCTGTGAGCGAATATGCTTCACGATGGTATTTACCATTCGATTCCATTTCCGATAGTATCGATGGATGTATTCAGGTACGAGGCGGTCCGAGAAGGTACGAGAGATGCCTTTCTTCTTGCAGAAGGTCGGCGGAGCGTTGTCGTGGTGCTGTCTCTACTCTCATCTCTAACATCACACTAATAACATCTCATTTGAACCGACAGTGTTTCCTTTTTGGTGAATAAATCTTTGGACAAAGTAAGTGCATAACTTCTCGGTAACTAATGAACCAGGTAACTTCAAATTCGGTATGCGGATATTCGTTTGGAATATAACAGTAAGCTTGGTTTTGTAATTATAAAAAATATTGGAATTTTAATTAAAATGTTTATTTGAAACTTCTGCAACTATTTCAGCCATTTTTTTTAAATTTAAAGATCACCGAAACAATTCAAGAAGTTCAAAGCAGTTCTATTGTAAATAAAGTTACAAGATTCTTGTACTGTTGGTCAAAATCAAACAATAATTGGTTTAATGGACATTCTTGTTTGGAAAAAGGCGTCATTTAAAAAGTGGCATTACCCAGTATTTCCTGTTTTTTTTTAAGCATGTAACACCGACATCTCGGCCCGGCACCCTACATTTAGTTTGTTTAGTAGTTAAATCACTCTAGCGGAATGCCCGCCCGATCCAGCATATGCTAAACCGATACAGGCCCCAACGTGACAGAATAAACTCGGTAAAATATATCTACAGCTCAAGTTATAAACATAACATATAAAATTATCTTGCTGCTGAAGATGGGCGCTTCGACCTCTCCGATGTTTGTGGCGCTGGTTGATGTTGTGTCGCAGGCTCTTGTTGACCTTTGTTTGCCGTCTGCCCTACACTTGATCTTGCGATTGCCGTCAGCCCGGTGGTTGTTCGGACAGCATATGTGCTGTGGAGCCAGCCACTGGTCCTCCCGACTGGTGCGCAGGGTTAGGTAAAGGGGAGGTGCGCACTACAAAACGAAAACCCGCTTTCACGAGATAAAAAAATATTACAAGTAATAATAGATATAATAATATTCATCATAAATAGTTTAATTATGCTACACCAAACCTATTTTTAATTTAGTGGCCGTTTCAAACACGCATCAGTGTAATGGAAATACGAAATTGGCAAGATTATTTCCTTATTTTCCTGACGACATGATGCAGTGGATATGAACTGCACCCCCTGCATCCCCTCTACACACGCACGCCTATGCATCCCACCCTTTTGACGAAACAGCGCCTGTTGTCGCACTATCGAACCTTGCTGACAGTCTGCCCTCAGATGTTTCTTGTATGTCTTCAACACTCCTTTTGGTTGTTCGTATAGTTTGTTGTCCTGCACTGTCCGTAGCATGATAATTCCTGCTGGAGTGGCTCGGGTGTGTGTGTCCTGTGTGTATTGTTTGCAGGGGAAACAACATCCTATAGTCTATTCGCGGTTTATTCGCACTTTTTAAATCAGTCCTTTAAAAAAAATCACCCCGTGTATGACACAAATGTTGTTGTCCATGCTGAATATTCCATATTTCATAGGTCCATATATTACTCGGACAAGTTTGTACATTACTCAAACTTTTAATCGATTCGTTTCTGCACTAATTACGTTTTATAATGCAAATGGCACAACTCGGCTCTTACAAAAATGGGTTTAGCTGGGGGCTCTATCTGCTTTGCCACTAGTGTGTCCCTGTACAGGCCAAGCTCTGTATTGCCAAGCATGTGTAAGTTGCTGTACTACTGTAGCTATTTCTTCCTGCAATTTGATGTTGAAGATATGTAATGTGTCTTTCCAGATTGGTCTCTGCCACTTGCCACTAACAATTGAAGCGTATACACAGTCGAATCACATTATTATGACCACCTGCTAGAAGTGCCATCTGTAGCACGTAGCCCATGACGTATGGCCCATGATGTGGGCTGGCGAAGTGGGTATATAATGCGACCGACAGGCTGGCTGTACACATTCCAAGCTGTCATGGGATGAACATCGTGCTCTCTCCCTCTCTCTCACACAGCCCCTTGTAACAAGCGAAAGCGAGCGGCTTCTGCGAGTGCGGCAGGACTATGGAAGCTTGGGTCCGGCGGCTACTCCACAACTAGTTGCATCTCCAGATGGCGGATAGGGGATCCCCAGGCTCTGGGGTGGTTGGCAATATTCCAATACCAGCCCGTGGACCAACTGGCCGGTGCGAGAACGCCGTCGTCGTGGACGTCGGGAACCTGGGCAGCTCAGAACGAGATGGCGAAGCGCATCGTGCTGGAGGTGGCCCAACGATCAAGACAGAGAGGAGGATCTCGAGCTGCCACAAGGGCGAAGTGTAGCGAACATCACTGCTGGATTCTGCGGGCTGCCGACTGCGGATGCGTGAGGAATGGAATGGAATGCATGGGACCTTGGAAGTATCCCTGACATCCGCCTTCATCCTGGGCCAGAGACTCTCCACCACCACTGGTAGGTCCTGGATGTCGCGCCGAGCTAGTTTAATAGCTCACTCAAGATCAACAGATTATTTTGGAGAATGGGCAGGGGGTGGCTTCTCGGGTGACTCCTCCCCACCTTCACCCTCGGAGTGGACACCCTGCTGTCAGCGCGGAAGAGCGAAAATGAAATAGGTGCCATGACTGAGCTGCCCAGTTTTCCGACGCACTCGACGAGAAGCAGGGGGGCCATGCATTCAATTGCTGCTGGCAATATGATTGTGCTGGTTTGCCTGTGCAGAAATATTGACAACAGTTTAATCTCAAGGGCGTCTGCGCCAAGAACCCTCTCTTATAGATTTTCAACTTCACATTAAAGGGCATGGAATCCACACCAGCTGTTTCCCGTAGCATTTTCAAAAATGCATGAATAAGTTTTGAACTTCTTTCCTGTCGGGAGGGGTTTTTACGATGCCTATTCCGGTTTTCCCTCTCACCCTTCTTAGATATAGCCTTAGCTATAGGTACACTATAGGGAGGCAGTCATGACCCAAAACGGTAGCCATGGCTGCCTAATCCCTCTCTGCCGCGATGCACGCTCTGTTGCATGCACCCTCTCCTGTAGGTGTAAGCGGCTTAGCTCTGAGACACATTTAGTACCTGTCTCTACACTTAGTACTTAGAAATAGGGTAGGTTAGGAAAAAAATGATTATACACATTGCACTTCCTACTGTCATGGGTAACAGAAGTGATTTAACCGAGCTGCAAAAAAGGATGATCATAGGCTTTCGGGCCAATGGGAGGCAGCATTTCGAAAATAGCGACGTTGGTGAACTGTTCATGTGTCTCTGTGGTAAAGGTGTATCGTGAGTGGAAGAATGGCACCATTGGGAACAACAGTCGTAGAAACTGCGGAGCTCCATGCGCAATTGATGTCCGTGGTGAACGTTGACTAAACCAGTGTGTGAAGGCCAGCCGACAGGCTACAGTGTAACAGCTCACCATCCAAATGAACCAGGGGGCATCCAGACACGTGTCTACCGCAACAGTTCTGCAAGCCCTTTTGCGAATGGGGCTCCGGAGTTGACGGAGAGCGACTGCACCCGTGCTAACACAGGTGCATCGACAGAAACGACTGGAATTTGCTCGACACTATGGCGACTGGACCGCTGCTGATTGGCGATGGGTAGGCTTCTCTGACGAGTCATTGTTTCAGCTGGATAGAACGGACGAACGTCAGCATGTCCGGCCATAAACGTTGGAAAACCGACACCCTGCATCCATTACTGGACGAACATAAGGCGGTGGGGGCAGTGCCATGGTCTGGGGAATGTTCTTGTGGTATTCTCTAGGTCCCATCATCCATGTGGAAGGCACTCTTGATCGATTTGGTTATGAACCCATTCTGGGCGATCACGTTCACCCATACATGAAGATTCTTTCGTTGAGAGGATGGGGTCTTCCAGCACGCTAATGCACCTTGCCACACGGATAGAAGTGTCCGCACGTGGCTGGAAGACCACGACCAAGGCTTCAAAGTTCATCACTGGCCCCCAAAAATCCCCGATCTCAACCCAAATGAACATCTGTGGGATCACCTCGATCCTCGTGTTCGCCGCCTGTCTCCTCCGCCACGCATCCTTCAACAGTCGTGGGACGCACTGCAAACAACATGGCTCCAGATACCCGCTCCAGATACCTACTATGTTATTCGATTGTGTGTATACATGACGTAAAAAAAAACGTATTCCATATTTTGCGAGGAGGTAGTATGCACCAGAACAAGAAAAAAATGTATAATAAACACGGGTGTGGAAACCCATTCCGTAAGAGCTATGAGCACTTGTTCACCATCGCTACAGGAGGTGCTCAATGTGATGTTCATTCATAGTAATGCATCCTTGTACCGTACGTCGTAAGGAATCACACACCCTTTGAAACACTTATGGTTGGTCTAGGATATACTGGCAGGCATTGATGAACGTTCCTGTAGTGTTTGTACATCATTGATGGGGTTTGCATACACCAAAGCCTTCAGGTATCCCCACAACCAGAAATCCAAGGGATTAAGGTCAGGGGAACGCCAAGGCCAACTTACTGGACCTCCCCGACAAATCCATCGCCCATTAAGTGTCTTGTTAAGTGTTCTCGGACATTTCAGGGAAAATAGGCCGGTGCTCCATCATGTATGAACCACATGTCTAGCCTTTGAATGTCTGGCACATCCTTCAGCAAGACATACAATTAGTTTGCTATGAAATCATGATACATTGCACCATTTCTGTTTGGTAGTAAGTAAGACCTCGCTGTTAAGAGTCTCGAAACATCTCCACCTTCCACTCTAGTGTTCTATAAGTTGTGCAGTTTCATTTCGAGATTTTGGGGATATTTTATGTTTTCGTGACATATCAGTGATAATTTAATAAAAGTACCACAACATTTTGAGTATTACATTTTAACCATAAAATGAGCATTATATAGTGTATTCGCGGTTTATTTACACTTTTTGAATTAAACGTTAGAAAAGTCACTCCACATAATGACGTACTTGGTTGTTTACTAAATATGACATGTAGCACAAGCGTTTTATACGTGTGTTAACATACAAATACCTCTTCTTTTATTAAATCGAACTTGTACTTACATTTTATCTACAACTAATATGAATGAAATCGGTGCGAGAATAGGTGTGTTGGTAATGCCTAGTAAGAAGTAATAATTCCCATGCAAAATATAATTACACTGAGTGTGCACGAATGCGGTGCGTTGTCTCTCTGGTGTAACTTTCTAGACTCGGTTAAGCTTTGTTTGCACGAGGCTGAGCAATATCCTGGAAATATAACTCTAGCAGGGCTTCAGAAAAGTTGGAAGTAGCTGTGAATTGACTATAACTTGAAGTCTTGATAACCATACATACATACATACATACATATATACATACATACATACATACTTACATACATACATAAATACGTACTTACATACATACTTATATACATATATATATTTGTTTTCAGCTCAAGTGTTTGTAGAAGTGCCACGAGTGGCTTGTTGCAGATTCTTTGAAACCGGACACGTGGTTCTAGTTCACCTTTGCTATGTTTTATTTGAAATATTGGAATCGAAATAAGGGGTGAACTACATAAAAAAAATTACCTAGAAAATATTCTTTGGGACGTTCTGATGACAGGGACAATTATTTTGAGCTGTAGCTTAACATATTAATTCTTGTTACACTTTGAAAATTAACGAAAAAATTATAAATAAATTTAAAATTGCATTTTTTAAATTAGCTTTGAAAAGTGAGTTACGCCATTGTGACACTTTTTTCAGGCTATTGTTTCATATCAGAACGAAGTATGTAATATGCTAAAAATGTAGAAAATAATTGTAGTTTAGTTTCATGAATGCCCGAAAAATTGTTCCACAATCATTTTTTATACGTGACAGTTGCGGTATGGGGAAGTTGAGCTCACTATATGCATGCTTATTCTGGTCGGCCGCTGAACAGAGAGGCACGTTGCCAACAGGAAGGCAGCACGAGCATGCCAGCTCATTGTCTTGCATGTATACCTGCAGGCGACGAGGCGTCTGCTAGAGATCTTGCCCTTACGTCGGCCCAATTGGAAAAATCTGGGCGGCTCTCGTGGAATACAGGGACCGGGGAGATGGGTGATCCCCGAGAAAACCCGTCGACCAGCGGCAACGTCAGGCACGATTCCCACATGCGTAACCCCGCCGGGAATCGAACCCGGAGGTCACGATGACTCCACGCTGCATGTCGCGGTACACTTCCACGTGTGTGTGTGTTGTGTGTGTGTGTGTGTGTGTGTGTGTGGAACACGTGCTATATTGCGATGAGCCGTATCAGCACGTAAACGTCGAGTTCTGGATAAAAGTGTCCCGAAATAGTTGTAGCTTTTCGGGTTCTAAAACGTTTAAAATTAATAATATGCAGGCGTGTTTGTGTTATATAATGTTGATTTGTCCAAAAATAGATTGCGAAAGTTTGAGGTGTGTGATTTATTCAAACTCTGTAAACAACTACATGATCGTAATCTCAGAATGAAATATACCTGGGAAACTCAGAATTGTTTTTCGTGTACATGTGTGCTCATGAATCGTAAGAGATATTAAGAAAATTAAATCGTACTTTAGAGAGTACTCAAGCTTGCAAACGTAATTGTAAGTATGATGCAGTAATTGAAAGCATTATACACTTACGTGAAATATGATTAGAACATTCTAGCAATGTAAATGCTTTCAAAATATTGGAATTTACAAATAGAACAGTCCTACGTAATTTTTGTACTTCAAAGTACGAATTATTGATGACTTGGGGTTACATGCTGTGTCTTCACTGTACAGCCATATTTAGATAATATGGACCTGGATAATATGTAGTGATAGACAAAAGACTAAGAGCATGGCAAAGGTGGAACAACAGTAAGAAAGGAAAGGATTGGGAGAAATTCTTAGAAGATAGAAAGAGAACGTGCAAAAGTAGCAGAACCGAGAAAAGGAAATATGACAGGAACAGACTTGGTGAAATAGACACGAATTTCAAGAAAAATAACACCAGGGAATTTTACAAGACATTCAAAGAAGAACTATCAGGATGCCGGCCACCCAGTCTACACTTCAAAAACAAAGATGGAGTATTGGTAGTGAGCAACAGAGAAAACTACCAACTACTAGGAGAATACTTTGAGAAGTTACTAAACAGCAAAGAACCAATAGAAAGGTTAGAATTTCAAGAACCACAACAAGAAAATCCACCATCAGAATTACCAACACTAGAAGAAATAGAACACATAGTTAAATCACGAGATAACTGGACTACTTTCCATAAAGTCCACCCTGTCCTCTGCAAGCCAATGAAATAACTTAAGGATCAGAAGAACTGTGAAGAGTGCTACAAATTTGGGGCTGAAATCATCCCGAAAAACAGTGAATGCCAAACAGGTTTCTGTGATGGCATACCATGATCGCCCCCCCCCCCCATCAGGTGCTCAAATTCAGCAGCTCTTAACTGGCCAAAGAAAATTCTTCGCATTTACTTCCCCATTGACATTACTAGGATAAATGCTTGGACACAGATAACCGCCATACTTGTATTTGATTTTGTTATGTACACAACAGAAGGATAAAATTGTTTCTTCTGGTAATATGCATTCCCAATCACTTTAGTCCTATATATTATATAGGCGTAGTAGAGCTACATCCTGAAAATAAAATCTTCGATAGTTACATTAATGATTATTGATCACTTTTATTACATCATTCAGCATAGTCTTTCTGTTACTCTTTCATCTTCTATTCCGCGACGGAAGGACGTACTATGTCGTAGGTTAAATATGTAAAAAAACAAAATAGCAAAAAAAAAAAAAAAAAAAAAAAAGTCGCTAGAAACGATATTTTTTTTTTCTTTGCGATCGGTTTAGTAATATCACATGCTACATACAGAGTCACGTTATCGCGCAAAGGCTAGATATCGAAATTATTTCTTTTACGTGAACATACGTTTTATTTTCTGCGAATGGAACTTGTTCAATTGAAACACACATGCCGAGGTATAGTCTGGTTACGTGAACATATTGCCTGTAACTTTAAATCCTCGACAAATGGACGTCGATTGAGTTCTTGTCAAAATGGGCAGTAGGTTACGCCAAGTAACATGTTCCAAGATGGCTTCCATTGCGGCGAAATCCGTGACTATTCATCCTGCACGTGGAGTGATCTTTACCCCGCCTGCAGCCCTTTCATAAATCTACGGAAAATAATACTATAATTACTAACATTCATTGAGTGTCATTAAACATATAGTACAGTAAACATTTCAACTTGTTTGCAAAGTTTGTTAACAAACTCTACAACAAATGTAGGTGCTTCAGTATTTTTTAAATGATTATTCCTGTTGTGTTTTTTCAGTGAAATTACTTGTAAATCCCCACAGCACAGCACTGCCAGGTTGCACTGCGATGGCTTAGAATGAAAACTTCTATCTCACATCTCGGGCAAAAATGAATTTTTGATATCGGCTATTCACTGTAAAGTGACCACTTTTTAAGGCCCTGCTAAATTTTTACTTTCAACCAATTTATATATTTCCGGCACTTTTTGATATAAACATTGCATCTTAACTAATAAGCACACTGTGTACATTTTACCACTATCAAAAGTAAACGCCTGAGGTTGCGATAACATACATTTGTTAGTGGTTAATGTCTGTTGAGAAGGCCTTAAAAAGTGCTCACTTTACCGTGAACAGCCTTACTGTTACATTGAATGCATGAGGGGCGTAACCCAGTTCGTGACGGATGGATTTCTTAATAGAAATAAAAGAACTAAATTTAATGATCATATTTATTCTCAGTGCTACAAACAGTCAAACATATATTATTTATCAGTCTGAACCTCCTCTTAACTCTTATAATTCTTTCTGAGTGAAATATTTAATTACTATCTCCATTTCAATTATAAAGTCGTTATCACAGTCTTTACTCTTACTAATGTCCCTTAAACTGCTCTAATTATTTCCACACGTTTAGTTAAAACTGTATTTCCAACGTCCCGAATGTGTCTTCACTCACGCATCCAGTATACAGTTCCACTCTTCACTGCACACAAGCTCGCCGACGCACTCTCGCAGATCGCTGCAGCCGTCCCTCGCCGCTCAACTGCCCCTAAGGTCACACGAGACGACAAACTCTCGGCTCTTAATCACTCCCTCCTCAGACACACGCACGTGGTACTTATACTTGAGGTAGGTGCCGTCTAGAACATTCTCTGCAATTCAAGTTGTTATGGAAAAGGTAATGGTGATGATATTCCTGTGTCATAAATGGAGAAATACGAGCTTCTCTGGGTCAGAGAGGCGCAAGTTGAGATAAGTTTATCGGCGTGTGCAGTGGCGTCCTTTATGATAGGCGCTCGTTTCGTATAATGTTACAAACTTGACCTCCAGCTCTCGGCGCCTTTCCACGCGAAGGAAACACAGGGCAGCGACATGCAACAATACCTAGTATATCTCATTTTGCAGATATGCAAATAAATAAACGTTATGCACATTTTTCTTTCTTTCGTTTGTAACATCGTAAAATTTGAGATACAAAGTTTCCCCACACAAGCACTAAAAAATAATTTTCGCCAAAAATGTCAGCTACGAGGTTTTCATTCTGAGCCATCGACTGGCTAGTGCACACATTATAGCATACCATGCATGTGGCTACCCACGTAGCGAAACACATATGGCCCATTTATGGTTTAGAGTCGGACCCCAAGCTAGACAATTGTATGGTAACAGCTGGCATGTACCCGGCACCATTGCTGGTTTTGAAATGGCATTACTTAACTAGCCATACTCTGGCCATAACTGGCCCAGGTGTGTTGAACAAATATGGCTCAAGCATGGCCCATATGCTTACAACAGCAATGGTCGATCGATGTACCACTTCTCAGCCATCAGATGGCCTACGGTCGGCTACTCGTGCTTTCACCAGCAATATGTATAGTTTGTGTGCGACCAGTACTGGAATACGATTGGTGAACCACTTATGGGCCATTAGTAGTTCACCTACTCTCAAACATCAGTGACAAATGTTCTGTTGCCAGCAGTTAACCATAGCAAAGCCAGTTGCGTAGACCCGTAAGTTTTCTGGGCCAGCATGCATCCAGCAATGCCCTCAGTAAAACCGCAGACGGCCGACTGTGTCTTGTTACGTCGCTAGGCTCCTCCTGGATCCAGGCTTGCAGTACAGATCTAGAGCATTTCATGTGAACGGCGACACTATCTATCGCTACATGAAGGGTTTGTAATTTATAAACAAGCTAAATTGATGCGTAGCTTCCTCTCATGCGCAGATCACTCGACATCTGCAGTTCACGGTTAAGCACTTTCTAAACTCCTGTTTAGGATCTTGTTTGCCCTTAATTTCGAATCCTTGCGTTATATGAAACATTAAAGGCCGGGCTACAATTGATTTAGCACACGCTCATCATGTGCTGCAACACAGAACACACACAGAAGAAACTCTAATGTAAGATGTATTGGTAGTAGGGGCGCACGGGTCCTACTGCACTTTTGATTAATCGGATTATGAATTTGATATAAAATTGATTGATCGGATCAAGGATTAATTCGATCTTAATCCAATGAAAAAATTAAATCCAATAAAATTATTGTAATTAAATTTTATTGATTGATCCAATTAATGTAATTGAATTAATCGATACAATGTTTTTTGTAATTTTTGAATTTTGTGTGAATTGATGTGTATAGTTTGGTGCAACAATGTGCTAAGGGTCTTTATTTCGGGGCCGGGGGGGACGTCATGGTAGGTCGTCACCTTCGGTGTCTGGCGTTGTACTGAGGTGTGATGTGATGGGGGATGGGCGTATATAGGTATTGTGTAATATTACCTTTTAATGGTAATCAGTAGGAGTGCCTTCCTGTTTACCATCTGGTAGGTGACTGAGGTAATGGAGGAAAGGCATATTTCTGCGAAATGGAATTATTAGGAAATACACAATGAAAAATGATATATTTTATTTAAAATGTAATCTAGACCATGATTTGACTAACCCATCCTGTATGGTAGTAATGTCAAACAAGAGAGACTCGTGGACAAAGAGAAGATATTAAGTGTAAACGATTTACGCCCAAATACACAACTGTTTAAAAATCCGATTAAAACGAATGCAGCTACGTGACTATTACAAATGGATAAAAATTATCAAGTACTAAGTAATCGAAAATTACAAACGAATTACAGAGCCCAGCTGTCCTGGTGCCATAAAGATATCAAGCAACGAATCTAACACTGTGAAATTGAATTACAGAACTTAATTCCTGGTGTTATAAAGAAATCAAGTAACGAGTTATACCTAGAACGAACTATTTCCATACAGAGCCCAGCTATCCTGGTGTTATAGAGAATGCAATGAGTTATATCTACAACGAATTCAAAACACGTACCTAACGACATTAAATTTTTTTAATACAGGTCCGTTCAGTTGGGAGATTGCTGTAGGAATGAGTGCAGTGTATGACTTGCGGGAGAATTGTAAGCTATGCGAGGTTTTTAACAGAATGTACTTGGGTGGCCATCGACTAAAGTTATGGTGAAAACTGCTCATCATTAAAATAACTAAAAACTACGTCAATATAAATTGTTTATTCATGTTTACGAATTCACCAGTTTATATTTTAACTGTAAGCTAATCACAATACTAGGCACATATCGCTTATAATTTAATATGGAACGATAGGGTTAACACGGAAAAATAAAGATTTTCAAACTTGCAAGTGACACTATGCATACGCATTTTGAATTATACCTACAACGGAGTCAAAAACATATTCTATTTCCATACCAATCTAGGTGTTATGAAATAATTAAATTTTAACCAAGCACAATAGCATACTAGATATACAAGTACGTCTCCCTCAACTTTAAATTTTTAAAATGATATTTAAAAAATGGAAACAAGCACTGAATCATAGAGAAAAAAAACTTACCCCAATGCCATGATTTAAATTATTAATACACAATTTTCACATCCATGGGAAAAATAAAGAATTCACTTGGATTATTATCGACGTATCGAGAAAAATAATTTATCACTGCGAATAAATTTCCTTATTGTGAGTCTTTGTATAATTATGACGTAGATTAACTTAAAAATGGAAATAGCACATAATCAAGATCACTGAATGATTTGAATTAAACTTCCTCAAATAAAAACAGTAAAACTATTTAAAATCAATAATAGACAAATGTTAATGCAGTACATTGGGCCAAACAATTTTAACACAAATTCCGTTTAAGTCTCATGGGACTAGCTTCGGAAATTCACCACACTTCTTAACACAAAGCAGTTGAAATCCTACGAACTCTTGTAGACTGACCTCTGAAGCGTATTTCACAAGAAAATTTTCCAGATAATCGATGCTAATAAAAAACCCGAAATTACTATATTAACATGCATAAACAATAATGTGGTTCTTATCACATTTTACATTATGAAGGATAGGACATGAAATAAAATATATGTTCAATATGGGGAACCCTACCCTCCGTGTAGAATACCCTACCCCTCCGGATGGTCAAGAGAAACTATCTGAAAGTGCCATTAGGAACACACACCGAACACCCAGCCAGCCTTTGTCCTATTTCACTTGTCATCTTCCCCTATCTCTCTCTTAGTTCCTGAGACCGAAGGAGTAATAATCCCAGTCCTTTGTCATACAGACTGTTTGGAAAAACCTGCAACTTCGCCTGCAAAGTCTTCTTTCTATCAAAAATATAACTTAAGAATTAAATCACCTCAGAAAAGTATACATTTTCTCCCTTAGCATGAATAATCACATTCTAGTTGTTTTTAAACTTAAATAATTTTCAAGAAATATACAATTAAAATGAAATAAACATACAAGATACCGCTGAAAAGCAAATCCAATGAAACAATAATCTAATCAAACAAGCAGAATGATTTGCACAATCGATGTTGGTAGTTTTCTTAAGTGAAATAACACATCAAATATGTTTAAAAAAATTTATTTGGTGTCATAATTGTACCAACATTTTATCACAATAGTTTAAGATCTTTATTCTTCGCCCACGAATCGTGCTCTTTTGAGAAACCACTCCATCGTAGCAAAGACCTATCTTTTTTCATTTTAATGTTTTTATCAACTTAATATTTATTTGGAGAATTAACTTTTTGCAATTTGTGTTCGTAAATTCCACCTTTTATATGCTGTACATCGTAGGTTTCGAGGTAATACACTCTGGGAATTGAGTGTCTAACTGAAATAATTTTAAGTATTTTGTAAGATCAATTAACCATATATTTTTCTCAAAGAAACCTTTCTGCTTTGAAATCCATATATACTGGCCAATTTTAAACTTGTTTTCTCTCGTCAAATACTTTTACATTATTATATACTGCTCTCATCAATCTGTAACATTTTTGGGCGCCATCTTGATAGTTCAATGATATCACGAATTATATAATTTAAGTATTTCAGGCAAAATGTCCACCCAATTGTAAGTCCCCTTCGATGTGTAATGCTTGTATATTAGCTGTTTGATCGATTTGTTGAATTGTTCCACAACACTTGCTTTAAGATCTGAATACATTACATAATGATTAATACCATAATCAGCCATTCATTTCTGATGGTCCAGAAACAACTTGGGTCCTTTATTGGTTTGGAGCGAATTTGGGGTTCTTTCTTGGAAAACAGTCTTCTTTGCATCGCTGACCTGTCTCCCAGTATTATTCTTGACAGGGATACCCCAACCATATTTTAAATAAACATCTATTACAGTTAAGATATATTTGTATCCCTTATTGTATTTCGAAAGCAATGTCATTTCACACAAATTGGCTTGAAAAAGATAATTTAAAACATAAGTTATAACTCTTCTTCTTGGAAACCTTATCCTTGCAGGGGTTTGAAGTTCTTGAGCAGTCTTACTGAATTTCATTAGTAATATAATTGTCTCCCTTCAGCTCTTCGATAATAGAAACAATTTCATTTGTATGTGAATTATTCCCAGACTCTCTCGAAGCGATGAAAAGTTTTAATCTGTCGACCAATTCATTAGGATTGTTCCAATATACAGGAGAAAACCAATCGCCAACTTCATCTTTGTATATTCTACTTCCGGCAATATAATTAAATAAATGTAGTTTCGGATGGCTTTCATCTCCTAAACGAATATTCACATTCGTACAAAGAACTGGTTTATTATATTTCTCAAAATCGCTGTCGGAATATCAATTTGGAAAGTTTTTAAATAATAGTTCAAACAATCCTTCACTCACATCAGTTACATAATCACCAATTTCAATTATGTTCTGAATCTCCCAGGAACCATATGTTTCCATGTCGATAGACAACAAATCTCATATTGTGCATAAGTGAAAAATATTTTAAAGCTAAATAATGTAGTGTTTAAATGAGAAAGTCTTGCTTCTTCTTCTTTAAAGATTCTTCCAATTTAATTTACAATGGTGTTTTATTCGGCATATTCAACACAGAATGTAATGTATCCATTCTACTCATAACAGGGATAAATATGTCTTCATTTAAAACATCCTGTTCCATACGGGCTTGTTTGGCTTGTAAATATTTCTCTTTTACAGCAGATATAACGTTATGTAATTCCGAAACAGAGGTCGATATGTTTTTATTACATTGCATTAACTTCCAACTATTTATATATAAATTAAGTCGTTGGTTTTCTAACTGATGCAGTGGGTTGACTATTTCGAATAGTTTGCACTTTTTTAATCTTATTGATTTTACTTAAAACTGTATCTAATTTACTTACAGTTTTTGCTCTCAAATAATTAATAAAGCAATTTATTCATGTTTCCAAATCATTATTTTGTTTTTTTTTTCAGATCTGTTTGCATAACTAAACCAAATTTTTTATTAATCAATCCATCACTTATATATTGCATCATCTTTTCCATTCGTGTTTCAAGTTGTTTTGTAATAGCAGCAGTTACCACTTCATTAATTACAACTCTTAGATTATCTTGCATTTCTGTAAGTTGTGTTGTAAAAATTATGTTTATCGTAGCATTGAAGTCTTTACTAAATACATTGAAATGTTCTTCTATTCTTAATTAATTACTTCGCAACTCATTCTGAATATTGGTTACAATGCTTACAATTACACTCGTGTTTTTATAAACATTATCATTCGTATCAACTAACTTTGTTAACTTCTGTTGCGTATTGGTCAATTGTGATTTAAATATGTTTAGCATAATGGTGTTTAAGTCTTCCATGTAATGTTTATTTATCACATGAGTATCTTTCACAGCCATACCCACATTACGTAATATATGTCCTTTCAAATCACAATTCCCATCGTGATTTTGGTTAAACAGCTATTGTAATGGATACGTTTTATACCGCTATGTCCAAACGTTGGTATAATCACAATAAAAACGTATTTGTTTTTCCAACTGTAAAAACACATATTTTTAAACTTCTTAAATGTTATATCGCCGAACACATGATCATTGTAAATATTTTGTAGATTAATATTATCCATTTGAAACACAATTGTCATATTTGCATTATTGTGCAAATTGTGTTTTGTAATACGTGCATAACTCTGCGATATAGATAAAAACAATCAACATTTGAATGTCTACCAAAACTCAAATATTGCTGTATTTAACTGTGTGGTCCGCACCAAATGTCATCAAATATAAATACGGAATTAGGTAATGCTTCATTCGGTGACACAATATCTTCTTTATCAGTAAAAGGGAAATATTGCATTTCTTCAATTAACAACAAATGGTCGCTAATCATTGATGTTTCTATTGTTGTATTGTTTTAGAAAACACATATACGTTTTCAAACTTAAGATCATTTAGATGTTCCAACAGCGACATAATAACACAATTTTTTCCACATGAAGAACAGCTTATTATACAATGTATATTTGGAGGTAAAAGAATTCCATGTTTCTGTTCGATTACGTTTTCTTTCGTATTTACAATTACCAGAAAATGTACATTTTGTTTTATAACCTCCATTTATACACAGTATTACATATAATGTACTAATGTAAAAACTATAAATGTAGGTATATATAGGTTTGTGTTCAGTTGAAAATCATAGCTCGTACTTAACATAACAAAAAAAGACGCTGAGTATTGAATACATTGATTAATAAATTATCACTTGAATTGCATGTACCAAAATACAATTATTGCGGATCCGGAACTAAGCTTGCAAACGTCTGACATGGAACGATCAAGGAATTAATTCTTTGGATGACACTTGTAAAGAACACGACATAGTTTACGATCAAACAAATGACTTGAAACAAAGACACATGAGTTTGTGTTGTGGACAAAGTGTTGCGAGCAAAAGTGAAAAGAGGCATGGGCGTCAAACACAAGACAAAACGAAAAACCAAGAAAGGAGGGATGATTACTACCATACAGAACGGGTTAGTCAAATCATGGTCTAGATTTCATTTGAAATAAAATAGATAATTTTTCATTACGTATTTCCTAATCATTCCATTTCGCAGAATTATGCCTTTCCGCCGTTACCTCAGTCTATAATCAGATATCGCTGCACGTGTCTTATTCCTATAGTCGCCTGCCAGAGAGGAAGGAACTCAATAATATTTAATATTACACAATACCTATGTAAATCCCTTCCCCAACACATCACACCTCAGCACGTCAGACCTCCGAGAGTGAGAGCTACCATGCCGCTTCCCAACCCCCCTACAAAAAAAAAAATAAAGACTCTTAGCTCAGTCTTGCACCAAACTGTATACCTAATAATTCACACAAAATAAAAATAACAACAAATAATTGATTGATTAATCCTATTAAATTAATTGAATTAATCAATCAAATTTCATCCCATTAATTTACCGGACTAAGATTAGCGGATCAATTTTTAATTGGATTGAGATCGGATTAAGGATTGATATAAAATTCATAATCCGATTAATCAGAAGAACCAAATATTTTGGGTTATTGCGACATTAAAGAAATGTCCAACCAACACAAGGTAACACTGACTTAGCGTTGTAAAAATGGCGAACAGTAGTGAACAGCGATAACCTAGTAAAATGAGATCACCGTATTTAAAGTTTAAAACATAGGATGGAAACTAAATGAAGCCTAGACCAGCTCTCAAGCCCTGCACAACAGTATATATATACCACATATAAGAACACAAAAGACTTCCACATAACGAAAGAGAACTGCAGTTTGTCGTGTAAAGTGTATTCAGTACCCTCAATATGAAACGCGAACAGATACGTTAAAGTAGAACAGTTGGTAGAGGGCCGGTTTCCGTGAAATGAGTTCGTGAAGTACTCAGCGTGTGGGTTCGAGTCCCATGCCTGTCATATTTTTTTCCCGTTTGTAATATTTATTTTTGTGACAAAATTAAACTTGCTTTATTTTAAACTATAATGTCTATTTAAAGCAAAAAAAAAAAAACGATACAAGACAATTTTGAACACAGCTATTAACATTAATGCAACACAAAACTTGTTTTGCCGTAACACAAAACTTGTCTTGCCGCTACATAAACACCGCCTTAATGTTGTCAGAACAGTAAGGAGGAAATGTCACAAAAGTACTTAATGTTACATTAACATAAATAGCTTAACTTTATACTACAATAACATCAACATTAGTTCCTTACGGCTCACAGATAACAAAAAGTTAATGTTGCAGTAACATTAATACTGTTTCAACAACACTTAGTTTTCTTTCTGTGCATGCACAGCAAAGATCTGAACGCTACAATCAAATTTGACACGCACAGAAGCGACGGATGTTTACAACGTAAAACAGGCCAGGGAATTGAAGGAAACGATGCTCATTACATTGCACGTGCCTGTGTTGCTCACACTGGAATAAAAAAATGCAGTTGGCAGTTTAGTTAACGTTGCTGCTCGTGTCGAGATTTTAGAAATATAATACTTACCCCGTTAATGTTAACACACACCACTCGTATAGTAATTATCTCAATCAGAACAAACTGCCATTTATATGGCGCCAAACTCTCCAGGCACTGTAGACAAACCCGCTACTTTCCAGCCATTTTATTGTCACATGAACTCGGTGGTGCCCACGCTCTGGTTGGCCACTCTTGGCGTGGCGCACGCACTCAGTGGCTTAGAATACAGCTGTGTGCGTGTGCTTTGCGTGATTGTGACGAGTGTTATGCTAACACATGTATTGTACTTCTGTACCTGTGCTATGTTCTGTGTCCGGCCTTAACCATAGACTAAAGATGAGGTAGACCGATCTCGCTGGCTGCGTACAACCAGTCTCCGTGTCCCAACATTGAAATATTGTATTGTATAGTGCTTATTAACGTCCCGCGCTGTTATGCCAGAAGGCTTATCAGAGGACGGCTTAAAAACTAACCTATGACCCAATTAATCTAACACCCATGCCCTACTTGGGATTCGAACCCAGAACCTCCGTCATCTGCCCTACGGGAGGTCGGCAACAACATCGAACTGATTTCTTACCTATACGCCGAGCATAAACGGCGTGGATTGGATTTGAGGTTAGATCACTGTTTGGTAAACTTGGTGTTTTGATATGTCGGTATAATTCCTCTAATTAATTTGTAAAGCAGTTTGATTAAATTGAAAGTGGTACAAGTATTTTATTCATAAAAAGGTGATTGTCTTTTAAAAATTAAGATATAAACAAACACATTTGTCACTATTTACCACGTGGCTTTGACAGTTGCGTTCCTTTGGAGTAGACCAATGTTGGGTACATGCGCAGAAGACGAATAAGTGGTCTTCCTGACATTTAGTCTACGGCCTTAACATTGCCATGGATCGCTTCGCCTCACTTAGTACATGCGCCATACAATGAAACGCGGAATTTTCAGTAACGTAAATGTGTTCATAATATTCAAATATTTCAGTGCTACCTACGTGTTGCGCTCTCGGCACGTCAATCAGCTCTTGTCTTACAACTATTGTTATCAATTTGCTGGCAACACAACGCAAGGCTTTAACCACTTTTTCCAAAATTCATCGTCTTCACCTCATAATTTCTAATTCATAGTAATTACAGACAATGTGCGATTATAGAAAATTATTTTACGAGTTGTTTAATATTTTTTCGCGTCATTTTAATTGTGTGTTATGTGCTTGTTGTAAAAAGTCGGGAATATATTTATAATCTATTAATAAGTTTTCAACTCTATACAACAAGCAGATGACACATAATTAAAATTACGCACAAAAATATTAAACAACTCGTAAAATGAAAATTTTCTATAATCGTACATTGTCATAGTAATTACTAGGAACCCGAAATGTTGACGCGGAAACGAATAATTTCTGCAGAAGTGGTGTAGCCCGCGATCCAATGCGTACTTTATTCTACGTGTAGTTGTGGGCTGTGATTTTTTCAGTGGTTGAATTAAAACCCTGCCAACATTTCCGTGAACTGCCTGTACAGAACTTACCCCTGCGGTGCTGCAGCTTATTGTGACGCGTGTGTTCGTGGGCGGCCTATCTGCCCAGGCTTCCAACTTGCTGGTTTTCCAACAGCAGCAACATACAAGCTAACATTTATCGTTATTCACTCGCGCTTGCGCGTGACGATGTAAACTATTCACGGTACAGCGAACACTTTTAGAAGACCTCTCGTTTGGAATAATAGTCAGTAAATATATTTTATTTTAGCCTTAGACGTTAATTTTCGAGTCCGACAAAATATGTGAACTGTATTTATTGGTTACACAGCAATATTTATTTTGAAAAGTGGTGGAAGGATGAAAAACGGTTAATAGGAAAAAAGTAACTAGGGCCTCGGAAGTTCTCACTTTACCGTGAACAGCCTATAGATAGTTGGTTGACAGCGCGGTCATTAGAGTCGGAGTGAGTTGCTCACACAAGCAGGAACAAGGAAGGAATCGGCCATGCTCTTCAGAATTTGCCTGGACTGATTCGGAAAGAAAAAAAAAAGTTAAACTGGGATCGGGAAGGGCGGGTCGGGAATAGAGCCCTGGCCTTTCCGAATGCGAGTCTAGTGCATTACCATTACGCCATCTCGCTCTGCCCAGATCGCGACATTTGTTACATCGTAGTGTGAGTCCCAGTTTGATGAGACGGTGCTTGGTCTGCGATCGGTTGCAAATCGTCTCTCTCTAACATAGGCTACTTGCCCCAGCTTAATATTGTCGGTAATATTTGCAGACTCCTATTTCAATAATATTACGTCCTAGGAAATCACAATTAGAGTATCATATTGCGTGGTTTAAATTAATTATTTCTTTGCGAATGCGGACCTGTATTTTGTGGCTGTTACTCATTTACAAGCTCACATTGGTAAATGCACTTCAAGGTGAAATGCTTATATTATGCAGTATTTTCTATTTATTTAGTCTACTGGTACGAGTTTTTGTACATAATGAATTTCTGAGCTTTTAATGTTTTAAGGCGTTATTTACAGAGTTCCGTGAACATTTAGAATGTGTCGAGAGACAACAGTTTCGTGTGGTAGCAGGCTCTAAAACTGGAATTTCACTTCGAAGCACAATGTATGTGGCACGGCAATGCACAGGAATCAAAGATGACGGGACCTGCTAGTTACAGCAGGCTCTGAAATACGTGGATGCTGTCTTGATACTCGGGGAAACTGAGATGTGTATGTAACTCGCCCACCGAGCATACTTCACACTACATACGTGTCTAAGTCGAACACACGTACTGGCAACTGTACTTCTAAAGTACAGTCCCTTGGCTGTAAGCGAAAAGTGTAACTTTGACGAACTTACCGCGAATGACATGCAGCTCACAGTTTCGGATAACCAACTTGGAATATGCAGACGTTGTGTTGTCTAGTGACCTTTTGATAGTGCCACGCATTATGCTAAACATCGCACGACAGTGGCTCTGTGATAAGTTATCATGGCAACTTGGAAAGATACGCCGTTATGAATTTGCAAGGAAAAAGAATTTCATCCTCGTTAGCATATGCATAGTAATGACTGAATTACAAATAGAGTAACTAATATTTGCATGTGTAGCATGTTTCGAATCAATTTTAAGTAACTTCAAAAATCTTGATGAGTTCATTCTCGTTTTAAATTTAATCTTAGAAGCGGCAAATATTGAGAATTTCTGGTATTGCGTTGCTATCTGGCTCGCGCGGGGGGGGGGGGGGGGGAGATCGTTAGTTTGATTTCAACTACTGGATTGAGGATTGTATTCTCCAAGTCGTTTTTACCCTACCAAAGAAAAAGTGTCACTCAAGTGTGGGTCTTGCCTAATCTGATCAACCTCCATAACAAATTAAGAAATTAATATAATAAATTGCAATATAAACTCCATAAATGTTTATATAAAACTACTGTGATTATTGACATATTTTAAACTAAAAGAAAAAATACTTATAGTTTTTGTTCAGTATACTTTGTATTATTAAACAATGGTGAAAAATCATTACCTAATTAACTGCTTGATGGATTAAAATGACTGTCAATCAGAATACGAAAGTAGCTCTTTGATATTCCAGTTACTTGATAACAGTCGTAATTTAAAAAAAATGTGGTCCTTTTTTTGCAAAAAATTAGGGAAACACATTTCACCTATTAGTACAGGGAATATACGATTTAGGGTAAAAAAAACTGCAATAGAAATTATTCTTTCACTATCCTGTGCAGAAAAATGTGCTGAATAACATATGCAAAGTTTGCACAATTTTAAGTCCAGGAACTTGCCGCAGTCTTTAAAAAATGGCGGAAAATTTAAGTTTTTTTGCACTTTTCTTGCAAATGGTGACCAGTACAGACATTTTACAAGAATGTAAAATTAAGGATCGTAATTTTTTCTTCAAAAATGATTATATCTTTTTATCTAGGGCGAATGGTAAAGGTGTTGTCTATCTTGGTTTTGTAAAGTGCAATAAAGGAATGTAAAGCGAATTTAATCTTTATTGAGCCAGGAATATTTACCATTGCAATGAGACCGGAATAGAAGGAACAAATAATTAACAGCTCGTAATATAGTAGTTAATTATTATTTTAAGTATTATAAGTATTGCGCAAAAAGTGTGTTAAATAGCATGTATAAAATTGGATAAGGTTCTTGAAGTGCTAGTTCTTGTTTTTCATATTCATACAGAAAGTGGTTGGGGCAACCATCTTCAAAGCAGTTGGTACACGCTGTGGTACACATCAACCATTTTTTTTACAACTGCATCGCATGTACAGACACGTTTTTACAACTGATCACAA
Organism: Dryococelus australis; assembly: GCA_029891345.1. NCBI lineage: Eukaryota > Metazoa > Arthropoda > Insecta > Phasmatodea > Phasmatidae > Dryococelus > Dryococelus australis. The sequence continues at coordinate 200,382,561 of CM056993.1, read as the reverse complement.
AGATGCAGGGGCAAGAGGAAGTTCACTGGTAACTGGAAAGTACGTACTAATGTTCATTAGTGTCCTTCCACACTCGCATGGCTCCATTGATTACTGTTCTGTCACCAACGCACATATTCGATAGTAAACACGCAAATAATGAAACTTCATCGCTGACTGCGTTGGAGGTAGCCTTTCTGGGCTAACAAAACACTTCGCAGAACTTATGTACTTTATCCGCAAGAGTCCTCTCACGAAGACTACCGGTAGCTAATGTCTCATTCTTGTGTCCACCAAACAGAATGAGCATTGCGTCTTCTCCAGCGGAGGCTATGATGGAAGAGGTCTGGTTAGGAGAACAGAACACTTTTGCTACAGTGGAGAGTTCTTCCTGTTTTTGCAGCAGCTGGGCACAATAATTATCTACATTCTTGTAAAACGTCAGTTTCAAGATGGTGGTCAGTGCCCGGGCTTAAATTGGTGTAAACTTTTGATATGGTACTCAGTACATTTTTCTACATAGGATAGCGAAAGAGTAATTTCTTTTGCAAGTTTTTTATGTTAGGGGAATTTTACCAATAGATTTCCTTTATGATGAAAAATAAAAATTAGCTTATTTTGATTTGTTGTGCGCAATAGAAGTGTGTTTTTTTTACTTTGCTTTTAATTTTATTAATATAGTTATCATTATCATTGATTAATCAAACACAAGTTAACTTTCTCGATATTTTAGATGTTTGTGTGCAGTACATGTAACTTTCCATTACCATACTCAACATACATACCGATCTGGGTAAATTTGAGTTAATAATTCAAAGAATTAGATCGATAGGTGAGCTGGTAGAACATTTTCACACTCAAGATATTGAGACCCAATGTTCAATAGTTCGACTTGAAGAAATTGAATGGCAATTGATCGTCAGCAAACCCACACATGTAATGGAAGGTAAATAGTACGATGGGGTGATGATATTGGGCCCATTGGAAGTGCCTTGTAGATCTTAGTCAGAAGGTCACTGTCACGATGACAGTGGCTGACTCCACATCCTGGAGGAGACATGGAGGATGAATCACTCCTGATAAGCCAAGAACCATTTTTCTTAACCTACCCTATGGCAGAGACGGGTGCTAAATGTGTCTTAGAGCTAAGCCACTTACGCCTACAGGAGACGTAATTGCATGCAAGGAGGCGTGCGTCGCGGCAGATAGGGATTGGGCAGCAATGGCCGCCGTTTTGGGTCATGATTGCCTCCCTAGAGTATGCCTATAGCTGAGGCTATATCTAAGAGGGTCGAGAGGGAAAACCGGCATAGCCATCGTAAAAACACCTCCCGACAGTAAAGAAGTTCAAAACTTATTTATGCATTTTTGAACATGGCGAAGAGTGAGGGCGGGGCTTGTGGCACAGGCGCCCTTGAGGTTGAACTGCTGTCAATATTTTTGCATAGGCGAATTAACATAGTGATATTGACATTAGTAATTGAATGCAGCGACCCCTCGTCGAGTGCGTCGGAAAACTGGGCAGCTCAGTCATGGCACCTACTCCATCTTCGCTTTACCGCGCTGACAGCAGGATCTTCATGCCGAGGGTGAAGGCGAGGAGAAACTGGCCGGAGAGCTAACCCCTCGTCATCCTCCAGGAGAGTTTGTCAGTCTTGGGGGAGCTCTAAAGTGCTCGGCGCGACATCCAGGACCTACCAGTGGTGGTGGAGAGTCGCTGGCCCAGGATGAAGGCGGATGTCAGGGATACTTCCAAGGTCCCATGCATTCCATTCCATTCCTCACGCATCCGCAGTCGGCAGCCCGCAGCATCCAGCAGTGATGTTCGCTACACTTCGCCCTTGTGGCAGGTCGAGACCCCCCTCTCCGTCTTGTTCGTTGGGCTGCCTCCAGCAGATGCTCTTCACCATCTCGTTCTGAGCTACCCAGGTTCCCGACGTCCACGACGACGGCGTTCTCGCACCGGCCAGTTGGTCCACGGGCTGGTATTGGAATATTGTCAACCACCCCAGAGCCTGGGGATCCCCTATCCGCCATCTGGAGAAGCAACTAGTTGTGGAGTAGCCGCCGGACCCAAGCTTCCATAGTCCTGCCGCACTCGCAGAAGCCCTTCGCCTTCGCTGGTCCCAAGGGGCGGGCAGATCCTAGAGAGAGAGAGAGAGAGAGAGAGAGAGAGAGAGAGAGAGAGAGAGAGAGAGAGAGAGAGAGAGAGAGAGAGCGATGTTCAACCCACGACAGCTCGGCTCGTACCAACAACCGGTGTAGCTGCTAGATTATACAGACATTTCGTATGGCTGATCAGCCTGCGTGAAATCATTATGAATTGTTGATAAATACACACGTTTTGTAAGAAATTACTGGAAACACCTGTGACGAAAACACAAGAGCACAAACGGATTCAGTTACAATTTGCGTTTATTCAGTTTTCCATTTACTCAGATCACAGATTTTACCAAATTTTATTAATATTAAAAACATTAAACAAGACAACCCTGGCACCAAATGGCCGTCAAAGCAGGGCGCTCCAATAAATCAGTAATATTACACATTCTTGCAAACTGACAGAAATTTAGACCAAGAAAATGCATACTCAATTCAAAAGATACAAGAGACAAGATAAGTGAGTATTTGAAATCTTTCAAGCCTTCAAAACTGAATAAATTATCACAGCAAAATTGATATAATCGAAATATATTTAAATATTAATTCATGATCTCAAACAGCCAAACTTGAACATTTTAAAAGAAAGTTGCGTCAGATGGGGCGCAATAGCCTTTCCAAAGCCCATCTGAACTAAAAACAATACGTACACACAACATTTAAAAAAATAATTTAAAACTCCTGAAAGCAGTTCTAGCACCGATTATTCCAAATGTAAAGGCACTCGCAGATGGGTCATTAATTATTTAAAGCTTTCAACATAGCGCAAGTCGATGCGGCCCCAATTCAATGCCATGAAGTTTTCAGGCGACAAGCAGCTAGGACTTTACATTACTTCAACGAATAGACCATTTTAAAGAAAAGGAACTATGGGCACCACATACTACAAGTTACTCCAAACTTAATTTAGAAAAAATGCCAAGGAAATGCCAAACATAATTTTGTATGCAAGTAAAATAGCGCTCACAAAACCCTAACTCGATTTATCATCAATTCTCTACAACATGTCACAAACCCACCTCATCGTGCGACTCATCGTGCACTGCAGCAGACATTTTAGCTCGCTCAAATACTAGCAAGGTTTATGCTTTTGAACAGAGTCCATAGTGGACCGACGAGCAGAAATACCAGAGAGGTATTCTCGCTGAGCTGACCTGAGTAGAAGTGGACGAGCTTTGCTCGAAAGCAAACCTCGTCCAGCCAAAAAATATACCAACAAATCACATCACAGTTGCTCGCGCATGCGCAGAAGGGGTAAGGCTAGCTAAGAGGTAGGTGGGAAAATGGGAGGGAGAGGTAGTTAAGGCAATTGCAGGTGGAGCAGCAGTTCAAAATCTTTACACCAGAACAGCGCACTCTATAACGCTGGCGACGCAAGCACAAACTGCGCGACCACCTCCCCCTTCTAGAACAAGTTACACTCCAGCTTTATTTTTCCAGTCAAGTCACAGTTCGCACAGAAACACACGTTGAGCACAGAAGAAATAGTTAGAATCAGAAGTAGATGAACAACGCAATAAGTAGCATAGAAAAGTTCAACATACATCTTGAAGTCCAAGTCAGTTCACAACTCTCAATATTTTGAGAGACACATTTACGGTGCAAATCTTCTCAAACAGCACTAATTCAGTCAGCTCTTCCGGGAGAGTACGCAGTCAAAAGCCAAGATTGCAGAAGCAAGGGCAGGCAATCAGCGCCTGAACAACGCAACCAACCAAGCAGAGATTTAGACGGGTTCCAGCATCAGCGGTCATCAGGCGCAGCAGATCGAAGGCGGCGACCGACGAATCTCTTCACGCGCTCAAACACCGTACGATGCCCAGGGGAATGTACAAAAAGAAAACAAAAGAGAAGAGCGAGGTCGAGATTATCAAAAATAAACTAAGGAAGGGGAGAGGGAAAGGGTTACGCGAGCAGAAACCAAAATACAAAATTAACACAATAAACCTCAAAATTACAAAAAATTAATTAATATTGAACCAGAAATTCACAAAGATAAATATCTTTAGAATCAAAATATTACAAATTCAAATACTTCAATACAACCAAAATTGATATATAAAAAATATTTATAAAATTCTAAAACAATCCGGAATCAATTAAGCTTAAAATCTAGACAAATACCTCTTGAGGTGACTCACGTGAGCTTTGCGAAACTCACGTGAAGTCCCCAAAAAACTTAACATTACCGTGTTGAATCCTAAATACTTAGAGATTTGGTACGGCCCAATTAATTTAGGACCAAGTTCCTTCCCGCTGTCGGCCAGAACATGATTTCTGCAAAGAATCTTATCACCGACAGAAAAGGGAGGATCAATTCGGCCTTTATCAAGGCGCAACCACTTCGCGTTTCGCGTCATTAAGGTGGCGAGCAACCCCATCGATGAGACGTTCCAGCGAGCCAGAATCCAAGGAAGGTGGCAAAGGAATGTTCCAAATATTAAGTGAAGGATTTGGCAAATGACGACCCAAAAAAGGAATAGAAGGAGGTGAGCCAGTTGAGCCATGGATCGCCGCATTAAACCCGACATAATGAGCTCCAGATCGCTATCCCAATTAGTGTGGTCCCGGTTATAAAAGATGGTAAGACAAGCCTTAATATTTTTGCTAAAACGTTCAACTTGGTTGCCCTTCGGAAAATGCGGACTTGAGGTGTAAAACTTGGTCGCCCACTTAAAGCACATGTCCTTGGAACAATGTGACTGAAAGTAACGCGCGTTGTCCGTTACCAGCTCGGCAGGGGCACCAAAAACCTTCCAAACCTGTTCTTGCAGAACTCTTACAATAGAAGAAGCCTTCATGTTTTTAGAGGGAGTAAAATTACAAATTTTGTGAAGGTGTCCAACAAAATTAAAACACTAACATTTCCTCTCTTAGAACGAACTAAGGGCCCAAAAATATCTAAATATACTACATGCCAGGGACAATAGGGAACCTGGAGAGGGGCTTTACCAAAATTTGTAAACGGGGCCTGCTTACAACGTTGACAACTGTCATACGTTCTCACCATACTGTGTTACATCTTGTCGTAAACTAGGCCAGGCAAAATGCAAGGAAATTTATTCAAATGTTTTACTAATTCCCAGGTGACCACCATACAAAGAGTTATGGAAATATTTTTAAATCACGGGTCTTAACTTTTCCGGAACTACTAATTTACATGCACGTCCGGTCTTGCCAGAAAAATATAACAATCCGTTCTTTTCGAAATACAGACACTGAATCCCAGAAACCAAATCTCGTTTCACCTGTTGATACCATGTATCTGAATTCTGTACGTCACGAAGCTGGACAAAAAAACTCTGGGAAGCTCTGAACTAACCCGAGAGAAGCTGGAGGATCCACGGGAATATGTTCAAATTCAGTTTAATCGAACATACGCGATAGTGCGTCTGCCACCGGATTTTCCGCATCCCTAACATGGTGGACCTTAAAGCGAAATCTCGACAGGTGCAAAACCCATCTGCACAAAATTCCCAGCTGATGGGGATGGGACAACACCCAGCTGAGGGCTTGATTATCTGTAAATAGGTCACACTCGCCATGTTCTATGTAGGGGGCGAATTTTTCCAACCCGAAAAGGCACGCAAGCGTCTCCTTTTCGTACGTTCCAAGGGCTCGTTCTGATTGATTCAAAGACCTACTCACAAATGCTACTGGCGCAATGTGACCGTCCCGCCATTGACCCAATGCTGCACCCAGAGCAAGTGACGAAACGTCCACCTGGACCAAAAACCGTTTACTAAAATCGGGTAAAATCAATACCGGCTAAGAGCTAAGTTTCTCTTTCAAAATATTAAAGGCCAGCTCTTGTCCGCGGTCCCAAACAAATATTACTCCTTTTTTTTTTTTAATGGTTAAGGGGAGCTGCAATTTCCGAGTAATGTTCAATAAATCGGAGTAATAGCCCATAATCCCTGAAAACCTTTTTACCCTTTAAGGGTGCATGGGCGGGGAAAGTTGACAATAGGGGCAACTCGCTCGGGGTCCAGTAATAATTTGCCCTCACAAGTAACATACCCTTAAAAATTTTACTTTGTTATCAGCTAGTGTGACTTCATTGGGATTTACCGCAATAACTACCTCCCCAAACCGTTGCAATACTTTTCGTAAATGTTCCAGGTGGTCACTTATATTTCCACTGTAAGCAATCACGTCATCCACGTAAGTGAATACAAGATCATATTTGAAATCTGAAAGTACGTGATCCAGCACTCTGGATAGGGCTTGGCTACCGAAGTTAGCGCCCATTGGGATTCTGGTAAATTCAATCTGATTCCACGGAGCGCTAAAGGCGGTATATTTTCGGCAAGCGGGATGTAAAAGGTAGTGGTGAAATCTGTTATTCAGATCCAGGACGGAATATATTTTGGCACGTCCCAGATGTTGTAATGCACAATCGACATTAGGTAATGAAAAGGGGTCCTTATGAATTTCACGGTTAACTAAAGTATGATTTACGACCAGCCTATCTCTTTTTTTAACCAAAAAAACCAGGAGAACAATAATCTGACGTGGAAGGAACTATGATGCCGGCCTGCAACAATTGATCTATTATTTCCCTAAATGTTTTAAGCTTGGGAGGTGGAGCTCTAAAATGACGGTCACGTACGGGCACGTCATCAACAACCGCGAATCTGTACGGCAGCACGTCACACTTCCCTATCCTAGGGGTAAACGTGTATTTGATACACATCTTAACTTGATACTACTAGCAGCGTTGCAGAATACGCCATTTGAAGTGCAAAGCCACATATAAAGTTTGTATTAGAGAATAAAATGATCTAACCATCATATCTAGGTTTAGTACTCTCATTTTAAGGAACTAAGTTATTGGACTCGGTAAAGTGAAATAATTAATTTTACCACGCATTTGAAAGTTCTTTCTTCTGTTAGTATTCGTTGTTATACTAACCCAACTGAACTCGCCCCTCATGCTTGCTCGGAACTTTAATGCAGAACCTCTCTACTTGCAGTCTGAATGCTGGCATTCGCATCAGCCAATGAAAGTAGCTTAAAGGTAGCTTGGCGTGGCTGTACTGCTGTGTGTGATGTTTATTTAAGGAATATTACAGCTGACATTTTTACAGGAAGAAACATTGTCCTGGAGGGAGTTTTAAGTGCACCTTGAAAACCATTAATACACTTTAAAAAAAGTTTAATGCAAGTAATAAAAAACTAAAAAGTGACTTTGTTTCAACATAAATAAAATTTAAAAAAACGTTTGATTTTAGAGCAAAGTATACCAATTTAAACTTTACGCAAACTTGGCATGACATTTGTTAAAAATTTATAAAATCGTTTTTAAAATGGTTAATTTTGATTAATCAGTTGTTATAAAATAATCAATTACGTATCAGTTTGTAAAGAAACAACTATTTAAGAATGTGCAGAAACTGACCAAAATAAAACTTGATGTATAAAAATGTTTTTATTTGAAAATAGTATAATTCTAACGGGGTTCACCTAAGAAATCAACTTACACGAACTGAACACGACATTTCTGTAAATCTATAAAATCATTACAAATAAATGAATCGTCAACTATTCACGGAAAATTGAGGTAAAATCATTATTTAAAAATATCAACTTGTTCAAAGTTATACGAAATAAACTTTTTTTTCACAAGTATTTTTTAAGTAAAAAACAATTTATTTTAGTTGAAACCCGTAAACAAAAGGATGGGGGGGGGGGGAGGTAGTGTAGTGGTCAGACTACTTACCTCCCACCCAGGAGAACCGGGCTCGATTCTCTGCGGGTTCGCTTCTGTATTTTCACATGTGGGAGTCGCGCTGGACAATACTGCCGCTTCCTCCGCTCTTGTATTCCGGCACTGCTCCATACTCACCTCGCTTTACCCTTATTGGCTCTCAAGACCAACATTTTTCAAGTACCTTTGTGTACTTTTCTATTTAAATAATTTTGAATTGATAATTCAAAAAGTAAGAAGAACTTTTTTTCTGAATTAAGTTTTAAATTTAAAAATTTCGAAAATAGAAGCGTTAAATTTTTCATCAATGTCGACTTCATTTTCAAAACTCCATCCAGGTACTCAACTTTCTGAGCAATGCAGTAATATACTCATTTATATGCAAACAATTTTAATGTAAATAAATTTTAATACTTGGGCTGTCATCAATGTGGTTTAACATTAATTAATATAAATCATGTTTACATTTTTATTTAGAAAAACACATAATGTTTGAGCAGGAAAACCGCCGTGAAATAATAGGCTCTGCGTGATGCCTCCACACAGAGCGTAACAAGATCAGCGAAGTCAGCGGTAGATCGCAAAACGGTTGCAATATGTTTTAAATATATTTATATTAATTTTTGTACATAAGCTGAACAACGAGATTGAGTTTTAAATTTTGAATGAAGTTGAGATTAATGAAAAATACAGTGTTCTTATTTTCTAAGTTGTTTAAACGCATTAAAAAAAAACGATTTCTTCATTTTTTAACTAAAAATTTAAAAATAAAAAATACTGCATATTGCGATTTCTCTTTTGTATTTGAAATATTAGAAATTAAACAAATAAAATATACCTAAGCCGCAATTTTCCTATGCTTTGGTTGCATGATCAACAAATTTTAATAAGGTTCCCTAAAACTCGTTATTAAAGAGTATCTTTGTAAAGGCACCGGCATTGTTTTCAGGTTTTTATTTCTTTTTTTATATTTTTTTTTTTATAAATTTCACTCGGTGGTGTACAACTTGTCTGCAACAATGAGCTGTATTGTGTCCACGGTGTTTTTTGTTAGCGACATACACCTATATTATATTCACATGAAAGTATTGTTGCTGTTATTGACAACGATCAACTCCGTCGGTACTTCAGACGTACTTCTGAGGAAACTTATTCCCATATTTATGTCAAGTAACTTGTGATATTTTCCGTCTGTGTCGTCTAGTACGAACACGAAGTTTACGAAATTCAAAATTTATCGATGAGTGAAATACTCAACGCAGCTGTTTATCTCATAATTTATCTTTTTCGTCGATATTACGTAGTCGTGAAGGTTGACTGTCTTACACATGACAATGTTCTACGAACATCTGACGTGCGTAAATCGAATTATTTTAGTTGTGCAAATTAGTTTGCGTGAAAGCTGTCTCCGATGTTGTTTAACCAAAACTACTCAGAAGAGATTTTTTTTTTTTCAGAGAAAACCAATTACAAATATATTTATGTTTCGAAGAATATTTTTCACTTCCATGAAAACGTCAAAATATGCCTTATTCATGGTACATCAGAACTGGTAGGGGCTTTAATCACTGTTTATAGTAGCTATAGCCCGAAATTGTGTCATGCATGCAATCTCGCACGTATATTTTTCGGATAGGTTTAAACGCGAAAGTCAATTTTATATTTTATTTACATATTTATTCAACTGTATTGTCGTAGACTCGTAACAGCCAACCAACTGCACAAAAGTTTTAAAATGGCCTGGGCACAGTATCAAGCAATACATAAAGTGTTAATATCAAAATTTAAAATACAAAACGAGTATAATAACTGTAGATAAAACATACAGTAATATACATAAACAAACCATCACAAGAGTGATACAAAATACTAAATACGCATATAGGCCCAGTCGATTCACTGTTACTTCCAACTTTTCTGCAGCCCTGCTGAAGTTCTACTTCCAGGATATTCCTCCGCCTCATACAAATAAAGCTTAACCAAGTTTAGAAAACTACGCTAGCGAGATAACGCACTGCATTCGTGCGCACTCAGTGTAATCATATTTGGCATGAGAACTATTTCTTACTAGGCATTACCAACACACCTGTTTTATCACTGTATTTAGTGGTATCAATTGTTAATGAAATATTGTAATTCTTCCGTAAATCATTAATAAAAGTTTAATTTAAGCAAAAACAAGGTACTTTTACGTTAACACAAGTATAAAACGTTTGTGATACATGTCACATCTAGGAAACAAACAAACATGTCACACATAGGATGACTTTTCAAAGGTTCGATTCAAAAAGTGCGAAGAAACCGCGAACAGACTTTACCATGTAAAGTACCTACATATAACTCATACAGCAAACTTCGTGGGTATAATCTTGTCACGTATAGTCAGTGAAATATCGTCCATGTAAACGGACTTTGAAGAAATTGTTGCCATCTCATGTGAATAAAGGATGTTGGCTATACAATTAGTATCCGACCAAATGTTACAAACGTTAGGAGGTTATCCTGCAAAATGAGACGGAAAACGTAAATGGACCATGGCCTTGATTATTGAGAGAAGTGAGTACCCTAGAAGCTTGAGGTTTAAACAGGAATTTATTAACACACTTAAGGAAACATATGAGATCAGACATCAACTTCCAGTACACTTATAATGTTATGTTGAACGAAGGTGTTAAAGAGTGTTTATCCGATTATCCCTCTGATATCAGTAATACAAGGGTTGTCTTCTTATTATTGTTTAAATTAATAAAAAAGTTGTCTTCTTGCAACGCTCTCAGCTATCTTTAAAATACATATTCCGCAAAGAGGAGATACAAATTTACCAGTTAAAATTCTTATAATGGTTACTTTCTATTTTCCTTATTATTTTTATCTGCATTCGTTTGATATCTATATTGCATTCATATGATTAAACTTTAATTTACTCGGCCTTTGAATTTGTTTCATCAATTTCAATTTCCGTTTTTTTAATCTTGGAAATATCTTATATGCTTTAGGCCGTGTATAAACCACTGGTTCTTGGTAAAAGTCAATGTTATACTGTAAACAATGACAAAGCCCTTAAGCTTCATGTAACTGACATTTAGTTTTGTGTGATTGGATGTTAAGTTTTAATTTGATTTTGATTATTTGCTCATTGCGAAGTTGTATTTTTCTTTTAAAATAGTATTATAAACTTAATTTCGTATTAATTTAAAATTAATTTTTTTTTCATTAATGTAATAATTATTAATTGCTTTTAGATTCGGTTGGTAAGTTTCGATTTTCTTTGAAATAGTTCTTAAAAGTAATTTGTCCACTTTTTGCGCGGTAACTCATTCCTATGTCTTTTTTAAACAACTTTCTTTTGTGTGTTTTTGTTTTTCTATCTTTGGAATTAAAGTGCTGCAAACATCCTACAAATAAATGTAAATTCTTTATTTTTTGATTATCGTTGATAAAAAGACAGTAATGTAAGTTATTTTTATCCTTAAAGAAAATTAATTAATATTTTTGTTTATCTTTCTTGTTTTGTCACTTATGTTCAGTTGATAAACATTACATTTCTCATCAGAAGAATAAACGTTTATTCAGCAAGCTTTAATTTTTTTATATATAATGCCTGGGGAGGGATGTTATTGATACATAACTTTCCAAATATACATAGCACATTGTTATTTTTATCATTAAATTGAGTCTCAATTTTTGTTTTTATGTATGTATAATATTTTTAAGTAGAAAATGTTGAATTTTGATAGTAATTGGATAATAAATCCTCGAGTTTACAGTTCTTTAGATTTCTGAGAATCTTAGTTTCACTGTAGTTTTCAGCTAAAATTAATTGAAAAATAATACTCATGCAGCGAAATGAGTTTGCGCGGTTCACAATCACTGAGATTTCTAGAATTTCGGTTTTTTCCTGTATTGCTTTTAAGAAAAACTAACTATTTTTTCATTGGTTTTATTTCATATAACTTTGTGTAAGGTTGTTCCGAGATTTTTAATAATGATTTCATCTTGGTTTTTCGTGTAAAACATGAAAATTGATTGTGTCTCATGGACTTTTTTATTTAATTTCTTTGTACTCATGTGGTGTATAAATGGTTGAAAATTGGTGATTTAGTGTACATATGACAATATATTTTAAAATCTTTCGTGCTTACTTCCTGTGAATTAATTTATAGCTTACAACGTGTAAATTAATTTCTAAGTTCAAATGTTTTAAAAATATGCTATTTAAAAAAAACCTACAAGTGAAGTTTTACTATGCATAGCTCTGTTCCCAGCCCGTGTAAATTCTCTTGTTCGGATTTTAAAATCTTATTGTTTTCTTGTTTTTTTAAATATTTCAAATAAAAATTAATGCTTTTTAAAATTGATTACGGTACATCAATTGTATTACATTTCGTGCATAGTTCGTACAAACTTTTAAATGTTTATTAAAACTATTACCATATAAGTAAAAACAGTCTGTATATTCCACCGCACTGAGAAGTAAACGTCTAAGGCTACAATACAATATATTTACTGTCTATTATTCCAAATAAGAGGGCTTTCAAAAGTGCTCACTTTACAGTGAACAGTCTATACATAGGGACACTACCCTGCCTACTTATTTCTCTCACGTGATTCGTTTCACATCTATAACCGTAATCCAAGGCTCTCATTATTTAATAATGTATGTCTTACATTGGAAAATATTAACATATCTGAAACTATATAGGCTTCTAAAATTGTTTTTAATAGTTCTCATGTCGAGTTTTTGCGGTCATGCAGATTAATAATGTAGAAAAAAAATTCCAATATGGAAGGGATACTAACCACTTTATTTTGTATGATTGCTTCTTCATATACGTGGTATGTTTACTTTGAAGTAGCTGGCTTATTCTAAAATATAAATTATTAAATTTTGCATTTTATTTGTTGCGGTTGGCCAGTTCGCTGCTGGAAGTGGGCAAAGCAAGACTGTAGTGATGTCAAAACTTAATTTCAGTAGGCTATGAAATATAGTGACAAACGTATAGCAAAACTAATATAGAGTGTCGCTAAACCACATTCATTCGTCACGAATTTTTCTTTAGCCTAGTTTGGATATACCCACTCAACTGCTGGGAACTGGCAAGTCATAATGTCTATTATCACAAGCTGCCTCTAGAATGATTATACGTATCTAAGTTGCAGCACTGGTTATATTTCAAGGCCTAAGACATGTTTCCCAGCTGAAGCTTGGGCAGTGGAGCAGATGCTGTGTAACCACAACCATACCAATAACATATTTTAATATAAGTATTCTGTATAATACTCCCTACAAGCGTGCTTAACAATACCCATAATCACTGCCAATACATAGCTCCGTAGCAAGTTGGCGAACTTTTATTTCCGGCCACGAACGAAATATACATTTAACTTTAATTACTGACTTTAGTTTTGCATGTTAATTTGTTTATTAGCACGTAGTTTGTAAAAATGATAACTGCAGTAATTCTAATGATTCCATTATAGTATTCGCAACTTATGAAGACATGTCTTCGTACAAAAGGAGAGGTAAAACTCATAGATCTGAGTCGGTCACTTTACAGAAGCGAAAACTCAAATAACTAATTGAAACCTTTTGAATTTGAAAGAGAAATCCTATTCCGGTGAAATACTAAAACATCCGGTTTTATAACGACGATGCAGAATAGGACTTATGTTATGGCAGTGGTTGTGGGTGTGGATATGGCAGGGTTGTGGGTGTGGTTATTGCAGTGGATGTGGGTGTGGATACGTTAGTGGTTGTGGGTGTGGATACGTTAGTGGTTGTGGGTGTGGATATGTTAGTGGTTGTGGGTGTGGATACAGCAGTGGTTGTGGGTGTGGATATGGCAGTGGTTGTGGTTGTGGGTGTGTTTATGGCAGTGGTTTGTGGGTGTGGATATGGCAGGTGTTGTGGGTGTGGTTATAGCAGTGGTTGTGGGTGTGGATACAGCATAGGTTCTGGGTGTGGATACGGCAGTGGTTGTGGTTGTGGATACGGCAATTAGTGTGGATACGGCAGTTGTTGTTGGTGTGGATACGGCAGTGGTTGTGGGTGTGGACACGGCAGTGGGTGTGGGTGCTGATACAGCAGTTGTTGTGGGTGTGGATACGGCAGTGGATGTGGGTGTGGATATGGCAGTGGTTGTGTTTGTGGGTGTATATACGTCAGTCGTTGTGGGTGTGTTTATGGCAGTGGTTGTGGGGGTAGATACAGCAGGGGTTGTGGGTTTGGTTATAGCAGTGGTTGTGGGTGTGGTTATAGCAGTGGTTGTGGGTGTGGATACGACAGTGTTGTGGGTGTGTATACGGCAGTGGTTTTGGGTGTGGAGACTGCATTGGTTGTGGGTGTGGATACGGCAAGGTTGTAGGTGTGTATACGCTTGTTGTGGGTGTCGATACAGCAGTTGTTAATGGCGTGGATACGGCAGTTGTTGTGGGTGTGGATACTGCAGTGTTTTTGGATGTGTTTATGGCAGTTGTTGTGGGTGTGGTTATGGCAGTTGTTGTGGGTGTGGATACAGCAGTTGTTAAGGGTGTGGCTACGGCAGTGGTTATGGGTGTTGATACGGCAGAGGTTTGTGAGTGTGAATATGGCCGTGACAGTTGTTATTTTGGCAGCAGTACAATGGCCTAGGCTTCTGCCCAGCTGGCGCTTTAACTGTGTTGCAGTGTGTTTGAAATACGCATTTTCATCCAAAACTATAAACGTGCGTCCAATGTTCTGTTCTACGAAAAGAACAAGTAATTCAGAAGCGTATTGTTGAGTATTTTTAAAATTTCACCCACATTAGGAACACCATTTCAGAGTACTCCTTAAGTGCTAACGATGGCATTTTCAAAGCACTGTCTTTCAATATTAACGCATCAGGCACATACACATCTACTCAAGGGCCCTGCAATTAAGCTTCCTACAGACGTACCACCAATAAAATTATGATCATCGCTGAAAGTCATATAGGGACACGTAGTGCGAAAAGAACACTGTACGCCAGTTGAGAGCCTTGCCCTTAGAGAAGATGGCGTGCTTGATGTGCTGGCAGTGTCGCCCTTATCTCTCCCACTCTTTTCGGCCTCAGACAAGCGCCAGGCAGGCTAGCGGGAACCTTAAGGCTGTTCAAGCGTGTAAGTTTTTTTTCTGTGTTTTTAATATATTTCACAGTTTTGCAATATTACATCGATTACAATTTTATAAAAATGCCAGATTATTTTAAAAGTAACTTTTTATTACTTATTTGGTATAATTTAAAAGTATTTTAACTTTAAATTCTGTGCTACACAAATTTTAAAAAGTTATACGAGCACACTATTTGATTTCTGCTAAAGTTTTTCTTGGATTCTTAGGATCGCCACAATGATATTTCTTGGAAGTCTGGAATTTTGTTCGTCTGCAATTAGGATTTTATTTCTTTCAATTTTGGATTAAATTTCATCGTAAAACTTAAAATAAAGTTATTGTCGAACCACGTAAACTACTTCGATGACATTTCTTTATATTATTGTAATTAGCTGTACAATTAATTTGAACTGTTACGAAACATGTTAGCCAGTTATGAAAAATGTTGAAATTTGTATGGCAAAACATATAAATTAGGAATACCCATGACTACCGTAATTCAGTTTGTGAATTAATTTTCTTTTTTTTATCTTGTCATTATACTGGTACATGACGTGTGTGTGTGTGGGTGACTGTCCGCAGGGGCACGTGGTACGTGGTCAACTACGTGTCTCTGCTGCTGCGACTGGTGGCGCCACTGCTGGCAGCCGCGTACTACGCCTGGCTGAGAAACCAGCGCCTCCTGCTGGAAGGCGTCCGGAGACAGATAGTGCCCGCTATCTCCTCGCTCTCAGGTTAGCCACTCCACTCCTCCCTATTACAATCGCACCTCACTTCCTCTTAGCTTCATACACACCTCATCTTCATATATTTGCACTTTTTAAAAAAGCTAATTAATAATATGTTTACAAAACACACTATGCCATACTTTAAAATAAATTGGTTCTCCAAGTCTGTCACAAATAACAATAATTGTAATAAATGTAGAACGAATTATATCGTAAAAATTAGTTATGTATTATTATGATCACAAACTAGGTAATAACAATGTCAATAATAACTGTGTTGTTACAAAATATTCTTTTTCGAAAATTCATTATTATGCGTAGCTTTACAAATTTGTATACCTTTTGTCCCATATAGATATAAAAAAAAAATCAACACACTTTATATTTAAAAGTTTTAGATCTGATTTACTAAGTATTTGTGCATAGATGTTTGGTTATTCAACTTTGAATTCATTATCTAAAATACTAGTAACAGCTCCTTCATATTTACTAGCAATAATCTGGACGTTAGAAGCTTTACACACACATACACACACACATACACACGCACACAAATGTTGTTTACGGTGAAGTGAGTACTTTTGAGGCCCTAGAAGTTAACGCCTAAGGCTAAAATAAAACATATTTATTGACTATTATTCTAAATGAGAAAGCTTTAAAAACTGCTCGCTTTGCCGTGAAAAGCCTCTACCTAAATCATACCGACAAATTTTGACCGGTTATTCCTGAAGTGGAAATAGAAAAATTGAGACAGGCAAACCATGGTCCAGCCCAAATAGCAATAGTGGAAGACGCTTCCGAAGTTTGAGAAAAAATTATCATTCATTGTCATATTGAGGAAACGGCTTGCAGGACAGAAACAATGTAATGGTTACTAATTATTTAAACCACACTCGTTAATTAAAGTGAATGTCGTGTACATGAAACCCACGCCGATTACGTTGAAAGGAGTGTTGCCACTTTTATTTCTTCAAAAAATGTATGTTACAGGAAAAAAATCCCGATTTTTCACTATAGATTATGAAATATCGGCAAAATTAGCAACATACATGTATTTTGCAAAATGTTTCTAACTCTCGCCCTTTTCGAGAAAATATTTACGTGTTTGATTCCACAAAGAAGTGTTACTGCCAGCAAGGTAGGCAACCTGTAAGGTCTGTCTGCGTGCCGCCCCCCTTAGTGTTATAGAGATCTTCTACCTGTGGGGAAAAAAACTGACATTAGGGCCTTGTGCCTTCATAAAAATAAATGAGGAGGCGGCCCTTTAGTTGCATATTGTTTTGTTTGCAAGTTTAGTGGAATTTCGATGCCTTCTTATTGAGCAGTTCACGCCATAATTAACGAAAATGGGTCTCCCTCTTGTTGCAAGTGCCTTAAAACGCACACAAAGTTTTCAGTGGCGACGATACGAAGCCTCGAACATATGAAGTACCTCATATATGCGCAGGTAAACACGCCGTAAGCAACCGATATTGGACCGACTATACCACTGTACAGTACTGTAATTATTATGATGGCCAATGTACCTGTTTCCCTTATGTGTTTGGTCAGCTGCGATAAACGTGTTTAGGGTATTTCTGATGGTACAAACTAGGTGCTCTCAGACCACTGCAGCCTGCCGCACCGTACATCAAATGTGTGTCGTGTCGGCCATTTCCTCCCATGTAAACCTAGACATGCTGTCCATACTACAGCCGTACACACATGTGAGCTCAGTGCACTCCTTTTGTCTCGTTTCACTTGTGCTTTCGGGTATAGTCGGCCCAAATATAGCTTGCTTACGATGTGTTTACCCCACACATCTACACACCAGGCATTGTCTCGTCTTCACTGAAAATATTGTGTGCATTTTAAAAGGAAACGATGGGTACTAAGCACTTGTAACAAGACAACCTTTTTTGTTGAGGTTGAAGCAAAGCAACTGCCTATGGAGCATTGCACCCGACTATACAATGTGAAGAACTCATAAAAAAAGTAGTACAGACACCATAAAAATTGTTATAAAAGTGCGATTTATGCTGCATATGAAAGAAGAATGTATATATTTTGCAACATCATAAAATATTTTACTAAAATATACTTCTTAAATGTAAAAAAATAATCGATTAAAATAGTCTATATTTTAACAAAATGTAGGCACATTTCCGTTCTGGATGCTTCAGAAAGCAGAATTTGCAAGAAAATCTTCGTTATGGAATATCGTCATAATGTTTACTATGATAGTGTGTAAGAAAATTGTAATAATAATTTAGGAAATGACTGTTATACAGTAATTATTTTCATGTGCGTCCATTTGTCACAAACATTTGCAAAACTTCATAGAAACAACCCCACCAGTTAGCGCCTTTATTATTTTGGCTGCCGTTATTACCTCGGAATACTTTCAGCCTATCATGTGTTTCTGTTTTGTTTTGTGACCCCTGCTGTACTAACGGTGATGCCAACTCATTAGTACAGCTGATGTTCCCCCTATCGTCATCAGAGTGTTCGGAGACTGAACAACTAGCATGCTGGTTGTAAATCTATAACATACACGTGTGGGCTCCTTGTATTAACCTCACCTCCCACCAAGGCGAACATGGCTTGATTGCTGGTGGGGTTACACCTGGATTTTCGTATGTGGGAATCGTGCCGGTCGGTGGGTTTTCTCCGGATCTCCCGTTTCCCCCGCCCTTACATTCCGATGCTGCTCCATACTCGCCTCGCTTCTCCCTAATCGGCTCTCAAGATCTCATTGTTAAAGAGCTACCCAAATCTCTCCACTATAAACACTTATATTCCAAATTTACCACACAAAGACAAGATTCGAACTGGACTACGCTACAATGAAGAACATGTATCTTTCAGTTGTTGTTTGAGATATCAAATCAAACAAGTACGAGAAGTTCAACTCTTTTCACTAGATCAGGGGTTGACTTTGGTATATCCCTGGTTCATCCTTTATGGAGCTCCCTCAAATATTCCATTTACCTCCTTGATATTCCAGACGCAGTGGATGAACCTGGGATATCCTTCATTCATCTTTTATTCATAATTTTTTTAGTACTAATTTTTTTCACAAACTGCATTAATATTTACAAACTGCAACTTTATAATCTCTGACTTGTAACACATATTTTAACATTTGATGTTTGGAGCACAGTATAGGACTGGAAACTTTAGACTTATTTCTTTGCAAGTGGGCAACTAGTAACATAACTCAGTCATTGCCAGAGAGTACTCCACATTGCATTGTGCTCGATCATAACATGTGCTGCTCTCTAGTAATGTCACTTGCTAATATGGTCTTTGTAGTACGTAAATTGCAAACTCTCCTCCCTCCCTCTATTTTCTTGTTGCATAATTTAAACTGTCACTTGTCCCACTCTTAGTCTCTTTAGTTAACCATTAATATATTTTTTCTCATCCTGGGGTTACTTTGTGATTAATTAATCGTCCACAATTAAAAAGAGATTTTTTTTTTTACTTGTTGGGTGTGGTTTTATATTGAGCTGTTTTGTGGAGAATGAGTGAACAGTAGGACTGACACCAAATATGCACATTGTGACTAGCAATGCTATTGGGTTGGCTAAATGGGAGATAATTATTACATTTCAGTCACATGTAACAATAACAGACATATTCTTTATTTGGCTACTACAGTTATGATATTTTCCTTGTCCAAACACCATATTTACACTGACTCGTGCTGTCAACCGCAGCAGTACAATTTATCTATACTACATACATTACACTTCTCCCTCCTAAATTTAATTTTTACCGTAGTTGTGCTGACTCAAACCAACACAGAAAAATATTTAAAAAAAACACTTCCTGTCTACCACTCCCACTGCCTTGGGGAGCCCTCAACCTTCCACTGTGCCTTTGAGTTCCCAGTCCAGGTGGAGCTGTGGCTTCCCTACCAAATCCACGGAAGCCTTCTTCCCCCTCACTGTCATCTTCTGTGCCCGCTGCTCCCTATGGCTTTCCCGCTGCCTAGCTTTCCAGTTGTTCAGTCACTAGTTGCTCTGGTGCCAATGGCACTGCCACCATCACTAGCTGCTTTGGTACTAATGCTGGGCCCATCTCTGGCCCTTCTGGTGCTGATGCTGCTCCTGTTTCCCCTGAAGACACCAGACTCCTCCCCGCTTGTTATTTAGGTTCTATCACGGGTGAATATCTCTGCTCCCGCAAAGGTACTTCTCTTGCAGCTGGCTCTTGCATAAGTGATCTTGATTACAAAATCTACTCCTCCTCCTACCTTGACCCTGTACGTTACTGGGCTCACCACTTCTACACCCTGGTAGCCATCTGGGTTGTTCCCCTCAGACACTTTTCATCAACACCGGATCCTGCACTCTGAATTGGGCATTTTGATTTGCTCCCTTTGTCTTGATATTCCGATAGGTTTGGCTTCACCGACAACAACCTTGTACGTGGTTTCCTTCTCAAAAACATTTCTGCTAGTGTCTTCCTGGTAGTCATGTGCAGTATATTGCGGTAAGCAAATAACCACTTATCAGTTGTATGCTGCAAGGATATTGTCCCCCAAGTTAGACCATTCAACAAGGCCTGCTTCAAGAGTGCTGTCTTCACCGACTGCACTGTTTGCTCTATTGCTCCATTGGATTGTGGGTGGAAAGGTGGCGTTAGCTGCAGTGTAATAGCAGTTGCCTTGCAAAACTGCTCAAATTCCTCCGAACGAATCTGAGGTCCATTATTGGCCACCAGCATTTCTGGCAATCCATATGCTGCAAAGGCAGTTCACAGCTTCTCAGTTGTTTTCTCTGATGTGGTACTCTGCATTGGCCATACCTCCACCCATTTAGAATATGCACCTACCAGAATCAAAAGCTTTTTACCTTCTTTTTCTGCAAAGTTGACATGTACGTAACCTTGACAGTACATCCGCATTACCCATGTCCTGCCCTTTTCTATACTCAAGTGAATAGTCATATTTTGACAGGAGAAGAGCCCACCACTGCAACCATGCTGCTGCTAGAGGTGGAACTGCCTTCTTAGGTCCGAGGATGGCGGTCAAGGGCATATGGACTGTATACAGTGTGAAGTGGTTGTCATATAGGTATTTGTGGAATTTTTGCATCGCAATTACAATGCTCCAAGCCTCCCGCTGTAACTGGCGACATCCTGCTGTGCTTTGGACCGAGTTTTCGATGTATAGCAAATAGCCATTCTGTGCCATCTGACATCCTGTGTGACAACACCGCTCCCACCCCATATTGAGTGACATCACTTGCTGCAATTAATGATTTGAGACTGTCAAGCGGTACTAGCACTGGAGCCTGGAGAATCCATTCTTTACTCTCTTCAAACAACTGCTGAAACTGTACATCCCATATCCATGGAGCTCCTTGCACCAACAGGTTGTATAGTGCTTTCAACTTGGTCGACAAACCTGGGACAAATCTGGCATAGAAATTTATCAACCCTAAATAAGCATTTAACTGTGATTGTGATTGGTGTTGGAGCCTCCTTTATAGCCTCTTGTAGATCATTAGTCGGCCTTATGCCATCCCCACTGATACCATACCCCAGAATTTGACCTCCCTTTCAATGAAATGGCACTTCTATTTTCTGGCCTTTGCGGCATGATCTTGCAACCTCTGCAGTAGTGCTCCCAACCTTCTTGCACACGCCTCTACTGAACACCTTGTTATGAGGATATCGTCTAAATATGCCACTACTCATGGTATATCCTGCAAAATCTGCTCTATCACAGCTTTAAAAATGCCTGGAGCACTTGACAATCTGAAAGGCATTCTCCGGTATTGATACAAACACTTGTGAGTATTTACTGTCACTTGTGACTCTTTCCCCACCACAAACAGCTGGTAAGCGAGGGACAGGTCCAGAAAATAAAACACCAGACCATGGAAGTGGCTGGCATGCTAGCTCAATCCTTGGATTTACCGTAACCTTAAAACCCGCACACAACCTTATCTCGCCATTTGCCTTTTTTACCACCACCAGCCCAATTACTGTAGCTTACATTCTCCGAAATGTGTTGTTGCTCCAAGTACCTACTGTAGCACCTGCTCCACTTTCTCTTTCAGTTCATACAGTACTGTTATTGCCTTGAGAAAGACTGGCGAAACCCCATCCTTGAGAGTAAAGTTGGCCTCAGACAGGGCTGTGGTGGCTGAGCACTTAACACGCTCGCCTCACCAAGGCTAACTGGGCCCAATCCCCGGCCGTGTCACCGGATTTTCGCATGTTAGAATCGTGCCGAATGATGCAGTTGGTCAGCATGTTTTCTCGGGGATCTCCTGTTCCATCCGCCCTTTCATTCCAGCACTGCTCCATACTCACCTCAATCACCCTCATCGACTCTCAAGACCCTGCTGTTAAGAGCCGCCCGAATCTCTTCCTTTTTCATTTACCACATCCCCCACAATATTTACTCCCTTCTGTCTCTGATCCACCGAAACTGCACTGATACTGTCCCATCGAAGTACAGAGGGTAGTCGCTTGTGACCCTAAGTCCACCACCAGTAGTGATAGTTGCTTTTTCTGTTCCATGTACACCATTTCAACCTTAATCCCTCCCTTTCAGAGGTAAAAAGTCCCCGAAATATGCTCACAGCTTGATGTCCGATTTTCATAATTGCCTGTTCGGCCAATTCACTTGATAGGTTTCATTTGTCACCAAAGTAATCACAGATACCATATATACCTGCATCACAATCGGTATACGGTCTACCATAACCGACACCTGGTAACCCACATTAGCCACAATTTGCGGTTGCTGCACAACAAACAAATTCAAAATTTCATTTCTTCTGTTGTTATCACTCCCCAGGTATCCCCCACCCAGCTCACCTGTGTTGTGTTCCCTTACTCCCCACATGGCTGCCAATGTCTGTAGACAACATTTTCTGGCCAAATGCCCAACTTTAAAACAGTTATGACACTTATATTTTGAGTAGGGACATGTCACTGCCAGGTGTTCCTTACTGCCACAACAAAAACATTCCCTCTGACCCCCACTATTCGTGAAGATCCCACTCCTTGTAATGGTTTATTTTGTACCCGCACTTTCCACACCTCTTCCGATACCGACTGCGGAACTTGAAACATCTTCTGTTGTTTTTCTGCCTGTTCCAACATTGTCGCTAGAGTGTACACCTGCTTCAAATTACATTCGGCTTCTATGAGTTATTGTTGGATGTTTTAGCTGTGGTTGTGGAGTTCACTGATGAAATGATCATGCAATGCCTCTAGCAAAAATGTGCCAAAATTGCATGTTTGCACCAAATGTTTAATAGCAATCGAAAATTCAGATAGGATTCGTTTTCTTTTTGCATACACCCGTGAAATTTTCATCGCTCAGCAATCACCAGCATCTTTGGACTATAATGAGTTTTAAGTATTGCTTCCAGCTTTTCAAACGACTTCTTACCTGGTTCTCCAGGCGATACCAAATCGCGTCAAAATAATGCTGCAACCGCTTCAAATATGATACAATATTGCCTGAATGTTCGTCGAACTCGTCCATCCTTCCAAAGGATGTCACTGTAACCACTATCTGCGCACTACTTATTAAAAAAACCTCTTTGCCAATGTTATGTTCCTTGCTCGGATATCATATTTATACTGACTCGTGCTGCCAACCATAACACTACAATTTCTCTGTACTACATACACTACAAGTTACACCACATTCATATATGGTCGTCCCACATCCTGCCAAAATTGGTGAGATACCCAACAAGAACTTCAGAAATACCTTTCTTTATTTTCAGATTACTGCCTTATTCCTGAGCTCTGAAGTGATATACACTGGTAGAAAATTTTAACATAAACTATTCTAAATACATTTATTTCTACAAAAATAGTCACACGAAAATTAATTATTAGAGATGCAAAATTTGCATTATTATTTAGCATCAGACTGAACTATTCAGTACTGTATATACCGGAGCCGGCATCGTTTTTCTATTGGTTGCTGCTCAGCTATGAAACCACACCCTTTCTGACTGAACTGTGCGTGATTAGAGCATGTTTATATAAAGTGTTCATTTATCGGTGCATGTGGTGATGGGACTAGGTGGGCTAAGGTTGGCACCATGTGTGTTGTTTTAAACATGAAATGGCGGCATGACCGAGTCGAGTGTAAGCGCCATGTGGTAAATACGGCAGAATAAAGATGTTAAACAGTAATAGAGGCGTATTACTACACTGGCGACGAGTACGGGATTTATAGAAGTAAGAAGAGAGAAATTGAGGTAGCCTGAGAATGACGGCGATTGGGAGAGTGGGCGAATTCTGCCCACAAGAAGAGACGATTGCATCATATGCTTTGAGGTTAAAGCATTACTTCAAGGCGAACTAGATAAAATAAGAGAACAAGGTTTCGGTGTTAATTACAGTGATTGGGCCGAGAATATTATCGGTATTGAGCGATTTAGTGTCACCACTAGGGGTGGACACAAAGACATACGACGAGTTGATTAAGGTACTGGTGGAACATTACACACTGCGAAAAATTGTGGTGGCAGAGCGTTATGCATTCTATAGTAGGGTACAGAAAAGTGGAGAAACGATAGCCGAATTTGTGGTGGCGATAAAGCATTTGGCAACTACCTGCAAATTCGGCACATTCTTAGAAGAGGCCTTGCGGGATAAGTTGGTAGTGAGAAGCACCGACTAATGCATTCGGAAGCGATTATTGGCAGAGGACTTGTCGTTCCAGGAAGCATATGAACTGGCCATTCGAATGGAACAGGCCGACTGTCAGAAGAATGCTATGGAATTCGGCCACAAGGCAACTGGCGAGATAGCGAGGTTAAGTTTCTCGGACAGGCAGAAGGAGATGGTGGGAAGTGGTAAGCAGAGTAAGTGTTTTCGCTGTGGACAGAATGGACATGGAGCGAATGGGTGCCCGTATAAGGGGCTACCTGCTACAATTGGGCGCGAGTGGGACACTTAGCTAGACAGTGTAATGCAAAGAGAAAGCACAAGACACAGCCAATGTCGGGGTCACAGCAGATACATTAGGTATCCTCCAATGAGAGAGGGGAGTATGCCGGGGACGACGATGGAGTTGAAGGGGTAGGTGGTGAGTACCCCTTATACTCTATGTTTAACATGAAGGCGGGTACTGGCGTGAAGGGTTAGCGGGTTCAGTTTAAAATAGAGGGTCAGCCACTGGTAATGGAGCTGGACATGGGCATAGCGGTTAGTATGTTGCCAAAACATATGTATCAGCAGCACCTATGACACCTAAAATACATGCCTGCTACGATTCAGCTGAATGTGTATGGGGGCCAGATACTACCAGTACTGGGCCAGTTGTTCGTCGAAGTAGCATATAATGGGCAGATAACGCGGCTACTGTTGTTGATCGTCAAGCAAGTAGGTAGCAATATGCAAGCATTGATTGGATGGAACTGGTTAGAGCAGCTGAAGATGGACTGGTGTTCCATTTGGAAGATAGAAGTACTAGACCATGATAAAGCAAGAGTAGTCAGCCTGAAGCCACAGCAGTACGAGGAGGTGTTCGGAAAAGGAGTAGGAACAATTAAGGATCATAAAGCGTCACTACATTTAAAGTCAGAGGCTACACTAAAGTTTTGCAAGGCAAGGTCTGTACCATTCGCATTACGGCCGCAAGTTGAAGCAGAATTGAACCGGTTGGAAAGACAGGGTGTAATATACCCAGTGATGAAAAGCGAATGGGTCACGCCATTGGCGTGTGCACGAAAGGCGAACGGAGAGGTGAGGTTATGTGGTTATTTTAAGGTGACCTTAAATGCTGTATTAGATAAGGATTACTACCCACTTCCTAAACCAGAAGATATATTTACATCATTGGCGGGGCAGGCGGTGTACTTGGTAATTGATCTGTCAACGATGTATCAGCAGTTAGAAGTCACACAGGAATCACAGCCACTGTTGATGGTAAACACCCATAAGGGCTGTACAGGTTCAAAATATTACAATTTGTACTATCCTCGGCCCCTGCGGTATTTCAATCAGTGATTGAACAGATAGTAGGTGGGATGGATGGAGTAGTGACTTATTTAGACGATGTGTTGGTGTCTGGCCGTACGTTCGAGTTAGCATTACAGCGGCTGGAATGGGTGTTGAGACAGATACAGAAATATGGGGCGTGAATCAATGTGCTGAAGTGTAGGTTTTTGGAAGCAGACGTTAATTATATGCGATGGGTACTTAGTCAGGCAGGCATAAGACCGACAGATAAACTATTGATAGCAGTGAAGGATGCACCGGAGCCGACTAACAAGAGCGAGATACGGGCTTATTTTGGCCTGAAGAATTATAATGGACGGTTTTTACCACAGTTGTCCAGTAAACTTGGAGACTTCTATGAGCTGTTGAAACAGCGTGTTCCATGGGAGTGGATCTCGGAGAAGAGTAGCCTGTTCCAGGAAACCAAGGCTGGCTGTTATGCTCAAGTATGTTTGTGCATTATGACCCGGAGAAAAAGCTGGTGTTGACATGTGACACCTCCCCAACAGGAGTGGAGGCAGTGTTATCTCAGATTGACGCAGATGGGAATGAACAACCTATTGGGTTGGTATCCAAAACGCTCTCGGCGGCAGAGGAAAACTATCGAGAGACCATGGCTCTGGTTCACGGGGTGAAGAAGTTTCATGACGACTTGTGCGGGCGTAAATTCAACCTAGAAACGGACCACAAGCCACTCACAGTTATCTTTGGAGAAAAAAAGGGAGTACCGGCCATGGCGGCCGGCGGCCAGGTTATAGAGATGGGCGATAGTACTGTCTACCTATGACTACGGAATCAGGTATAAGCTGGGCACGCAGCTCCCACATGTCGATGCACTGTCTCGATTACCAGTGAAGGATAATGAGACACTCGAGGCTGAAATGTACAGAACCGCACCACTGATCCAGTTTACGGACACTATTAAATATTTCTCGCAAGTATTGGAAAAACCAATGGTTCCGAGGAATATCTGCCAGGAAACAAATAAGGATACAATGCTGGCGAGGGTTAAGGATTTTACCCAGTATGGGTGGTCAGTCCAGAATGCAGTAGAAGAGCGGAGGTGTACTTTAGGAAATGGGAGGAGCTGGCAGTGGAGGAATGTTGTATACTGTGGGGACATAGGATCGTTATTCCGGAAGCATTGCGCAAGATGGTACTAGGCCTTCTACATGAGGAACATCCGGGGACGACGTGCATGAAGATGCTGGCACGGTGTTATGTGTGGTGGCCCAGACTGGACAGCCAAATTGAGAGAATGGTGGCAGCTTGTCACTGTTGCCAGAGTGTTCAACTAGCAGCACAAAAGGACTCCTTTCAACAGTGGCCTTGATCAGCTCGGAAATGGCAATGAGTCTTGTGGATTTTGCTTCAGTAGGGGGTAAGGACCTGTTAATGTTGGTGGATGCCCACTTCAAGTGGTGGAGGTGTTTATCGTGCAATCAACGACAGCTGAAGTAACAATTTGGAAGCTCAGAACCTTGTTTAGCGCATATGGAGTTCCCGAACAAGTAGTATCAGATAATGGGCCACAATTTGCATCAGGGGAATTTAAGGCATTCATGAGGAAGAACGACATTCGACATACGTTAACTTCTCCATACCACCCCCAGTCGAATGGGTTGGCAGAGAGAATGGCGCAAGAAGTAAAAAAAAAGGATTGTGCAAACACGTCTGTTCGCCGGGGAGTGCCTCGCTCTCCTTACAATACAGGTTAGATAATTTCTTGTTTCCATTACGCAACATTCCATCATCAATCATGGGGCTGGCACCAGCAGAGTTGTTTCTAATGTGGAAACCTCGTACCAGGTTGAGTCTGTTGTAACCTTCTCTGAACTATAAAATGCGAGGGAGACAGACTAAACGGCAGGAAGGTTTGGCAGCAGCTGGTAGACAGCCAAGGAACTTTTTGGCAGGCGACGAGGTATGGGTACACAGTGTTCGGGGAGAGAAGGTGGCCTGGCTTCCAGGCCAAGTAAAGGCCACAGTCAGTCCAGTGACATATCAAGTGGTAGTCCAAGATGGGGTGCGCTTTTGTCACGCAGACCACCTGAAGCAGAGACACCAGGAACAAGAGGGACAAGAAGTCTTTTCCCAGAACAAAAGACGAGGCGAGAGAACTATACCAAGGGACATGATATGGTACAAGGGTATGGAAACAAGGACATCGGCGGTGGAACGTCAAGAAAGGGCGGAGGGACGGCCGGCGACAAGGATACAAGAGTAGGAGGCAGATGTTGAGGGGGAGGTGGAGACAGTGCTCATGCCAGAGAGTTCGCCAGTACAAGAGGAGTTTCATGGTTTTGCAAGTGGTGATACACTAGAGGGTGATATTTTGGGGATTCCTAGAAAGGGTGGCCCGAAGAGAACAGTACAGAAACCACAAAGACTGAACCTGTAGACTATTTGGATAGGAGGGCCATGGGAATTAGGGTAGTATATGTTAGGGCGAAGAGAATCTTGTACTAGACTATTAGTGGGGAGGAGTGTGGTGATGGTACTAGTTGGGCTAAGGTTGGCACTATGTGTGTTGTAAAAATGTAATGGCGGCATGCCCGAGTAGAGTGTAAGGGCCATGTGGTAAATGTGGTAGAATAAACTTGTTAAGCAGTAATAGAAGCGTATTACTACAGTGCAGAGTTATCTAGGACGTGTTAGATAAAGTATGGTCCACTGACAAATGTATTGCAAAGGTACCGTACACGTACTACTAATTATCCACAAAATGCAAAAGTAGGTACCCCCTGATTTGTGGCGCTAACAGTATTCACTTGGTATTCAGCACCATCCCTGGTAATATTGCATCCATTTTATGCTTAGCTGTGATTGTCACCAGAGAGTATTTACACCACTACAGCACTAGTAACACAGACTGTCGTAGGAACAAATGGTATGCAGCAACTGTAATCAGAAAATTATTTTGTTTTTGAAGTGAACTTCAGTGAGTAGCTAGCATGTCTTGGTGATGCATCCAACACAGGTAACGGGTATGAACAACTTATTCATCTACATAAGTGACACCTTTCCCAGGACTGCTTTTATGTTGCCGTGAGACCCTTACTTGTTAGCCTGGTCTCTAGATGTGTTGCCTATATATATATATAGCAACTGGGACAGCGATTTGAGCCTTCAATGGGTATTCAGCTTCAAGTGCGGCAGTTGCAGCAATGGAACAGTGTTCCCTAGGATGGCATGACCTGTCTCTATAACTCCATGCCAAACCATATTGCAGTACATGTCCAAACTAGAGGCGGTGCAGCAATTTACTGGTGGTATGCTTTAACTGCAGTTTTGCCTGAAGAAATGACTCGTGTGTCTTGATGTTGTAATCTGTTATTTTATCATTGTTTCCATCGGCTGTATCATGTTTAGTTCCATTTTGACTTCTTCTTGGTGAGTAATTTTTTTGACGACAAATGTATTTTCTTCGATAAACTGCACTATGATGCACTGCTACGATTTTTTATTACCATCTTGAGATAGTTTTTGTTTTTCATTTACCTTGTCTGTTAGAGTGCCCTTAATGGATTGTAGTACAGAATTTTCATCGCTAGGAAACCAAAACAGAGAATTACTGGTATCTGCATAAATTGTGTAAATCTTTGCTGAATAATTGTAGATATGCAGGTATGAAGTGATGTATCACACACATACCATGACAATGAAGCCATCATGTAGCTTCTAACCAAATCTGTATTTTTCCATTTGGTTCTGCTAGTCCACCACTTTTAATTTTGCACTGAAGTCATTTACATATCTTCATATCTCAAATGTTCAAAATTAAGTTCAGATATATATTCGAGGAGGAGTTGTGGAAAGGTAACAATACCCCCCTCACTCCTCCCCAAGAAAATCTGCAGAAAGTCTCATTCTGTGTGGCTTGTGTCATACATGAAAATGAAATATCCTCTGTAGTAATCACAAATGTAATACAGTGGTATGAAACAGTATGTTTTGTGCAACTGATGGAGGGCACTGCTGTACTGGTTCACAGCAGTGACCAGCCCACCTGGCCGAGTGCTGCGGGTGATGAGACTGCGAGCGAGAAGTGAATGCAGCCAGCACGTGCAGGAGCATCGGGACCAGGAGCAGTCACCAGAGAAGACTGTAAGATGTGATGTTCTGCATGACCCAGGCACCCCTATCAGGGCAGACGTCATCTTCATCCATGGCTTGCACGGCTCCCTTGAGAACACGTGGAAGCAGGGTAGGTGTACTAAGTGTGTCAGTACTGCCTGTGATCAGCAGAATTATTTCAGGTGCCCTCATTTGTCCCTGACCATTCATCCAACCATCATATTCTAGTGTTTCTGCCCTGTGACTTTGGTTCTTAAGGCATCATTTTCATGTGGCAAGAACGCCAAACTGGAGATCGCTTGGAACCAATTCCTTGAGCGTCTCATGGCTTGTGAATATCAAGTTTGTAGCAAAGTGGTTTGGATGGAACCCATTATTATGCTAATGTCATTTTATCATTAGTCTTTTTCCAAATGTCTTGCATGTTGAAAAATTTAGACTTTAGTATTTCTGCTGTGGACATTACATATTGTATTGTATTGGTTTCTAACTCCAGTAGGAGTGAGTAGACCTGCTTGTTGCTGCTTCTTGCCAAATAACATACATTATAATATCCTTCATCTTACTTTCGTAGTCCTGCCTGACTAATTCATTGCGCTAAACTGAGCCAATTGGCAATTGTGAAACTGTAAGAAGTGTTTGTGGTATCCAGCAGGTGAACAGACTGTGATACCAGGTTGTGTTTAGGGCTGTGGGACCCAAGCACAGTGCGCGTGGTGCCGGTGGAGCGGCGGAGACCCCATGTGGACAGGAGCACAGGGCAGCGTAGTCTGGTGCTGGACGTGCAGGGCCACGAGTCGCACCTTGCCAACCTCATGAACGATCTGAGCCGCCAGAGTGCATCTCTGCCCGCGAAGGAGCACAGTCCCCCTGCATACTCGCTGTGCTGGCCGCGCGACTGGCTGCCACTCGATTGTCCTGGGGTGCGCGTCATTGCACTCAACTACACCACCGACCCCTACCTGTGGCGGCCTGTCTGGGTTGCCAAGAGGATCAGGTAGCATTCTGCATTCTGATTTCTCTATTGTGTGTTTAAATGTGAGGCTTATTAGAATAGAGCATAGAGATTTGGCGGTTTTGTTAAATCATTGGGCAGTAGACTAAATGTTTGTATTTCTCTGTTCTCCTGAAATGTTATCTTAATCAAGGGTGTAGGAATAATATTTTCCAGTGGGAGTCCATCATTATAAAAGAATGATTTTACCACACCTCTTCTGCTTCGGAAAACCGACACCCCAATAGAGATAAAAAAAAGCAGTGATGACCAAGCTTTCATTTCGGATTTACTAAGAAAATGTTATGACAGACAATATAATTTCAGTGATTTCCAAATATTTTTAATAATACAGCCCTGGTACTTTTATTACACTTACATTCAGACTTAGGAAGTAATTAATTATTGCCACTGCTTCTACATGAAACTCTCAAAAACAATACCTATATTACATTTGACTTACATTTTATCAATTTGTTTAAAAAATTCTGTCAAAAAATATTTTAGCTCTTTAATCAATTATCAAAAAAAATATTTTAGGTAAACCTAGATATTTAATTAAATTTTAAATCACACCTTTTTTACTAAATAAAATTTAAGGTCCATTACGGTTAGTTAAAAATATTAATCCTTGCATTGTGTGCTACACTTTATTCTTCTTGTCTTATTGAAAGGTAGCAAAATATTTTAACGTTCAATATTATTGTACTCCTTATAGTATGCACTGTCTTGTGATGCTCACCTCATCCTGAATGCTGCATACTTAAAAATATAATCAGTATTTGAGGATAAGTAAAAATATAAACTGAACTTAACTGCTGCCTTGACACACACCCAATGGGGATGTATATATGTGGCTACAATTATTTAGAGGGGCTAGCCACGTCAAGCTACTAACTAAAACCTTTCGGGGTAAAAGTTATGGTGACCTGGGCCACACAATGTTTATGAGAGACAGTTGAGGTTTTAGTCACTTAAAAGGCTTATTTCATGATGCCAGTATCACGAGTTTGAGTACCTTAATTGCTGACAGGCAGACAGCCAGTGTAGAGAATTGGTCAGGTGGGCTGTCGCATGGGGACAAAATCCAAAGTCACTGTCACGGCCCTACGAGACTGCTGACCCTTAGACACACATTTACCTGGAATATGTGGTTTCTTCGGAGGCTGTGCTGTTGTAGTTGCTGGCTGCAGACTCTTATGACCATGTGGGGTGGGCTGGTGGTAACCTCAATTACTCATGGACAGTGACGGCTTAGGGATCTGTTTGGAACTGTCATTCCGCTAACACTCTTGCGGTCTGTCTTGTCACTCCCCCAATCTGCATCTACAAATGTAATTACCTGAGAGCACTCATCTGGACATTTCTGGTACACTAATTTCTTGTCACTGGTACCCTTCATACACCGCAGCACTCGTTTTGCTGCGTTCCACAATACCCGAGTTGGGCAGTCCAGAAAACGACTCAAATACTATGTGGCAAATGCTATATCGGCGTGCTAACTTGGGAAATGTATGTCAAGTTACAGACCAGTTCATGATACGGCACATCTATAATGGCATCTGCTTCACTGATATCAGGTCAGTCTTCCATTGGAGATGGAGATCCTTTACATTCCTGTAGGTTAAATCTCTTCAACATCTTGTCAGTAAGCTTATGCTGGGACAGTTCAATTCTGTCTTCTGCTATCGTTAGCTCTGTCCCAATGAAGCACTGTAGTTCTCCCACATCTTTTGCATTGAATTTTTCCGTTAGTTTTGCTGAGAGTAGTTCTATTTTTACTTTCTCACCCATCAACAGAATGTCATCTACCCATGTAACTAACCACAAATTATCTCCAACATACAAACAGACATCAAAACTTGACCTTCTCAAATCGTTCTTGGTTGCGAACTGGTTGAACCTGTGGTTCCAACATCTTGGGGACTCACGAAGTCCATACAAGGCACGTTGAAGCTTCAGAACTTTCTCCCCTTTTTTAACTCCGTTTGACTGAAAACTGTACACATCAGTGTCAAGTGTCCCATTCAAAAACGTTGTTGGTACATCCATCTGCTTAACACACCAATCCTTCTGTAGTGAGTATGACAAGGCTAGTCTGATTGTGGGCAATTTAGCAGCAGGTGCATACACTTGTTCACTTCTGTTTGCTTGAAAACCTTTGGCCACTCCTTTGGCCACTAACTTGGCCTTCTTAGTTCTGTCTGGTTTGGTGTGAAACACCCATTTAGTCTCAATTGGTTTAACGTTCTCAGATGGATCTGCTGTTATCCAAGTTTGGAATTTATTGTGTGCTTCCAGTTCCTTTTTGTTTGCTTCTCTCCATTCTTCACTTTCTTCTACTGCTTCTTCATAGGTTTGTGGATCACTTTCACTTACTAGGCAGTAGGCAACATAAAGTTCATAGTTTTCCACATTATTTGGTTTTGCTAATTTCCTCTTTGGTCTCGTAGGTGAGAACTACTAATTCTTATTTCTAAATCCATAAAACTCCTCATCATTGCCTGCATCTGTAGTTGTTGGTTCCGTGTTGGCTACCTCTCCACCTTCCCAAGAGCCGTTGAACTTGCCATCACTTTTGGTAGTTGTAGGTGTGTGTTCTGTGTTGACCACTTCTTCGCCTTCCTTGGCGCGCCTATCACTGAACTTAATTTTTGGTATGAGGTTTCCTGCTCTTCATACTGCACATCAGTCTCATCAAATGTCACGTCTCTTGACACTTGTACGTTGCCTGTTACAGGGTCCCATACCCTACAACCATTGGGACTGTAACCAAACATACTTGTTGGTTTGGCTCTGGTGTCCAGCTTGTCTTTCTGGGGCAATTTCATCGCCCATGCTTTGGTTCCAAAAATCTTAATTTTTGAAAGGTCAACTTTTCCAAAAAAAAACTTGGCAGGAATTTTTCATTTAAGTGCTGCAGTAGAAGACTGACTAAGCTGGTATGCTGCAATGTGAATTGCTTCCCCCCATAAGTATTTTAGTAGATTTGTTTCTGCAAACATGGTTCACACTTTATTGAGCAAAGTCTGGTTAAGCCTTTCACTAACCTTATTCATCTGTGGTGAGTACGGAGCTGTATATTCCAGTTGGATGCCATTCCCAGTGCAGAACATCTTCAGTTTTCTCGAAGAGAAACCCCCCCCCCCCCCCATGTCACACCTCACACGACTTGTACACCTTGTTCCAAATTGGGATTATAAACGTTTTATATAGTCTATTAGATTTCCTGCAGCATTGCCTTTGGTTTTGAGTAAGTACACAACACAGAAATGTGAGTGGCCATCTGTTATGGTGTGGTAGAACCGCTCGCCATTGTTGGTAGGAGTGGTGACAGGACCCTCTACATCCGTGTGGAGTAGTTCTCCAATCTTGCGAGATCTGGGTGAGGTACTCCTTGGAAATGGTAGTCGATTGGCTTTTCCTTGTCAGCAAGAGTCACGCACCTTTTTGGAAGTTGGCAACCCCATCAACCTCAAGCTGTGACGATTTAGGTGACCAAGTCGCCTGTGCCATAAGTCGTCCACATTCACTAAACAACAATGTTCTACTTCACTCACTGAAAAAACTGCCACATATAGCTTTCCCGATGCATAACATACAACATTTAGGCCACTCACATCAAGTATTTCTGCATTGTTGTTACTGAAAGTAACTTCTTTTCCTGAGTTTACCATTTTTTTCACAGATAACAGGTTGACTGTAAGATTAGGTACAATAAGGGCTTCCAGTTTTATTTTCACTTCAACTTTGTAGAGCCTTAGTGTCCCACTTTGTTTTGCAGTTGGCTCTTCCGCATCAACCTTTATCTTGATAAGATTTGCAATATCTTCAATATTCGTCATGCAAGACATCAAACTTAGCATAATTAGATGATCTGTACAACCTGAATCTAAAACAAACTTAATCTCTTTTACACTTCCTTCATCCCCAACTAGTACTGTTTCTACCTTATCTGTAGTGACGACAAAGGTTACTTCCGCCTCTTCGGAACACAAATAACTTGAGTTGTGTCCACTGCTACCACGACTACTGTATCTTTGATTCCTGGTCCGGAAATTTCTGTTCCCTTGATCACGGAAAACATCTTTGTTGTGGTTATTTTCCACTTTGGGGCAATCTGCAATTAAGTGACGAGTATCTGAACATCCAAAACATTTTCTCATTGGTCTTGATACGATAAAAGACGATTCTTTGCCTGTGTCTTCTGCTTGCATATGATTCAGTTTTAATTCTGCATCTAGTAACCTCGACTTCATGAAGTCGAATGTTAAGTCCGTATCAATAGTTTTGAGCACTGTGATAACATTTTCAAAACGTTCGGGCATAGTTAGCAATAAATTACAGACTTTGTCATCTTAATCTAGAGTCGATCTCATACCCTCTAAATTGTGTATCAAGCTGTCGAATTTGTTAAAGTGCTCTTGTAAAGATGTGTTACAATTCAATGTTAATAATTTCTTTCTTATTAACAGTTTTGATATGGCGCTCTTCCTCTCAAATATTTTGCTTAGTGCAGAATCATATCTGCGGCTGTTTTGGCGTCCCTGACACAGTCAATGTGGCAATCAGTCACACAATTTATAATAAGATTCTTGGCCTTCTTATCTGCAGTGTTTGCCGTCTCCAAATCATTATCCGTCAATTCCTTTATTTTCACTCCCCCATCTACTACCCATCTCACCTCTTTTTCATCCAATGGTGACAAAACACGAAACTTGCAATTTTTGAAGTTTGTATCAGATATCTGCGGGTAGGGTGTAGAAGTACCGGCAGCCATGTTCTCGTTCTCGACACCGACGCTTGGCAACCTCAAATTTTTCATTTCGTATTGCTTAAATTCACTTTCACAATTGCGCAGCGCATACTACTTACGAACAAACTCTTACTTGATCACAGGGACTCATGGCCTGGGCCCTTAACCTGTTAGAACTATTGATATACATAATTAACTCTAGAGCAATACACAATAATAACATCCATCTTCAGGTTACATGCTCAACTGGCAGTTTATTTACGTTAGTGCACCCTAGCAGCATGAAGCTAAACTAGGTGTGTTGTTTACAATCTCGTGACAGTGGGGTGGGCTGGTGGTAGCCTCAATTACTCATGGACGGTGACAGCCTAGGGATCTGTTTGGAACTGCAGGCATACATTGAAGGGAGTTGGATTTGCACAACCAAGGGTTGGCTATTCCAATAGAGGGTTTCTCACCCCTTACAAATGGTTCTAGGACAGGATGAGGTGGGCCTTCAAGCTTAATGAGTGGTGGGAATATGGTGTCTGCAGTGTGGAGTGAAGGTCCACGGTGGAGGTGCAAAGTGCAACCTATGACTTAGGGTCAACAAGTGGTCTAGTTTGGAGGGCGGCTGCAGCCCTTTTTAACCTTCTCCGTGCACCTCTCTTCCGGATGTAAGGCATGAGAAGAAGGTACTACTGAGACCAACGAATGTAGAGCTGGTACTTGTCGTTTCCTAGCATGTACTGCTGGTAACCCAGTCTTGTGATGATGAGATAGTACCTCGTGTTCCTTTTGCCCATCCCTGCAAGAGAGTGGTGGACAGAACAGTGGGCAACTCAAGTCACTTCCTGACAGAGGGTGACATGTTTTGTATCTGCAGGAGGTCAGTTAATCAGAGATGGTTCCAGCCCATTTCCGGTCCTCCTAGAGAGTGGTGGCGGAGTATGGAACACCTTGATTCACTGATTCGCCTGATGGAGGAGTTTATAGTGCTATGGGCTCCACCAAATTCTACCAGTTTGGCAGAACTAGGATTGGCCTCTCAATGTGTGTGTGTCAGGCTGTTTACCTTTGATGGTTGCTGGCTTCAGTTTTGTTAGTCCGAACTACTTAGGAAATCTATGATGTTTTACACAAAGAACTTTAGCGCACAGAGAATAGTTAAGTTTCATGTGTAAGACATGGTGGTACTGTGCTACCTTCTACTCTAGACTTTGAAACTGAAGAAAATCCTAAGAAATCCAGGTAAAGGCAGTCCTGGGAATTAGCTAAGTTAGGGAAGTCATTACTTGGTGCTAGCGAAAATAAGTAATTCACAACAATAAATTTCCTGACTAACATTTGTGTTGTTCAGAAGGAACAATTTGGGAAGGAGGAAGGGACATCTGTTTGAAGATTAGCGTCAGTGGTTGCAGTCACATTCTGGTCAGTAGGGTGGAGGTCCTGAAGGGATGTGCTTGATGTGACCTTTTACCAAGGGGTAGGTTCTGGATTCAACATCAGAAGGTGGTAAGGAAAGCAGAGGGATGTCTTTCGGAACCTCTGGACTGTCCAGTCTCCCAGAAGCTGCAGGATCTGTGGTTACTGCAGATGGTGGGTTCAGCAGCTTCTGGTAGATGATGTTTTCTTACTGGTGGAGATTCTGGCCCTTGTGAGCAGTGGAATCTGCAGCTGCACCAGTGGTCGCACACCTCGTTGACTACGTCCAGCCCTTGCGAGCGGTGGAGGTGCAAAGACTGAAGATTTCTGATGGTTCCAGATCTTTTATACTTATCTCCGCTTGTGAGCTAGGATGCCATGGGTATAGGAATGATAGTCTCGGTCTCAGGGGTTCAAAATTCCAAAGCGCAGATGTGGTGCTATCATCTCTTATCTGTGGCTGTAGTGTGGAGTAGACTTGGTGCTGCCCTCCCTCACTATGCTCTGGAACTAACATTGCCAGGTTGGAGGAAGAGGTGGCTTAGCCAACAGTACAATTGTGTGGAGGGGTTGACGTGATGGTTTCTTGGAATTTCAGGTTCAGGGCGAAGTCATAAAAGTAGAGTGCGCATCATAAATGTACAAATTCATAATGTGCCAATTTTAAGAGATAATATTACAAGTGGGTGTCACTGCAATTCCAATGGGGAGCCTAGTAACCCAATTGGAGTCCAGGCTTTCATGACCTCTACTATGATGGAAAGAGATAAGGTGAAGACATTTGCATGTTCCCCTTCTTGCCTGCCCTCTATGAGGTCAGCATAGGGGGAGATGTAAGAATGCACTGGTAACGGGAAATGTTGTTCTGAAAATAATATTTTTTTCACCTGTTGCCCAGTTGGAACTGCATTCTTTTAAGATTTTAACACAATGCTGAGCTGTGCATTGTATGACTGCAAAAAATACCCACAAAAAACTAAATTAGTGGGGTAAAATAGTTTAGATTTCCAAACAACATTGCTAAATAATTAATGGTGGCATGCAAGATAAATAATGAATTTAACATGAGGATGTGTAAGTTCTCTTGATTCAACCACATTGATATGAGTATTATACCTTAACATTACCTGTTAGTTTTTCTTATTAAATTTGCGGAGTAAATGGGAATCTGTTGCATGAAAAGTACAAACACTTTTCTCTATGTGTAAATTTGATTGGCGTAATGGTTAAAAAAGTAAATATTTAAATTTAGTTTATAATACCACTAGTCTCATTTGACTTAGTACAAAGAAGGATATTTCTATACTTGATATTGAGAAATTAGAAATTTTAAAAGTGTTTATATGTATAATCTTGAGTAAAAGGCATGCATATAACATTGGATTTTAATGCAAATGTTACGAGTGAAAACAGGCAACCATAACTTGTGAGAGTAATAATTGTAATAATCTTAGACAAGTGTAAATGTTCTGGCTTTCATTTGGTTCTGTATAAAGGTTGAGGTGTCATGCATTATTAAAATTAATCCCATTGTATTATGGCCACCTGGGGTGGTAGAGGTGGCCTAACCACGCGCCTGCCACTTGGAAGAGTGCAAGATGGATTAAATGCCTGTGGAGCGAGTTAACCGTGGTCAATTAACACACGTAAAGAACGAGTACTCAGGGTGGCGTGGAAGCATTCTGCCAGCGTGGCTGATGGGCACGGGCAACCTCTCCAACCTGACTTAACACAAAACACTTAGGACAGAACACAAAACTAAAACAATGAAACATTAAATTTTTTGCATTAAATTTTCCATTAACAAAATAACCTCTCTCTTGATCAGACATTGTTTCCAAAATTAAAAATGCATTGAATTTTGTTGTTCCAGGAGGCCGAGATTATATGATGTTGCCACCTTGAGGGGTTCAAAAGTACGTGATGTTATATTGCACTCAGGCGTTATGGTACCCACCTGTGACGTCACATTTTTGCTGTGCGCTTTAAACAGGCCACTATTACCCCACTGCTTCTTTGTCTTATCACTCACACACGCACTGGGGCTATCCTCTGTGTGCTGCTGAGTGGTCGCCAGGACTCGGCTGAAAACAAGTGGAGGGGGATATGGTGACTGTGTTTACAAAGAAATATCCTGTAAATTAACATACAATGAAAAAAATATATTTCTGTACACTATACATACCTATAAGTTGATGTAGTTTTTTACTGTAGTGTTTATTTTCATATACGGTTAGCATCCCTTTTTACATAATGGTTTCATGATATTATTACATCAGAACAAGATAGTACAAGTGAGAGACAATATGATTAAGAGGGTGCCATTTCTTTTGTAATAATACAAGCACAGTTGGAGATGCTATTAATCTCATGTTTAACAACTCAATGATAAAATATTCCACCTCATACCTTCTCAAATGTAAAATGTCAGAGTTGACCCACACATATCTTATAGAAGTCTCTTCATTTTTCTAAAATCTGAAAGAAGAAAGAAGAGACATTCATACTCTGTAGCCTTTTTAGCATATGCAGCTTATTTGACTGTTGTTAGAGCCAGTACAGCAATGTGGTGTGTTGTAGGTTAATGCAGACATTAGTGAAATTTCAAAGATTTGTGAAAATGTGTATTTATCATCTGTTTTGACTTTTATTTCAATAAAATATATTTTATAAATATGTATAGGTACATAAAATGTGGTATCCTGCTTACAGCACCATACAGTTTTTTTGAAGGCAACAGCTTTGCTTAAACATACAATTTAGCAGCTGTGCATAAGCCGGATTTGATAAAGAAAATTACAATATACAAGCCCAGAATGTCAATAGTTTACACAAAACAAAAGGTGGTGAGGGAAACATGTCTTATAAAATTTTTCAGCTTGTGTGTTACATCTCAAATGCCTTTCATTGTTCATGAATGTTGAACTATTGTTTTCTGGTTGAGTAGTATTGTGTTGCACATAAAAGTAACAAGTTTACTGGTTCAGGTAAAAGATGTTGAAACAGCTATTTTTGGTGACTATTGTGATAGAAATGGAAATATAGACATAGTAATAATAATACTGGCCTATTACATTTTTTAACAACACATTTTAACATTCGTCCCTACATGTAATGTACGTTTCCTTTGTGCGGCACTCAAGTGTTTTTTCCATTCAATGTATTTATCTTCCGCTTCTTACATTTGAAGGTGAAATTCCCTTGGATAATTGGATGTTGATACTGCATATTGATACAGTCGACAGTCGTGTAAGAAGTGAAACCACTAATCACAGTAAATTTAAAAGAAAATGTGCAAAGTTACATAGTGCACAATGCTTGTAAGGGAAGTGTTCCCCTATGTTGACATTATGCACACTAGCGGTGGAGTTTTGGCAGCTGGGCAGTTTCCCCTGTTTCATTACATCATGACCCCCCACCCACTGCATCTACACCCGTGGTCTTAAGGTAGGGTTTTTCATTATATGGTTACATACATAGAGAATACAGTGAGGTTCACTGCTGTTCATTACCAACATCGTACGTACTTACTTATAGATAGTTATGCCAGCGGGTGATCTTGGACCTTCTAGTCACGTGAACATGTTGCCTTAGAATTCATACATCCTAGAAGCTACTACCATGTCATCATTATCTCCTATCTTGTGAAGTTCTTTGAATGGTGTTTTTTATTGGCCCTTGGTGAATCAATTCAAATGTGATGCAATTGTAGTAACAACACAAAAGTATAACTATTTCACATGTACTTTGCCAAAAAATAATTCACAAAATAAAAAAAGTGTGTAGATGCAGAATATACGTTGATTGAATTACATTTAATTTGTAATGTTGGTCTGTTATCATTATATGTTGTTAAGCTTCTAAAGTAATTTATTATGTTTATTCATCATTTGAAAAATCAATAACTCTTAAATTTCAACAATCTATCCAAATTTATTACACCCTATCATGTAATCTGTCAATAGATAAATTTTAATGCAATATGATGAAAGGTACAAAATACAATATAGTATCATCTATATCACCTTTAAAAGTTGTACACAGTCATAACCTAATGTTAGGTGTTGCCCATCATCTAGGGATGCTTTCTTTTCCATTTAATTTTGTTGTGAAGAAACAAAAAAAATTAGGCATTTCTATTATATGAGGTCATTAACATCAAAATTAAATTA
Organism: Dryococelus australis; assembly: GCA_029891345.1. Taxonomy (NCBI): domain Eukaryota; kingdom Metazoa; phylum Arthropoda; class Insecta; order Phasmatodea; family Phasmatidae; genus Dryococelus; species Dryococelus australis. Next base: position 200,341,498 of record CM056993.1, on the reverse strand, counting down.
ATAACAAAATAACATGTACCATTACTTTTTGCTATTTTTATCTTGTTGAAAATTTGGTGGTATAATCAAAGCAAAACTGGTTAAATGTGCGAACATTTGTTTTGGAAAATAGGATGTCGCACTGCACTTGGAACTACATAGTTCAACTGTTTGAATTATGTAGTAAAGAATGGTGTAAACTTTGGATCCAGGGCTCAAATGTAGCCAATCACTAAGTAAAACGCCATCTGCGGGTCAGAAATGTAACGGCAGTGCTGCATTTACTCTGAGCTGAATATTTTGCACTGGCACTCAGCTTCATATTGGAATTATCTTGCTTTCATTCATAGGTTGCAAGAAATCACTATATTTGCTTTTTTTTTTCTGATCAACCTGTAATAGCACTGCTATGGTCAGTTAGTTTTTCCTGAGATCTCAGCTGGGAGGAATTATTCTGTCAGGTCACTATTTCAGGATTGCATTTGGAAGTCTGCTGTTTCTCTCAGTTTCACCAACAGATATCAATACTAACTGTTCTCATATGTGCCATCATCATGTTAAATTGGGGTGCTACACACTGTCAGGACGGTATATGTAAGTAAACTGCTCACGTGTGTATAATACCACTCAAGGGAAAATGAAATTACTCTCTACCACCTTTTAATGACTGCAATATTACCAAATAAAAAGCTTTTCAGATTTGGTTTTGCGTGACTGTTGCCAGTATGTAGTGATGTGATAGAGTATGAGGGCAGGGTGAAGAGGAGACGACTTAGCAGGTGCACAGTGTCTCGTGCACTTGTCTGTTGGGAAAATTTACCAGTCCAGAGATGTCTTATCTTACCAGGCTGCTCAGAAGTAGTTGAGGGTCGTGAGAGTTACTTCCCATGTTCTCCACATCTAAGATGGTGTTGTGTTGTGAATGGTTACTAACCATGGGCAATTTCTGGTATGCCAAGTACTGCTGTGGTTGCAAGTCATGAAGAACTCGTGAGTTACTCATATTGTGCTACAATGTGGAGCTGTAAGGTCTCTCCACATACCAATTCAACACTGAAGTAATGTTACACATTAACTATAAGTGAAAAACACCAAAAGTCTATCTGAAAACTGGTTGGTGGGGCTATCTCCTAAAATGTCAATGAGCTGCTAAACCTTAAATAATAGGCAACAGTGAGTATGCACAGTTTTATTCACTTATTAGATAATAACACATAGGAAAATAGGTGCCAGTGGTTTTAGCTGAATGAAGGTGACATAGGTCTTTTTGTGAAAATTAAATGTTTGAGACTCTTGGGGCATACTGAACTTGCAACAAAGGGAGAGGCTCTCATACAAGGCTAATGAAGTTAGGCAAATGAATTAAAAGTTCTGTTAAAAATAAAAAGTGATTGTTCATGATGAGTAGAAACGGGTTCCTTGTTGTGCCTAGGAGGTGCTCCACGCACAGCCTGCTCCCATAAATACATGTCTCGCCACTCTAACCAGGACCAGGGAGGTGCTGCCAACTACTGTGAAAATGGAGCAAAGTGTTCCAGCAATATAATTATGTAACTGGAATGTAGGAAAAATTACCTTGAGTAAATTAAACATTAAATATTCCCTAATGTAAAAATATATAAGCTGACGCGCTTCCCGGGTTATGTATACACCCTTCCACTCTTTCCTCCTTAGGGGCTGCTACAGTAGTTTGTTCTCGGTGCCTACGACACTACTACTCGGCACTTCTTACCAAGTGCCGATTCCCTCCTATCGGACCTGATAATTCCTTCGGCAGTGTTTTGTTTAACCAAAGGACGCTGGGGTGGTAAGGGGGAATTGAACCCCAAGATAAGCTTCAAGATGCATGTCTCTCTCCCAGGTAGCACGATCTTACTGTGAAGGTTGCCAAGATTCTGGACATTAGCTGTGCAAGGTGGGACGTTAATAATTAATTTGAAATGGTGGTGAGTTGTGAATGAATGGTAGAGCGATTAGCATGGGATAAGATATGGCGATCCGGCTGTCCCTACTCTACTTCTGATGGCCAATATAATCTCCCAAGGGGAGATGGTCTGGTGAGCTTATGCACGGGTACGTAGGTTGAGAGGGGGGAAACAACTCAACGTCTCTGAATGGGAGGTGGGATCACAACCTTTATCACCTTCTCAACGGCCGTACGTATGTACACATTTTCACACATGGGCAGTCCATAGATGGGTGTGGAGTAGGTGATTTAGTGACCTGGGTAGGTGGAGGCGCACACAGATAACTGAGATTGTCATAGCAAGACTACGACCAATATGTTCCTAATACGGAGTCGAGTTCGGACTCGTGGATGGGGACCACCATAGACGAGATAGGACAAGGTAAGGGTTGATCTCGGGTATCGGCACAGGGGGCATGCTATTCTGATGGGGTCATTCGTCTGACGGGTAGCGTATTGATTTATCCCGTGTTGCAGCACACATCAGGCCTTGGGACATAGCCTACTGGGAAGGCCACCTCATTTTTTGGTGATTTGAACAAAACTAGACAAACAATTATACAATTGGAACAGTGTACTAGGCTCACCAATTACATAAGTGATGCCTTCTCCAGTCATCGTCCAGTATTCCTCGGCAAGTGTCTTTTCAGCTGCTTAGAGGCCTTACCAGTAAACCACGGCTAAAGTTGGTATGTATCTGTGGGGAGGTCCCAGACTTACCCAGATGTCGGAGCTTGTCCTTTCGGACCCAGTGACACAGTGGCGGGGGGGGGGGGTTCTATACGTTCACACTTATCCTGCAGAGGAATATTTTAAATGACTTTTGAGTCAAACTACGTATATTTGAAATACACTCACAGAAATCAAATTAATTATGTAGTTGGGACAGCAAGGTACACTAGTAAAATAAAAGTTAATAAAATTACAAAAATTTACGATTTTTTAATTTAGCATTTTATTGACACTTTTTGGAAATAATTGGGGAAGGCAGATTAATACAATGTAAGATTGCGTGATTTAAATTACACTAAGCCAGGTGAAGGCGAACCTGGGTTGGATTATAACTTCCAAGCAAACGTCTGAAAGTTTACTATCGCACTTTACAGCGATGGAACAAATGTCTGAAATTCGCTATTGCATTTACAGCAATGGTTCTGAGGGGAACAAGGACGTCGTGACGGCCTGTTACTGCAGAGTCAGGGATTACTGTGGTAAAGGGTGCAGGGTGCGGATGTAGAGGTTACCTCTGGAGAGTGAGCTTTGTCAAGCTGCAGGTGTTGGAAGTAGAGCCTTTCCAAGCTGTAGGCATTGGAGGAGCCTCTTGCAGGCTGCTGGAGCTGGAGAGAGAGCCTTCTCTAGCCGTAGGCTGGGAGAAGAGGGAGGTCCTTCCAGACCTAGGAGGGCTCGTTGACCAGTGCAGTCGGCGAGCCGACGAACTCTGACAAGGGTGGTTTGAAGCTTCCTTATACAGTCTCAGCTTCATCTTCATGGTTCTCCCAGGGGTGTGGGGGTTGCAAGCCTTGCCTCCCGTGGGGTCGGTTATCTCTGGTAGCGGGTGGCATAGCGTATTTTCTTATCGCCCTTGATTGAGGCTGACGACAGTTTTACCTCCTTTATCCAAGACTCAGCATCTGTGACATCACTGGGCGCAGGGGTGCTGCGATCTAGAGGGTATCTTTCCAACTTCTTTATCTAAACTGGCGGGTCTGCAGCTCGTCTGGTAAAACAATTTTGGGTTGAGGGGGTGGCGACCACATGTCGGAATTTGGGCAGGCAGTACAATTTCATGATTATGTTTGCTAATTATGCGTGTGTCCATAATTGTTCAAGTGCGTGGAACTAACTCTGTCAGAATGGGAATTTTGTATGCCACTGTTTAGACTTGCCCTGAGTTCTTGAACGCTTGTTGATGGGGCAAAGTCACCTGTAGAGTACGCAGGTTCACTGCGCAGCAGTGTGACATGCATCAAAGCCATATTTGAAAATTATGTTACATAAATGAAGCAAACATTATTTGTTATTGTTAAGTTTTTGTAGTCTTAAGTCATTTTAGATTGTCTGTCTCAGTTTTTATACAATGTTTGCTGAAAGAACGTACATAAAACACTGAATACAGATTCATCATGAATGCCACTTGTCTTGTGATACTTGGGGGTTGGCTTGCCAGGTTGACATGGGTGTCAACCTGCCAACTCTGGAGTCATGTCTGTGTCATATACCATGATTTAGATTTTTGAGGTCACCGATGCTCTTTAATATCAGTGCACACATTGAGAAATTAATATTTAAAATTTATATATTTGAGGGTCGTGAACACACTTAATCACACGGGTAGCACTAATGGTGTCGGCTGGTCGTAAACATCCTGATCAGGGATGTCATGATGCCTGGTGATGCCTTCATAAGTGCTACTTCCTGATGAGATAGTGTTGTATTCAAGCATGCATGTTGGTTGATTGTGATTGGAACCATGGGGCTGTCCTGGTGTCGTCCACGTGGTCGAATTAGAGTAGGACCATCAACTGACTTGCACAGTACTGGGCAAAGCAGGTGCCTTCCCAAACACCGACAATATGCAGTTGACTGCCACTTCGGATGTTCTAGTCATCATCATGGTGCTCGGTCAGGCTGCAGGTGTTGTGATGGTGCAACAAACGGTCATGAAGGCACATGAGGTTGGACTCACGTCAGTTGGGAGTTACAGAAAAAACTGATTCGCAGTGTAAAATGTATGTGACATGTGTATTTTTCAAGTGCAGTTGTAAACTATCCGTGTAACTGCTTGTGTTCAGATGTAGAAAGTATGTGTGTTGCACAGGTCTGGGATGCTGGAGCGTAGCCGTGAGATGATGGACCACCTGCAGAGGATTGGCGTGGGTAAAAATCCCATTGTATGGGTGGGTCACTCTAAGGGTGGTGTCTTCGTCAAGCAAATCATCATTGATGGTGAGTGTCACCCCTAGAAATTTTTTAAATTCTGTTATAGCTACTGGAAAATTTTTCTCACCTATAAATTTTTTTAATATGCTCTTATAGCTGTTAGGAAAATTTTCTTACCTAGAAATTTTGATAACATTATTTTATAGCTGCTAGAAAAATTTTAAGTTTTTATCTGCAGAGATGTTTCATATTTTCAGGGGAAAAACTTGAATAAACAGAGATGCACATTGTAACCTGCAAATCGTATAGATTTTAAGGGACTATTTAATTTTGCTTTTTTGTTGTTTGTGAGGGTAAATTTTTGTGCATTTGTTGTAGGTTTGTTTTTTCTAAAGTCGTGGTTTCACTATAGTGGAATCTTTGATAAGGGGTTTAATGTTTAATGATGTTCTTTCTTATCAAGCGTATTCTGGAAATGCAGTTAGTTATTATTTTTGAAGTAGTTTAGCTCACATGGGAAGCGGTTGCAACAGGTTCGCATCAGTGTTTGAAGGATGCTTTGCACCATGTGATGTCCTTATTAGGCACATTAGCGTGACATGATAACAGTGGCACCATGTGATGACCTTATTCGGGAATGTTTGTGGCATAATGGATGCGAGAGGTGGTAGTGAAGTGCTGTGGTCATATTAGCAGTGAGTTCCTGCCGCCACCTCATAGAATAGAATTGACAATTCTGAGAGTGAACAATGCGACCCACTCTGGCATTACATGTCGGTAGTCTAAACCTGTGGCTACAACATTTATTCCACTAGCGTAGGAGTCGTTAGGGTGCCAGGAGAGAAAAGGCCTTCCTGCCTTCCTAAAATTCTCGCAATGTGAGTTTTTTAGTAGCGTGAATTTGTAATGGATTCTTCTGTACTATTCTTGTGGTCTGCGTGGTTTGTTGTGTCGCAACTGTTTCGTATCTCTGATGTGTAAGGTGCATGAATTGCATAAACATCAGTAAATCTCAATGGAAAATGCCCTACTTTTTATTTGTTTTTGGTAATGTTGCCTCATTTACCGATTTTTGTTTTGCTGCTACACAGACTGAGTGTATTGAGCTGAGCTTTAGTCGTCTTTGGTTTTTGACGACTGCAATGCTACTGCATGTGTCATATGAACTTTATTTCAGTAATTCCTGCTGTAAAACGGTCTGCTATAAAGTTGTGAGTAATAGATAGCCATGTGTCACTACAATATTGCCAGTGTCTTATTCTATGTAAAGTTGTTTTTAATGTATTCAAACAATTTATGCCACATTCATACCTGCATTTTTGTAGGATGACAGATTGATTTATAATTTGGACCAATTGAGCAATGTGGGACTTGTAAATAATTTTACTAAAACATTTTTTCACAGAAAATCTGTAAATTATTAATGTTCAAATAAAAACAGGAATATGTTATTTATATCTTTACTTGCTACAACTTATAGAGTTGAGCCTTACTAACTAAAATGACCCCTCGGGGGTTCCAGAATTAAAGTTGTTATGACAGATTGTTCACTATAGACATTTTGGGGAATTGTGGAACAATTTTGACACTCCCCCAACACCTATATATCAAAATTTGCAATTTTTTGCATGAAGCCCATGGTCAATCATCTCTAGCGTAAAATGACAAATTATGTTAATAAATATACATTAATTTTAATAGGCAGAAATCTTCTGAAAAAGATGATACCTAAAAGGGTGTATACTTGGCCTCCCCTTGTCACCTAAAATGTTAAAAACGTTAGGTGTGCAAGATTTTACAAAGCACATTAGTCCATATTTAATTGTCTCTGTCATAAAATCAGTACAATTTGGGTGTGGAATATTAATTTAATTCAATAGTCAGACATCTTCCGAATAAAATGATAGTGATATCATTTTATCTGAAGGGTATCTGTCACCTCCCTTGTTTTCTAATAATTACTAAAAACTGTAACATTGGACACTGTGTACTTGTTTGCGCCATATTTACAAACAAAATTGAACAAGTGCATTCCCTGTTTAATGGGGAGAGGAGAAGGCTGGAAGTGAGGAAGGAAGAGTATCTAGCTCTCGTCACGTGTGATGGACTGGTGTAACGTGCTGTGGTTGCATGCCACATGTGATTAAACCACTGCTGTCCAGAGAGTTGTATTTGTAGGCTTCTAAGTGGCTAATCGCATGTCCAAAAATACTGTCTGTTATAAGATGTCAACAAACAGTAATCAAAACTCAAAAGAAATCCAAGTTGTAATAACACAACCAAAGTGAGAAGGCAAGCAAGCAAGAGCATAATGGCAGAACAAACACGTTACGGTAGTTGCTGGTCTCGTAGCGCGCAGGAACATTTTGCTGCCTGAGGGGTGGAGGATGGGCGGAGTCTAGCACTGGTGGCCTAGGAGTGGTGATGTCTACTTTTAGATATGCTCTACATCCAGTACAGTGCTCACCTACATAAATGCAATATGTAGTGACCATAAAAGTGTAACAAATTTATTTTCAGACAGATTTCCCTAAAATTGCTTTTTTTCGCCCAAATTATTTTCAGTTCCTCGAAACTTAGTTGTTATAGAAAGACAGTCACTATGAATGTGGTCAACATAGAGATGTTCTGCTGTATTTCGAAAGTAAATGAAATATGAATGCCGAATGAAAACATAACTACTGGTTTTAACATATTTGCTGGGATCAATTCTGCAGAGTTGTTTTCTATAATGTTAGTCTCCAAGAACATAACACAAGTTTATAGCAATACCTATATTTAATTTCTATCATAATATTATCCTTATATCAAGTATTTTTGGTTTGATAAGGTATATACCATAGTAGTTTATGTTTGGTAAAATGTACACTTTTCAAAATGAAATTCAGTGTTAAGCAAAGAAAGTCTTATCTCAGAAAGGCAGCAATTGCTGTGGAGTAGAAAACTGCTTCTGAGATACATGCAAGACATATTTGGTTCTTGATGGAACAAAGGAAATACATATCCAGGTGTAGATAAACATCTTGGTCTTATGTAATTTTGTGGGCCTGGGTTGGCCTAAGTGCAGCAGCAAGACTTGCAGCAAACTGAGGCAGAAACCAGAATGTGGCGAGTGCTGTGATCATGTCCTCAATTTTTTAATCCCTCTTTCTACACAGACAGTAACATTCACAACTGCTCATGTTTCCTCCAACTTTCAAACTGCAATGGTACTAGCCTACACTTCGTACAAACTTATTTGGATTAACCATCACTCTTATGAAAACATGTTCATCAGCATCATAACACTTAACCATATGTTTTCATCCATGGTTATATTCCATGTGCTATATATAACTTGACAGTCACCACTGCTAAAATTGATAACATGTACCAGCAACACCATAATAACACTAGAAAGTCAGTAGCTCTTAACCATAAACATACACATGTTGTACATAAACATCATCAACAATAAAATAAGACTTTGATAATCATTAGCTCTTGAATCCTCTCTTCATCATATGTTGTACATCAACATTACAATACTCCACAAGTCTGTGACCACTACTGTAGTCACATATAAGTATACATTTTGCTACATCACTCGTTTGCTGTGTAATTCATTACATTACATTCCCGCTCATTGCTGCAAACTGTCGTAATCAGCTATTCCTTTCCTATCATACACTCCTCCCCTCTATAAATCTAGTATTTTTGTCTGCTTCCTCACTCTTTCTGGATACCTCCTGCCTTTCATATTCCTTTCGGTGTTGACCATGCTGTCTGTCGGAAAACCTTTGAAATCAGGTGAAGGTATTTGATGCATGACCAACTTTTTATTGCTGGGTTTGAACCAACGACTGGTGAGGTTAAATATAATTCCTAATTTGGTATAATAAGTTTTAACACAAACGGTTGTTGAAATAGTTATAGTAGAGGTTTTATATTGCGATGCCAGTATCGCGAGGAACATGGGTAAGGCAGGGATCTTAGTGTCTCATAGGTGCCTTGCCTGTGTATAAGACTGGCCTGGTAGGCTGTCTGGTGGGGACAAAATCCACAGCTGCTGTCACAACCAGACCCTTTACCTTGAGATGCCTGGGAGGAGGCGGATTCCTCCTCTGTGGCAGCAGCTCAGAAAGTGGCGGACTGAGGCAGTTTCTGGCAGACTTGTCGGCTGTGGAGTACTTGGCACCTGTTGGGGACTGTTGGTTGTTGTGATGGGGAAATTAGGTTTTCATAATCACGGGTTGGCTATGCCAAGAGTTGGCTCCAGAATAGGGTGAGGAGGGCCTTAAAGGTTTTCTAGTGGGAGAAACAAGGGAGTAGGTACCACACAGGCTGTATGAACTCAGTCCAGTGGTTAATATTGAGAAGTTAAGTAAGTGGTATTACTCTCGGAGGCATGTATCGCCTCTTTTCAATTTCTCCATACCTCTTCTTTATGAGAGCATGGCATAAGGAAAGGATTTAGAAAGCCTCGCAGAGAACGAGTCGGTGACTCCTTCCCTACCTGTGTTCAGCTGAATATTCAGACTTGCAGCAAGTGGCACCCAAAGTGTTTCTTTCGTCCGGCCCTAAAGGAGGCGGTGGACAGAACGCAGATATGCCCGGGCTGCTTCCTGACTGAATACCCAGGTGAAGTCTCCACAGAGGGTTCATCATACTGGGCAATTCCAGCTTCGTTCCAGCCCCAAAAGAAGCGGTGGTGGAGTATGGAAAGACTTAGCATTCTCATTTCACCTAGTGGATGTGTACCTATAGGCTGTTCACGATAAATTGAGCACTTTTGAAAGCCCTGCTTAAGATCTACTTGTAAACCCATTGTGTATTCCTCCACCCTATGTGACATTAACATTGCCATTGGGCCTCATCACTTTATTCATGCCTAGGTCAAATGAAACCGTCAAATTATTAAGAAAGTAAATACTTTACAAATCTGCACATTTTTTCACTTTGATGCATTGAAAAAAACTGAAAGCGAAAGAAATAATGTTCAGATATCGCAAATGGTTACTTAACACTTTTTATTCAATGTTAAGATATGGAACTATTTTCTATCCTACGTTACCAACTTTACTGGGTGAATGTCAACTCAATGCGCCGATTAAAATACATGGATGCAGGGTTGTGACTTTTTTCTAAGGTTAATTTCTAAAGTGCTCACTTAATCATGAACAGCCTTTAGTGATTTTGGGCCCCTTCGATGGATTACCAGTTTGGCAGAACTTGAGCGGCCTCTTAGTGTATGGTAGTCAACTTTACGTTCTCGTATGCCGGCTTGATCCCTGCTTGGTTAGTTAACATAAGATTTCCAATACTTCCAAGAAAATTGGACTGAAGAGAATAGATTGAGTACAAGTTTATTTATTATTGAATTAATAATAAACACGGTGGCTCCGTACTACGCCCTAAGATAATATGACTTGCAACGAAAAATTATGAACCTGACATAATTAAACTGGTGAAGGAGACCTGGGCAAGACCTAGTGAACATGCGGCGGTTAAATTAATCTGTACTACTAAATAAAATAGAAGTGCCTGTCTGTGATTTTCAACATTTTCACTGTTCATTATTTTTTCATATTGTATAATTGATAACTAAGCCATATCTAATGTTAATGTTTTTCATGTCTGTCTCTGTCTATCTGTCCGAATGGATTTATCTCAAAAACCACTTAACATATTGACATCAAATTTACACAGTATATAGATAATAACCACAGGACCAACTTAGTCTTTGTTTCGTAGAGATATCTGAAAATGATTCCGGAAAAAATGATGATCAGGTATGTAAATGAGTACTGGATTAAGCTTTTCTTATGATTACTGCATAACAAAAAAGCATTATTAAAAAATTTTTGTTGTATCTCTTTTCTTTTTTGTCTATGGGCTGTAAACCTTTCCTTCCCAAAAGCCGTAGTGTCCCAGTGGCTAAAGTTATTCCAAGTGTGTGTGTGTGTGTGTATGTGTATATATATATATATATATATATATATATATATATATATATATATATATATATATATATATATATATATATATATATATATATATATATCAAGTGGGGCCGCAGTAGCTCAGTGGCTAGAGCACCCAATAAGTGGGGCCGCAGTAGCTCAGTGGCTAGAGCATCCAATAAGGGGGGCCGCAGAAGCTCAGTGGCAAGAGAACCCAATAAGGGTGTCACAGAAGCTCAGTAGCTAGGGAATTCAATAGTGGGACCGCAGCTGGTCCGAGGCTAGAGCACCCAACAGTGTGGCTGTAGTAGCTTAGAAATGAGAGAACACAATAGTGGGGCCGCAGAAGCTCAGTGGGTATAGACCCAATAGTGGGGCCGCAGAAACTCAGTGGGTAGACAACCCAATAGTGGGGCCGCAGTAGTCCAGTGGCTAGAGCACCCAATAGTGGGTCCGCAGCTGGACAGGGGCCAGAGTACCCAATAGTGGGGCCACAGTAGCTCAGTGGCTAGAGAACCCAATTTATAAAGTGGGTAGATCTATTCAAAGTCCTAAATATAATGCTAACATAACACATGTGCGAAGCGATGGCAGGCTGTAATTTAATAACTCCATTAAACCTGAAAGAAGAAATATTAGTATTTTAAACATAAAACTATAATGGAACTATGGTCGGCTTAATTTTAATAACTTAAAAAAAAAAAATCATTCGAACAGTCACACGGGTTAGCTAGTGATTAAATAAAACATTACTATTAGTTAGTTACGTAATGGTGAAGGTTTAAGGCGTTGACGTTACCAGAATTGGTATTGAAGTCAATTTTTAACACCATCAGATGTGGTGGGTAAGTCCAGAAGGGACTTCGAAGTGACCTTACCGGGGACTGGAGTGGGTACTAGGGGGGATTGGTGAAGGACATCGCAAAGTCTTCGGGAAACTCCGCTGCGACGGTGGCAGATGGGGATATCTTCAATGGCTACCTCTGGCCCTGAAGAAGGCGATGGTGGGGCAGACACTTAAGAGTGTTGGCCATGCCAGCCCTTTTATACTAATATCAGATAAAAGCTCGTAGGTGCTCAGGGTGCGAGGAAGTTAGCCTCATTCACAGGGGTTAAGAATTCCAGGATACTAGAGCAGTGCTTTCTCTCCTTTGCGGATACTGGTAAAATAGGTGCTGCCCTCAAGTGCTATGGCACTAGTGTAACCTTTGCTGGAGGGAGCCGGAGCTCGGTCAACAGTACAATCTTGTAGTAGGGGGTTGCTGGTATGACAACTTCTGGGCAAGTCTGGATGAACAGTACAAGCTAGGATCACGTGTCTGTAGTGCCTTTATGGCGCCAATGTGCCGTGTAGCCACGTGTCCTACCTCTTCAGTACTATTTAGGGTTCATACCTGTCCCATTATGAACAGTATGCTCAAAGATGGGGCAAAGTCGTAAAGAAGAGTGCGCATCCTAAATGTGCAGGAATGCATCACACATCAAGCTCTCCCTTTTGTATTTGCAGTTTGGTTTTCTTTTACCTGCACTAGGATATCACCCTGAACCTCCCAGACTTGACTGTTGCCCTTGGCACATTTGAGTGTTGAGCTAGCAGTGGTGTCACAAATATAATTTTCTCTCACATTTGTACCAACCTCTACTGCATATCCTACTTCCTCACAATGATGCTCTTGCTCCTGTATCTGCATTTCCACCTTGCCTCTCACTAACTGATCAATGTGCCATCGCCACTTCATACCCTTGCAAGTTTCAACAACATATGTCAAGGGACCTGTTTGTTCTCTGACGGTAGCTGGAATCCACTTCTCTTTATTCGGTCTATATTCCCTAGCCATGATACTGCTGCCCACTTGCAACTGCCTAATTTTCGTTGTGCCTGACCTTGCCTACCCTGTTGCTGTATCATCCTATCTGTAATGCTGGGTTCTACAAGTGATATTCTTGTGCGCACAGTTCTCTCTAGCATTAAATCGCACGAGGTCTCCCCTGTAGTGATCTGAGGGGTAGTTCTGTAACCTTACAAGAAACATGGCAATGCTGTCTCTAAAGGAACTTTGTTAGTTACCATCTTTTCATTACCTTATCCTTAAATGTTCTTACCATGTTCTCTGCAGCTCCATTTGTCGCATTGTGGTAGGGTGGCGATAAAGTGTGCTTAATTCCATTAAACTTACAGAACTCTGCAAACTGTCCTGAAGTAAATTGTGGTCCATTGTTTGTGACCATATGGTCTAGAAAACAAAAAGATGCAAACATCCATGAAGACATGCAAGACTCTGAGGTTACCGAATGTAATATTTAATTTGTGAACCTCTGGCCACTTATAATAGCTGTCTGTTAAAACTCTATATACCTACACACCTATATATATACACACATACACATATACATATACACACAGACACACCCACACACACACCCACACCCACACACACACCCACACACCCCCACACACACACAAACACACACACACTCTCTCTCTCTCACACACTCACTCACTCTCTCTCACTCACTCACTCACTCACTCACTCTCTCTCCCTCACTCACTCACTCTCCCTCACTCACTCTCTCTCACTCACTCACTCTCTCTCTCTACTCACTCTCTCTCTCACTCTCTCACTCTCTCTCACTCACTCTCTCACTCACTCACTCTCTCTCACTCACTCACTCTCTCCCCTCTCTCTCTCTCTCTCTCTCTCTCTCTCTCTCTCTCTGTGCTAGATAAACATGTAGTCACTGCCATGGGTGACTTGGCCATGTCCAACGTATGAGAGCAGGTTTGGAGGGTTTTGGTTATGTTTTGTAGGCATGCTGTGCACGACTCCATTACCTGTTCTAAGCAAGCATCAGTGTTGAGCCACCACACATAGGACCTGGGTAAGGACTTCTTGTAACTATTCCGAAGTGAGATGAGTGCAAGTCCTTTAATATTTTGCCCTGCAGTTTGTCTGGTATAATAACCTAATGTCCCCACATTACATATTTCTGCTCAACTGTTAACTGGTCTCTCAGAATCCAGTATTGTTTCATATCTTTCTCAACCTCATTTGGCCAACCTTACCTGCAAAACTGTAACACCTTGCTCAAAATTCATCTGTTCTTGTCTCAAACTTAATTGTTTTGGCTGTTACTGGCAAGAATTTTTTCTGTTCCTACCCTGAGGTATGAAAATTCCTCCACCTGTTCCGTTTTCCCTGCTAATGGTAGCCATGATAGGCCATCTGAATTGCTGTTGTTTCTACCTTGGACATACTCTATAGTGTAATCGTAACACTGTAGTGTTATTGCCCACCGCTGTAACCTATTGGCTGCCATCTGAAGAATGCCTTTGTGTTCCCCAAAAATGAAAAGTAATGGCTTGTGGTCAGTTATGAGAGTGAAATGCCTTCCATACAAATACAGTGAAAATCGTTTGACACCAAACATTATCACCAGTGCCTCATTATCAGTCTGAGAGTAATTCTGTTGAGCTTTGGTAAGTGTGCACGATGCAAAAACAATTGGTCTCTCATCCCCAGACGGATGACATGTGAAATTACTGCCCCCAACCCATATGGTGATGCATCACAAGCTAACAGAACTGGCAAGTTTGGATCATTGTGAGCTAGTACATTTGATGAAGTTAAAATTTCCTTTACAGTTGCAAAAGCATCATTACACTGTACCAACCAATTCCACTTGCAACTGTCCTTAAGCAAAGCATACAATGGTGCCATAATCATAGCTAGACAAGGAAGAAATTTACTGTAGTACTCTACTAACACTTAAAAATATCTTAACTGTGATACATTCAGTGGTTTGGGTGCATTTTGTACAGTTTTGACTTCGTTAACTTGTGTACTAATACAATTTTGGTCCATAACTTGTCCTAAGAATGAAACTCAGCGCAACAAAAACTGACACTTGTCCTTGTTTACCTTAAACCCAAATTATTGAAAATGATTGAAGATATGTTCGAGGTTCTTGAAATGGGCTTCTGGATCCCCTGTAACCAAAATGTCATCCTGAAAACTGACAATATTTTCCAAACCTTGTATCACGTGATGCATAGTGCGTTGGAAAATAGCAGAAACTGATGTTATTCTAAATGGAAGTTGTTTTTAACAAAAATGTCCTGTATGTGTCCTAATAGTGCAGATTTACTGACATCTCATCTAACTGAAGTTGTTGCTAGGCTTGCAACAAATCAATTTTTGAAAACACTTTAGCACCTTGAATTTTGGCAAAGAGGTCTTCAATACATGGAAGTGGATATCTCTCAACCTCGTTTATTGTTCACTGTTAACTTGAAGTCACCGCTAATTTGAACACCACCATTGCTCATGATGACTGGAATGATAGGCGTCGCCCAATCAGTGAACTCAACAGGGTGAATTATGTCCAAATGCAATAGCTTTTCCAATTCACTTTCCACTTTGTTTTTTAGTGCGAATAGTAGTACTCTTACATAGTAATACAATACTCTTGTAATTGTTTTTCATTTTTAATGTCACAACCTTTTTTGAAAACTTGTTTACGAGTTGTCGCACCCTCTACTGTTATCATACTACTTGGTCGCAACTCGCTACCTGTATATGAGCGTAGTCTGACATTTGTATTTTGAGACGGGTTGTCTGTAGGTATTGAAACATCTCTGTTAGTTTGGGCCCTACATTGGGCGCCATTTTGAAACAGTTTGACGCAGGCCTAGGGATAAATCAAAAAACTCATAACTTAAAATTAGTATCACCTTGCTAGGGGGGGGGGGGTTTCCATGTTGGGATGACAAGTTTACTTGGGCTTCTTTGCATCAACCCAGGACCGAAGCCTAGGTAATTAAAACCCTATAGTCTTGGTCGCTTTGAGAGACTTCAAATATAATGATGCTAGAATTGCGGCATACATTAGGGGAAAAACTAAATATGGCAGGGCACTTAAGTCCACTTTGGTGGCCGGCTGATAGATAACGTGGGCTGTGTGGGCTGCTTAGTTGATACGAAATCTGGGATCACATGTACAACCCTTTGTCATGGCGGGCACTGTACCTTACAAGTGATGGGAGGAAGGGTATTCCTCGTTGACTGGCTCACGCCAGAACAAACCAATCTACATAGCATAAGTCGGCGCTTGGACATCCCTAACATGTACTTCCAGGTACTCAGACTTGTGATGTGCACCCGGAGTTCCTTTTGTCCGCCCGTTGCAACTGGTGGTTGGAACTTTGAGCAGCACACATCACTTCCTCGCTCAGACTGGGGTGTGGCTCCCATAAGAGGTTTATCAGGCCTAAGTGGATCCTGCCCCAATCTGGCCACGTGAGCAGCGGTGGCGGAGTATGGATCACCTTGTCTGGTGGATTCTTCTTGAGCATGGAGTACCTTGTGCTTTTGGGCACAGTCAATGATCTACAGATTGGCAGAGCTCGGTTTGCCTCTTAGTAGTGTGTTTGTCTACCTTGGTGGTTTATGCAGCTGCCAGTTTTTCCTCCAAGGCGCAATTATATAAAATTATATTTACTAGAGGGACAAGGGTTACTCAAGTTACATTCAAAGATAAATGAAACACTCAGAAATACGTTAAAAATACATACTATATTATACATATCTGGAAGACAGAGTGATTCCACACTAACTTCTATCGCAATAATGTGATTTATGGAAGTTGAACATATCGTTAAATCCAGGTGAAGGCTACCTGGGCAAGAGCTAGTAGTGGGCGATTAAGACTAGCAAGTAATCAAATCTAATAGCTAACACATTAACAGCTGAGGGTGGACCTGATAGTCACGGTGGTGACGCACAACTTCATCGCTAGCTAGCTACCTGGTGCCTGCACACCAGCTGGTGCCAGAGCCGGGGCTGCTTTGCTTGGCCACCTGGGGCTCGCCGACGGAGATGTGCAGCCAAGCCACCATCACCGTCCAGCTACAGGACCTGGTTACTACAGCCAAAGCTCTTGTGGTGGAGGGGCTGCAGGATAAAGTCATCTTGGGTTAGCCTTCATTACGTAAGCAAGGAGCCCATATCTAGATAAGCAAGAAGAGACTCCATGTCGGCATTGCCGACTGATGTACTGCTTATGGTATCAAGACCCGCTTCCCCACACCTTTCCGGGGACCCGTGTTACTGGACGAGTTCAGCCATGCCATCCCACTCGAGCATGTACCATTTTTTGAGACTGTGCGAAATCAGTACTGCAATGTGTTTTCATTGTCTGACTTGCTGCATCGTAACACCATTACACAGCAAGAGATCCTGACAGTTACTGACGCCCCCATCTTCGTAAGGCCCATTAACTATAATGGTCCAACCTGGCAAGCAAACCTAGAACAGGTGGAGGAAATGCTCAGGGACGGGGTGATTGAGCCTAGTGAGATCCTGTATAATTGTCAGTTCGTCATGGCCGACAAGAAGGACAGACCGCTTAGGTTTTGTGTAAATTATGAGACTTTAATCAAACTGACTGTAAATGGCACCCCCTCCTCATTGTTGAACATCTCAGATAATTTAGTGGGCTTGGGGCAGGCAAAAGATTTTTTGCTTTAGACTTGAAGTCCGGCTTCTGGCAGATACCCAGTACGGCCTGAGGGCTGGCCCAAAACAGTGTTCACTATGCCGGATGGGTGGCATTTTCAGTTCAGGTCAATGCCCTTCGGCTTGCAAGATGCATCTACTACCTTTCAGTCCTTGATGATGCGTGTGTTAAATGGCTACGTCGACCTAGTCACCGCGGTGTACCTCAATGACACTCTAGTATGGTTCAAGTCTTGGGAGGAACACACTCACCACCTCGTCCTGGTGGTGGAGAGACTCGCGACCCCTGCCTCACATGCACCCCTCACAAGTGCCACGTAGGGGTGACCAAATTCCCCTACCTGGGTCACATCTTGGACCAGTGCAGTAACCTCCCGTCGCCGGAACAGATGCGGCTAATCGAGGAAAAGCCTCCCCTCCCCATGCACATACAGCTTCAGCAATTTATGGTATTGGTCAACTCATTACGAAACACTGTGGCAGACTTTCCCACCATCACCGCGCCTCTCACAGACTTGCTCTTCTCGAAGTGCCATTATTGCTAGACTGGCGCTGCGCAAAACGCTTTTGAGAATCTTCAAGTGTAGATTCCGCAAGTACCAGTGCCGCCTTCTCACACATCTGGACTACTCCCACTGGTTTTATGTCAAGACCGACGTGAGCCAGGAAGGACTATGTGCAGTGCTCTATCTGCTAGGAGACCAGGGTGAGTGCCTTGTCATAGACTACACGAGTGCTAAGTTTGGGAGCGCTGAACAAAATTATGACATAAACGAGCGTGAATGTCTGGCTGTCATATGGGTGCTGAAACGGTACCGCCACTTTGTGAAAGGCAGCGAATTCACTGTGCAAACTGACACCCAGTGCCTACGCTGGCTGGAGAATGTGTAGGCGCGCAAGTGTAAGTTCACTCGTTGAGCAATGTCGCTCTGAGAGCTGAACTTCGTTGTCGAACATGTGCTTGGTAAATGCAATGAACTGGCAGACAAAATTTCCCGTCACTTGAACCCAGATTGCGAGACGCATGACGACACCACCTGGCATGACATTCTTCCCCCTGACCTGCATCAGGATCTCGCTAGGCAGACCCAAAGGTGAGCCTGCTTTAGCCTTGTGTACGATGGTGCAGGCCGACCCTGTGCACACCTTTGACGAGTTGATGCACGAAATGCTCCACGCTCAGGAAACTGACGAGTTCATATTAGGAAAACAGGCCGCCTGCAGGACCAAACATCTTGAGTACTATTGGGTGGTCGACTGCATCCTCCAATGCCATATGCACCACTTCAATGACCCCTGAAGACTGTTTGTATGCCGACAGGCCTGCACAACTGTATTCCAACTGCATCACGATGAGACCTCTGCTGACCACCCAGGGGAGGCGTACCCAGTGAGCAGCATCCGAGCAGCTACTATTTCGCAACTGCTGGACTCGTGAGTTCTTTCCCCATTGGGGCATTCCCCCAGGTGTTGCTCACCAACAACAGCACCCAGTTTGTGGGTAGGAATGGCAGTCTGACTGCGCTCGGTACAGAGCCCTTGTGAACCACCTCCAGGCTAACCTAAATTAGTGCCGGAACCAGGAGGTGAAGGCCTAGTTGCAAATTCACATTGAGGAAAATCATGCTGAGTGGGACGTACACCTACCCTGGTCACTCTCCTGTCTGAGGAAACGTGCCAATGCCATTACTGTACTTTATCCAGAGCAGTTAGTACAGGGGTGGGACCTATCCAGGCCTGGGCAGTTGATGGTACAGGACCAGGAGGAGTCGGTGGAAGACCCTGCGCAAAACGGGGAAAGACTGCAACATGAAAGGAATAGAGCGCGCTACCATCAGGCTGAGTACATCGCGGGGCGCACCATCACCACCACATGCCCACCCTCTGAATAGAGGCTGGGTCAACTGGTCTATTCCTGTGCGCATGCCTTATGGGTCATCCAGAGACAGTTTTGCGCGGGACTGGCATTCCGCTGGACGGGACCAGGCACGATCGTGGAAAGCGTCAGACAGACGTACCTCGTGCGCCTAGGTGATGGCAGGCCTCAAAATATCCATCGTTACAACCTACACATCGCAAACCCTCCTAAAGACGATCCCACAGAGGTAGGCGATAATAATGACCCCCCTCAACTGCATGATCGTGGGTCCGATACAGTCATGGATGCCACACCCATCACATCCATGGGGCTTGCGGGATTTCCAGCTAGTATCTCGACACCTGGGAGGCATTGAGCTCAATGCCCTTACATGGAATGAGACACTTGATTACGTGGGCTGCTCGCCCATTATGCCTGATGGATTCGTTGGGCCATCCCCCAGGAACCTCCATCCACAGTCGAGTTTCCTCCACTGCAACCGGAGACCCCAGAGGAGCCTGGGGTACATTGGCCTCATGATATTTCTCTGAGTAATTCCACTTTCCACCATTGTGTGGTCGAGGAGTCGGATGACGAGCCACGGCCACATGCAGAGACAGCGGGCTGCAAGATTAGGTGATTAGGGACCGCCCTGTCAGCGGGGAAGCCGGAGGCTGGGAGGAGGCCGGGTAAGAGACACCTGGCAGGGGACATGCCTCCAATCCTCGCAGATAGAGGAGAGTTAGAAGAGCACAAGCTCCAAGCAGGGAGGAAACACACACATGCACCCCGATGGACACTACACCAAGGTGCTATAATTTGTGAACAAACTTATGCCGGCGAGGGCACATTTGCTGTGACCGCCACCCCTCTCTCTCACACATTACCCACGAGTAAACCCCACTTGAGGTAGCCCAACACTTTTTCCTCAAGACGTGTGTGTTCGCGCCTATGCCGGCCTACCCGGGTGGAGGGAGGACATTTTTCACCCGACCTTGTTTCTTGGCCGGCGTAAGGCAGGCGCTCATGATACGGTTGGTGCGTGTGCTGTGTGTGTGCCGAAGCTCCCGAAGGCCCACGAGGGACATTCCAGCCTAGGTTAATTTAAATATTTTCTTTGTATAAGTTCCTTCCTCATGTACTCCCATGCATACACGTCTCTGTTATTTAAAAGATTTTGTTAGTTTCAAGGAATTATTTTACTATATAATTTTCCGTGTACCTGTGCACGTTAAAAGGTTTTGTTAATTTTAATTATTCTTTTGTATGCTTTTTTGCCATGTACTCCTGTGTATGTTTTTGTAATTTAAAGTGCTGGTAAATGTTAGTATTGTTTTGTATGATTATTTTGCAGTGCACTCCAGTGCACAGTATAGTGATTTCTTGTGTTAGTATTGTACCGTACCAATTTCATCTATGTTCATGTTACAACTTTGCTTTGTGGTCCATGGGGCCACCACTTCCGCAGCACGACTGCGCACAGATTCTGACAGCAATTGCACAGTCTCTTCGCTGAGCTAGTGCCAGACAGATGCGTGCTACATGGTGGGCTGGGGTTTCGCTATTGCTCTTACTGACATTGCAGTTTTGGTTGTCTAATTATTTCAAAACCTTTTCATTTTGTCCCCACAGGCGGTTTTTGGTCCACATGCCTTTGGGTGGTCTCTTAACGTAATATTTTCTTCTGCAAGGCTTTCTACAATATGTGAACTTCTACTTTGTACCTGGACTGAATCAGACAGGACTTCATCTTAATTTGGGTGCAGCCGTCTGGCTATTTTACAGAGTAACATTTTTGTGTGTATTTTCTGTACCACCTGGAGTGATAGTGTATAACTTTTTGGTTAATGACATGCCAGATTGCACCCAATTCTAATGAGCATGTGGTCGACTCCAATTGTGTAGTCTAGCACCTTCCCAGTCATGTTACAGTGTAAGGCAAATTCTGTGGCCAACAGCAGAACAGAAGAGTAAGTGTATGTACGTTCCGCCATCAAATAAGTAGCCACGTGGTGACGTCATACCCTGTTAGTGTGTCTGCCTATCATGTGACCCTTGCCTCCACAGCCTGACATCCTGGGGATTTACTGTTTTAACATGTTCACTTTTACCAGTTGATGCCGGTAACAACATTTTACATTTCTAACAATATTGTACAGTGTGACTTGACTGAAGCATGGATGCTAGCCATTAGGTCTGTGGTGATGTTGAATTGTACGTACAGTGTAAGGATGCACATGGGCGTAAAGGAGATTCTAATTAGGGATTCAAAAAATGTTGACTGAACTGTGAATCAGCTTTAGCCCCAAGCTATTGACCATCGACAAACAGACATAACCAGATGCTGAGAATTGCGAGTATGCAAATACATGTGAGAGAGAGTAAAGCGCCAAAGTTCACTCCCATATGCAGCCAACAAATATCTACTATCCACACATTTGTCAACCTTCTAAAGTAATTTTTGTTGCTGTTGGTGCACTCAGTCACTCATTCTTTTGTATTCCCACCAGTTTGATTATTTAACAGGCAAGTTGAGCATGCTTTGTCACACAGCACTGCTTGTGTGCTTCGTTGCTCAGTAAAATAACAGTGTAAAGGAAAACTCAGTCAGTGAGCAAGTCCAAGCACTAACACTTTGAGCGAACCAAAAAGGTGGGAATTCCTGCCAGAGTTCACTTCTGTGAATGTGCTTGCATTAAAACTACTGACTTTTGTTTTGTGCTGTTCCAAGGTCTGTTCCAGTGTTGATCTAGTATGGTTTGCACTCTATCTTCAGCATGATTTGGTTTATAAGCGTAGTACATATGTCCAAGTGCTTCATAGCCACTTTGATCAGAAAGTCCCATCATCTTTAGCTTGTTTGTGCTTACCCATGTGATGTGAAACCCATGTTCTGTCTCTTTCACTCAGCAGACATAATGCTGAGAAGCAACTGGTAACTAGTGTGTGTATGTTTGCAGCATTTGATAGCTGTGACGAAGCTGTGTCGATGCTGTGCCAGAACACGCGAGGAATCATGTTCTATAGTGTACCTCACCATGGTTCCTCTTGTGCCGACATCAACCTACCACTGCTAAGGCAGTCCGTAGAGTTGACGGAAGTGCAGCTAGGTAAGTATTTTCAGTTCGCTGAACAACCCCACGACGACTCAGCACTGTCAGTGTACCACCACAGTGATAAAATGCTACCTGAAATTATTTCTTTCTTTATCATAAAAAATTAGACTTGTTACTGTTGACTAATAATGCATCCCATACTTTATTGCTAGCTTTAGTAAACTTTTCCCATATTGTGGGGTAACATCCTGTGCAGAATAAAATTACCTACATTATTTTATAAATTCTTAAAGTATGTTTACTCATTTACATAGTTGATTTCAATATACTGCTCTTAAGTTAGTGCCACTTACGAACATTATAGACAGCTGATAATCACTACTTAGTAAGTTGTAATAATGTCATTTAAGTTAAAGATGTACTAGCACTTGAGATCCCAATTAATTTTCAAAAACCAAAATTACCATACAATGTAACATTTTTATCTTGGTAAAGCTACTTCAGAGCATGAAACTGATAACAGGCTAGCGTGAAAAACATGCATATTTTGTCTGTAATACTAACCCATTAAAGGCACACATGCTATTGATGTTATAACCTTAAAAATAAGCGTAGTTCTAAATCACCTACAACTGCATACATAACACACATTTCTGAACATCCTGTTCCCCAGTAGGAAATAAAAGACTTGCTGTATGGACACCATATAAAATTTTTTTTTGAATTTTTACAAACAATTTTGGTGGAAACTATTCAGCTGCCAAGAATATTTTTCTAACACAGCAGGTACGTATATTAGAGAAGTTTTACAATACAGATTCAGGGTTGGATTTACTGTAGATAGTTATGTTTTCGTAACTGGGTCATGGCCAGCAGATTCCTAACTCAGAGTTTATCTTTGACTCATGCTCACACACGATTAAAGGTGAAATCAGACATGGAACGAGGGTAATGATCTCATGTATGGGGGATTGATCGCGGGTGGAGTCGGTTAATGACGGGTTTTTGGGTTGTGCCAACTTTCTCTGTAAGGCCCGTCGTGCTCGACTGCGGTTCTGACTGGGTATTCCTCCTCCCTTCTTAGTCATTGGGTGATTTAATTCCATTGTACCTATTACAAACTTACACCTTTCTATAAGAGGTTCCTTTCATAGATTGCCTATTCCAATTAATTCCTCCCCTAGCCACAGTGACAACAGTTCTCCTGGAAGTGTCTTATGCAGTCACTCCTGAGATACTGTCAGTGTAGAAATGGTGGGCTAGTGTTGAAAAGTGTTTGCAGGCAAGTGTGGATGTTGCGGACACCCCCAGTAATCCCAGTATGTCTTTGCACTGCCACTTTCTGCAGGCCCTGTGATCCTGAGGCGTTCGGCCCACTCACACTTTTTCTGCGGAGGGAAATTAATTATCTGATGAGCATTAACTAACGTACTTTTATAAGTAGTAAATGATTCAGTGTGTATAAATAATAACAAATCAGTGAATTCCTAATAGAGGTGTTACATTATCTAGGTGAAGGCAAACCTGGGATGACAATTCTCCAAAGCAAAATAAAAGAAACTCCTAGAATCATCGCAATTTACAGTGAGATAAGTGTTTGAGGGGTGGTTTGTCCAGAGGGGATGTCGTGACTGCCTGCTATCGTGGAGTCAAGGAGAGACTTGTGTAAAGGGGTGCAGGTTGCGGGCGTTGAGGTTACCTCCGGAGAGCCTTCCCAAGCTGCTGGAGTTGGAGCTGGAGCTATTGGAGTCAGATGAGCCTTTACAGGCTGCTGGAGCTGGATGGCTGGCCTTCTTCAGGCTGGGAGAGATGGGGTCTTGTCCAGACCCAGTAGAGCCCTCCAACCTGTGCGATTGATGGGCCGATGAACTCTGGCAAGAGCATTTTTGAGCTTCCTTATACAGTCCAAATTCTTCGTTACTGTGCTCTCACAGGGGTGTAGGGGTGGCAAGCCTCTCACTGCAGAGGTAGTTTATCTCGGGTTAGCAGGTGGTGCCACGTATTTCGTATCACCCTGGGTGGAGGCTGACGATAGGTTTTCTTCCTCTACTTGAATCTCTGCTGCTGTGATGTCACTGGGCGCAGGCGTGCTGCGATCCGGTGGTGACTCTGTTGACTTCCTTATTACTGTAGGCTGGTCCGTGGCTCGTTGGGTAAAACAATTTCTGGTGGAGAGGGTGGTAACCGCTTGTCGAAATCCGGGTGAGCAGTATAATTTAAATAATTAACCTCGTTAATTATTTTCCATGTCTGTGGTTGTCCGTGCGTGGAAGCAACCCCGTAGCCACTTAGAATCATTTATGCTGCTTTGGACTTCCCCTAAGGCTCTCAGCGCTTGCTGATGGGGCAAAAAGTCAACTTGTAGTGTGCGCGGTTGTGCTGTGCAGCAGTGTGGCATGCGTCAATCGGCACCCGCTGAAGCATCGTAGACCCATCTCATAGTGTATAAAAGACGCATCGTGAATGCTTTTGTAAAAAAAAAAATTGTATTTCAAAATTGCAACTGAGGTTAATACTATCGCTGAAAAAGTCTATTAAAAATAAATAACTTCAACCAAATCTTGTACCGAATCTTTGAAACATAGCAGTAATGTCGTACATAAAACAGTTCTATTTACTAGAAAAATTAAACCATTGAATATATAAATGCTTGACGAAAGCTACGTAAATATATGTAATGAGTCTAAAACAATACCCGAGTAGATAAAATATAAAACAATTAACATTCTGACTATTCAAAAAACAGCTCAGGCCTATATGAATCATTGTCACTTTTGCTGCGAAAAATCACTCTTGGCATTAATAATTAATAAAAATGAGATCACAAACTTGCACATAATTGCAACACAACACTTCTGCGATAATTAATTAGCCTCGAAAAATTAAAAACTTATCTATTCATGTACGTAATTTTAACATAATAATACTTTGGTACGCGTACTTAGTTGAACAAATCAAATACACATATCTTTTTCGTATATGCAGTGAGATCTATTTTAATTGATTCTTAACATTTGTCAGGCAAACGATAAAGCTTTAATTTTTTATTATAAAACAAATATTTTGTTTTATTTGTTTGCCCATAACAAAAGGAAATACATTTCAAGGGAAAAAATGTTTTTTTCCCCCTTTATTTGGTATAGTTCTCATTGGTTCGTTTAGTCACATGACCACAACGCACTACCAACATGTGCATATTTCCAACTTGTTTCTTTAAACAAGGCTTACTTAAGATGCACTTACAAAAATGAGTTTTATAATGGTGAAACACCTCATCATCCTTAAGGGTCACTTAATCTTAAGTGTTGCTTTGGTGGAACCTAGTTTATTCCTTATTAGTGAAACCGGCCCTAACAATTTTAACACTTCCTATCTACTAACCTAACCTAATAGTTTGAGTGCTCTTTATATAATACACCTTAGTTTCATTTCTTAACAAACACGCTTCTACTATGATTATGTCTTAGTTCACCTCTCCATTCTTGTACTAGGTATATTTACAATCTGGCAACTTTGCTCACTTACATATATTTGTGGCACAACTACTTAACTCTTTACTATTTACACGCCACTTCTCTTCCTTTTAACTACCTGGGAGAGAATAACTTGTCTTGTGACATAGCTAATATGAGTTTCCGTGACTCTATTTGAGTCTTAATTATTTCAGCCATACTACCAGTGGGAATACATTAACACTCATATTTTCAAGACTAACACATCGTACTCTTTTCCTATGGAACATGTCTTACTCTTATCATAATAAATTTAACTTTACAGGGTGCTCTAAACATCCTTAATACTGACTTATTGTTGTGGCATATTTATGCTCAATTTCTGTACCTTAAACATAATTTTTCATGTTTTATGTGCCGATTCTTTGATCTTTAAGAATCTACGATTCTTATTTCTGGGATCGAAATAGATTCTTTTCTGTAAGTGAAATGGAATTGGGAGTGGCACAAATGCAAAAAAAATTACCAGGATCCAAACGCTTCTACTACTTATGACCTACAATCAAACATGCTAAAACCCAATGCAAACTCAGCGGCAACGCGCCGTAACTTTAAATGTTACCGAGATACATGGGTCTCTTATCACCAAGCCACATCGGCCACAGCCAATGCCGAGACCCCACTCGCCGCCTATCAACTTCCGCTGATAACAACATCCGACCAAATATTTGCAACACATACAATCAACACAGTGGTTTAATACACAACTGTAAACATGTTGGCCAACATAAACCATGATCCACCAACATAGCCAACATAAAATATCCATTTGGGCATGTTAAGGGGATACAGGGGGAGGGGGGAATACAGTCTATGCCCCTAACTTTTGCATGTCTTTAACTCAATGTAACTGGAAATATAAACTAATATTTTCAAAACAAATATTATCACTATTCAATGTTGAACGATTCCCTAAGGAAGCTCTCTGACGAGCGTTATGTGTTTTATGAGCATTTTAAAGGGTGTAGTGTAACGTAATATTTGTATGCAAAAGTCCCACAAGTTGATAACACTATGTGTTCTTAATTACCGTATTCCCTCCTCAATGACCCCCAAATGTACACAAAAAACACCACATTCGGACTAGAAACATTTATTTCGCACCCGACATAAGAGTCCATAAAATTCAACATATAAACATCGCAAATATCTTGGCCGGATGTTATCAGCGGAAGTTGATATGCGCCATGTTGGATCTTGGCGCTCGGCTGTGGCCAGATGTGCCTTGGTGGTAAGGGCCCCCATGTATCTCAACAACGTTCTAAGTTATGGAGTGTTGCCGTGGAGTTTACATTGGGTTTTAGTCTTTTGCAACTGTAGATTGTAAGTAGCAGAAGTGTTTTGATCCTGGTATTTTTTTTTATATTTGTGCCGATGTACATCGGATAAGAGTTACAGTTAGTATACAAGTAGCTTTCAGGTATAGTTTTATTTACTTAGCTCCGTGTCATTAGAGAAAACATCACTATGTTGCGGAAGCGATTGCAGATGGGGTATTATTCTAGAAAGGTATACCGTGATATTTTGTCATTTTCAAAGGATGTTGATAAAGATGACAGGTCATGACTTGGACTGTTAAAATTGTAGATGCAGGAGAAAGTTATATTTTGTTGTCATATTTCTACCATTTTGGTCTTCAAGGAATTTCTGCTAATGCAGGTAGTGGTTTGTTGGAAATGTGTTTCTTCAGAAAGCTGCAGCATGAAAAGGATCCGGCTCCTAAGGAAATTAGTGATATCGATACTCGCAATAAAATAATGTAGGAAGACTTTTCCAGTTCATGAAGGGAAAATGGCAATACTGCTGTCATTAGTGTCTTTGATAGCGCTTCGCTGTATTCGTGTAAGAAGATGAAGTTTGAGATTGGCAATCAGATTTGGTTGTATCGAAATGTGGTTGGTACGACTGAAAACATGCATATTCATGGACATCTCGAGTTGTTTTACAATCCTTAATGTAGAATTTTATTCTGTTTATATGTTGAGTATTAAGCACTCTTATGCCGAGTGCGAAATAAATTTTTAGAGTCCGAATGTGGTGTTTTTATTATTATTTTTATTTTGCGTACATAAAAACAAGAATCAGAATCGAGAATCGAGCAAAGAATCGGTATCGGCATAGGAATAGAAAAAAACTTGACTCGACCTATCACTAATATCAAGCAATACATTCAAAATTCTTTACATCTACGTTACTCATGCCCATTGTCAGGAGGAAGTCTACATTTAAAAGGCACTTTTTTAGTGTAGGACCTCTGTTCCTGGCAATGTAATCTAATTTTTCCTAACCTTAGAAATTCTTATCCTACATTTATTAATTTTTACATGTATGCTTTCTTGGCATATTCGTTTCCTCGGGAATAATCACTGCTTGTGTTGCACTGCCTAACTACCCAGGTTAGGGTTTTATATTTGTGGGATATTCTGCATCACCTAACATTCTCTACTAAGATAGCTAATATGAGTGTTTGCACTCTCCTATCTGTTTATTCTCACTACTCTATCACTCCCTACTAATATTCTCTAGCTAAAAAGTCATAGTAAGGAGTGTAGTATTCAAACTTGGTGTCTGCCAGGTACTCACTCAGATGATGCAGGTGTGGGTCTATGGCATTTGTAGAGGCGTCGCTTCGGTGGTCTTCCTCTCTTGCGTTGAAATGTCATGATGGTGGTGGGCCATCAGAATGTCTTAGGTGCCCTTCACAGTGTATTCTTGTATCTCCCCGGGATGTGGCGTGTATGTCTCGCACACAGTGGAGTCTCTCAGGGGTTGATGTGATAGCTGCAGGCGGCGACTGTGGGGCAGCGGCCTGGATGCGGTGGCTGTCTACCGTTAAAGTGACTCTCATAGCTGCAGATAGTCTCATTCTTGCACAGGTGATTGGTGTGCAGTACTTGCGGTTACTTTCCACTCTGGGTGGTGGATGGGCTGCTATGGCAGCACCGACGCTCTCAGGCATCCGAAAAACCGTTTTTATATTTTTCACTTCATGCATTTCCCGTTTTGTTGCTTCTCCAGCCACTTTTGATTGATCAGCTACATTGGTCTCCTGGTGTACCGATGTGCCAGCTATTTCTTGGAGTCATGGTGGGCTCTCTCCAGTCTCTCGTTCACTTTCTTCCTTCTTGCTGGTGAGTGGGAAGGATGGGATGGGTAGCAGGGTGCAATGACCTCATGTCCCTATCCTTGAACATATCCACGTCCTCAGGGAGTGGAGTCGCCGGGACTGATACTGGGGTAACGGGAATGTAGTCTCTTCCAGGTCACCTTCCGGGGGTAGCGTTTCTTCTGTTTCAGGAACCAAGGTGGTGGGGATGTGTTCGCTGCTCAGTGGAGGCATCTTGCGAGTTTCCTGGCTTTCTACCACCAGGGGTATGGCAAGGCGGGCAACGAGGGGAGTCTGTGGTTGTTTCTCCGAGACCTCTGAGGTGGCTGGAGGCTCACTTGCTTCCTCTAATGGTGCTGGTTGTTTGTCGTTTTAGATAACGGTGCCCAACGCACTCGCCATCTGGGTTGCGGGTTGGGGTCCCTGGCCTCTGCGATTAGCTGTGTCCGCTTGTCTCGCCCCTGAGGGGTGGCACACCAAGGTGGACCTTGAGGTGGCTGTATAATGGACATGTTCAAAAGCAAGTACACATTCCGAGTTAATACATGTGGAGGTGATTGAACACAGATTACAAAAACTAATGTGGAGGCATCATTTAGGCCTGTAAGTAGCTTATGCGATAGCATCAAGTGGTGGAAAGGCCAATAAAGAATAAAATAAGTAAATTAACTTTCCTGGGCAGACAGTACACAAGAGTGGGAATGCAAACCCTCTGAGCATTAAAATAGCATAAGGTTCCAAGAAGTTACTCCTTATTGTATTCTACGTGGTATTAGCAAAGAAAAGTACCTGGAGGTGACAGTTTGTGACTCTGCTGTCCCCTTCAAGCCCTTGTACAAATACTGTGATGGCATCAGCTTCCGCTTAGCTAGCCAGAAAGAATGCCAAAATAGCAGAAAAACTGCAGAATACATTAATTAGGTAACCATTGAAATGTGACACTTTGCACAGCTATAACGCACACTCGACTTCACCCCATGTGAATGCTGTTTCATTTCGCCCGAGCAAGTCATTGAACAGTACTTGAAGAAGCTGGACTCATGCCTATAGGGTACTCCTCGCAATGAGAGATGGTTTTACAGACACATCAGTCCAGCTTGTACTGTTTACACTCTACTCCAAATAGACATCACACCAACCCTCCGAAGTGGGACTGTATTATCTGCCAAACCACAGAGCCCGCCACCCATGTTCATGTAACTCTACAGGGCTCCAAGGGAGGGCACCACACATCCTGCGGACAGATAAGGGATGAAGCCCGCCGCATCAGCGATTCTCCCTGCAGCAGAAGATGCTAGCAAAAGGCACGAGGAGCGAAGTTTATCTCCTCTGCACCCCTCGCCTACTCTGGTCCAAGCAGCTATCAGTATATAAGACCCTGCGAGACCTCCAGATAGCCGTCCATGTTCCTCCACTGCTCAGTACAGGGCTGGTGGCAGCCACTGCCCTGAACTCTCTCTACAGCTGATATTTCCTCCATCACTCAGATTGGGCAGTTCACGCTCTCTAGTATGCCTTTGTTCAACCTCTCTCTTCAGGGCTAGAAGAAGACTACTATTGACATCAACCCCTTCAGAAGCCTCTTCTGCGCCTGCAGCAATGCCCCCGGCAATGCCCCCTAGAACTCCGGGAAGACTCCACTACAAGCTCCTGAAGACGCTGACAGCTCCTTCCTTACCACCCCTGGTAACAGTCGTCAACTGTCCTCTTAAAGGACCTCTCCTGCCTTACCAGATGGTAATGGTAAACCTTACCACTACCCTACTGGTAGTAACCACAACCTGTCCCTTCAGGACTACACGGTAGATAGTTAAGGCTAAGTTGTAGTAAACTACCAGCAGATATTATTGTCTACTTAATTAGGTTATAACCAGGTCACCTTCACCTGGCTGAACATAGCTTAACTTCCGTGTCAATTCAGGTTAGTTGTAGGAGGTATTACGGGCCACCGTGTCTATTCTCAGTGAATATACATGCTATCTAATATGACTTCCGAATACTGATTTCTGGATGTCACTGTGGTAACATCACGTAAGAACCAGCCAGTTAGTATGAAGCTGGAAGATCACGCTCATCAAAGCTAAATACACACCTATTAGATGGCCACCTGTGCTGTGCCCCTGGGTATAGTTCGGTAGAGCCCCGACCATTAGGAATACCTCCACCAGGTGTCTAGCCAGTCAAGCTAAATATACTCTGCCACCGCTCTCTACGGGGTCAGAGAGGAGTAAAAGTTGGTTTTGACGAACTAGTTCCTGTGGATACCACACCCAAGTGTCGTAAGTGTACAGCCTGTGGAAACCCACCACTTTGTCCACCACTCTCTACATTGCCAGACAAAATGAGTACAGTGTATGACTCTTGCCTGTGCGGCTGCGGCCCTTGGCAGAACACTGTAGTGAATTGCATCGTCAGCTTCACTTTTGCATGTCTCTAATTTGTACCTTCTCTCCTATACCGTACACCTGGAAAGGAGGTGCGCAGAGGAAGTCTAGAAGAGTAGCTTATACATCCAGAAGTAGCCTGAATTGCAATCCTACTCCTTCTCCTGCACTTTCCAGTAAACCCCTGCAGGACATAGTTTTTACCGCCCGCCCACCTGAGAGGCCTAAACTCTCAGTGTCACCACCTCCACTATTTCACCATCTCATCAAGACTGAAGGAGCACCTCATCTGCTGGTTGAGGCTATTCGCTGGGGAGAAGAGCCTTCTTTGGGTGTAGATGACCCATGGTTCGGAGGTCACCAGTTCAGCAACCACCAGCTTACTCCAGGCTCCTACAAGATCAGCAGTACTCCACGTTCTGGTGAAGTCAACGGCAGCCACCAGTCCTCACTGCAACTGGGACAGCAGCATCCAAGGAGCATCCTTCAGCAAGGTAAACCAGTTATTAAGGGCCAGCCCATTCGCCAGGCCGTGACACTGACTCCTGATTTTGTACCTCTCAGAAAGACCACAAGACTTGTGTTATATGCTGGCCAAGCATGAGTGAAATTTAAGTCAGCCACTCTTATGTTTCTCATGATACTGACATCACAAACCAAAACCTTATATTGACCACAACAATGGCCTCTTACTTCAGCCGTCGTGTAACCAGAGTTTTCGTGGCATTCATCTTTAAGCATCGAGTGTCACTAGTTGCCATGGTGTCCCAACCCACAGGAAGCATTAGAGCTTCATAGGGCAACACGCGTCAATGGTTTTCGTGGTGCCCAACGTGGGGCCGCCATTGCGATAGTACAGACTGAGCAGTAGACCTAAGCCAGCCGACCCCATGAGCTTGAGACCTAGCCTATAGTCAAAGTCCATGTAACCTCAAAAAGACTTCAGGAAATCTTGAAACACCCCCTGGCGCTCAACAACCTTAACCACACCACAATGTCGGTCTCCTAGTCAAGCCTCGCAGACAACCAAGAAGCCGCAGTCGCTAAAAATATGCTCAAAATGCATGAAAGGTGACATGTAGACACATGTTCTGGCACGGGAGTACATGTGATCACATGCGCACATAACCACCACTGCTACCATTACCAATGTTTGGGATGGACGGATGAGCCTCGTTACACAGCTGGTTCGGAATACTGGTGTAACAAGTGCAGAACATGCCAAACTGCACATTGTAATTGGCTGACCGGTACCAGATAAGGGACCTACATGGTACGGTGTGTAGTCAGCGCTCAAGACCTCCATCATGCATGCATTGGATGGCCCGATAAATGCATCACAAGGCCGGGCCTAGCGTATTTGCGAAGTTTGTAGGTGTGCTCAAGATTACCTGTCACCGAACCCTGGCCCTCGCCAGAGCCTTGTAACGGCCCGGGTAAACACCGAACTCAACTTTCTGAGTTTGAAGGAAGACCGCATGAAGACCCAACTGCATTCACTGCTGAATGCGAACAGGAATTCAAAGAACAGGAAATACCACAAAAACAATGGGTCAACATGCATTGCACACATGCTCCTTCCTAACCTTAGGAATCTATTACAGTTTCCTAAACCACAAACTGTGATGAGCTCTTGGAAAGGGCAAAAGAGATTGAGAGGAATTGCCAGGTGCAGCAGGCCTTGTTAGATAAGCAGAGTGCTAGTAAACCCTCCAAACAAGATAAGCCACCTGAGCGCAAGGTCATTCACAGCCACCCCCTACTTTTGCTACAGCGCTTCTGCCGTGCTGGTTCTGTCCAGGTTGGCATCTCAACAAAGATTGCACGTACAAGCAAGGGCGAGCGGGGGAAGGGAGCTACACGTGGGTGTCAGATGCACCACCATGCACGAATGAGACTAAGGGACCCACCCAGGCGGGAAAGGCCACAGCCAGGGTGCGTGCAGGGTAGCCACCCCAAGTAAACAAAGACTCATCTACGTCCAGAAATGGAACGACTTCCATGAGGAGAGTTAACTACCAGAGGCTACCCAAATACAAGTGGAAATTAATGGTAGCCCCTGCCTAGCCTTTCTTGACTCTGCTGCCACAGGAAACTTCATTAGAATTGATGTGCTCACAGAGGATCAAACATCACTACGTCCGCAGACTTACTTCATTAGAATGGCATAATCCAGTCAGACCTTGAAGGTCGATGGAAGAACGACACTTACAGTGGGAATCCACCACCTTACGCACACGGCAGAGTTCGTGGTGTTGCCAGATATTGCAGAAGACGTAATTCTGGGACAACCCTGGCTCAGTAAACAACAATGTGTAATGGACCACTGGAAAAAGTGTGTGTACATCAGGGAGAAAAACAGCATAACCATCCATTGGAAACACAGCCAGAAGTGATCATTGCTCCGCCGATTAACCCCGATGATATACACCACCACTTAGACTCATGCCAGGTTGTAATTGACCTTGTGGACCGGAAGTTCCAGTGAATCCTTTGGCGAAACTCTATTTGTGACTCGGTGAGTATTTCTGAACTCAATGCAGTGACATATGGCCTAGCATCTTCACCGTTCCGGGCACTCCGAACAATGCAGCAACTGGTAATTGATGAAGGTACCAAGTATCCCTTGGCTGCTCGCACCTTATTACATGATGTGTTCATGGATGACATTGTGACTGGGGCAGAGACTGTTTCTGAGACACTTGATGTTTTGTTTGTGTTCTTCCATATATTTATTCCTTGTTAAGTACATTATTATTCCTAGTTCAATACATTATTATCACAATGATCTTACAACACCAGTCTGCTCCGCCATATTGTTGCCTACCATCTGCCAACCTCTTGTCTCTCAACTTCCTCCACTATATTAACATTTACCAGTTACATACACAACACCGTCACGCTCTGAAACCTCATATTGTTATATACAAAGCCCCAGCCACACAAGCATACACAACACCTTCCCTTCATTAAACTCTCCACCAATGCCACCTAGAACTATTTACCCTACTAGGTATTATTTATGTTCTCAAAGTTGTTACAACACACAAAACATTACCAGTTACATATTACCCATTAGTTACACAGTGTATCTCTAAGACACACATACAATATTGTCAATTACACAAAACATTACCAGTTACATATTACCCATTATTTACACACTGTATTTCCAAGGTACATACAAAATCATAACTCCTCCAAGCATACAGCTTACAACTTAACTCCTACACAACATTTTTTTGCCTTCACTGATATCTTAGGGGTGTACTAATTTTGCAGCCTGCTCTGGTTACATGTTCCCCAACATAGCCTGTGCATTTTCCATTGTCAAATCCCTTGAAGGCTGGTGACCTACTGCCCCTCGTTACGCCATGGTCCTCAGGACACTGTCCCAAAATAATGTCAGAATATTGAGAAATTTCCGTACATTCCTCAGTACTATCTCTGTCTCTACCCAATGTCTCATACATCTTAAAGCTCTGTGTGGGATTTGAGCTTCCAACTTTCTGTATGATGGTCTCAAGTGTTTTATGTTTCATCAAAGGTCTTTGCCTGACATGTCCCTAATTATGTATGAACGTGGGGTTTCATATTTTTTCACAATCATGGCTGGCTCCCATACACGACCCTTCTGAACAACTACTGCCTGACCTTTTGAATAGTCTATGGGTTTTCTCTGTGCCTGCCTGTCATAGTACTTTTTCACCTTTGCCTGTTTTGAAAGTAATTGTGATCTAATTTGTGGATGTACTTTCGGAGTCAGGTTATTTGTAGTTATTGGTATCCTTGTTCTAACTAGTTTACTCATTAATATTTGTGCTGGTGCAACTTCCAGACCTGACAGAGGAGTGTTACGATACTCCATTAATGCTAGCCAGTATTCTTTCCCTCCTCCCCACTTTTTTGCAAAATGTTTTTAGCTATCCCCACCCCTCTTTCTGCCATGCCATTGGCCGGTAGTGTGGACTGGATGAGCAAAACTCAAAGTCTAGTTCTTGTGAAAAGCATTGGCATTCATAAGAATTAAAAGGCATATTATCAGTAATTATAATCTTAGATATACCATGTGTGCAAAATATGCTTTTAAGGGTACTTATTACACTACCTGATTGCTTACTATGTAATTGTATTATTTCTAGCCACTTAGACAAGTAATCGTACACAATCAAGTAACTCTTTCCTCCGAATTCAAGAATATCTGCTCCTAACTTCTCAAATGGAAGTTTAGGTACTGAATGTAGAAACAGCGGTTCTTTTTGATTTGTGATGCTGTACTTTTCACAAACTCTGCATTCTGCTACATACCTTTCGATGTCACTTGGCATTCCTGGCCAGATGAACAACCTCCTCGCCCTTGATTTTGTTTTGCCAACCTCAAAATGACCTTCATGGATCACTTTCAAGATGTTCGGCCTCAAATTTTTTGGAACAACAATTTTGTCATTTAGAAACAATAATCCATCCTCTACAAAAAGATCACATTGTACAAACAAGTGCAGAAGACAATGCACTGGTATGCTGAACTTTTTTCGAGGTCACCCTGTTTTCACAAGTTTCACCACTTCACTGAGCACAGAATCTGATGCCAGTTCTCTTCTGAATTCTTCCTTCCGCATATCAGTTATTGGAAGATGCTTGGCCACACTATGTACAACTTCGCAAATTTCATCATCATCATCTTCCACTTCGTCTTTGTTGTATGAAAATCTGCTATGTGCATAATTTCGCCTGGTAGGTATTGTACTTCCAGGTTATGCTTCAATAACTTGAGCTTCAGACGCTGAAGTCAGGACGACATAATTCTGGACACTTGTTTACCCATTATAGCCACTAGTAGCTTATGATCAGTTAAAATCTGCACAGCATGGCCATATATGTAGTAATGAAACTTCTTTGTGGCATAGACTACTGCTAAGAGTTCTTTTCTATCTGTGCCCATTTATTCTCTGTCTCAGTCAGGCTACATGATGCAAATGCTATTGATTGTTCATTCTGAAGTAAACAGCATCCCAGACCTTCTTGAGATGCATCACACTGGATTGTAATTGGATTTTCCAGGTTTGACATTGGAAGTGGAGAAATGCCTTGGTCATGTGGGTTAAAATTGTTCAGTTGTTATACTTTGATGCATGCCAGAATGCTGCGCAGCGCCACTGCATGCTCTACGGACGACTTCGTCCCATCTACAAGCTACGTGCGCTCTGAGGCGGAATATTTATCACACTAAGAAGCCCACGAGCCTGGGTAGCCAATCACATCATTGTATATTACGTGCGTAATTACAATACCCATTGCCATGCAAAAGGCACCCCTGCAATTGGAATTATTATTATTATTGAAAATTCTACTACTCGTGTCTGACCCCTGGAAGAAGTTCCTGCAATCACGAGAGATAGCAGCACCCCTGTGACCTTGTGACGTTACAGCCGGTCCACCTCAGAGACAGTGTTTTAATTTGCCGTCGCCTCCACGCGTGGGGCGATAAGAAACTCGCAGTGCGTCTGCACCCCCCATAAATGCACCCTCGGTTTTGGAAGGCTATGCTACCCCCCGCACCCCGAAGCCGAAGAACTGCTAACCAGAGAAAATTTAGTATAAATACATTCCCGGCAGCCAGCACCAGTGAGTAGCGCCGAGCTCGGCGACCGAAGAGGACGCGAGCCCAACCCCTAGTCTCCTGAAGACTCTTCTCAGTCTGCAAGGACTCATGCTCCTCAGTCTGCAAGGACTTACCTTCCACCAGTCCAAAAGGGCTCTGCTACTCTCCACGCCAGTCTGCGGAGGACCTTCCTACACCCAGCTTGCAGAAGGCTCTCTTTCAAGTCTGACGAAGGGCTCCTCTACTTTCTATCGCCAACCCTCCTCTCTTGACCCGCACCTTAAAGCCGCGTCAAGACTCTCTTCTCTCTCTCTCCAAACCTACACGTCACCCAGGACCTGCACATGAGACGTCCAACAACTACAGGTATACCCCACCTTAACCTGGTAATCCTTACCCAAGTCAACTTCCCTTGACTCCGCGGTAACGAGCCGCAATGTTTCGTGTTGCCTACCTGATTAGCTTCCCCTTAATCTAGCCGCTGTAAAGTTACATTGCTATTCTTTTCATTGTTTAGCCGCTGTAAAGTTGTGTAGCTATATTTCACGTCCCTCAGGCTAAC
This sequence comes from Dryococelus australis, assembly GCA_029891345.1. Lineage (NCBI taxonomy): Eukaryota > Metazoa > Arthropoda > Insecta > Phasmatodea > Phasmatidae > Dryococelus > Dryococelus australis. Next base: position 200,304,136 of record CM056993.1, on the reverse strand, counting down.
CTTCGCCTGACCCCCGTTTTATTTACGTTAATGTCATATCATTTTTTTTGCAGTGTTTGTAAAACTAATTTATTTATAATTGTGCATTTTTTGTAGTAGTTATAATTATTGTATTTACTCCCCAGGGACCAAATCTCGCAATAAACAACCACGTAACGTTGAATTATTGTTTACCATTACTAGTAGTTAGGGGACCCTTGCTCCCTATCTTACTTTATTGTGTGAATCGTAACCAACCAATGTACAATAGGAAAGGTGGTGCTCCTAGTAAGCAAATACGTAGGGAACGTAGTGCCCTTGCACGAGCTAACACCCACTCCACTTCTGAGGATAAACTGCCGGTTAGGAATCCTGATCAAACACCACGAGCAATGTCTCCCTTTATCCCTTTGGATATTTTGTCCCCGCTAGATCATTGTATCCCACTTGTTGATATTATTGGATCATCTCGGCAAGATCACTTATGCGCAAGTTGATCCATAACTGTGTTGACTGCTTTAGAGTCAAACCTTGGTCAATCAACTCTGTTATGTTTGTGCTGCCAAAAGTTAGGTTGAGTCAAGTGAGATCCTTCTGTTCAATTGGGACTGGCTTCTGTGGCCCATTCCAGGCTATGTCAGCCGTGAGTCGCAAAAGGACTGCATTAAAGGTGTATGCATGTGTGTTTGTCTGCTTGTCCATCAAGGCAGTGTACATTGAAATGGTGACAGGTCTGTCAACGGCAGCATTTCTAGCAGCTCTGAAGCGTTTTGTTTCCATCAGAGGCTTGCCATCAGACATCTACTCTGACAATTGCACCAACATGGTGGGGACAAGCAATTATTTGAAAGAGGTTCACCAAGAACTGTTTCAAGGTGCGAACAAGCAGCAGATAGTAGACACTGTGGCTGAACAAGGAATCAAATGGCATTTCAACCCTCCCCACCACCAGCCATCACTTTGGTGGTATCTAGGAGGCCGCTATAAAAAGTATTAAGCATCACATGAAGTGAGTTGTAGGCAACCAGCTATTGACGTACAAAGAGTTAGCGACACTTCTGGCTTAGATATCTGCAGTACTCAACTCACGACCTCTGTGCCCATTGTCAGCAAGTCCAGACGAGTTTGATGTGCTCACCCCAGGACACTTCCTTGTTAGGGAGCCTCTTGTTGCTGTATCAGACCACGATCTACTGGAGTTGCCTCTTAATCGACTAAATAGGTGGCAAATGGTAACTCATGTTCATCAGAGAATTGAGAAACAATGGAGTCTGGAGTATCTCTACACTCTTCAGCAGACAGCAAAGTGGACCAAACCCACTTCAAATGTCAGTGTGAATCAGCTTGTCCTTTTGAAGGATCCAACACTGCCCCCACTGAAGTGGAAAATGGAAAGAGTGGCTGCAGTATATCCAGTCCTTGATGGTGTGTTTTGAATGGTTTCACTTCGGACACCTCAAGGGGAGCTTACTCGGCGTGTCACCAGAATTTGTCCTTTGCCAGTGGAGTAGAACAGCAGCTGAAGAACCCTAGTGATAAAGAACATTATTGTTTTGTGTTGTATATGTGTACTTTTTCAGTGGTAGTCTTCTTACAACTATAAAATACTTATTTTTGGTGGGCACAATGTTGGAGTTAGTTACGTTTTTTAATTTGTGTTACTTGAGACAGTTTTGCACACTGTATGTGCTGCGAGTGGTGGTAAACAGCAGTTATATGAAGTAATGGCGGACAGTTCGTGTCATTATTTTTGTGTGCTCAAATACTAGCAATCAGTAATTTCACAACTGTGGCTGTTGCTATTGTTTAACATGCATATAGACCCATTGAAGGAACATATTGTAAGAGCTGTGTATTGTGGCAGCTGTAATTCAATAGTGGCAAAAATAAAACGACAAGTATAAATTGAAAATGTTTCAGAAACCTTAGCACAAGTCTTTCAAGATTGTAAACTGTTGGTAAAGGCTCATGAAAACATGCATACAGTGGACTCTGTATCTACCGTTTTTCAGGGGATTGTCCAAAAAATTTCCATACATGCGGGATTTCAGTAAATGAGGGTTCTGACATGTACATCAATAAAATACATTTTCTGACCTTATTATATTTCATTTTGACTATGATAAGAGCTGTACATTATGTGTGAATAAATTTTAGTTAATGAACACAATAAAAATGAAAATTTTTGAAAACAGTGTTACTGTAAATAATACTGACACTATCGGATGAGACACGAGATGAACGATGACACAAATACTTACTGGTAATATGGGCACCAGTGGTGCTTCCCAATCACCACACTATTGAGACTCAGGGTTCTCAGGGATGCTGTGGGTTCTGTGTGTCCGTCTCATCCGTGCATACTTACAAACACGTAGGTATTACTAACCTATTACTAAACATATTTATCACTTGAAAAACACATGTGGCTAGGGCACTGTCACTACAAATGAAAGAGGTAAGTTCACTGTGAGACTTATTTTTTTATTGATACTGTGCGTACAAATCAACATGCCATGAAATTAATGATACACTCGGTCGTGTCTAGCTAACTCCACTTGGGTGCTTCCCAGCCCGCAATTAATCTAGCGCACGCCTACATGGATGATATCACCGCGGTGTATGAAAACACTATCTTCACAAGAGAAGAGAGTCGACAGCCGCTAGGGTGGACTGACGATTTTTCCCTGAAGAGAAGACACTGTGAATTACAAAATTAAACCCTGATGATGCATTAACATGAGTGATTACTCAGCATCACTTACGCAAACTCGTCGTGGCACGCCCTCCAGCATGTGGGTAGTGTGATGACGGCCTATAAACAGAGCCGGCTAGGACGGGAATAATTGCACCGTACACTAATTACAAAATTACATAAACCCTCAAAGATACATGAAGCAAGATGGGACATGAGATGAGCATTCACAATAAACACAGACATGTGTGAAAACAAGTTTAGATGGCGCGGATACTGCTGGATGAAGTTTGTAGTGTACCACGTGGTGCTGGTGGAATTGCAATATTTCTTTGTGGAAACAGCAAATTATATTCTTGTTGAGAAAATAATTCTCTGTACGATTTACTTGATTACAGGCTTGTAACATGCCTGATAGCGGTAAAATGAAACATTAACATGACCATGTGGTCAAGTACAAAAAGCATCAATTTACGTGAAATTACACGGAACCCTGACAAAATTTAACATAGAACCCTTAATAAAATATTGCACATTCGATGTTAGCTCTCAAAACGTAATGACGGGGTATACAAAGACTTGGCATCGGTCAGCCACATGGTTATATGTGATGTTGCCGTAAAATATTCAAACATGGAAAATACACTCAAATACATACATAAAGCAGAGCCCTTGAAATCGCGCATAGCAATAATGCAGAAATTACAATAAAACACCACTAACATAGGCAGATGGCGCCTGCTTCAAGTTTTGCGGGTTGCGTAACCTCTTGACATCTTTCTACACCTTCTCCTCAATTACGTTAAAATTGCCACAAGGGCGCAATAAATTAATAAAGTGGAAGCATAATGCTGGAGAAAATGTCTGGCAAAAACATACGCAAGCAAAGGTTAACTGGTAAACTAAAATTTTAGACTATGGAAACCTAAATCAGACAGCAAAAGTTGTAGTGCGTACGTGACACTGTCTTACTTTGCCAGCTCTCCTCGACAGACTGTCCAGATACAAGCGTCGCACGGACCTACCATGGCCGCCTACGGGGTTCACATATGCAGAAGTACTATGCATGCCGGGTAAAATATTTTACTATTGAAAATAAAATGGCATATTAAATTAAATAATGTTTTACAAATTTATAATTTTCACATTAATTTAGTGTCTCTTTATGATGGTGTTCATACCAGAATATTAGTGTTCTTAATCTCGGTGCCATAGGCACTTTGAATTTCATAACCAAAAAATTAGTAACAAACACTTGAACACATTTTAAGACATATTAGACTCTGCAAAGATAAATATAAAACACACTTTACACTGAAAAACAACATTTATATGAAAGTTCAAAATTATTAGCCTCTTTGCGCACGTGCGGGACACGTGACAAGTGCGTGGTGAGCACCGTCATGGGCTCTAGTGCTGCTGGCTGTTAGCCGGCGTCAATACAATAAAAAACATTTTATGTCAGATCGTTTAAATAAAGAATATAACATCTCAAAATACCACATGTAATTGATTGTTATCGGATACAAAATGGAAGCCGACCTAAAACTTTCAAACCCTCTGAAAATGAAATAGGTAATATGGCACTGAATGCAAGACAAATTTCGAATGTCCCACACTCACTCAATCAGCTGAGAGTGTGTGGAGAGATTATCGATCGAACAGTGTGTTCACTGCAGGTGTGAAGGCGAATGGGTTGTGACGGGAGGGATGAAACAATGTAGCCCTACACTCTTCTTGTTAATAATACCTTGTGTTTGTGGCAGATGTCTGTCTTTTAAAGTAATTAATTATATTTCACTGCAAAAAAACTGTAATTTTGAGACATAAATTAATAAATAAGGTGGTTAAAATTTATTTCTTCAAGGTATTTTAATAATTAATCATTCAAAACCACGTTATGTGATTTTCCTTGTCGCGGGTTACACTGCACTCGGACTCAGTGTTTACCTATTATTAGACGACCAAAGGTGTTGAATAGGCCCTTACATTTTATCAATTTATTCAAAAATGTGTATCTATTGAAATAAATTAATATAAATCCACAGATTTAACTGCAGGAAGTTACTGAAAATGAACTTTAAGCTTGGTAATACAAGTTGCTCAATGTTCAAACAATTTTTGGTGACAAGAAGTGGACAAGTATGTGCTTCTATAGGCTGTTCATGGTACAGTGAGCACGTTTTAAGGCCCTTCTTTATTTTTCCTTTCTTCCAATTTCCATCTCCCCGCTGCTTTTTAATATAAACATCGCAATGTGACCAATAAACACAGTGTATACTTTTCACCGCCTGAGGTTGCAATAAAATATATTTATTAGTGGTTAATGCCTGTTGGGAGCGCCTTTAAAAATGCTCACTTTACCATGAACCGCTTATAGGCATACAATTTTACTCGCAAAGATGCTGTCCATTGTGTTGAGAGAGGCCACAAGGTTGTATGGCATGTAAGCACGTATAATGGAGGTAGTACAGCAAGCCAGACTCATACCTGCTCGCACCATGACACAGACATGTTGGGAAGATTACGCGCTGCAGAGCAGTGATAAACAGCAGTGCGTGTGACGTATTTCACATCCAGTATCTAGACATTTGCATAAACAACCAGCTTGAAAACTATTGTTGTGGGAAATCTTAGGTGACGGGATCAAAATATACTTTGATAGACGCATCATCTGATAAACGATACAAGCATTTAGCGTTGTCATTATTTATACAGGAGTTTTTCTGGGACCACTGAAAATTAACTGTGGATACGGTTTATTGGTACATGAATTTTCGGTACGAGACTCACTGTATATGTTATTGATTTTTGTTTTAAAGGCCTGTAATATATCTAACTATGCACAAAAGAGAGCTGTGGCATTTTCATTCAAAATAGGTCTCCCAAAAGTCACAATTAAAAAAATAAAACTTGTTATTTTTGCCAGTTTTAATGTGTTTCCTTGTAGTACAGGCAAACTAGACCAAAAAAGTAGAAATGTACGAACGAAAACATGTAGTTCCAAACGTTTCAGGAATGTGTAGGGGTAGGTCCCCTGAACAACGTAAAATAAAGTCCCATTGATTTTCGGATCCGTGAGGTGATGGGCAGAGGTTAAGGTCCCTTTTTTTCAGTTTTCTGCTTATAAATATAAATAAATAAATAAATATATATATATGTATATAGACACACACACACATTAACTCGCGCATGCACACACACAAACTACCCTCCCCCCCCCCCAACCACCTTCAACTGGTCGAAAGTTAGAGCAATTTGAACTTATAAGGTAAATTTTAAGATTCTGCTAGAAGAAAGCTGCTCATTCATGTTTTTCATCTTTGGGGGCTATAACTTTCTATATAACCTTGTATATGATATATTTATCTATATTAGACCTACTTTATATATTGTGTATTAATTAATTTTTAAATTTTTTTAAATTTTTTCCAATAAAAAATAATTTTTTTTAATAACTTCATCATGTATTTGGCCTTAAGTATTTATAAGTAAATTTATAGGTATATAATAACCATGTATGAAGTATGTACATAGTATGTATTTAACCGTGGAAACCAGTCATTGAGGACACCATTTTAAAGAGACAACTTGGTTATCAGGGACTTATTAGTTAGTTCTAAACATGGTATATATGTCATATACCATGTTTTTTGTTCAGTTCAGCGGGTATATAAAGTGGATAATATGGAAATGAAGGGACTGCCTGATGTATCCCGAATAAGAAATGTTCACTGTACATACATGTAGGTACCTACATAATCTTCCAAAAATTAATCTTGTCAGTATAGGAAAAATTCACTTTCTTCAAAAAATTCCTAATATACCATGCAGGAATAAAGTAACGAAATGCTAATTAGAACAAAAACGTTATATCTACAACAAAAAAAAGGTATAAAATATTAAGTAAGTAATTTATTTTCAAAATATCTTCAAAGTTCAGTCATATCTTCAAAATCCATAAAATCTTCATCTTTTCTATGCCTTCCTTTTGTATCTGTGCACTGTTCATACAAGCTTCATCACATCCACAGGTAGATGAGCAGTGGATACCTGCCTTCTGGCATCCACACCTGCCACCACAGCCAGTAGCACACCGGCAAAAAATTGAAATCAGGACGCTGTCAGGAGCTATTAGATCCGTTGCTTTGATGGGGCTAAGGACACCACGGTCATCTCGTAACCAACCCCAATGTTCTGGATTGAGAGAGTCATTGTCAAGCCATTGTTGTGTCTGTAAATACACTGTGAAAGAGTGTTGCTTGGCTGCACCATTGGTCGGTGGTAGTGAAGCAAGATTGGCTTTCACCTTGGTGGAGGATTTCATGAAGGAGTTGTATCGGTGATTGTTCAAATCACGTTCACTTGGTGGGGCCTGGTACATGGTGAGAAACATCTCTCCAGCTTGGGCTACTGCATCAGGTGTTGATGTGGGGTCGTAGAAGATGTCAGTTATGGCTTTAGTCTCATTTGGCATTTTTAGGAAATACTTCAGGATGAACAATTTGCTTATGTTGAATATCGCACATGTTGTGTCACACTTGTGAAACTGTGGATGAACAGGATGGATCCACTAAAGGATAGCTCCTGCAATTGTTTAGTGGAGTATACCTTGTCCTCAATGTTTCCTTTTCCAGGCTTCATGAAATATACATTTCTGTCTGGTGGTGTGAGAGCTGTTAGTAGGACGAGCAGGTTAACATCTTCTCCAATAAACAACCACAGATGAATGAGAAGCAACCTTGTTCAAGCCACATCTTACAATACTACCATCAGTATCTCCTGTAGCGGTACTCGCCTTTATCTCTCTTGCAGTCAACGTCTCGACTAACAACTCAATCAGCTTGGTCTTGTTCTTTTCGTTGGCAAGAAAGTTCTCCTGCTGAACAGTGGCCAGAATATTTTCATCAAAGTTAACATCCACTTGACGTTACTAGGCTGGACCATCGAGGAGAAAAAGGTTATGTGGATGGGATTTTTTTAAATACTACCGTAGTTGTCCAGGGGGCGCCAGCATTCTCAGTAGAGAGCACAAGTACAATTGGGTCATGTGGCCGACGGCCTACATGCGGCTCCCTTGATGTCCGACATCTCGTTGCAGAAGTTGTAGAAAGTTGCACCATTCATCCTTGATATATTCCAAAATACCTGGTCTAGTGAGAGTTATAGGCCACCTTATGCCTTATGATAAATATATATACGATTACTGGTTATGCAATCAAGAAGTGCCTGTTGAAATAATAAAGAAGTCGAGTCGGCGAACATACATATTTCATTCCAATTGACCTCCGAAGATCACAAACAAACATTTGCCCCATTAAAGCAGGGTACACGCTGGAGCTGTGAAAAGGCGTCAAAAGTGCCTACATGAAATTAAGTAATTACGTCCCGGCCATATACAAAATGGATCAGGCTGTAAGCCGGCTCACTCCCCAGGCTAAAACAAAACAGAGGTTCCAGACAATTACATTAAAACTATTGCAAACTACATGATCGGTACAAAACTGTGAAATGCCTGGGGAAGGCATGCGACGCGGCCGTCTCATGCAGTGACCAAGATGCGACTGTCTAACATGGCAGCGGGCTGCTCATTCTCGGCTCCAACTCCCGCCACCGTGTCACGTGACCAACAACTTAATCCAACATAATAATAAAATGAAATGAAAGGAATAAACGTGACCCTAGATGGATATGATGCACACAAAACACAACACTATATGGCACAATTCAATATTACGAGAAAAAAAAAACATAAACATAACTTATTGTGTAAGGCACCGTAACTTCACTCTGGTGCCTGACAGTTTTTTCCGTGCAAGGCCCTATATGTGCCGGGATTACTCTACATTAATTTACACATCTTTTAATTAACACTCTCAACACAAAAAAAATACCCCTTAGAAAAATATTACATAAAAGAAATACTTATGAATATTTGGCAGCTATCCGGCACATGTCCAATACGTTACGTTATTGCAGTTCCGAGGTTTGCAATCCACTTAAGAATAATTCAGGCTCTGTCCTGTATTGTACTGTCCTTAATACTGGTCAGTTCAGAATAATATTAAATTCATAAATATAAAGCAAGTGCACACAATAAAACAACTATGAAAATTACCATGTGAATATTCCACGTGCGTAGAGTTCTACCATGTGGTTGGGTGGTTTGTTTACGTTCGCGAATTCTGCGCATGTGAACACACTGGTGATATAACATGCTGATGGCATAATATAAACACAACCCTCAAATAATATTACATTACACAACACTTACGGGCGATACACTGATTGGAAACATAATTACACGTGTTCTGTTAATGTCGCACTGGTGCACACAGTGCGGCATGTTCGAGACCATGTGGTCATGTTACAATAACATTGGCATCTGCACGGGCAGAGAAAATTATGTGAAAAATATTTAAACACCTTTTTAACACTGACAAAAGCAATAAAAATAAAATAGAACACTTTAGGGTTACGAGAGAAACACAAACAGAAACACTAGTACACATACTTTACAGCACGCCTATTCCATTCATACTTGGAACACGTACTCGTTACACTGGCTGAACTCAGGTGCAGATGATGGTACTAATATGATTGGGCGGTTTCCTTCAGATGTGGTAAACAGTCTAGGGCTGGGAAACATGACACACGTCACACTGATGTTTAAGGTGTTCCTCTCCACTTCTGTTCGGCGTGTTTAGTGGAACTGTAATGATTAATAAGGTATGATACGTACTGCTCGCAGATGGAATAGAACTTGGTACCAACATTCCACTTAACTCTATGAAGGAGGAAGCCACCATCCACTACAGTGTAACTTTCGACTAGTTGAAGATAAATTGGTGTGTCTATATATATATAATATTTGAAGAAAATTTAATGCTCTACAACTTTCTCTCCAACGATGTTTCTGCAAAACGAAACAGTGAATAGCTAAAAGGGAAAATTTGATGAAAAACGTGAGGCAAAACAACTTTTTTCAAACATTATCCATTTTTGCAGGCGGATATCTTGGAAACTCTAACAGATAGGAACAAACTTATGTATACCATTTTGTAGGGCATTTACTCCTCTTTCATTTTGCTTTCATCTAAATTTTCTTTGCGACGCACTGTTTTCGAGCTATAAGCGGAAAGCTTAAAAAAAGGACCTTTAACCCCCCCCCACACCCCCTCGGAACAAAAAATCGACGGGACTTTATTTCATGTCGTTGAGGGGACCTACCCCTACACATTTACTGAAACTTTTGTAACTACATGTTTTAGTTCGTCTATTTTTCCTATTTTGCCTGGGCTATTGTGGTTAAGGTGCATTCAGTGTGACTGTCCCCTTGGCTCCTTCGTGTATGTAGTTATGCAGTTGGTTAAAAGCTTGGGTGCAATGTAGTTAGGTAATTAATTTTTCCAACTACAAAACTATTAATGTTTCAATACAAACGTTTTCTGTTAACAAAGAATTAAGATAAATTTCAAGCATTACATGATGAAGCTATTCTGATTCATTTAATAATTTTATGTGTATTAATAATCATTACACATCAGAAACCATATTATCCTTGGTGGCAGCACGCAAACAGTGGTAAGGTGGCCAGTCTGGTGATCGTTCACACTTCGTTTCCAGTAGAATGCCCGTTTATGAGCTGTAGTCAGTAACCAAGTACAGTTGGTCACCCACTGCAATCATAGAGGTCACATTATCTTAAGCCTTTCATTGTGTAACCATAAATCCAAATGTTACATTTTAATTCAGTAACCATAAAATATTGATGTAGTAGAACCTTTTTTTAAACCGCAGTTTTATATTTTTAAGTACTTATCACCTACTGTATTTCCTTCCATCTTATACAATACTTCTACAGAATAAATATCCTTCCTTTTATACTTTCCCTTGAAAAGTGTTTAAAAAAAGAGCTTCATTGTATTTCACTTAAGTTTTTGATTTTTAAATTTTGTGACCTGAAAGTTTTTAGGTGTTGTGTTGACGAGACTGATGCTGTGTTTACAGAGTGTCCGGAAGTGCTGTCGCTACATGCCAGGTTCCTCAGTCTTGTGGAGAAGAATCACCTGCAGGCTGAGGTGTTCAGCTTCATAGAGACCATACAGACATTCATGTCCTTTCTCTACATCACCATTGTGACTGTGGAATCTGCAGGTAATGCTCCCACTTATCACATGCTTAATGCTTCCAATGTCATTGTACATTTGATTACAGGCATGCTTATGATATATTTTAGAATCAATTATGTATATGTATTGTAGAATCACAATGTAATGCACTAAGATGAAAACTGATGTGCACTATCATATGTGCACACTTTTTTACCATTTGCCAAGCCAAGGCCAGTTCTGAACTGCCTTATCTCGCCTGTAATCTCACTTGCAAGATGTTGACCTAAGAGTACCGTTTGTGGATGAAGATATCCAATCCAGAATGTATGCTATAAAGTCCCTGTTAACCAGTTGATTATCAAAAGGTTCACACTTATTTGAAGCAGAATGGAAATAGCGACAGACTTTTTATAGTAGGTGACAATGAATCTTGGCTGAAAACTGTGAGACAAACTCCAAGTGGAACCATATTCGTAATCTTCTGAGTGATGATTTGGAACAGAACAGTTGACACCACAGCTGTTACCCCACTGGCAGTAAGTTGTGGTGTGTTTAGGATATGGTACTGGAGAGGGAGTGTTGTTAACATTAGAGGGCGCCACTGGGCTATTCCTGGTCCAGTTGGGATCAGAAGACTCTGTGTCAAGGCGTATAGGGTTCACGTGGCAACCCCTCTCCAGTTGTGGTGTGTGAGTAGTGGCTAGTTCACTGCACATTGTTCAGGGCTGGGAGCTATGTCACCCTTAAGGCTGGTTGCAGCACAGACTAACTCCAGCTGCAGTAACTGTACTCTACAAACCTAGGTTGTTTTCTGGGTCTATTGACTTGGACTTGAGTCGAAAAACACATACACATATGCTCTTGTGTGAAAAGTACAGATCCTGATGGGAGGAATCTCACTGCTACGAACTCTTTATAATGACCATCACTCTTTTTAAATCCATTTTTGAAGGACCGAAAAAAAAAAATTGAGGGGGGGGGGTGTAAGTTTACTGCACTTTTGTTGGTCAGTGTATATTGTTTTTATCTTGGCGAGCTCTCTCTGTACTGCAAGCAGCGTATATCCAATTATAGTAATTATAGATACCACTATACTACCCCCCACCCTCCCTTCAGATACCATCTCTCTCTTTGAAATGCCTTGACTGCACCTACAGAAAACAAGCCAAAATAAATAAGTTAATTAATTTATTATGATGGATTTGTGCATAATTTTTTGATTTCTCATGGTTTAGATTACTGTTTGTTGATGATTTATTACACTTAGTGGTTTGGTTATTGTGTTTTTCGTATGATTTTGTGAATGTTCATTGACAACCTATGCTTCAATATTTTTATTTTATACAGACTTGCAATTTAAATAAAATTAGTGGACAGTGAGTCAGCTTGTCGCCTATTTAAAAAGGTCAAAACCCCTCCTGTGAATTTGCAAGATATAAAACTAAACTAAACAGTGGATTAGCACTATCACCAAGTCATCGAAAAACCCTTCCAACACCATAAGTTTATTTGGACCGATCCAATGGTGCTGATACCCATAATGTTGGTGTACAATCGTTTCCTTTATTTCACACTGACTCATACATTTACTATGTCAATAACATCTTACTGCCGCCGGGGCATGCTGCCAACTGCCACTGTCCTTTGTCCTTCTCTATATGCTCGCAGGCATAACGACACTTATTACCTAAATATACTACACTCCTCTCCCACTTAAAAGTATAACAACTGATGGAAAATTATAGAGAAACTATTTATAATAAGGTTACTCCAACTTTATCCCCTGGCATATATACATTACACACCCGTCGCTTGATTGGGTACTCTAATACGTTTAGGGTAGCGTGGGGTAAAGCCTCACGATCAAGCACTTGGCTTCACGCTGTCTCTCAAGAACCCTTTGAAATCAGCATCGACAGAGTCATTGTTGCAACCTTCTTTGTCTGTGCTCATTGCGTTTACAATGCCCACGTCACTGTCACTTACACTGTCACAGTCCCCCTTTACATTAACAAACATATGTTTCGTGTGATGTTGTCTTTCAGTTCTTCCACACTGTACGCTACCATTTGGTTCCCTAGGCTTTATAGGAGGCTGCACCTGTGGCTGTGCAGAGGGCCACATCTGGTCAACATGACGATGGGCTACACCACGTGTCCCTTTTACCTTATACACTAGGGGCCTTAACTTTTCTATGAAAATGTCCTTATCCCACTCTTCCCCTTGTTGGGAGTAAACCCTGTACTGCACATGGTTGTCCACATCGAACGATGCAGTATGGCGTGATGACTGTGAAATTGCAGTTGCACACTGGCATGCCTCCATGTGTTGAGATACGGACGGCACAAGTAGACAACCTGTTGCGAATTGTACGACCAAACAAGAGATCACTGGGAGTTTCCCCAGTGACTGACTGAGGCGTTACATGATAGGTCAGGAGGAACGTGGGCAAAGCAAGTTTGAGAGGTACATGGGACTGAAGAAGAGCTTTAATCTTACTTTTAAATGTGCTGACCATATTTTCGGCAAGTCTGTTAGTATAAGGGTGGTACGGGGATGAAAATGCATGTTGGATGCCATTTTGTTTGCAGAAATTTGAAAAACCTTCAGATGCAAATTGTGTACCATTATCAGAGACCAAGTGTTCTGGAAGACCATAAGTAGAGAACGAAACATGTAACCTATCCAAGACTGCCTCTGGCAAGCATCACAATGTTCAACAACGCTCTTCAGATCTGTGTCAATCTTTGGTCACCACACACATGATTTTGCAAATTCTGAAATGACTGGTATGCAAATCCTGAAAGACTCTGTCTCGCGGGATAGCACGGTATCCCCACAGAAAACAGCGTTGCCCCATAGCAAGCTCATTACGTCTGGAATGAAAGGGTTTAAGTGCTTCCTCGACATCTTGTGGTCAGCCCTCAAGAACACATCGGGATACTTTGCTGAGAAGTACATCCCTTTCTGTAGCAAGTCTAATGTCCCTCGGGGTAACTGGCAAGAACTCTGCAGCCCCACATGTAAATATGAAAACTATTCTGCTGGTCCTTCTATAGGGAGCGGCAGCCGGGAGAGACTATCAGTATTCCCATTGTGAGTACCTTTAACATACTGTACAACATAATCAAACCCTTGAAACATAACTGCCCATCGTTGTAGCCTATTTGCAGCTGGCTGGGGAATACTAGTATGTTCGCCAAAGATGTGAACAAGTGGTTGATGATCCGTCAACAGGAGGCACTGTCTCCCATACAAATATTGAAAAAAAATTTCTTAACCCCAAAGACGATTGCCGAAGCCCCTCCATCTAACTGGGAATACTTCTTTTCAGCAACTAACAATGAACATGATGCAAAGGCAATAGGTTTTTTTTTGTGCCATTTGGGAACATACGACTAATGACAGCACCTACTCCAAAGGATGCAGCTTCACATGCTAACTTGACAGGCAGAGCCCTATCATAATGTGTCACAACCCTCCTAGAAGCCATCAGAGGCTTCAATTCAACAAAAGTCTTGTCACAGTCCTTCGACCAGTGCCATGCACACCCTTTTTTTAGTAAGCCATGTAAAGGAACCAACACAGTTGACAAGTTGGGCAGAAACTTTGCATAATAGTTGACCAATCCTAACCAAGCTCTCAACTGTGTAACATCTGATGGAACTGGGGCTTCTACTATAGTCTACACTTTGTCCACGCAAGCATGCAGACCTGGACTGTCGACAGTATGTCCTAGAAATTGCACACTATTTTGAAAAAACTTGAGATTTCTGCTTATTCACCTTAAAGCCACAATGACTGAGCCGCTCCAACAGCTGACTCATGTTGTTCCAGTGTTGCTCCTTGGATGCACCAGTTACAAGAATGTCATCCTGATAATACACTACTCCCACGAGGCCCTGTAAAACTTGTTCCATAGTCCGTTGGAAAATGGCTGGGCATGATGTTATTCCAAACGGCAGTCTGCTGTAGCGAAAAAGACCCCTGTGAGTGTTTATGGTGCACAACTCGTGAGAGGCTACATCCAAATGCAGCTGCTGAAAGGCTTGTGATAAGTCAATAACTGAAAACTCCATGCCGCCCTTCAGCTTCAAAAACAAATCTTCGACACGAGGCAGTGGGTAGTGCTGAACTATTAGATGAGGGTTTACAGTAATCTTAAAATCAGCGCAGATACAAACACTACTGTCACGTTTTGTTACTGGCACTATTGGGATCGCCCAGTCACTGAAACCCACAGGATACAAAATCCCTAGTCTTAAATGTGTGTCCACCTTGCTCCTAAAAGCAAAAGCAAGAGAACGAGGAGAAAAAAACTTTGGAGCCACCCTGTCTTCTAAGTGTAACATAACCTTAGCTCCAGTAAGTTTTCCCAACCAACCATTAAAAAGGGTCAGAAACTTTCCAAGCAAACTATTAACAGCAGTAGATACTGACATTTCTGGAATAGGTGCCTGAGAAAGACTAACAACATTAAGGAATGACATGGGTAAGTTCAGCGCCTGATACCACTCTCTTCCCAGTAAGGTGCCCCCCCCCCTCTCCCATTTGGAATGACATACAACTTCAACTTCAGGGCTTCCTTCTCACTTTGGTACTTTACAGGGACCTCTGTCACACCACATGGGGTAGTAGGTCACTTGTACAGGACTTCAGGCGGAGTGAAGTTTTCCTTAGTGGGTAGTTGTGAAAACTGTTCTTATAGGTTACCTCGGAAACTGCAGATATGGCTTTGCCACTATAGACTTCCATATCCAATCGTTTATTTCCTATGTACACTGGTAAAACCCATGGTTTCCGGTCTGTACCCTTTAACTGATAAAATGCTGCAAACTCATTTTCACTTGATCCTATGTTATCGCTTTCTTCACTTAAAACGTAATTGTGAAAAACTGCCCCACCCTGTCTTCCAGCACTTAGGTTGGGACACACATTCTTTAGATGCCCAGGCATGTTGCAATTATGTCATCGGTAGGTCCGAAAACGACAGTTCATGACGTGCATAGCATTATGTAAGTGCCAACCAGTTTATCGTCTCACATCTGAAACTTACGTCCGCCATTACCTTTGTGACTACCCCGTGCACTTTCTGCATTAGGCCTACTGTGACCACGCACTATGACAACGTGAACTTCTTGTGTAGCGTTTTCTTCTCCTGCACTTAGGTGTTTTTTGGCCTACATATCCTGTTGCGGCTTCATGCATCATTGCTAAGTTTACATCCTTTTCAAAGGTTAAATCATAGTCTTCTAGATATAATCTGTGAGTTATGTCTTTATTCCTCAAACCCACGACAAACTGATCTCGCAAGACATTATCAAGGAACAAACCGAAATTGCAAGAACGAGTGAGTTTCCTCAAAGCAACAACGAACTCTGCAACCATTTTGTTATCATGCTGCACACATTTGTGGAAGGAATGGTGTTCAGCTATGGCTGAAGGCTTAGGCACAAAATGGCTTGTCAAAATTTTTACTAACTCCAGGTAACTTCGCTCTTGAGGTTTCTTTGGGGCCGACAAACTGCGAAGCACGTCGTAAGTTTCTGTTCCTATAGACAAAATCAAAATTGCTCTTCGTTTTGCATGCTCACTTTCTGTGTCGCCAACACCATTTGCGATAAACAACTGCTCTAACTTTTCTAAGTAAGACTCCCACGAACCTTCGCTAGGCACAAACGTTTCGGCCTTGAAACCAGACATACTCGCACCGTATTTGTACAAACATGTACATCCCATCCTCGTTGCCACTGTACAATCTTTTCCTTTATTTCACACTGAATCATACATTTACCATGTCAATAACATCTTACTGCCGCCGGGGCATGCTGCCAACTGCCACTGTCTTTTGTCCTCCGCATGCTCACAGGCATACCAACACTTATAACCTAAATATACCACAGCTGGTTAACACTGTGGTGACAGTGGAACTGTAATATAGGTCATTATCTCACTATGCTGTGTAACTATATCTTTCTCCTCTGTGTCCATGAAACTTGCCTCCAAGGCATGGGAGCTGTCGGGAAGAAACAGGAAAAGGAAAGGAGGGTTATGGATGAAACCTGTCTTCATTCCCGGAAGGCGGTGTGGTATTGCTACAGTGTCGCCAGATTCAACTTTGCCATTGCCAGTTGTTGCCCTTGTATATGCAAGACGGCCAGTTCTTGGCGACAATTTTTATTACACAATATTCAATAATTACAGTAAATGAGAGACAAAAGGGACCTGTTCTATTAAACGAGTACATTGGAGTCCCACTAATCCGAACATCACGAATCTGAATATCTAGATAATTCGAACTAGTGTGCGAGGATAAATATTATAATACGTAATTGTTGGGTAGATGGTTTTAAATAATAATAATAATAATAATAATAATGTGTTGGTCAATTCAAAGTGCTGATTATAATTCCAATACATTATTCAGCTCTACATATCTCAAAGATGGTTGACAAACAACTGATGAAAAAGGACATAGGGTGGGGAGTACACAACTCGAATCATACGTGCCTTCTAAACAATTTGAAACATCCAACAGTAATTACTACAAAACCAAATTTTAATTAATTTTTGTATTGTAATAAAGAAATGAAGAGAGCTACAATGTATAGAAATACTCGACCTATTATTTACAATACAGTACTATGTGCATATATAATGTAAATCTGTTGGCTGATGCAATATTTCACCAACACCTCATAAACATCACATCAGCCTGTGTAGCGACAGCCTATTTCTCAACGTAGCGTAGGCAGAGTTTAAGGGCAGCCAAGTCTGCATGTGACACAAGTAGCTCCTTATCACCATCTGTCTCATCGTCACTTTCTTCCTCATCAGGCCCAGATTCGTGCTGAGTAACGGCATTCCCAATTTCCTCGACTGTTAGGTTTTCATGACTTCTCCTATCTACTGCCATCCACTCACCAACCTCATTTTCACCCGCCTCATCACACCCAGGAATTTGTTGAACAAGTTGAAGAAGATTTTCTGCTCTATTTCCCTGCTCTGGGCTTTCAATGAATCAAGGGCAGCCATTTTTTTTCCAAGACTTCCTCAAGCACTGCTCGTTTCCACAGTCCCAGGACTCTGTAGCCCTGTGAAACACATCCTTCATGTTTACAGTTTTTATTTTTGAAGTAACGAAAGTGAACTGTCACTGTCCTATATGGTACCTGAGAAATCTTTTTTATAGTCAAGTTTTATATTTTGCAAGACTCCTTGATCTATTGGTTGCACTAAAGATGTAACATTTGGTGGCGGGAGGAGGAAAACTGACCTGATTTCACCATGGGTTAGTTTGTTCACTTCTGGATGAGATCACGAGCAATGCTCGAATTGACAAACCATGTTCTTCATTGAAACGTGTCACAGCAGGAACAAACTGATCATGAAATCATTCTTTAAAAAGTTTCACATCTATCCAAGCTTTATTTTGATTCATGTAACAAACAGGAAGAGGAAGAGTGTTCATGCTGATGTTTTTAAATGCTGAATGTTTTGCAGATTTTCTTACAACCACTAAGGGTAACTTGTGATTTCCTGCAGCATTACTGCATGCCATTAAAGTAACACATGCGTTATTCATTTTGAAGCCAGGAGCATGAGTTTCTTGTTTGGATGCCACACTTCTTGTCAGTACTAACTTGAAGTTTAAGCCGGTTTCGTCAGCATTGTAAACTTCTTGGGGAGAACAATTACATGTTAATATCAAATTGGCGAACTCGCTTATGTATTCTTTCAGCCGCAGCATGATCAGCAGATAACTGCTTCCATCTGTCTAACCAGCCGATGCTTGCAGTGAACAAGGAATTATCACCATTTATTAATTGATCAAGGTGTAAAGACTTCTCTTGAAGGCGTAACACTCTGCCCCTCCTTTGAAAATCACATAAAAAGGGCTTTGCTGACCTTGTCAAATTGTGATTGTTTGATGGTTGTCGAATTGCAAGGGTTTTTTCTGATGAAGATGTACTGAACCGTTCATGTTTGGTATGATTCTTGTTCCAGTCAATAAAAGTGGCTTTTCCTATACGCTGAATTTCACAAATAATTTTTTTACACTCTCACCTTTGTTTAAGCGCTTCGAAACTTCTAATTTTTCTTTGAGGGTACATGTGTAGTATGCTTTCGTTTACTAAGCATGTCGAAACCCTAAAAAAAAACATAATCACATAAAACTGCTTGGCATTTTAGCAGTGTTTGCTAATCAACTGAAACAATCCCAGCAGTCAACTAGAGTAAAGGACAAAGAGTGCACATGTGCAATGACTCACCACTCAAGCAGTGGCACTCTAGGTATGGCTAGTCACCACTCGCCATCATTCCATGGTGTGTGCACACAAACACTCATCAGCTTGTTAAATGTTGCAGCAAAATTTAGATTTTGTGCTCGCTACTGCATTATTGGAAGGATACTGGTTAATCAAAAAATCTGGTAATCTGAACAGGCCTTGGTCCCAATTAATTTGGATTTGTGGGACTCTACTGTACTTATATTTATATACATTGTACATATTTAATAGGCATGCACCATTGTGGGGGCTTTGCGATAAGGTCCTTTACTTTGAAGTCGAGCTGAGCTGTGGTTGATGATGCTCAATTTGGCTTCGGCTCAGTTGTAACTGTAGGAGTCCTAACTGCTCTTTTGGTCATAGTACTGGAGTTTTGGGAGGTAGGACACGGTCCATATCCTCATTGGGTTTAGTTTCCTCAAGCTGGTCAAGTAGGTGGGACAGGACATTTGGGAAATCGTTTTCCTTCACAGGGCAGTGCTGGACCTCAAAGTCGAATTTTGAGAAAAGAAGTTCCCAGCGTCCCAGCTTAGCTTTGTTGTGGCATGTTTCCCATAACCACTTGAGCACATGGTTGTCTGTTCGCAGAAGGAAATGGGTTCTTTCCAGGTAGTAACGGAACTTCTTGATTGCCCAGATCACAGCCAGACATTCCTGTTTGTTGATATGGTAATTCTGCTCCGTGGCATTCAGTCGGGCGCAGGCATAAGCTAAAACTAGAGGCCTGCCGTCCGGGTCCTCCTGGTATAAGACAGCGCAGAGTCAATTTGGGCATGTGTCCGTTTGCAGAATGAGGGGTACCTCTCCTTGCATTTCAATGCAGGTGTTGGATGTGTTGAAAACTTGCTTTGAGAGCTTCAAATGCCATCTGGTGTTCCAGGATCCATTTCCATTTGGCTTCTTTCTCCAATAGAGGGCGAAGGTTGGCCATCAGGTCTGCAATATTGGGTACAAAATCCCTAAGCCAGTTGCACAAACCGAAAAAGTGTCGGAGCTGTATCTTGGTGTGGGGCTCTTTGGCTTCTTGTATGGCCCTTATGGAATGGTTTTGTGGGTAGTTTCACTCATAAGATATGATGTGGCCCAAATATTCAATTGATGTTTTCCCAAAGTGGCTTTTGGAAAATTTCGCAGTAAGCCCATGGATCTGTGGTCATTCTAACACTCATTGCAGGTGGACTAAATGCTCGTCCCATGATTTGGAGTATACGATTATGTTGTCCATGTATGCGAAACAGAATTTGCCAATGTACCCGGTCAGGACTTCGGAAGACATCAGTCGCTGAAAGATTGCAGGCACATTTTTATGGCCAAAGGGTATCACCCGAAATTAGAGTGTCTCTCCTTCGTATGACGTAAAAGCTGAATATGGGCAGCTGTCTGGGTGTATAGCAATTTGCCAGTATCTGGATTGCATGTTGAGTGTGCTGAAAACCTTGGCCTTGCCTATATTCCACAAGGTATGCGCTAGGTCGAGGGTTGTGTGGCAGGATGGGTAGTGTTGTGTCATTCTCAGCTTTGTAATTGACGTAGAATGTAACTGTCAATCCTTCTTTGGTACCAACGCCACATGAGAGTTATACGGAGAGTTAAATGGCTCGATGATCCCTTGTCATTTCATTTCGTCCAGCTGCTCCATAATCAGGCGATGCTGTCTGGTGGAAACTTTGTATGGCCGATTGTAGATCGGTGCATCGGTGCTCAACAATATTTTGTGCTGAATTGTGCAGGTTTGGCATAAGTTTCTCCTGGTTTCAAAGTTCTCTGCATGCTCAAGTACCTTCTTCAAATGTCGAAATTGCAACTCGGTAAGGTTGTGCTGTATTTCTTGGATGCAGATCTTGGAAGGCATCTGCTGTTCCAGTTGATATTCCCTAATGTAGCGTGATTAGTCGGTTGTCGGCCAGGTATACCTTCCGTTGCCCATGGTCTATTATGCACTGCTGTTGTCAGAGCCATGTGTGGCCTAGTATGAGATCCTTTAAGAAGTCCAGGGATATGACGAATTCGGCTAGTGTTTTGAGATGCTGGAGTTTGAACGGGAGTTCGGTTCGGCCGTCGACGGTGAGGGTACATTCTGGTTTTGCCATCCGTAGTACAGTCTTAGTTTTTGAATGCAGATTTGCTCTCTGGCTGTCACTAAGAATATCTCGGCAGATGAAGTTTCCAGATGCCACAGAGTCGAACAGCGCTAGTGAGGTTCTTCCGTTGATTCTGACCTCAGTGTAGGGAGCTTTGGGTACTTCCGCTTCCTCGTTTAAGAGCTTGTTGGTTTGCCCTTCTTTGCTGACGGGATTACCCCCTTTGATCCGCCGGTGATGGTGTTTCCCTTCGGCTGGGCGTTTCTCTGCTTATGTACTACGGAGGTGGGTCGCGGACCATCAGCTGTGTCTCCTTTTTCCGTGCGCTCAAGCCGCAGGCAATCATTGTTATAGTGATACTCTGGGCAGTATCAACATTTAGGTAGCCGAGGGACTTGTGGTGTGGGCAGCAGTGGTTTGTTCCTGCATTACTCCATTTTCTGATCTTCCAGAATTTTTGCGGGTTTAGGCTGGTCTAGCAGAGCTTGTACTTCAAAGTTTTTCGTGACTCCACAGGCTCTCTCTATGAGCTTGTCCAAGGTGAGAGGCTTTGTAATCAGTAAGATATTGTGAAGCCGTGGCAACAATAGTCATACTATTTGTCTGATGCAACCTTCTTCATTTCTGTCCGTGAGATACAATGGGTGAAGATCTCACCCTCCTCGCCTAGCTTCTGAGTATGGCTATAAAATTAGGTCGTTAAGCGAGCTAATACTTCTTCGTCGGTGAAGCGTTGTGCTAGGCGGGTGCTAAACTGCTTCCAGTCAGACATGAACTCCCCATATATGTACCACCAGTCAAGGGCTTTACCCTTCAGTTTTGCCTGGGCTCGGTTGACCCACTGCTTCTCAGATATTTCATGGAGTCTGAATTCTGTTTCGCATTCCGTCGTGAATGCAATTGGATCTTCGTGAGGTCTCCCAGCATATTCTGGTAGTTGTAGCTCTCCCAGTTTGGATGGTTGGCTACGTGTATAGGCTGAGCCGGGGTTGGGCGGTTGGTAATCTCAGGATTGTTTACAGACCTCACATTGGTACACAATGCCAGGTTGATTGAGTGGCTTTTGCACTCAATATTAAGACTAAGACAAGAACATGAACAAACAAATGAATGGTTATTATTACAAGAACAATAACACTGATTAATAGTTATTTTCATGAGATTGTGTAATTATTTACATTACTTTTGGTACATGGTAGTATGGTCCTTTTTCAATCTTTCAATTATATTCACGTGTAAATTTATAGGCACGGTTTAAGAAGTTCTAACATATTTACAGTATTGCAACTAATTGTTACTTTGTACCATATTTTATCTTAACAGTACTGTTTACAATTGATGTCGAGAGAATATGAACATTAAAATCTCTACAAGTTACCAAAGAAATTATTGTGAATTAATCATTAACTCTTTGAAATTATTAGTATTCGGTGGCAATTTACAGACAAATGTAACTTAGAAAATCTTTTCTACAACACTTCAAACGAAAATTACTTTAAAGACAAAAACACTCGATAAGACAAGACAATGTAAAATTGAATTAAGCAAAGAATATAAACAAACACAAGACTCTCTAGAAAATGAAGTGATTTACAACATCAATATTTTCCTCTTGTAGAAAGTTTATCATTAGGCATGGGCTTATCTTTGCTTCTCTCTTCTGAAAGTTCAGCATCTGTTTGTGTGGTGTAGGGACATGTGCAGGTGCAGAGGTTGGCAACGGGAGTTGACTAAGATGGTGGAACAGTAAACATAAGTGGATATGAGGCAGATATAAAACGGGAAGAATTAAGTAAATAATTTGGGATGCCGATGTTGGGGCAATTGCGGAGTTCAACAACAATTCTGATAATGTAGTATCATATTTGATGCGACTGTAGCACTACCTGGACGCAACTTCGGTGCCTGAGGGTAAGCACGTGGCGGTGCTTTTATCGGTAATAGGGAAGGATGCATTCTGTCTTCTTAGAGATTTGTTGGGACCAGAAGAACCGGGCACAACATCATTTGCCGAACTGGAAGGAGTTTTGCGGCACCATTTTGTTCCCACAACTTTAATCGTGGCTGAGTGATTTAAGTTCTCCAGTAGAAGACAAAAAGAAGAAGAGACGGTGGCGGAATATTCAGTCGCGATTAAGAGGTTAGCATCAACATGTAATTTTGGATCATTTCTGAAGGAGGCATTATGGAACAGATTTGTAAGTGGCATAATGAGTCAGAATATTCAACAACAATTTATAGAAGAATAGAAGAAGAATGCACTTTCGAGGAGGTGTACGGGAAGGCCACTACAGTGGAGCAGGCGGAGATACAAAAAGACTGTTTAACACACCTCAGACAGCAGTGTTTCTGGAGGAAGGGGCAGTTTGAAAGGTTATGAAAAAATCATTCGACTGCAGGGGGAAGAGAGAGCGAGGATGAGGAAAAGAGGAACTAGAGAGAGAGCGAGGACGAGGAAAAGAGGAAACTAGAGAGTGTTTTCACTGTGGAAACGTGGGTCATATGGCAAATACAAAGTTTAACTGCAATAACTGTGGTAAAGTAGGGCATCTGGCCCGCAAATGTAGGAGTGGAAAACAGGGGGTGATACAAACTGTGCAGGCAGAGAGACAAGAAGCAGAACTCCAAAAAATGGACTTGTGGCATGTTGGCCGGCCAGAAAAAGAAAAAGGGACATACAAAGTCACGGTAGAAGTATCCAGGAAACCGTTGACAATGGAAGTAGACCCGGGGGCAGTGGTCTCTCTGATACATACAAGGTGTATTGTGCCCAGTTGTCGGATATTCCCTTGCAGCAGATGGACATCCAGTTGAGGACATATTCGGGGGAGCATTTACCACTCAAAGGGAGGATGGATGGAGGTGCTGGTAAAAGTGGGCACTCAGTCTCGGGAGCTGGCGCTGTTAGTGGTGGACTCAGGGGACCGGCAATTACCATATATTATGGGGCGGGACTGGCTTTTGGCACTGCAGCTGGACTGGAAGGCAGTGTGTGCAGTGATGGAGGACACCAGTCACAAGGAGGTAAGCTGAACAAACCTAGCCAATAAGACATTAAGCTCAGACCAGTTTGGGAAGAACAGGGCAGTGGAGGCAGTACAGGAACGGGACATAATGAGAAAAAAATGTTCAAGATAAGTATGCAGAAGCTAGGTAGTGTGCCAGTTTTTCGGAAGGCAAGGTCAGTACCCTGCGCGGTAGTAGAGAAGATAGGAGAGGAGTTGGATAAATTGGAAATGTTAGCGGTATTAGAAAAGGTAACACACAGGAAGTGGACCAGTCTGTTACAAAAGCAGATGGGAACCTTAGAATATGTGCCAATTTCAAGAAAACTGTGAATCCAAATGTAGAACCGGAGCATCATCCGCTGCCATGCATAGAAGACATATTGGCTTCCTTGGGGCAGGGACAGGTCTTCTGTGTGCTGGACTTAAAACATGCATATCAGCAGCTGGTGGTGGGCAAAGACATATGGGAGGTGCTTACTGGCAATACACACAAAGGACTGTATTGCTATAGACGGATGCCCTATGGCCTGTGTTGCACTCCCAGCACGTTTCAGGCAGTGATGGAGCATATACTGCAGGGAATTCCACATGTAATAGTTTATTTAGATGACATATTGGTGACAGGTTCCACAGTACAGGAGTGCATCCAGGCATTAGAGGCAGTGTTACAGAGACTGCAAACCTATGGATTAAGGGTTAACAGGCACAAATGCAGATTTTTTGAGGCAGAGATAAAATTCCTAGGGTACTACATTAGTTCCAAGGGGATTCAACCTGCTACGGACTTAGTGGAGGCAATTAAGGGGGCTCCACGTCCAAAAGATGTAACCAAATTGAGAGCATATGTAGGCCTCCTTACCTTCTATGCAAAGTTTTTACGTCACATGGCCAGCAGATTGCATCCATTTTGCGATTTGTTGGGGCAGGACGTGGAATGGAATTGGATGAATCAATGCTAGGTAGTTTTTTAGGAAAGTAAGACATGGATCGTAAAGGCTCCTGTGTTAACCCGGTATGATCCAAAGAAACCATTAACAGTTGCAAGTGATGCATCCCAGTATGGAGTGGGAGCCGTGTTGGCGCATAAGATGAAGGATGGGTCAGAAAGGCCCATTTGTTTGCATCAAAGACATTGTCAGGGGCAGAGAAGAATTACTGTCAGCTGCAGGGGGAGGCACTGAGCATTTTATTTGCAGTAAAAAAATTCCATACATACTTGTATGGACGTAAGTTTGTGTTATACACAGATCACCGGCAACCTGGGGCCAAATAAGGATGTACCCTTTTTAGCGGCAGCGAGGCTACAAAGGTAGGCACTCTTGCTGTCCAGCTACAGCTATGATGAACAGTATCAGAAGGGACAGGAAATGGGGAATGCTGATGCTCTGTTTAGGCTGCCACTTCCACATAATGTCCCGATACAATCAGCAAAAATTGCCCAGGCTACAGAGGAAGACAACATCTTGAGAGACCCGAAGGAGTATTGCTTGCACGGGTGGCCAGTAGAGATTGAGGAGAAGCTGAAACCATACCTCAACAAGAAAGATGAAATAGCGGTAGATCGAGAGTGCTTGATGTGGGAGGACCGCATAATTATTCCAGCGCAACTGACTGAGGAAGTTCTACAGATGTTGCATGAGGGACATCCTGGAGTAGTGAGGATGAAAATGTTGGCAAGAAGATATGTATGGTGGCCAAAAATGGATCTGGTAATTGAAACAGTGGTGAAGAAATGTGCACCATGTCAGTTATCTCGTCCGAAGAAAACTGCGGAACCAGGGGTGGCATGGCTAAGTACTACCCGGGTCTGGGAACGTGTGCACGTTGATTTTGCAGAGAAGGACCAACATCATATTCTCATCTTGGTGGATGCCTATTCCAAGTGGGTGGAAGTGGATGTGATGATTTCAATCACTGCAGCAAGAACGATAGAGCGTCTATGATCCAAATTTGAAGCATACAGGTTACAAGAGACAATGGTGGCAGATAATGGCCCTCAATTCAGGTCAGAGGAATTCAAGACACACTGTCAGAGCATGGCAATAGATTTGCAACTGACCCCACCATTCCACTCACAGTCCAATGGAGCGGCGGAAAGAACAGTTCAGTTGGTAAAAGGGGCAATAATGAAACAAGCAATTGAAGGATCGTTGGGAAGTACCTTACAGTCCTTACAGGGTAGCCTTGACAAATGGTTGTTTTACTACCGAAATACACTACACACAAGTACAGGCAGGTCACCGGCAGAAGTGTTTTTAAAACGAAAGCCTTGCACTAAACTCCAGCTCCTAAAGCCAACGTTACCAGAGTATGCCAGGAATAGGGTACATAGGGGTGACAGGAGGTAGACAAGTTTTACTGTTGGGGAGCAGGTGCTGGTACAATGTGTGCGGGGAGAGAAGACCTGATGGGTACCAGGAGAGGTGATGGAGGTAGTGGGTCAGAACACATATAGGGTAAAATTGGGACGACATGTGCGGTTCTGCCATACAGATCATCTACGCAGAAGTCAGTTGGGAAGTCTGCAAACAAGCAGTGGAGAAGTTGGCCATGCAGGCAGAGGAGAAAGCCAACCATGGGGGCCAGACAACAGAAGGGACGGCAAAGAAGGGAGCCACCGGCGCCAATAACAATGAGGCAAGAGGTAGACCAATCACACACAGCAAAACCAAGGACAAGGAGTACGGACAGGATGGAAAGAGAAGAATTTGATGATGAAGGGGGCTTTAGCAATTTCAGAAGGCAGTCAAGAACAGATGGGAGAGACTTTAGAGGTTTATCAGAAACTGGGGATGGCCAGGGATCAAGAAGGGAGGCAGACCTGGAAGGTGACTGCATCAGGCGAAGTGGAAGAAGACAGAGGCAACCTCCCAGGCGATTGGATCTGTAGGAACAGAGTTTTTGGACAAGCAAGAAATGTTTTACGAGATCTCTGACAATGATAGTGTGGTATTGTTTTTTTCAAATCATGGTTTTGAATACGTTAGTTACATTTTTTTCTAGAGGGGACGAGCGTGGTGTAGAGGTTGGCAATGGGAGTTGGACTAAGATGGCGGAACAGTAAACATAACTGTTTGTTACACTCGTCTTCTTAATGTTTCGGCACTCTCATACACAAAGCATCCAAAACAAAACACTTAACTGAAATACTGTTTGTACACAGCTGATTTCCACACTGTGTTAAGTATTTAAGTCTTGCGTGTTATGCAGCATTGGCTTGGTGGCAAAGTTAGTCTGTCTGACCGGTACTTAATACCCTCCACTTACAGTTAGGTAGGGTTCATAATGTTCTGCGGCGAATTTACTTTGTAAGTGTGTATTGTCTGTGAGTTGGTTGTATCTTCTTTCGCAGACAAGCTCTCTTCTTGAAGGTCACAGGCAAGGGATGTGGCCATATGAACCTCCTGGTGGGTCTCCACTGGGCTTCTCTGTAGCAGCCTGGTTGTTGGGAGAGGCAGCAGGCATGCGCCAGCATCTCCCCACTGTTACCGCTCGAGTCTATGTTTGAGTCACCAGTGAGGTCATGTGCGGGGCTGCCATGCACCTGGTGACTGCTGGGTGGCCCTTCCTCTCGGGAGGGCGCTCTTAAAAGGCTCATATGGGGTCGGGGCTCTTGGGGTCCCCGTACTCCGGTGAACGGGTGATGATCCGGCTCTCATCCAAGAGTGGCTGCATCAGGGATATTGACATCCAACATCTGGATAGTTGTCGCCGGGGTCTGCCTGGGCCTACAGAACCAATGTTGTGGTGACTGGAGGTGGAGGCTCTTGGGGTCCTTCCACCTCGACAACTTTCTGGGTGGATCCAGCTTTCCAGGCCAGAAGCTTGAACTGGGTTCGTGTCCAGACATCTTCAGATGTATGAACTGGTTCGGCCATCTGGGGGAGTGGTTTGACACTTTCTCTTCTACCTCCAGCGTGACGTTGGGGGCTGTGTGGGCGAGTGGCTTTGCACCTTATCCTCCCCCTCTGGCATGTTGAAGTTCCACCTCCTCTCAAAGGCGAGACAATTGGCAGTGAAGATACAGACTGTACCACTGGGGTTGTTGGTGGGTGAGACATCTCCTCCCGGGACGTTTGGAGAGTTTGCTGGCAAGAAGCAATGGGCTCTGCAGTCGCAGAAGTGACTTCTAGTTGTACAGTGTCCCCGACGTCCTCCAACGGTGGTTTCTCTGTGAGGGAAGGAGTTGCTCAAAGGGTGCTTCTCCCTCCGTACCCTCGGTGATTTCCATGCCTTCTGGAGGTGGCATAGATGGAACTGAGCCTGGTGGCAGCGGGAACTGCAACATATCCAACTTGTGTTCTTTGGGCTGTTTGTCCTCCTGGGCAGAAGGAGAAACACGACAGACCACGACACCCTCCGGCGTCACTGTTCTGGGTTCATGCTCATCCTTCTCGAGGATGACACTGGGTTTGAGAGGTCTCTGGCAGGGAGCTCTGGCTAGAGGGCTCTGCCAGGAAACCTCGGATTCTCTGGTAGTCTTCTTACCTCACCTGGCTGACGAGAACTATAAGATAAAACTAGGGGTCGAGGGAGGGTCAGACTGGAAAAATTTGCCTTTCACCTCGCTGAGAAGGTGTCTTCGGATGAGAACTCTTTCTCCGATGGGAAATTGGTGTAACAGTGCGTGGTGATGGGTACTTATGGGCAATGTATTTATCTTGGGCTGCACTTGCCTTTTTGGTTCTGGCAGAGGCAGCCAAATAGATGTTGGTTGGTGTGGGCATGGTTGTGAGAGGCATCTCCCATCACCAGTCCTTAGGACATTGGAGTTTATATCCAAAAAGGAACTGTCTTGGTCTGGATTGCAAGCCTTCGTTCTCTCTCTGGCGGAGGGCGAAGAAGGATCAAAGAATGTTTTTGTCCCAATGCCTATGGTTCTCATCCCCACTGAGGTGGGTGCTCTTTTTAAGCTCCTGATTGCATCTCTCAGTGGGGTTCACATGGGGATGGTATAGGGGTGTTGTCCAGATCTCCACACCCCAGCTTTCACAAGCAGCCCTCCACTACTGACTTGCAAACAAGGTGTCATCATCGGTTAGGATGACCTGGAGGTAACCCCAACAAGGAAATATTTCCGCATTCAGCTTGTGTAGAATATTCTGGGTTTGCTGACTGCAAAGCGGGAACGTTTCCACTCAGCGGGAAAACATGTCTGTGACTACCAGACCCTTTCGAAAAGGTTCTAGGATAGGATGCAGAGGGCCTTCAAGCTTAATTAACAGTGAAAATAAGTGTGCAGTGAGGAGAGAAGCTTATGGTTGGAAGTGCAAAGTCCAACTTCAGACTGAGAGTCAACAAGTGGTCTAGATTCGAGGGCAGCAGTTGCTCACTTCAACCTTCTCTGCCTACCTCCCTTCCAGGTGTAAGGCATGGGAAGTTGATGGTATAACTGAAATTGCACGTAAGTAGAGCTAGTGCTTGTGAATCCCTAGCGTGTAATTCTGGATACCCAGTCTTGAAACGAGAGACAGCACCTATGTTCCTTTCGTCCGGCCCTTTAGGAGAGTGGTGATGGAGTATTGCACATCCTGCGTCACTGATTCACGTAGCGGAGGAGTTTCTAGTGCTTTGGGCTCCGCCGAATTCTACCAGTTTGGCAGAGCTCGGATGGCATCTTAGTTTGTGAATTTCTGGCGTGTTGCCTTGTTACGTCGCCGGTTTCACTTTTTTAGTCTGAACTACGTAGGGAATCTATGATATTTTACACAAATAACCAGCATATAGAGAAAAGTTAAGTTTCATGTATTTCTTACATAAGTAATAAAACATGGTGGCACTGTGCTACCTCCTACACTAGACTTTGAAATGGAAGGAAATCCTCAACAATCCAGGTGAAGGCGGTCCTTGGAATTAATCTAATCGGGGAAGGCATTGTTCGGTTGTAGGGAAAGTAATATTTAATAACTATTTACTGACTAACATAGGGTTGTTCTGACGGAACAAAGTTGGGGAGGATGACTACTGGAATTGTAGCGTCAACGTTGCCGTCACCTTCCGGTGGGCAGGGTGGATTTCCTGAAGAGATGTGCTCGATGTGACCTGTTACCAAGGCATTCTTCTGGATTCAACACCAGGAGGTGGTAAGGAAGGCAGAGTCGGGAGCCTCTGGAGGGTTCAGTCTCACAGAAGCATTGGGGGGGGTCAGAAGAAGCATTGAGGCTTCTGGTTGGGTACGTATTCTACTAGCAGAGATTCCGGTCCTTGCAAGCAGTGGAATCTGCAGACGACCAGTGGTCGCATACCTTGATGGCTACCTCTGGCCCTGTATGAAACGATGGAGGAGCAGAGACTGTAGGTGAGTGAATCCTAGTGGTGGCTGCCTCTGGCTCCGAGAAGGGTGGTGAAGGAGCTAAAACTAAAGATTTCTGGTCAAATCAGACCTTTTATACGTATCTCGTATATGTGCTGATGGGTGAGGGGTGCGGGGGTGATAGCCTAGGCCACATGCGTTTGAAAATTAAAAACTGCTGATGCCGTGCTACCATCCCTTATCTTCTGGGGCTGCTCTGAAGTAGACTGGGTTCTGCCCTTCTGCGCCGCACTATGGAACTAGCTTGGCCTGGTTGGAGGGAGTGGTGGCTCAGCCAACAGTACAATATTGCAGAGGAGTGTTGACATGACGGCTTCTTGGAGTGTTGGGTGAACAGTACAAGCTAGAATCATGTGTCTGTAGTCTCTTCTGACATTGTGCCATGTGGTACCCTGTAGGTGCTTGCCCCATCTCTTTAGCACTGTTGTGATTCATGATTTGCCAACAGGGTTCAGCATTGCTCACTATATGGGGCAAAGTAGATCTGTAGAGTGCGTATCAAAGATGCGGAATGTGTCATGCATCAACTGGATAACCATACACTATATTATAGATTTTTTTTCACAAACTATTCAACTGCTGACATTTCCTTCATTGTTTGTGTGTAATTAACTTTGCTGTTTGTTAAGCTAGATAACGCATATGCAATTGGTCTGTTATTGTGCATTAAGCAACATTCTATCCCTGTCTATGCATCAGTCTAGATTCTGATAGGCAGCAAAGGGTAAAATTTAGTGAGAATTGTTGCTATTGCTATTTTGCCATTCAGAACCTTGAAAATCTGTGTGTGTGTGTATCTAACCAATTATAGATATCTGAGAAGTACTGCCCCGATAGCAAAGTCTAGTAAATACTCCTTAACATAACTAAACATTCCCATAACTCTCAAGAGTTCCTCATGATATTTCAGCTTTTCAATATCTATAAGTACCCAAAGTACCTGGGTCAGCCTGTTTTTCTGCTGCTGAAAATATCACACCTAGATATCTTTACCACACTGTGCTTATATTAAAGTTTCTGGTCATTGAAATTGTCATTAGTTAGGTGTGCATATTGGATCACTGCCTACACAGCATCATAATGTTATTTTCTGGTATCTCCAAAAGCCGCTATGTCATCAAAGTATATTACAACATTCGGTAGTTTGCCAAAAATTGACTCATTTTTCCCCAGAAAATTTTCTGGAGCACTGGAAACAACAAGATTCTGTGAACACTATATGGTGTTAAAAAGCTGCATTTATGACTTGAGTGTTCATCTAGTTCAAAATAGTAGAAACCATCATTAATGTCAAATACTGTGATGGCAAGGTAATGGACACAAAGTGGTGTTCATTAAAGGTTGGGAGCCGGACAGGTAAATGTTCCGTAGATTCTCACCAACTCTTCGGCTTGTAGATGATAGGCGACAGGTATTTTGAAGTGAAATACGAACTAGCTCGGCAGAGCCGACTCTTCTTCTACCAGAGTTGTGTGCCGATGACCTATGGGCGGTGTCCTCCCGATGCGCCTACCATCGTGATTGATACGGAAACAATTTTAATACTGAATACCTGCGCAGTGAGATCTTAGGGCAGCTCACACACCCAAATTTAGTTGTACGTCGATAAAACACTGATAAAGAATACACACACTGATAGTTTACCCTTAATGAATTGCGGGAAAAGGTGGGGTCCGTGCCCCTATGACCTTTAGGCAACCCGAATGAGAATGCACACCATTTACATTAGACCAGTGGGTTGTATTAAGGCTCCGCTAGGAAGCAATTTACACACGTTTGCTGGGCTTAACCTGCTGGCAGGGTGACACTGTACAAAATGCCCAAAGGTGACAAAAACTTTATATGAAAAACTTAAGACTTCTCGGGCGATGCTATTCCACAGGAAGGGAGAAGTGGTAATTCAGTTGCAGTAGACAAAAGAGAAAATTCAAGAGACAGAATGGCAGCTTTCACAAAACAAAACTTCTCACTTTGAGACTTGTCAATTACGAAGACTGGAGAGAATTAATACATTTCTCTCCCGGTGCCCTAACGACTCCTCGCACTGACGGAAAATAAATTTATTAGATTAGAATAATGTCCAAAATGTTAAAGTTGTGGGCATGAGTCGGTGCGAGTGAAATGGTCACTCGCCAAAAGCTATTCGGCTCACAACTGTTAATTGCACTATGACGACGAAGAAACTGTGATATTTGTGACCGGGATAAAGCTGTGCTAACCCTATTTATGCTGCCTGAAATATTGCATCAAGTAAACGTGGTCCAATTGTGGCTTCGCAAAGTGTGTTAATGTCTAAAAATACCCTGTGAACAATGACGTGGGTTTCAAAATCAAAGTATTAACAATGCGTGCGAGGGCTGTCACATCGGCGTACTCTGACATCAGTACACTCTAGTTTCATCAAATGGTGCAACATGCGGACGTAACTCTTTTACTAACTCCTTGAAAAAGTTGCACTGTCATCCTATGACTATTATACTACTGATGCAATGGTTTGAATAAAATAATAAATTTGGAAAAACGAATATGTACAAAATACGAACAAATTCTTGTCACCGCGATCTCCTAAACATTAAATGAATTACTACCCTTAACACAAAAATATAGCAAATAAAAATAATTCCCGAATATATACATGATAACATATTGCAACGCTACAACATAATTGCAAGCACACACAAATTATATTGTACTTGTTCAAAGGGGTAGCAACCCCTACGTCATGAAGATGCGGACATGTGTTTACAATACTAGTGTTTGCATCCTGTACACGTTCATTAAATTACTTAGTGTACCTAAATTCAAAATCACATGTCATCCATGCACATTTTATTTGAGAGAACATGTTATTTATTTCTTACTTTCGATGGAATTTTCCACACTTCAGAGTGGTTTCCAGACATAGGTAAGTTGTTAATTCATTTGCCAAATAATTTTTCATAGGGAAGAACCTAATGGAGTTTCTGTACTGAGTTGAGAAACATCCGGTATATTGACTCACTATGGCCAATTTTATGTTCCCTATGAGCCCTCCCCATAGCTGTGTTCCGTCCAAGGGATAAATGTAAGCCTTTACATCCCACTGGATTTGTATGGAGAGGCACCCTTTGCCACAACCAACACATGCAGGCGCAGTATGGATGCGCACTCTATGGGAGCCAGTCGCCTTACCTCCAAGCCATGCTGCTAGTTCGTCTCTCGCCATACAGAGGGGTAGCACACATGTTTCTCTTGCTCTTGCATGGGATTTGAATCCAGACACAAGTTGTTCCATCATTAGCTGGTGTCCTGGCCACAGTGCTGCGTTACTGAGTCTGTTGTCTGTGCTACAATTTGCTGCATGTCGTTGTGATCTCTGACTGTCAGCCACTGGTCGGTCTCCTGGCCAAGCTGTAATTTTATTGTTACCATCTCACCAGTCTGTTTGCCGAGCCTTCGGATTTAGCCTCGTCCCCTTCGTATGTGGACCATGTATCCCTACAATATGCTTGGCTTCCTTAGGTACTGCTCTCCAGGCATCTGTCCAGGTACAGGCTGGTATGTGTGCTGTATACTGGTAACCATAAACACGCAGACCCAAACTTAGGTTTCACTTTTCTTAATCCTAGCCTGCTGCAGATCAACACTTATGCCACAAAGATCATCTCTGTTCCAGCAAGTTCTGAGTCACAAGATAGAACAGAATTGATGGGTTTCAGTTAGTGAGGAAAAAGCCAATGTTACTATGAATAGTTTCATCCATAATTATTTTACCACCTCTGTATCACAGTTAAAATTCAGCCTTGAGCATTCTAAACATGAAACTCATTAGTCATGTGATTTATTTATCAGACTTAATTTGCTCTGGATATGAGATATAATTGTTACGCTACGCTGGTGTAACCACTATTGGTTCATGCTGTGAGGTAAAAATAGATAAATGTTGCCAAAACCTCTGCTGTTGTCATTCAGCTACAACACAAATAAAATTATCTTAAACAAAAAATTGATTATGTAACAAGCAAATTTATTCAGGCATTAGTTGAAAATACATTTCCTGGTTAAATGGTGAAAAAAAGTTGTTAACAATAAGTATATTTAAATGAGTGCTGTTGTTCCACAAGCATGGATGTTACGGGATCCAAGTAGTTTGGTGATTCAGAAGCTGAGAATGTGTGGGTCGAAGCAAAAGCTTTTTAGATGATTGACCATATAGCTCTCAATGAATTGATTATTACAGATGGGTCGAACGTTCAAATTTCGAACTGAACCTGGACTCTAAGGTTATGTTCGGTTTGGTTCAAAATTTATTGCCACGTAAAAGAGTGTTTCCAGTTCAGTTCGAAAAATGTTAACGTTCGGTTAAATAATTTGGTATAAACAAACATCATTAACAAACTTTGAAACAAACTTAATTATTTGCTCGGGTATAGATGTATAGCGAGCCCTTTATTCTCAACATAAAGGAAACATTTCTGAGGTGCCAAGTGGTGGTCATAAACTGTTCAGAGATGTTTAGAGGGAAGTGTAGTGGAAGAGTATGTTATCTCATATATATATGTATCTAACTCTCTCTCTATCTCTCTCTCTATCTATATATATATCTCTCTCTATCTCTCTCTCTCTCTCTCTGTTCGCCCCTCCAGCCCTTCCCCTAAACCATCACTGCTAATGCCACCCCCTTTTCTTTGGCTGCCCCTGTAAGGCAGAGAATAGCTATCTAAGTTCAGAGGGGGAGAAGGGAAGAGACCAGCACTGTAAAAAAAATACCAGCATGTCAGTGCATAACAGAAGCAAAAAATAAAAAGGAAGCCAATGGCAGTTGTTGACATTCTTCTTTTAATGACTGTAGGGTTACCATAACCTTACAGAATGGCACAATGTTTTAGCTTTTAGCCTAGAGAGTTATTTAATTTAAATATTTTCCAAACATATCGTGATCACCACAAATAAATAAATAAAAAAAAAGAATAATTTGTTACATATTTACTAACAAGGCGCCACAAATTGTTGGTGCAGTTTTAGAAAGAAAGAAGAAGAAAAATATTTTCCTGGAACTTGTTGCAAAATTCATGGTGAACATTATACACAAGTAAATGGCGTACTTCAGTTCAAAGAAGTTGAAAAATAACAACGCAACACAACAAAAATTACCTAACAAATCATATTTGATAAATTTTTGTTAATATCTTGAACTCTATAGTGTGTAAAACCGGGTGTTATTCTTTAATTCTTTATTAACTTACGGCATTTAAATAATTGCGTACAAAATACGTAATTGATTTGTTTGAGTTTTTTGAAAAATTGTATTTTAAATCAACATATTTTTTTCTGTTGCTAATTTGTGGTTTTCACATACAGTAAAAGCCAGCTATAACGCGACTGTTGGGCGACATAACTCAAACCCGTGTTATAGCTTTCTGCTCTATTCTGGGAGTGGCCGAGTATAGTAGCAAAAAAGGCAATGTTCTAAAGTGGTGTGGTACCTATCTGTCAAACACAGGGCAAGTATTTTTATTTACGGCTGTAACTCGTCAAACGTTTAGCCCCCTGCTAAGGGAACTTTATTTTTTTATATCTGCATCACCGGACTTGACAGCACCCAAGGGAGAGAAACACAAGAGAAACACGCTGTAATGAAGGGTCACATGCATTCAAGCAAGAAAAACTAAAAAATACAGCATTTTCCAGGCAAAGAATGTACTTATTCCACCAAGGGTGGTGTTCGCTGTGAGTTGTTTGTCATGTGGGTTGAAGAAGAGGGTTAACCCCCCTCCCCTCCAGCTGGGCCGGTATGGGAGGAAGTGAGAATGAGAAAATAATGCTCACGTCCAAGGCCGAATGCATGCTTGTACTGCAGATGGGATCTATCAGTGCCTCACATGCGGTGAAACATGTCGCTTGCATGTCTGATATGAATTTTACAAAGGAAAACTAAAACAAAAAAAGTTAAATATTATTGTGGCATGTAAAGAAAGGCGGCTTTTCTGCATTAAGCCTTGTCCACAGAGCTCGTCCGCTCTGAATTTATTTTCCGAAAATAGGAAGACATACCGCATAGCCGGTGTATATACATTACAATCAAAGTGTGTACATCATAATTATAATGATTACATAGAGCTATGCCCGTAGGAGATTTACGCAGCGGCTTCCTGTTTTCACTCGTGCCTAGATTGTCGGGGCTGGGCAGGTGTCGGTCAGTCGCTACAAGATTATTCTGGCAGGCGGTGGCCAGACAGCCGCCGTCACTGTCGTCATTACAGGGTCGGTTCAATTCGTAACAGTGGCCCGGTATTGGAAACACATGCTGATTGATGCGATTCACGTCAACGTGTTGAATTTATATGAAATGTTGGCCTTTGCATTGGCATGATGATGCCCGGCAATGTTTACGGGAATGTAAAAATTTAGTGCGGTCTATGTGAATTATTAATTATCCCGAATCTTTCATCAAAAACTTCTGACGTGGCATATACATGCACACGGCCTTACTCGCCAATATGGTAATATGACACATTTTATTCGCATGTACGGAAAACCATACAACATTGACTGTAAAGAATCAGTAAAATAGATATCTGCGCTGAAAGGAGGGAGAATGCGTGGCCACCCCTCCGCCTCATTCATCAATGTCTCTGACTCACGACCACCTGCCGACAGACCAGGCTTATAAATACATATATATGCATATGTGTGCATATATATATATATATATATATATATATATATATATATATATATATATATATATATATATATATATATATATATATATATATATATATGTGTGTGTGTGTGTGTGTGTGTGTGTGTGTGTGTGTGTGTGTGTGTGTGTGTGCATGCATGTGTATATACACACACATGTGCGCACGCGCACACACACACATACACGCACACACACACAGAGGTTGAGTATAAAAGAATACCCCAACTTTGAAGGTCTATAATATTGAAACCAAACAACCTACAACCTTGGTTGACCAATCAAATGAACCGTGGAACCGTGAAGTTTGTTTACTATATCTTCATAAATGTTCAATGTGACAACCATGAGCGCCCTTAATGACATCTACACAATACTCAAACTTGTTCCACACTCTTGTCAGCATGTCTGGTGTTACAGTTTGATTGGCATGCGTAATTCTCATTTTGAGGTTGAGTACAAAACACATTCACTTTGGGGAAAGCAACATTCCTACAAATGGTAATGTGAACTGGCACAATGTGCGGATATGGGGTCAGGAGCATCCAAATGAAACCACCGAACACGAGGGCACACTTCCCCCAACGTGAATGTGTTTTGTGCTGTACCCAAAGAAATGGTTTTCTGCCCTTTCTTTGTTCACGAGCCCACTGTTACTGGAATCCCTTATTTTGACATGCTTACAGAGTGGTTGATTCCTCAGTTAGAAGAAGTGGCAAGGGACTTCATCTTCCAACTGCTTGTGGTGGTCACATTGAACATTTATTAAGATATGGCAAACAAACTTCACACTTCCACTGTTCATTCATTTAGTCAAGAAAGGTTGTGGGTTATTTGGTTTTGATATTATAGACCTTCAAAGTTGAGGTATTCTTCTATTCTCATCTGTACATATGTATATATGTGTGTATATATGTATATGTATCTCTGTGTGTGTTTGTGCATGCATATGTGCATGCATGCGTGCGTGATATATATGTGTCTACTGTTTATTTTAGACCCACATGTTTAAACAATTAGTCATGGAATTCTGACTGTGGTTGTATTAGTTTGTTTGTGTTTTATACTTGAACAAATAGAGGCTGAACTATGAAGGTTATATCTATATAGGTTGTCTTCACTTTGCACCTCGTAGCCAAGTCCAGAGGTGCAGTAACAAAACTCTCATTACTTGAGAGGGCAGCACTGCTAAAATGACCCACGGGACTACTGTAATTGATGTTAAGTACTGACACATGGCACATTCCTGCACATCTGACATGTGCACTCTATGTTTCGACTTCATCCCCATCCCTAGAGTTGCTACACTCGTGGGGAAGTCATTTGATGACAGGTCAATTAATACCGTGCCTAGTGACACGTTGTTTACAAACAAAGAAAACTTTTGTTGTGCTGGTATTCTTGATATGTGACTTGTGCTGTTTTTGCATCAGGCATGTATTAGCTCCTTGTTTGCCATGAGAGGGCAGTAGTGTCACAAGATGGCACGAATGGACGATGAGCACGACAGCTAGTCCTAAACTTTTTTGGTCCTCCGGGCATGATTATTTACGGGAGATACAGTTTTGTTTACGGAAATATATGCTAGAAGTGTAATATACACCTTTTAACAGGTCGGTGACGGCAAACGAGGTTGCATTGACATGTTGCTGGTTGCAGATGTAGTAGCTGATGTAATGACTGGCCACAAGATCGAAGGAAACCACATGCATTTTATACAGCATTTGGTTGGGTAGTTGCTGGTAATGCTCCATGTGCAAGTAAAGATGAGTCAGTTTCCTTATTTGTACGAGTGGATTCATCTCTCAATGTGGCCCTTCAGAAGTTTTGGGAGGTAGGAGAGGTTCCATCAGTGAAATTTCTGTCAAACGAGGCCCAACAGTGAGAGAATCACTTCATAAGTACCCACAAACGTGGTGAAGATAGCAGATTTGTCCTGAGACTTCCATTCAGATCATCCATGTGTAATTTGGGTAACTCATCGTCAACAGCAGTGCATAGACTTGGTGGACTATAACATTGACTTGCAAAGATGCCAGAGCTGAAGCAGCACTACTAAGACTTCATGGAGGAGTATGAAAGCTTGGGTATTGGACAGTTAACACCTACACATGATTGCTATCAAGTATCCCTTACTACAAGTGAGTTTGCTCAGTCAGCATACTTTATTCCTCACCAAGCAGTAGTCAAGGAGGAAAGTGTTTCCACAAAAGTGAGGGTAGTTTTCTATGCATCTTGCAAGACTATAAATGGACAATCACTGAATGATCTTCTACTTTCTGGGCCGAAATTACAGAATTAAATTTTTGATATAGTTTTGAGCTTCCGAACATTTCCAGTTGCTGTGACTGCGGATGTATGCAAGATGTTCAGACAAATAGTTGTCGATTCCATTGGTAGGAAGTACCAGTGTATCCTTTGGAGGGATTCAGTGGACGACCCAGTTAGCGTGTACAAGTTGAACACAGTTATGTATGAACTGGCTTCTTCGCCTTTTCAAGCCCTCCGCACCCTGCAGCAACTTGCAACAGATGAGGGTAACAAGTTTCCACTGGCTGCTCATGCTACACTCAATGATGTCTTTGTTGACGATATAGTTATAGGAGCTGCAACTGTTGCCGATGCTCAGCTGCTAAAGTCTCAGCTTATCGGACTCTTGGCAGCAGGAGGGTTCAAACTCCACAAGTGGTGCTCCAACCATGAAGAGCTCTTGGACGACCATCTATATGAATCTGAGAACTCATCTCATATGTTCGGTTGTTCTGATTCAGTGAAAGTGTCAGGCTTACAATGGGACCCAGTACAGGACCACCTTTTGTACAAAGTGACTGTCACTGACTTACCAGTGACAAAGCATTGTATACTCTCAACTGTTGCTTGTCTTTATGACCCATGTGGATGGGTAGCACCAGTGGTCACATCCAGAAAGATGTTGTTACAAACCTTGTGGACTCAAATCCTAGGTTGGGATGAGCCAGTTGGAGAAGAAATATCAAAAGTGTGGGCACGTTTTAAGGACTCTTTGCCATCTTTGTCTGAAGTTAATGTGAGCAGATTCATTTCAGTCCAAGAACATAACATGCAGTTTCATGGTTTTTGCCATGCCAGTAAGAAGGCGTACACTGCTGTTATTTATACTCAGTGTGTTATAGCTGGTGGTGCCACTGAAGTGCACCTGCTTGTCGCCGCGTCCAGGGTGCCGCCACTCAAGACTGTCTGTTCCAAGGTTAGAGCTGTGTGCAGCTGTTTTCTTATGTAAACTTTGGCAATGTGTTGTAAGACTCTATGATTCAAAAGTTGTTAACCTAACATTGCATGCCTGGACAGACTCCACAGTAGTCCTAGCCTGTTTACGATTATCACCGCACAGTTTAAAAACCTTTGTCGCCAACCGTGTAGCAGAGATTCAGTCCATTGTACCACCTAGTTCCTGGAGGCATGTTCCGTCGGAACATAACCCTGCTGATGTTGCTTCACGTGTCTGTCTTCCAGACCACTTGGTGAACACAATATAGTTTTCAGGACCATGTTGGCTGTTGCAACCTCATGAGAACTGGCCTGTGCAGCATTCTTGTGAGAGAGTATCTCTTCCCGAAGTTAAACCATTGATGTCCAGTGTCTTGGTGGTGAACTCCAATCAGATGCAGAACTCCGATGATCATTTCGACTTGTTGCAAAAATCATCTTCCTTTTCTGGACTTCAGTCTCATGACGTGGATCTTACAAGCAAAAGCAATTTTCCAAAAGCTGCCTCATTCCATTGGCAAGTTGCAGACAACCGAGGAGTTTTGCACTGCCCGTAATTACTGTGTCAAGATTGTGCAGGCAAATTACTTCAGGGAAGAGATTAGAGCCTTGGAAAAGGGAGAACCATGCTCTAAACCCATTAAAAGTCTTGTGCCATTCTTGGACTCGAAGGGTGTTGTCAGGGTGAGCGGCAGGCTACATAATACACCTTTGACTGAAGAACGTAAGCATCCCATCCTACTTCCAAAGCAAAGCCGACTGTCTGAATAGATTATAATGTATTTTCATGTGACCAACATGCACACGGGTCCATCAACCACACTGTACCTGATACGTTGAGAATACTGGATCATTTCCTCTCACACTTTGATTCGAAAGCTCCTTCACAACTGTGTCGCATGTTTTAAAGTGAGTGCAGCTTCATCAGCCCCACTGATGGGCATGCTCCCTGCCTTGCGATTTACCCATAGTAGAGCATTTTGCAATGTTGGAATTGACTTTGGGAGCCCATTCCTTGCTACCCCAGTTAAAACGAGAAGGAAAACCACCCAGAAGGTTTATCTGTGCTTGTTTATCGCATGGTGACCAAGGCTGTGCACCTGGAGCTCGTGACCAACATCTCTGCAGCAGTTCCCCCCCGCCAGTCGCCACTGTGGTGGCCTCTGGGAGGTGGCGATTAAAAGTGTAAAACCTCACCTGAAATGTGTGGTGGGGACACAGCTACTTACCTTCTAAGAGCTGGGAACTCTATTCGCACAGACATCTGCAGTGCTGAACTCTAGACCATTATGTGCTTCGTTGGAGGATCCTCGAGAGTATGATGTTCTCACCCCAGGGTATTTACTAGTGAGTGATGCTTTGGTAGCTCTGCCAGATCATGACATGTCAGATCTTCCTCAGAACCATCTTGACCAGTGGGAGCTAATCACTCAGTTCCAGCAGAGGGTCTGGAAGTAGTGGAGTAACGAGTATCTACACACACTCCAGCAGAGAAACAAGTGGACATCACCACAGCCCAACATTCAAGTAAACCAACTGGTGCTGCTGAAAGAGCCAAACTTGCCTCCACTAAAGTGGAAGACAGCACATGTGACTGAAGTTTACCCTAGGCAGGATGGGATAGTGCGTGTCGTGTCATTAAGAACACCTCAAGGCAACTTCACCAGACCAGTCACAAAAATCTGCCATTTTCCTGAAAAATAATGGTGTATCGTGTGAGATTTCAGACTCATAGTTTTGTTTGATATTTTTTTTATACCAACATATATTAAGTGGTGTAGATTTGGGCAATTAGGAAAAAATGTTTATTTTTGGGGCGCATAATGTTTAAAAACAAAAAAATCTTCTTGATATGTGTCTTGTGCTGTTTTTGTGTTTAGGCACGTGTTAGCTGCTTGTTTGCCCTGAGAGGGCACTAGTGTCGTAAGATGGTGCAAATGGAGGATGAGCATGACTGCTTGTCCTAAACACACGTGATATGAAGGGAGGAATTGTACTGTCTACTGAAGTGGCCATGCGGTTGCCCATATTTCCCTCTTAAGATTTTATTATTCGACGGAGCCATGGACACCAGTCAACCAGAGATGTGAGTTCCAAGGGTTGATGCAAGATCGCAGCACCCCCGCTACAAGGACATCGCAGCCTCCAGAGCCTCATGCGAGGTGATAAAAATGTCAATAGCCTCCAACGGGGGAGATAAGGAACGGATGCTACCGCTTCAAAGTCGAAATAATCCAACCCCCGCAAAAAGAGGCTAGCAGTCCCTGCACCCCTCTGACAACCCACAAGCTGAAGATTTGGGTATATAAGGAGGTACAAGATCCAGACACAGCAGTGTTCGCCAGCCCTCCAGCCTTAATATGGCCAAGGGCACCACCAGCCTGAGCAAGGCTTAGCAAATCGGCATAACAAGCCTGAGTAAAGCTTAGTCTAGTCAGGGATAAGTGGTGCATATCCTGACTTCAATAGTCTGAACAAGTCTCGAAGTGGAACACTGGATTCTGACCACTAGGCCAAGTGCGTCGGTAGTACAGAGTCAAGTCTCCAGGAGTAAGCTGTGCTGCTCGAACTCTCAAAGTCCGCAACGACTTGAGTTATCTGAGAGAGCAAACTCTGCTAGATTCCACGAGTCATAGTACGGTCTCCTACGTCTTGGCAAGTGAACCAAGTCAGTCACTTCAAACAGATGTCTCCATGCTGCCAACCAGAGGTATATCTACGTCCTCACCTGAATATCCCTACCCCGAAAGCATTTCCTTTCATATCCGTGGTAGCAGGTCGTGACAGCATCCCTTCTGGACTGTTAGGCATTTAACTTTCCGCTTAGCTATGGACATTAGTTCACTTTGTTCAATTTACATTATTTATCTAGGCTACCTGCCATATACTTAATGATATTAATATTTTATTATTGTACACAGCTACCACCTCATTGTTTTCCCAACATATAACATATCTAATAAATACGTAACTTGTTTAGATTAATGCATACATTCATTTACCTAACCGCAGGTAAAATTACAATTTATAATAATTATTATTTAATGGTCCCAGGTCATAAGCATCTTGCTCACAGACTAGTGGAGGTAGAATCAATATCCTTCAATTTCTTTCAGTCTTAACAAGGCCAAGGAGTCCAAGGATTATTGTTGACCTCCTGACCTATCAGGGAGTAGAACTATCAAAACCGTCTGGCCATTACACCAGCCTCTATTTCGATCCCATCCTAAACAAGGCCAGATTCAGGAGATACCGGCTGTTACCTGGAGTTTTGGGATTCACTAGTTTTAAAGGACCATTTTCTGTTTGGAAGCTTCTCCATTAATTTATCCTGAGAGGGAAGAACGGACCACAGTTTTCTGGATAGACCCCAAGACACCCAGACCTTCAGTGGAATATAACACTCAGGCTCATTTCCAGTCCTTGGCTTCAGTCCCAGCCGGAACAAGGCCGGAACAAAGAAGGACACTGTCTAGTGGTTCCGGAATATATCCTAGTGTTTCATTATATTTATTGATATGCCTTACGAAACTAAAGGATGCAGAAGTAATCTAAGAAGGTTAGCTTGATGAGCATGACTATGAGAGTTAGACGTTCTACGAGCTAACAGCATATCGTCTAGTGAAATTACCTAGTCTAGTTCCAACACAGTGATTGATTCAGAACAATTATTTGGACCGGGAATTAGTTTAGACTGTCGCACACCCTTTAGAAGCGAGACGATACTGCAAGGTGGTGACACCATATTAGGATTAGACTGGCCCTCCCATACAGTTGATTATTGGGGAAAATTGTAAGCCAGGCCCACCATGTGCAGAATTGTTACAGCCACTTCCACCTATCCAGAACTTAGGACCTGTTAACCCTACATGCCAAGTACACACCGCATCAGGTAAAGTTATCAACATGCACGTTCCCCCGCAGACGACTAGCTGACGTAAAATAGTGACCTCCCTCAGCCGACTTCATGCCCGCACGCATCCCCACTAGACCGTAGACTGGCCCCTTATATAGAGGACGTTGCCGTTCAGAGCCCTCTGACTCCACCTAGATCCCCCCCCCCCCC
This sequence comes from Dryococelus australis, assembly GCA_029891345.1. Taxonomy (NCBI): domain Eukaryota; kingdom Metazoa; phylum Arthropoda; class Insecta; order Phasmatodea; family Phasmatidae; genus Dryococelus; species Dryococelus australis. Next base: position 200,259,661 of record CM056993.1, on the reverse strand, counting down.
CTTATTCCCGTGACAGCTGGCATCAGAAACATTTTTGACAGCCTTTACAGTACATAACCAAACTCCCAGGATGGGAGACGTATTAGGTTAAACTTGCTCTAGGGTTTGGATCCTCTCCTCCGGTCAAGGTTACCCAGCCTAAAGAGCACAAACTCCAACCTTCCAACGTTGGAGGATCTACAACTCAGCCAGGCAAACCTATTTCTCATAATACTCCTTTCCAAGGGGAACCTTGAATTATCTTATCCCAGGAGGGAATTCAGCTTCCCCACATCTTGGAAATTAATTACATTAATTCCTGTGAGGAGTTGCATCAGTACTTTATTTGCATATATGCATGTGCGCACACACTGATAACTGTTTAGCATCCATAATCCACTGTATTTTTAAGGTGGTTCTACATACTTGTTTTTTGTTATGTACTTAAACAATTTAGGGCTGAACTATAAATGCATATGTGCGAGGATAAGGCATTGTTCAAAGTTCATTTGAGTTGAGTTTGAGTTCAGTAGAGTTGAGTTTGAGTTCGGTGAACTATAGCATTGTTCGGTTTGAGTTCAGTTCGTGGACAAATTTAAAGGTTCGGTTCAGGTTCGGTTCAATAAAATTATTGACGTGGCTTGGGGCTTGCGAGAGATGTATGATGCCAGATTACCTTAATGATGCTCCAGATTGTCGATGGAGGTGGATTCAGATAGTAGTTTTCCCAGGGTGCCAGCTTTTAAATTACTTGGAAAAGCACGAGGATCTCCTTCTCTCAGGGTCGTTACAGGTCGACAGCCTGTGGCGACATCCCCTCGCAGCACGCGTCTTACGATATGTTTAAGGAAGTCATGGCAATACTTTAACACGCTGAGCACATGGTCAGAGACCACGTGGGTACACTTACTGGTTAGAGCCAGTTCCCGAGGTGAAATTATTTAAAATTAAAATAAGATACATGGATTTCAACAAAGAAATATATTACCAAAGAGAGAATACATGTAGTAATACATGTGGTAATATATCCAATTCCCATGTCTGAAGCGGGCATGTCACACGAGGCCTGTCAGGAAGTGGTGAAAATGGCTGAACTAGCCAGTGAAAATTTACGTGATGGAACTCTCCGGGGCAAGTTGGCGGAGAGGAAGGTCGGCACACAGGAGAGCAAAGCTAAGGAAAAGGTTCCAGAATAATTAAATACTTTAAACTGTTGACACCCTAAATGATTAACACAACTTGATGATGCTCCTGTGGTGCGTGGCATGGAGTGGCGCACATCCAGCCTCAAAGATGCATTGAACCAGACTAAAGATGGTGGCGTGTAGGTACCATTAGCAACGGACACCTTCCTGCCAGCATCTCGAGGGAAATGTTTACACAGGACAAAACGCAAAACACTTCATACAAAATATAACTGAGTACAGGAAAATAATCAGTGGATTATTTTACATGAATTAGAATGTTCAGAACTCTGTAGGAAAGTCTCTCGTTATTGTTGTTAAGCATTTCTGAAATTTGCACAACAAGTTACAATGCCAGAACAGGTGAGCAGAAGACATAAAACACTGCAATAAAATTTAACAAAAACACAACATAAATTTTAACCCTTCTCAAACAGCAAAATTAATTAAAGTTAAAATTAATGTATGAGCTGTTGGAAATTTGTTCCGTGAAAGTGGCAATATGGCTGCCAGAACTGCAAGCTTCTTTGGATGTTTATTTTCCTTAAAATGTGAAATCATTTACCAGCATCTTAAAACTAAATAACACACAACATAGCTGTTGGAAAAATAACAGAATAATTACGAGTGACTCAGTTCGTGTCTGGGTGAACATACGTGCACCACGTGGGTGAACATTCAACATTAAAATACAAGTTAAGGCAGGGATGCAAGGAGGTGATAACACAACCTCGGGCATGCATTAGACTCTGCTTTAAGGGGGCCATAACTTTACACAAAAAGAAACTAGCTAGGCACCGGTCAGTCTTGGCAAGCGGATCTTTAGATGCAGTGAACGGATCCCTAGTTCGTTCACGCCACGAACAACTTACCACACTACACACATTGATGCACGTGTGGTTCATGCAGCAGTGAGCACTATTGGACTGCCCCCCGAGTGGCGCACAGATCGAGGGCAACATCAATATTCTTGGTTAAGTCCTAGTTCTGTTTGGTTCCAAAATCTGGGTTTGTCCCACCTATAATGATTATAGATTACTCAACTCAAGACTAAGAAAATGGTGAAAGGCATGTCCTCTCTTCAAAAAGTGTGGATGAAGACTGGCATGGGGACACCCAATCCACTACACAAGGTGGAATGAGTAATAAATTTGGATGAATTTAACTTTTGTAAAATTTTCCAATTTTAGAATTTTAAAGTATGTGAGATCATGTCAGCTTCATGGTAACATACAGCCACTATTTTCTTTGAGGCTCCCAAAAATGAGAATCGGAAACACAGTTCATTTTCCGACTGTCCATGATTTATTCAATTATCCAGTTGTTTTCATGGTCTTGCAAGTTGATAGCTGCCCTGAATTGCATTGTCTACTACTCCCCACAAACTTTCCAAGTTGAGATTCATGTGATAAAGAAGCGATGCGAGGTTGCCAACACTTGCAACTATCGTTTTTCACGTCAATATTCATGAAAATTACGAATGCATTGTGCATAAAAATGTAACACTAATAAATATGCATGGAAAGTAAGAAAAAGGCATGGAAAGTAAGAAAAAGGCAACTCAAAATTAAGAAAACCATGTTCACTGCACTGTATCAATAACAATATTGAAATCGTACATGAGAAAATAATTTTGCTGCTGTACAAGAGAAAGATATCTTACGTAGTTCGCACGGCCGCTGCCGCAGCGCCACAAGTACTTATTCATAGATGCCATTTTGTGCAATATATTGCCTTTCTTTGTTTTTTCAATTCACACTACCATCTGTGGAATAGTAACCGCATGACATTTTATTCTAAACATAATACAAGTTTTCTGTCTCAAATTTTTTGTAGTGGAGAAATTAAGTTGGAATTTATTATGTTTGCAAGGAATTGTAACTTAACAATATTTACAGGAATACAAAATTCAGTGTGACCTGTACATGCCAAAATATATATTTCTGAGCAAGTGATTTTAAAAGAGGTGTTTAAGTACGGGGTTTATTAAGTTTAAGTGTGAGAAATGGAAAAATTTTCTTTAATATTCCCATTTGCATTGTTTAATTTTCATTAATGTGGACAAATACCTAGGCCAATGAATATGTGCAACATAAAGTTTGAGTTTTTTTTTTTTTTTTTGGGTGACTAACATGTCAAGTTCACATCTACAGAATGTCCGCATCTATAGAATTTTTAAGTCAGTCTCCTGAAATTCGATGGATAGAGTTTCCACTGTATAGATTTTTTGTTTGCAATAGTACAGTAAATTTTTATTGTGCGAAGTTGATTGGTTGACCATAAACACAGTGTGTGCAGAATGTGACGAATGTACATTTTGCAGATGCTGGCATCGGGGACATGCTAGGAGTGCCGTTGGACCACAGGAATATCTGCAAGCCTTCCAGCAGGTGGCGTATTCCCCATTTTACTGTTTCACTGCAAAAACTGCTCATCATGTGTCTAGTCAAAGTTATAATCATCAGTATCACTATTACAATGAGATTTCACAATATAATAAAGTGTATTTACAAAAGAACAGACTTACTGTGATAAAATTGACATAGTGTTGCACATATGGACAAATTGTTTACAAACTTACAGCTGTTGGTGACAAAATACTGGTAATGTGCACATTAGCAGTGTGTGAAATTTGTAATAGTTTGAATATGTAATTAAAAACATTAAGATAATTTTGCAACATGAATACATTTTCTCATGAGTCTCGCATGCCAACTGTGTCAGTACCAAGATGATGTGTAGCAGCCAAGGTTCACATGTGATGTAGGCAGTCGAGAGAAGTGTAGCTAATTCAGCTTGTTTGTCATGCAGGCGGTGTATCCTGTACCGGAAGCTAGCTGAGCTGATAAACAGAACAGTGTGAGCAGCAGACGGCTACGACTCTCACATTCTACTCAACGGCTGTGCTGCTTCAAGCCTCTGTTAACATGCATGCTTGCGCATGACGTGGAATGACTTCCTGTCTTGGCAAGCACCGTAGTTTATATAACAGAAGTAATTTAGGTGTACCAATTTACTGTGTAGTTTTTATATTCACTTCACAAAGATGCTGTGCTTATCTCTGGCAGCACATTAACATTCTGCAAGATAATGTTAATAATTTAAAGCTTTGTCTTTCAAAGTACAAACTGTAACTTTTCATGTTAAAATGGCATGGAAATGTGATACTACCATAAAGAACAGACAACTTTGTATGTAAAACTCATGCAGTTGTCATGTGAAGTGTGCCTTACTCAGAACATTTTGTAATTTTTGAGATTTTTAAACAGTAAGTGTGTTTTAGCATTATTAAATTAAGTAGGTAGTGCTTTGACAATCTGAAAACTGAATAAAGAAGTTATTAGTTGTGTTTTCATATATACATGAGAATTACTATTACATACTTTTTTTTACTTACTAGTTATAGTGAGTATGCTGCAGTAAATGTAATCTTCAAATAGTAATATAGACATTTACAAATTGAAATTGCCTTACTTGAATAATGGGAGACTATGGTAACTTTTTCTGCAGTGAGAGCCAAGTAAAGTGGAAATGTCAACCAGTCAAATGTGAACATAGAAGACATCCTTAGGTGTGTGCAACATTAGGCTTAAAAGTCAATGATTTTCATAAATTTTATGATAATATTTGGCTCAGAAATGTGTCATTTTTATTGCAGCTCATGTACTTTATCTCAGTAATTTACAGCATACAGTAAGTTCATTGAAAGAGCATCACAATCACAATCTTACATTACTGAAATTTTTAAAAGGTAATTTTAGTTCATGCACACCACACACTTGTATTTCATTTAAATTTTTGGCAAGATCCAGGTGGTTGTAGTTGCTATAGCCTTCATTTTCAAATATGTATCTATTTATTTATAGATGTGTAAATTAAATTATTTTCTACATTTTATCGCATTTATCGGCTCTCAAGAACTTAATGTTAAGAGCCACCCAAATCACTTCACTTTATCTTATCGCTTTTAATTAATAACCTTTTTAATAATTTAGAATTGGTACCATGCACACGATGTAAAATACGTAATTGCAAATAACTATAACCTATAAATATTCATCAAAATGGTTGCCTGATAATCTGTAAACTGTGCATTGTGGGAGTGGTTCTGACTGCAGAATGCCAACTGTGCATTGTGAATAAGGCCAACACCAACAGCGCAGCACAATATTGATTTGGAGCAACTAAATGTTCCATGAACCTTAATCAGTAGCATCAGCGAAGAAAACCAAAATCTAAGAGAATGAATATGTTGTTCCAACAAAACTGGGTTTAATGGTGGGACAGACTATCAAGTTATTTAGTGGAATCTTTCTTTATGTTCCTATAACCTAGAGATTATGTAAACTAATATATATATACATTTAACCAGTTTTTATAAGTTACAGGGTCTAAGTTTTTGCAGTTAAATTGTTGGACTAAGGCAAACTGTAGTATTCTACCAACATTTTTTACAATTTGCAGAATACTTTAGTTATTTTTATGGTTGCCATTTTTTTCCAGTAGTTTTATATTCTTGTATGGGAATCATGCTGGTGAATGATGCCTTTAGCTTATCTTTTATAGTAAAACCTGTCCAAAACTGAACTCGGTGGATCTAGGAAATTATTTCAGTTTCAGCATGTTTACATTTTAGACGGGTGACTTAGATGTATGTAATACATTCTGTGAAACACTTGCGTAATTACTGCGGAGGCATCACGGACTGTAGCCGATCCATTGCCTCACTAACTAGCCTTCTCCAAAGAGCTCTGTCTCTCTACTCCTCTGGAGTGTCTGCCTTTCACATGTCTTCCTTGATTGCATCAAGCCATCTGAGTCTAATGAACAAAATGAACAATGTATATATTATAGGTATTTGCAGTGAAATATAGTACATAGTGTATGGTCATTACATTACTATACACAGTAGATGTAGTTCTTATGTCGAAGCTGTGTTCTGCCACATGTCTATCAAATTTGACTGCTTAACTGTCTTCTGCCTTTTGAATCAGTCCTGTAGCATTGTGCATTAACTCAAAAAGCCATGGACAGTTATTGAATGCAGCAAATTTCTCAAGATCTCGCACAACACAGAGAGCTTCATCATAACGCTTGATCTTCACCTCATCCACAGTTGTGTACTCTCATCCTCTTGATCGTGTTTTTCAACATGATCATATTCTTGGTCAGTTTCGTTGGCTGAGCTGCTCTGTATCATCTGAACTGCTTTTTCAACACCTTCTTCAGTGCTGAGATCGTCGTTAAATAAAATGACAGCCTCTGCATCATTATCCTGGTGTCCTCTTCTTCTCAACAGATCAGCAAGCTCGTGGAGGGGTTGTTTGTCCTCATCACTGTCAGTCACCTCCAAACTCTTTGAAGCCTGCTTTATCAAAGCATTTCCTTACAGCCTCAGGACGAATCTCTTTTGCGGCACGAGCAATCCAATAAACAGAGTTCTTAACAGTTATTTTCTTGGTGACTTCTGTCAATGATACACCTGTAAAAACATTTGAGATGTATATTACATACCCTGGTCCATGGGCTGGGTTATTGATGTTGTGTTGGTGGGGAAAAATATGAGTGTCGCATTAAGACAGTTTGACGTGGTTGCATTAACAAAAAAAAAAAAAGCAAACCCTTCCTGTTCTGGCTTTTCATTCTCATTTTGATACCATGAAGCCACTCTTCCATAATGGCAGCAGTCATACAGGCTTTTTTGTTAGACATCCGTTGTACTGGAAGAGAATCTCGATCAAAACCTTTAAAGGATCTGGGATTAGCAACTTTTCCAACCACCAATTGTTTTCGTCTCCTGCCATATTGCCGCAAATGAAAACAATATACTTCTCTTTGCTCTCAGCCAAGATTCTGGTTGCTATAGCTTTAAAAAAAGTCCAGTTTCATTATTATCAACATGTCCCTGGGTTGGTATCCCTGAATGAGTAATGTTAATTTTCGTTTCCTTTCGTTAACAGTCTGTGAATCAAAGTCTTTAGCTTCACCACATACACTACTCCAGAAAATATTGTGATTTAAGAAACTTTCAAGCTAGCCATTTAAAGCTTAAACTCATCTTTTCCTACCTTTTTGCTACCTCTACGGCTTGCTTGTGGATTACTGGTCCAGAGACTGACATCTCTTTAGTCCTACAAGCAACACCATTCCCACACTGCAATGTTTATGTCTTCATTTCCTGCTGACAGGACTTTAATGGTTTAACTTATCCTGTGGTCCCTTTCAACCATTCCTGAAGGTTTTGTCTTTATTTTTTAGTGTTTCATAAATCTGTTTTCTCCTGCAATTAATGTTAGTGGTACACTAACTGTTTTGGAGGCACTTTTTCTTTCTCATGTGCTTCAATCACCTTTTACCTTCTGCGATTTAGCTCTTTGTATGCAACAAAACTGGGATACCACTTTAACACAACTGAATGGACACAATCTTAACGAAAGAAACACCTCTATAGGGTACTATGCCACAAAACTAACTAGACTGTGTAGTAATCTTCAATTTTCTATCATATTCCGCAAACCGTAGAGTGAAACTGGAGTAGAGTACACATGCCAGCTGTGCTATAACCAAGCTCTTAGTCGCAACACTGAACTGCTGTTTGCTGAGAGAACGTAATAAAAGTGTCTCTTTAACTTAAAATATGCCAATGAGACACAAGAGGAGTGGTGGCCACCAGACATTCTGTGTTTTGATCTATCTTGAGCCACCGGGAGGTGCGTGCTTGTAGGCTGCAGGTGACAGTGAACACACGTGCAGATTGGTAAGTGATGCTGTGATTATTTTTCTCATTATTTTTATCTGTTGAAAACAAAATTGTGTGGCTTCTTGACTGTACCAGACATGGCCATCTGCCCCTGTTATATGAGCCATCGAAGACAAACTGTCACCAAGCCTCTCGCGTCAACTACAAATAAAATGAGCAATAAGCAAGTAGCATGTAAAGAAATAAAATACTCTTGTGCAATGCATACCATACTTTTGACAGTGCAGGTTTTGGGGAAAAAAATTGCCTGTCATATATGATGAGCAAATTGAATATTTTATAATCATGCTAAATTCCATTTTAAAAGCATCCATTTCCATGTGGAGGTGTATGTTTAATACATACATATAATGTACCAGGACCACAACATTTTTCTCTGTTTGTACAGGTTTCCAATTTATAGAAGGTTTGTTTTGGACAGGTTTCACTGTATTTTATACATTCATATCAACTGTAATTTAATATTTTGTTGAAGGAAAATTAATTGTACTCATACTTTGTTTCGAATATTGTAATTTATTACATTGTAAAAATCACCAAGATTTTTTAAGAAATTGTAGCGAAAAAGACATTGTTTCAAAAGTAATGAAATTGTAGAGATATTTTCACCAAAAACAGGTGTGTGTAACTGTATGCACCATTGGATAAAATATAAATGAAAGCAAGACCAGTGCATTAAGGTTCCATTATATACTATCTTTACTTATCCTTAGAATGAATGAAAATAATTTTATATTCAAATACCAAAAGCATTGCATATGCTGCAAATAGGCCCCTAGGGCATCTAAAAGATATATTTTTTTGGTCCAGACTATTGAGCCGTACTTAGATTAGTATGTATATAAAGCTAAGTACTTTATTAAATAGCTTAAATTAGTTTCACAATATATGAAATGCAAATTTTCAAATAGTTTTTGTATTATTTTCAGGTCATTGTATTGTTATAATTTTATAATTATTTAATTGTAGAACAAAAATATTATGTAAATCATCACATTCTCAAACACTTAAAAGAAACAGGTGTTCATTAAGACTATATTTATGTTCAGAGGGTCCACTAGTGCTTTCAGGATGTTGACAAATATGTTCCCAGCTTGTGATTTGTTCCTGCTGATGCTCATGTAGGTTGCATGTGATACTGTACATACTGTCATGACCACACATAAGACTGTGATTTTGCCACACTAGCACAACAGATGAGGTTGAATGGGAGCATCCACTCAGTGCAGTGCACACGCATTTCACCAGAGAACAGCTGCAATTGAATTGGAAATACATTTTAAAATTTTTGATGCTGATGTATGTATATTCAGTGTGTAACAGTTCATCAGACAAAGAAATAGACATCTGACAATACGCCAAAAAATTTCTCATATAGTTCTGATAGTGATGGGCAAGTTTGATTTTTACAGCTTCGAGTCGAGCCAAATAAAGTTGTATAAAACTAGAGTTAAATTGAGTTTCAAGTCATATAAAAATCGAGTTGAGTCAAGTTGAGTTCAACATAAAATTTTTGAGTTAAAATTGTGTTGGGACCATACATGTAAATGTGTACCTATGTGCATGGGTATAACGCCCACCCCTTATAAATTTCTCCGCCTCTTATAGTCCCAGATTATCAAGAATAAAATTTCGTAACTGCCTAGTTTCTACCAATAAAAATAATTCTTTTCCTGTGTAAATGATTCACAGCGCTGCTTTTTTCTCTCGCCAACGTCAATTGCTATGGCAGGAATGATGTTGATGTAAAAAAAGATAACTGTTACAGGGGTGGAGTAGCAGGGCAGCTTTCAGACTGATCTGTCAGTGCCATGTTGCCGAGTGAGCAGAGAAGCAGTCCACATTTAAAGCCTTTGTTACCTAATAATTGTTATTTTTTTTTAAACACATGTTTTTAAAGAGTAATTAAATGAGAAAAGTAATATTTAACATTATGCATAGTTCTGCTAAAGGTGTAATGTGCTATGAGACAAAGGTTCTTATGTTTAAATATTGTACGCCCTATGGTTGTATGTATTTGTGTCGTGCTGAGACTGTACCTGTCACGGAGCATACAAGTAGAGAGTTGTATCTTAAGGGTATACAAGAGATCCTTATCTGATTGATGCATTTCACTTAAACTAGTCAATGTTACTTTTGGTGAGCGCTAGATCAGGCACGCTCGGGTACTGAATTACTGTGACTATTGATTGTTTGGGTTCCGGTGTAGAGGTAGGCTGGTTGGGGCCAGCAGTTGCCTAGATAGTGCTAGTTGATGAGGTGCCATGTGGAGAGGTCAGGTATCTCTGGCTCCAGGTGACAGCTGCACTACTTCCACAAAACGAGTTGGTAATACCCAACCTCATGGCACATCCAATGACTAGTGCTCGTACTGCAGGATGTGGCTCGATGCCAAGCCTAACGTGCGAAGGAAAATAAATGGGGGTGCTGTCTGAAGAGGACTGCCTCTCTAGGTGACGGGCAGACTGAGCTTTTTCCCATGGGGTTTCTTCACCCAGTGTTGAGGGAGTGTTGCTGCACACTCGCTTAATAGTAAAGAACTCCTCCCTTTTCTCCTCCCTTCGAGTACCATGCCTTTCCCCGAAGGGCATAGAGGCAGTATTGACACTTAACATACTTTGTCGGCGCAGCAGATAGACAGAACCCTAACTAAGTGTAGAGCCCAACAGCAATTGAGACATGAACCTTGTGCTTCTACGGTTCTGCACCGTGGCGCACAAACCTAAATTGGTAGGTCATATGGGCCGTCTTCCTACCACTGTCAGGGTGAGGTCCAGCAACAGTCGGACCTCCAGTCCCAGGCAAATACCGCTGCCGGCACCCTCGACACTCTGCTCAGCGATACAACTGAGGTGGCTGTCCTGCTCTTGATGGAGGTGTACCTAGTGGTTGGATCTCTACCTTTCTGCACACCTGGGTGCACAGAACAGGTGGCCGTCGAAGGTGACGTGTGTTCACTGACGTGCAGATTCCTGAAGGGGATTTGTAGTCCTACACTATGGTTCATAATATTATCACACCCGGTCACTTGCTTGCTCCATCTAGAAGTAGAGTTCCTAGTATCGGGCAGGATTTACCTCTAAACAAATTTACTCTACTAAGCAGAGTGCATGCGGAAGTAAGCTACGCTTTAACAGGTGGAGGTGACCTTCTCCTAAACTACTCAAGTATTGAATGAACTCAACAGCTATGAAAACACCTCTGACGTAGATACTCTAACCTGGGGTTATCTAGATGAGACCTTACGCAGGGGCCGCTACCAAAAGGGCAGCTGGTGTAGTTGACACTTACCAGCAAATAGCAGCGGCTGTAGAACCAGGAGGATCAACAGCGAAAGTATGGAGTGAAGTCAAGCAGGCTTCTGGAGATGTTGAGTTTTTCTGGAAACTGGTGGTGGTTGAAGCCTCTGGAGCTCCTGGTCATTGGTGGTGGGTGCCACTGATGGTTGCTGAAGAACTAGAAGCTCTTGTAGAGGACGGTGAGGGCCTAGATCAGTAGAGAGCGCCAACACCGAAGTGTTGAGGCGAGCTACTGGAGAATACAACTGGCATCTGCGACCATGCACTGCCTTATAATTGTGCGCTTGGCCGGCCCATGCCTGTGCTGGAGTGGGATGTGTGACATCTGCCTTAGTGCGAGCGGGATGGGAGAACTACCCTTGCGTTCGGCTATATGGCTTCGGACGCTCGGCCATCTTCGGAAATCTAGGCGGCACTCTTTGTCTAGCAGGTGGGTCGGGTAAGCTGACATGTTCCACGGCTGCTTGGAACAATGCTTGTTTCACGTGCTAGAATTCGCCAGCTAGGCTGGAACGATCCTGTGCGCACTCGTTAATAACGTGCTGGGTTCCTCGGGATATGTAGCTACTACATTAGTGAGAGGAAGTTGGATCTGGTATATCAGGAAAATACCACGTGTCTGTAACTGTCCCTGCATAGGAACAATCCTGTAGCCATCCATTGTTGTGGTTTCTGGTACAATATAACACGTTAAGATGAGTCGTCGTCGTGTTTAATATAACTCATATAGGTGGCATGCGTCATGATTAATTTGTTTGCCGAAGCAAGCCGATGTATGTTATATGGTACTGCCAACTTTAGAACACAGAGTAAATGACACATTCTCACTGTTATGTTGGTGGTATTGTAGAAACCTCACCAGCTGTTATTATTGAGATTGGCTTACGTTTTCTGGACAGTTTTATTCATACTTTTTATTCACAGGTATTTTACTTCACAAATACATTAGAGCAAATATAAATTGTAACCATAAATGTGAAACACTACATTACAACCAGTTTTTGTGTATATTCATGAAAATACACTTGACACTAATAAACTGACGTAAATGGTGCTTACACAAAGCAGTCCCTTTAATACCACCACCAAAATTAAAATTTGCAAATTAATCATGAGTTTATACAATATATAAACAGAGAAACTACATGATTGTTTATTGTATATTTATGCTGTGTGAATATAGCATATATGTACTTTGTTTAAAGATATAATAGGTTTTTTAATTCCTGAAGTTAGATCGTAGAACCACGACTTTGAGTATCTTCGGTAAGGTTTCGTTTTCCCTATTTGGGTTAAGAGGGCCTAGTACCTGTCAACCTTCACAAGTTACCAGTCCCTGATGTTCATGATTATAACGCCCACCAGATGTTTTTAAACAGCCGAACATCACATACGTCAAACAATTGTCAAGTCGTAACCAAGTTTTTTTTATTCTGGCACAACTTAAATGGTTTAGCAATGTAAAATTATCAATTTGCGAGACACGAAAGGTGATTATTAGGTGTGAACGTTTGTTGTTTATAACCTAAAAGCACAGTGACTGTTTGTAAGTTCAGTAGCTTGATGTATCCTGTAAAAAAAAGCTCTGCTCGAGTGAGGAGTGAACCTTTGTTGACTTGACAAGACTCAACCCATCACTAAGTTCTGAATGTTATTTGAAAAAAATCTGTGATGTCTTTATTTTCTCCCTTCATGATCACAATTGAAAAGATACAGCCACTGTCTTCTTATAAATAACTCTAAGCAGATCGTAATCTACTGCACTATACCAAAAACAGATGTTTTGACATTTGACGCATGCTCATGGGATGCTCAGCTCAACAATGAATATGAGCAAGCATGTGTGTGTGGACAGTGTGTGTCTAGAATGGGATCAGAAATTTTGGCAAAATCACAGTGTTTTTGCCACTACAGTGAGACCACAATGAGTGGTCCCCAACTAAGCGCTGCAAATGACCAAACAATGAAAAAACTGATTAAAAAATTGTATTGTGCAAATGCAACTAACTATTGAACTAGAAATATTTAGTGTTTTAAATGTTGTAAATCATTTTACAGTCTGCATCTATGCAATATCTGACAGACATATACAGCTAGTAAAAAAATCTATTTTTACTTTCGCATGTGAAAGGTGGCAAATTACTATAAAGTCTGTACTGGTACAATAGTTTAAACATTTATTTTTCATCTAGTTCATAGTTTGTGCTTTAATATTTTGTTTGCTTCCAATTTTGGTGAACATTCTTTGTTTACGAAAATCTTGCTTCAGAGATGATTAAAAATGCAATAAATTAACTCGTACATAAAATACTATTAATAAACATGTGTGAACATTAAACAGCCACATCAAGCAGTTGGAAAATTACTAAAACTTTGGTATAAACTTATTTATACATGGCTATAAGAACATTTGCAAGAAACTTGGGCTAAGAGTAAATATTTATGATGAAAATTTTGCAGGGCCAGTCCTTAACATTTTTCAAGTGTAAGCCAACAATATTTTGGCCACCCTCCCTTTCACCACCACCAATATAAAAATATTATCAAAACTGTTTTAAAGTTGTGGTTGCTACTTTGTGGAATGTGTTACTATGAGTCAGTAATTGAATACAATTTTTATTCTTTCTTAAAGCTTGTTTATTAGTATAATGAAAACAATCTGAAAGTAAAACAAATCTTAACAATCATACACACTAGTAGTACACCACACATTTACCTTCATGTCACCAAATGGAACAGCACTCTACGAGTTTAACGAATAACTGTAGCAAGGTGTGTGCCAGTTGTGATAATCTTTTGTGCAAAATGGATAAGGACACTCATTTTTGAAAGGGGTGTCTTCTATTACTCAGTGTGAGTGGACGAAGGAGACAGGATTCATATTTCCTACCTTAGTGTTCCCCTTTATTTTTCACAACACAACATTGGGGTTTGCTGATTTTTAAAAGTTTAATTATGTGTAGGGATGGGCTGATGCCGATTAACCGACCGATATTACAACCATTGGTATCTGCGGCATCTGAACATTTGCGGATTATTATTCACAGATTAGTAGAAATAATTTATTTAACTCAGTGTTACGTAAACTGGCATGCTACATCTCGTAAAGCACTAATTTACTGCATTCATCAATCAGATATTCTGTCTGAAACCCAACATATATTTGAAACAATTGTTTTTTCCATGTTTTGTTCCCCTTGTTTACATTTTACCGTATTTCCTGTTGGTACATTCACGAAAGCTTGTGTGCATAATTTGTTTATGGACACTACGTGAATGCAAAACAATGTGGATAATTGACACATAGTGTTATCGATAGTTTTGATTATATCCTGCAAGAGTTTTTTGTGTTTTATTTTCTTCTTAAATTTTTACTGCATTTGTAGGTTGGTGACAATGAGAAAGCAACCTGTATTCTTCTTATGTGTTTACTGCACTTGTAGGTTGGCTGCAATGAAAATGAATCTCACATTCTATGACACTGGATTCAACAGTCTGTAGTGGTGTTATTGTAAATGGAAAGTGAAAGCAAATACACTAGATTTTGACGGGCATAGTTCTTATTGGAAATTGTCGCCTGCAGTTTTGGTTAGAATGTTACAGGTCTAAATAAGACTTGGCAAGTAATAATTGGCAAAAATTTTTGCAAATAAATGAGTTATTTTATATGGCTTGTCCGATGAACCAATACTAAGCGAAAATATTAATAAAAATAAAAATATATTCCCTCTATTTCAAGTCAATATTGAATATTAAATTTATTTCAATAAGTTCTTTTTAATGACATCTTTAGGCTGTTGGTTTAAGTAAACATGCATGTTGAGGTTATATATGTTTTTTTTCTCAGATTTAAAATCCAAATTCGCATCAGATTACCTGAAGTTTTGAAGGTTGACTTTAATGAACTCAGTTTGTAATGAATGCTGTATTGTCTGGTAACAGCTTTTGCTTGATTGTTAGGTCATTTATTTGCCCAGTTAAATTGTCTATCGTATCATTTATTATTAAAATTAGTGTTGTATTTCATTTCTATGTTGTAGACACCTAATACAAAATGCTTAAAGTGTTCACAAAACTGAATACGTAAATTTAAGTAATAAAAATTGTTTCCAAATATTGGGAATTGGGAATTATGATTCTGCTCATCAAAACTGGTATCAGCATCACTGTAATCGGCGGCATTGGCAGCTGAGGATCTGCATCATTGGTATCGGCCCATCCCTAATTATGTATACTGTTGTGGGTTTAAAGAGTGCATTTAAATAAAATTATTTCACTATTATTTGAAATTATAATTTAAGTCTATTTTTTTTTTTAAATATGTCCAGTAAATATATATATGCAATGTACTTCACCATAGTTCTCTCTCAAACTGAGTGAAAATATAGTACATATATACAAATCTTGCGAGACCACCCACAGTTATTAGTGAACTATAAATATAAGTTTGTCATTGCCACCTCTTGTGAATGTAGCCCCCCCCCCCCCCCCCCCCCCCATCATGTTTCCATGTGTGCAGACTTGAGCATTCCACATGAACCTTGTTCTATATTTACAGTGTTCACTGTACACAATCACAACCCAGTATTAGTCTGTGATAAAATTGTTGTGCTTCCATTCTTCATAATTTCTGTTTGTGACTGTTGTTTGTGGATTTATACACAGAGGAGCTACTGTTACAAATGTATATTGTTATTTTTACGCAATAAAGATGTTTATGACAGTTTTAATGTGTGTACCATTCCATTCACAGTACTAGCCTAACCATAAAGTGGGCTCCAGCACAGTTCACAGGTACTCCAGTAATGGGCAACTGCCATCAATTGTAATGGATATCATAGTAAAACTTTTTGAAGTTAATTGAAAATTATATTTTTAAACTACAGTCTCTCTTGAGACATTTCTGAAGGGACTCAAAAATTTTAGCGTATTAACCAGTTAAACTACTTAAGAGGAGTCAAATTATTTACGTGTTTATAGACCAGGCCAAAATCATTTAAGCAGGAAATCTTAAGTGGGAACTTCTTAACAGGGTTTTACCGAGATATTGTGTAAGTTGGTTCTATTTGCAAGTACCACACTAGTACATAGTATTGAATATGTTTTTAGAAAAGGGCCTAAGATGGAAGCAGCCTTTAATTATGAAGTTGCGTATACTGTCAGGACCTGTAACAAAGAATCGTAGGGTGGCTAGCACCCACCTTGGAAAAATAATGTATTTTTTCATGTAACGTATTACTTTTTCCCATAAAAATCTAAATGTCATTGATAAACTTTTTTTTTTTTTTTTTTTTTCCCTTAAAAATTGCAAGCAACTTTATTTTGTGGTGTGGCATATACACAACCTCTTGGCTGGAAGAATATACGAATTAGCTAAATACAAAAACACTTCACATATATTTAAAGTTTATGAAGGTCGGAGCTGAGACACAAGCCTTTGGGTCGCTTTAATTCTGTTTGTTCATTTTGCCAGTGGGTCATGGTATCTCTCAAGTTGGACCGTTGCTATGGTGTAGGGACTCACTAATGTCTACTCTGGGATTCGAACCCTGGATTCTAAACGTCAAAGCTAGCTGGTAACGGGATGTGGATTTGTGTGTTGCTTGTCGTTAAGCCAGTGAGGAGTACGCAGATCATCGTGATGTCAGAATCACGAAGGACATTTGAGAAATGTCACACTAAAACCATGGTCAAGTCAGTTTTGTAGTTGGCCCAAAATCTGGAGTGGCTATCACAATGCGCCATCGGCGCCTTACCTCTGTCATGCCTGGTCGAGATGCTCTCTGCTGCTACTGCGGCTGGCTGCTTGCAGGTACTAGCGGCCGACATTGGTTGCAGTGGAGCGTAGTTGAAGAAATCCTCATAGGTTAGAGAAGGTATTTGATAGGAAGTTTAGAAAGAAAGCTGTCTAAACCTAACAATCCTTGGTATTTTAATATTAAGTGAATGGGATGCTGCCCTTGTGGTAAATGTGTGGGTGGCTCAAACTGTGGAGACGGTGTGTCAACTTTAATTGCCACTTGTTCTATCAACTCACTGACTAGATTCTGAACGTCTATTTTTCTGCGGTACTTGACACCACCTTTATGAATGTATGGCATAGGTGTGCCAGAAATAAACATTATGGAAAGTAGCTGGTGTATCACGTATTTCTGCCATGTAGTATTGTACACTTTACGCTCCACAGGACTCGTACACTGATATTCCTGCCTGGCCTTTCACAGTGATGGGTGGAATACACAGGATGTAAATCACACTGTAGGGTAGCAGTGAACAGGTGTGGTTTCACTGTGGGTCCAGCAGTCAGTGCACTCCTCTCTGCTTTCCTTCGGACTTTTGCAATGGTGAGGCGGAGTAGGGAGGTACCCCGGTCACTAAGAGGGCTTTACGTGAGGTACCTGCTATTCCTGAATAATAAATAATTAATTACAGCTAGAAAGGGTTGTATTAAATAATATGTAATATTACAAAAATGCCTTAATGGCATGTTGCAAATAGGAAATACTTGACTCAAAAGTAATAAAAGAGTTATACGTGATGGCAAGTACGTGAGACGTGTGTGTAAATGTTGTGATTAGAAATAGAATTTAAGTTTAAATAATCACAATAAATATTAAATATTCCTATACAGAAAGGTGTTCTGAAAGAGCCTAATTAAATTGGTGGAGCAGTACCAGAAGGGTGCTGAAGAATGGTGTGGCTGGTACCAAGAGGGAACGTCGTCTTATGTGTGTCCAAGGAAGGTAAGGTAGGGGTGGACGGCGTTGGCAGGACCCTCTGGTGGCATCGGTGTCCGGAAGGCCTCTAGAGCTGGAGGTTGCACAGAAAAGGTGGAGGACCATCTGGATTGCTGGCAAGGTCTACAGAGCTGGTAGGAGTTGTCAACTGTTGAGAACTCTGGAGACTTGCTGGTAACTGACGCAGCCCAAAGAGTTCCAAGCCCAAAGAGTTCCAGATGCTAGCTGACCCTGTCAGTTGTATCTCTTGGCCGTTACAGCGGGAGACAGGGGCTAGAGCGTACCCTTGATGAGCTGACGCCTTCTAGTGGCGATTACAGCTGTGGAGGTGCAGCAGATTGCTCCAAGGCCATGTTCTGGAGATCCTTTTATACTAATCTCTCCAGCTTGGTGGCACTCAAGAGGGTGAAAAGGGAAGCTGGATCTGCCCTCTGGGGGTTGGACTTCTGACATGCATGGGCGACTGGAGACCCTTATCTGCGTGGCGCTCGCCGCATGGCTGGAAAGTGTTGATATATCTTGCCAGTCTGTGCATCTTGGAGGCTATGAGTGCTCCAGCGGGTAGTGCTCTACTCCCCAGCGGTGGGTTTATGATACACCATGGCCGTCCTGGAGTAGCGGGTAATTCAAACTGCTGCGGAGGGGCGATGCATATGATGGCTTCTAGGCATGTAGTAGTGCTAATTAGGATCATTTGTTAGAGTCTTAAGGGGGCTGTCTCAAGGTGTTCTTGTAGACACGTGTCCCTTCTCCCATTATTCATTCCGTAGTGATTTATGACTGGCCCATAAGGATTAGAGCTTTCCAAGATGGGACGCAGTCACAAGTAGTGTGCACTTCCACAAAGCATCATGCATTAGTGGATTACGACACACTTTACTTCAAAGATGTTCCAGCATAGTAGTAATAAAAAACTTTTTATAAATTGCTGAAAAATGAAAGGAAATATAAATGAGTTGGCAGGCAAAAGTAATCAAGTTATACACATGGTAAAACTAACTGGCACAGTAGCATGCAACAGATGCATTTTCATTCAACACGTAGTCTTGCTAATATTTTTAATATTTCAACTATATTATGACCTGACATAAATCTCACTGATTTTACAGGTTTCTCCTAGTTTTCTTGAGTCTAGTAATAAGGCGATGTAAATTAAGAGAACAATTCAGTCGCTTCAAATAAAAACTCTACTGGATATGACGGCTTAAGTAGTAAATAATGAAAATGGTGTATACAAACTACGTATAAGTCTAACATTAAATCACAGTTAAAATAAATAAAAGGACAGACATTCAAGTATTCACAGTCTAGTACTTGTCAACAGGCACACACTCCTACAACTAACTGCCTGATGAAGCTGGTCTAGGTCAGCAAAATGTCGCGATCATGCAACTGCGTGAAAAATGTGTTGTCCTTTGTGTGTGCGCTTGTTTAAGAACTAGACTGTGAGTACTTAAATTTCGGTCTTTTTATATACTTTTGGTAGCCTAGTGGCCTACTTGTAAACTGTATGTCATAGTTTCCTGCAGCTGACCACACGCGTAACTTCGGCAGTCTCGTAGGTATGTCAATGTTGAGGACATGTGCAGGCAACAAAGATCTGTCCACCTTCTAGTCCATGACATTGACACATGGGTGTAGATGAGCTATTCAAAATGATGTCGGGGGGGGGGGGGATAATGGCACACAGCGAGTGCTACAGAGATGTGGACTGACAAGGGCTCAAACCCTGCCTCCATTACATGCGTTGCGAGGACCCAGGGAGGTCACAATGTGCTGATGGCCAGCATGGCCAGTGCTGTGCTGCTCTGTAGCTGGTTCTTCCTGCAGTCAGCAGGTTCACGATAACATGATTAGCAATATCATATGCATGCTGTGTCAGTGCTGTGTTGCTACTGACATGCTCCAGGCAGTTTGTGTACTGTGGAGCCTAACGTTTGGTATAACTAGTTTGGCATATGTACATAGTTCTTGTTTCTCATGTTAGTATGTTGTAAATATTTTTACTGTACAAGACTATTTTCATTAACTTGACATGTGCCGCTTATACCACTATACCAAACATGACTACGAATCATCCTAACATGCTTCAACAACCTAAGGAAACGACAAGATGATGTGATCCCGTGTAGGGACATTGATGCTACTTTGATTCTGGACTGTTTCTGACCTGCCCTTTTTTCTTTACTAAGGAGTCTTACACCCGAGGAAGAATCAAACCTAGCATGTTTTTATGAGTGCACAGCAAACTGTTTCAACCCAAGCAGACGATTCCTGCACATAAAACTAAGAGTATTCAAAGTGGCCGCGTGACATGTCAGCCTGCCTGAAGCAGCCGGCAGACAGAATGTCGCCACACCGCCGAAGAGGGCAGAGTGCCGCCAAGCGCCTGAGGCCATATAGCGAGCATACGAGGGTAGTTTCTCAGGTCTAAAATACAAATCCGCTTCAGATTGCCTCAAGTTTTGAAGGTTGACTTTAATGAATTCAGTTTGTAATGAATGCTGTATTGTCTGGTAACATTTTTTCCTAGACTGTTAAGTCACTTATTTGTCCAGTTAAATTGTCTATCATTTATAATTCATTATTAAAATTAGTGTTGAATTTCATTTCTATGTGGTAGACACCTATTACAAAATGCTTAAAAGTGTTCACAAAATTAAATACTTAAATTTATGCAATAAAAAGTATTTCCAAATATTGGGAATTAGGAATTATGATGGTGTTTCATCAAAACTGGTATCTGCATTGCTGTAATCGGCAGCACGGGCAGTTGAGAATCTGTATTGTTGGTATCTGCCAATCCCTAGTTATATTGCTGACCGGAGCGCCTAGTTAAGGTGCTGGCAGGGGTATTTGCCTTGTTATGGAGGCCCTACCTTTGTGGACTAACCCGGCAGTGGTAGGAAGGCGGTCTCATGACCCGCAGCTCCAGGTTCGAGTACTTGTTACCCTCACTGCTCGGAGTTGGGGAGCGCACCATCAGCCACTGTCTGCCTTACACTTAGTCAGGGGTTCATCAATTGCTTGCCGCTACTGAGAGGTTTTGAGTGTTGTTCTACTTCTAAGCCATTCAATGCCAGACATAGGGCTCAGAGAGCGGTAAAGAAGGTGGAGTTCAGTAGTGCCAAGCAGGTGTGTGCAACCAACCTCGTCGCTTCGAGTATCAAGACCCCACGGGGTCAAGCTCAAGCCGCTCGAAACACGGGGAGACGAACTTCTCCCATTGGGAACTTCATATATTTTTCCAACGCAACTAGAACCGGCAGTGGATACCACCCGGTGGTTCGGGCTCTAGTCACCAGATGATACTCAGCTCGGGATTGCCAATTCCTACTTGAGCAGCCAGGAAAGCAATCGGTGGAATCGCCACCACCTGACTGACCACTTCCACAGCCCCTGAGACTTGGAAGACAATGGAGACCAGCCGACAATCCTACAGAGCCTCTGCCACTCCGCAGAAACCAAGTACGTCGAACTCTGGTAAGTCGACGTTGCCCCAGAGGGCCCGTCCACACTGTCAACACTAGTGACCAGTAAAAGTCCAAACTAAGTTCCTTAGTATAAGTGCGCAAATACCATGGCGCAAACCCAAAAGCTACTTGTACACAGACAGTTCAAGCGACATGCGTCACACATTTAGAGAATAATTCTTCATACTGTGAAATAAGAAAGTATAATTCAACAACTGTAAGATGTGGAAAGATCCTGTTTTATGTTAAATGCACCCATGGGTGTTACGTATTGACATATATTTTATAGGTATGTATCCAGCCAACATTTCTTGTTTGTGAACGATGATAACTTTGCTACAATAATCAATGAAGCCAGATGCATGTACATCTCCTGAATACAGGATGGTTTCTGACTGTGTGGATGCGAACGAGATGAAGCTGTTGATATCTCACGAGCCTACAAAGGCTGGAGGGAAGAAAGAAAACAGAGAAGATGCTGCCTCTGCCACCCATGCTTGCACACTGACCCTGCATGCCAAGAATTTCCACACAACTCTGCCTGCCCTCTTCACACCTCCCTCTCCTGACCTGCTACAATCCAGCAGCACACACCTGCAAATTGCGAATGCTGTGTAATGCTTTGCAGCAAACTGTTCCACCTACCAGAAAATATTATGGCATTACAACTTCTTAACTGCAATCACTGGGCTACTTTCATGGCATACCAGAACACACGTTCTATCCACTGTCTCGGTCGCTGCTTGCGTGATCTGACATTCTACACTCTCCGTCTTAGAGTGCACACACATTCACCTCTGTCCGTACTTCCGATCTGAGCCTGCCAGACCAGTGCCCTCCACACTTTGGACTTTGGGCTGCTAAGCCTGAGGACAAACCTCAGCCAGCATCTTGGAAACAAGTCTTCGCTCTGTCACACAGACACTGCTGATTCACTGATGATAAAATGTTCACGAACATGGATAAGAAAAAAAAACTTTCTGTTACAGAAAGATATTGTGAAATTCAAACCACATTAACTAAACAATAAAGAAAGAAAATAATTATTCTACATGAACTGCCTACAACTTAGAAGCCACAAAAAACCTATTCTTTTCACCAATGGCAGCCGCAATTATTAAGATATGCAGACAACACAACCAAGACCCTGAATAGCTGTATATTAATTGCAGAATGCTGGACACTAAATTTTAAGAACTATTTAAATAAAAATATTTTTGTGAGTTCAGATCTGTCACAATCTTCACAACACCACCCAATGTCTTGTCCTGCTACTGCTGTCATTATTTACCCATCTCCTAGCTGACAAGCCAGACGATAGATCCAGACCAAATACATTTTCTTATTAGCTGTGAATCACTTTTGTTACCATACTTTGAAAGCAGTATAAGAATGGTTGGACTGGAGGTCATAAAGAACAATAATCATTGATACAACAGAATACAAAACTATATTTGCGGAAAAGCTATAAAGGTTCTTTGTAAACAGGAATAAATAATGTGAGAAGCAAGGTGATGGTAAGTTCAATGTGCATGGAGAAACAAAGTGACAGGTTGACGTGAGGAGTACTGCTATCTGCAGTACTTCTGGATCAGCATAACTAGCTTCTGGTACAGGAATGACTGTCTGCAACAAACAACACAGTTCTGTTACAGACATAACGCATGACACGCAACTTGCTCCAACTGTGTCAGGGTTTCATTTACATCGGCACTATCATGCACCAACTGCACATTTGTTGCCACTGTGCCAGATGTTGCGATTCAGTGTTGGAAACTTATGCAAACATTAATCAAACTAACAGAAAAATTACAACTGTAAGATCTGACAATGGAATCAAATATTTTAATAAAGAATTTGAAAACTTCTTATCTTGACTCTAGAATAAGGCATCGGCTAACTATTAAATATACACCAGAAACCAGGACAGATAAAGATGGTCATTGAGTAGTTCAATATATATTTTGCTGTTTACTGGCCATTGCATGATTACTATTCATACCTTAATATTTAGAATTAATAAATCAATGCTTCTGCATTTTCATTTTAATCATAAAATTAATTGGATATGGGCCCAGACACCATATATAAAAGTTGGAATACAAAGTGGAAATACTAAATAACTGAAGAAAACGTTAAGATCTTATTTGATATGACCTAGACATTTTTATTTAAAGTCACTAAAAATTAGTAATTCATCAGGTAATAATAGTTACATGCCCATGGAGAAACTAATTGCAAGAGAAAACTATGGAGATTGGAAATTTGCCATGAAGCCTTATTTACAACTGGATGGATGACTTATGAGTGTTGTGGAACTTTGGATGAAGCAAAGGACAACAAGTATTATCAAAAATAATCCTTGCAGTGGACAAAATAAACTATTTGCACATTAACAAGAAGTTACTGATATAACTAACGAGCATACTTTCCTCTACATAGGTGCAATTAATTTTTAAAGAAATTCTTAACAGTTGAGTTGGTAGTTAGGACTTGGACATTACGTTGAAAGAAATATCATTAGAGATGAAGCCAGAAATAAATGCAATTGTAGTCAGACAATTACAAATACACATGTGCACTACATAAAACCTCGTTAATTTAAAGTTGATTAATTCGAAATCAAATATAATTCAAAGTGTTTATTCACTCCCAAACAGAAAAATAGGTTTTTATATGCTTAAGTTTGGTTAATTCGAAATTTGTCTTTTATGTAATTCGAAGTTGGATTTGATCTTAAAGTGTACGTGAAGTTCGGATTAATTAATCAAAGCTATAATAATTATGAAGATAAACATGCATTGCCTACACTGTCGTGGGTGCACACAGAGTAAACCAGCAATGAGTGGCAGCGCAGCAATCAGCTGACACAGCCACTGCTGCCGCCCGCCACACTGAGGTCATTGATTGTGCCACAGTTTTCTCATCTGTTGACTGGTTTTCATCTTCCCTTCTGACCGCTGAAGAGGTGAAAAGATGTAACAGATAGTATCACGCACTGCCTGAAGTTAGGAGAGTAGGACAAAGAAAATTCCGGGCTGCATGTTGTGACAGTTGCCTCTAAAGGAGGAGGTGTGTTTGGAGCAAGAGGATGAGAATACAGATGATAGGAAGATGTACAAACTGGGAAGGGAGAAGAAGAGATGAAAAAGTGAGTAAGGGTGTGGAAGAGAGCTTACAGAAAAGGAGGGAGGGAGGATGGAGGAAAGAAGGAAACTCGGTGCGGTGTAGAGACAATTTGATGAGGGATAATGTATAGGTATAGGAGGGTAGCGGTGTGGGCGGCGTGGCTAGTGGGAAGGTAGACTGTAGATGGGGGGAGGGGAGCAAAGACAAATAAGAAGGGAGCGACTTTTTGAGAGGCCAGACCCAGCTAAAGGCGCTTATGAAAAGTCACCTGGTAAACTCAATCAGGTTAAAACTTTTATTCGGTGCATTCGAAAAGTGACTGAGTTACAGTTAACTCACGTTCGGAAAGACACCCGGATTAACTCGATCCTTGACTCGATTAACTCTGGGCTAACCCTGCTCGACAGCACGGCAAACTTGGTCTAGCAGATGACATACGTGAAAATGGCACGTATGTAAACATTGCAGTAACAAAAACAAACAAATAAACGAAAAATTTTTTTTTTTTTGAAATCTGAAAATGATCACAATATGTAAAATTATAAATGTTTAGCTACTTTGGCCAATCATTGTAGCATGGATATTAAATTTTATACTTAACTGAGACTGAATACAAAGGTAGTGTATTATCGCAGTACTGCTTAATGTAATGAATTTTTTTCACGTTGTTTGTTCATCATAATTTAACAAAATCTCTTCATAGTCATCATCATCGTCATTTAGCACAGTATTTTATAACTGCACAAATATTCTTTGAGTTCCCGCCGTCTCAAAACCAGAGTTACTCTAAAACGTTCAAAGCAACCTGGTTAACCGCAAGTGATCGTGTAAACCTGGTCATGTGACCGAATTAACCCAGTTAACTTTACCAGGTTACTTTTCATAAGTGCCTTAAGGGAGGGGTGCATCCTGACACGAAAAACGCACTGCACTTGTCTCCAGTGCCTGGCTGGCCGGCCAGGCAGTTTAGGATTGAGAACTGGCAACAACACTGTCACCCCCAAACCCATAAACAGTATCCACCACCTTTCCAATCACGCCGCTTGAAAAAATTATTCCAGCAGGCATACAAGGATATGGCATCCCCCTTTCAACTTGATCAACATTAGCTGGAACTGCATTCATAGTAGAGGCAGCGAGAGGATACTGGTTACCACTGGTGCAGTTTTTAATCAAACTTTACCATTTTTTTGTTTATTATATTTTGGTGTAGCAATTAAAGGTAACAATTACAACACCTATATTTTACAGCACGTGAACATATAATTAATTACCAAGGTAAATGCAACAAACTTATTTTTTGGGCTTTTCCTCTGAATTTTTGCCTTTTTTAAATCAAAAATTTTTATGGTTCCCCAAAACATGGTTTAACTTCGAGAGGGTAGTTATTCCTGGGGCCGTAGTTGTGTTTACTTTGGAAAGGGAATATGTGCATTTCTTTAATACACATAAACAAACTTTTCTTTCAATTTGATAATTCAAAAATATGTAATTCGAAGTAGAAAAATTAGGTCCCAAACACTTCGAATTAACGAGGTTTTACTCTGGGACTCGAACTCAGAAAACCTCCTACCATAAGCTAGCATGCAATCAACTGTATTCCGGAGGTCGGATTCGGAGCATCAACTTCAAATATAATCAGTTTAATGTTTCGC
The DNA here is from genome assembly GCA_029891345.1 of Dryococelus australis. Taxonomy (NCBI): domain Eukaryota; kingdom Metazoa; phylum Arthropoda; class Insecta; order Phasmatodea; family Phasmatidae; genus Dryococelus; species Dryococelus australis. Next base: position 200,233,445 of record CM056993.1, on the reverse strand, counting down.
ATGATAGAGTTTATTAACATAAAATATTACTGTGTTGTCATTTTGAAAATAAGAGACTGAGTCACTTAAAACATGCAAGTTTACATGGCCTACCACAGCACTACTTGTATGAAGAATTAGGTTGACATCAGTTGATCGGTCCCAGGGATATGGCATAAAGCACTTTATTTTTTTCAATTGATACTACTGTACAAAATTGCCAGCAAAAAAAGAGAGTCTGTATACATTGTTTCTAATATATACTGTCAACATACACAGTTTGATTGAATTTGGTTAACTGTTTAATGTGATGCATGCCTAATGAGGAAGGTTTTACTGGTTTAAGGCTGTTCACATCAAACTTTGACCAACAACATTTGAGGTTAAGAGCAACATCAACTTTGTTTATGTTATTGCACAGAAAATAGGTTTTCGCCATGGCCAATTTTACAGTTTTTACTCGTGATGCCAGAATTAAGATGTACATGAGGGAACCTTAGTGTTTGACTGGCGCATGGCCAGTGTACACAACAGGTCTGGTGGCCTGTCCGAGAAGAACAAAGTCCAGAGACACTGTCATGGCCCTGCAGATGGGCTAACCCATATGCAGTGGTTTACCTTATGGTTATTTGCTCGGCTGGAGACTCCATCTGTGTCGTGGTGATGGTTGGTGGCCGTTCCTGTCATCCTTGGGACGTAAAGTGTCCTTGCTGGGCTGTTGTGACTGGTTGAAGACTGCTGGCGGCTGGAGAGGCAGTCACTAAGCCACTGATTCGTTTTCTCCATAGGGGGATGGAGTCTCCTCTTCTTAATGTCTCCACCATGGAGGGAAGCATACCGGCAGTCTTAATCAGAAGGGGAAGTAAAGGTGTCGGGAGTGTTGAGGCCTCTCAGATTTACAGGCAGTGTGAGCTCGGCCCTGCTTAGTTAAGGGTAGGCTATATGCCACAGTTTGAATTACTGTATTTACTTGTGTATAGCACACCCTTTTTTTACCAAAATAGAAGAAAAAAAAGACGAATGGGGACTGGTAGTCATAAATTGTCCAGGGATGTTGAGGGAAGTGGCGGACTGTCTGTTGTCTCATCTCTCGCTCTTACATCACTCCTCTCTCTTTCTCTCTCAGCAACCCTTCAGCTATGTGTAGGTCGCAACCATGCTTCCCCCCCCCCCCCTAAATGGCATCCTGTCATGCTACAAACCACAGCTACCATGTGCTAACTCCCCCCTCCCCCTGTAATAACACCCATATGATGCCGGTCAATAATACTGCCATCCCTCTTTGTTTCTGTGCCAGAGGCTAGCGAACCTATGTCTGGTGGTGGTGGAGGTGGGGGGGGGGGGGAGAAGGGACAAGGATATTTTTTTTTTGAGAAGGGTAGTGTGACATTCTAGCGAAGCAAAAAAAATTACAGCCGGTCACTACTGAAAGGAGGAAAAATAAAAAAACGAAGCCGGAAGTGTTGAGTAGTAGGAGCGTCAGGGTTTCAGATTTCTTTTTAATTTTGGTTTTTCACACCCAAGTTATTTAATTAAGTATTTTCCAAACATATCACCATCACCACACATTAATGTAAAAAAGAATAATTTGTTCCATACTTACTAACAGGGTGCCACAAATTATTGGTGCAATTTTATTAGAAATTTTTTTTCCCCCTGGAACTTATTGCAAAAATCATGGTGCGTGCTATACACGAGTAAATACAGTACTTTTGGAGGCGGAAGCTACCCTTCACAACCTTCTCTGCAAGCCTCCCTTCTGAGAGTATGGCATAGGTGATAGGTACAAAATACAGCCTTGCAAAAGGCAAGCCAGAGACTCAACTACCTAGTGCGTACGTTTAAGTAAACACAGCCGCACAGGCAGGAACGGCACCCTTTGCTCCATTCGTCTGGCCCTCAACAGAGCATTGTACAGAGCGTTGGATTGCACTCCAGCTGCTTGACAGGATGCTTAGGTGTCGTATTCACAGGGGGTTGATTTATCAATGATACTTCGAACTCCTTTCCGGCCCTAAAGAGAGCAGTGGCGGAGTATGGAAATAGCTCAATTGCTTAATTCACCTGGTGGAGGAGTTTCTAGAGATATAGGCTTTACTGAAGTCTACCATGCAGTAGAGCTCGGGTAGCCATCTAATATGTGTTTTCTGGCTAATAATGTTTGCTGTACGTGCTCGTTGGGGTCAGCAGCAAACACTAGCTCAAAATTTGCTGAGTGAAATTTTGAGATTCTGAATACATACAAAGTTGTAAAGATCATTGATTAAAAAAAGAAAATAAATAAAAGATCATTTATACTGTTCACAGAAAGTTTATTGCAGTCTCTTCAAAATTATCAGCAATAAAAACAATTGACACTTGCAGCAGATAAACAAACTCAAGAGACAGAACGGCCATCTTTACAAAACAAAACTTCTCACTTCGAAACTCAATAATTATGAAGACGGGAGAGAATCACTACTTTTCTCTCCCAGCGCCCTACTGACTCCTCGCGCAGACGGAAAATAAATTTAATAGACTAGAAAAAATTTCCGCAATAAAGACAAGGTTGAAGTCACAGGCATTTGTCGGTGCGAGTGAAATGGTCACTCGCCAAAAGCTATTCGGCTGACAACTGATGAAAGAACTATGACAACTAAGAAACTGTGTTACTTGTGAAAAACTTGATATGACAACGAAGAAGTTGCGCTTATAAAATATATATATATTAATTGAATGTCTCATCAAGTAAACGTGGTCCAATCTTCACTCGGTGTGCTAATGTCTAAAAATAGGCAGTAAACTCTGACATGACTCTCAAATCAAAGATTACATGCGCGCTAGCGGTCACGTTGGCAAACTTTGACCTCATTACTCTCGTTGCATCAGATGGTGTATTACAGGGGATATGCATCTCACTTCCTAACCCTTTGGAAAAGTTTCACTGTCATCCTATGATGATATTACTACTGATGCAATGATTCAACTAAAATTATAAATGTGGAAAAACGAACATACACAAAATAGAAACTAATTATTATTGTCACAATCTCCTAAATATTAAATTAATTACTATCCTTTACACACAAATATTGAAATTAATTAAATAATTCAGAAATTTGTAAATTGTAACATATTGCAATGCTACAGGCTTTAATTACACAGAAGTCTGCCGGCTTCACTCTGGCAGGCTGCATTTACGTAGGAACAACACAGTGACACTCAAGAAATTAGCACGCAGAGAACAGTTTAGCATATCACGTGTCATATTGAATGAGTAAAAACACGGTGGCCCCCGTAAAATCGCCTACACTAATTCCAATTAACAGCGAACTTCAGACTAACATAAAAGGCCAGGTGAAGGTAACTTGGGTAAAAGCTAATTGGGGTAAGAAAGGGGATAATTCCTGCTAGGTAAGTATTGAACAACAAGACTTAACTACTGTCTGGTATTATTAAGAAACCAAGAGGTGGTTAAACTAACAGAAGGGCAGTGTTAACTAGTTAACTATTGCCGTCACCATCCAGTGAGGCCCGGTCCTGGAGGGAAATGACTACTACCATTACCAACTGGGGTCAATACCAGGGGGTGGTAAGGAAGGGGCAGACGTCTTTACGAGCCATTGAAGGTCCAGTCTCCCAGAGGCAGAGGGGTCTGTGGCTACTGCAGAAGTAGCTTCTGGTGGGGTTGTCTTCAACTGGCAGAGACTGTCTTTTGATGGCTGCGCCAGCCCTTTTATACAAACTCTTGGTGTTGGCCAGAATAGGCAAAGGGTGAGGAAGGAGATAAGCTCCTTCCCTGGAACTTGGTGTCTGTCATCTGCTAGGCAGCGTTATCACTGTTGCAGCAGGTTTCAACCCTTATCTCTGACACAGGGTGCAAGTAGAATAGGTGCTGCCCTCCCTCAGTGCGCTGTGGAACTACGTGGCCTTGGTTGGAGGGAGCAGTGTTTTAGTCTGGCAGTATTATCTCTCCTACTCAGTGAGTGAAAAAATTACTGCCCTAGGACCGTTGAAATTAATAAACACATTATTATCAAAAAATAGCTCTGGGAAATTATTTAACACAACACACACATGATCCACAATAGTACAAGTATTTATTTAATACATTCGGAAAGACATTGAGATGCCTAGCTCTGCACAATAGTAAACAAAAAAGTTAGTGTAAATATTACACAAATGGCAGGCTACGGCTACCTGCATGAATATGAATATCCGTGTGAGCTAAATGTGACAGAGAGATCAGTCCTAGCCGCCCAGGAGGGAAGTCGTCTCGACCTACTATCTCGGATATTCCAGGGAATGGTTTACGGGTAGGGATTCAGGTGAGGATGTAGATACACCTCTGGCTGGTGGTGTGGAGACGTCTACTTGCAGTGACTTGACGCGTGGTTCTTCGAAGACGTAGGAGACAGTTTCTTCGACATGTGAGCCTAGTAGTGTCTAATCTCTCAAATGGCTCAGTCCTTGCGGACTGGAGTGTCTGAGCAGCGTACTTACTCACGGAGACTTACTCAGGTAATGCCGGCGTGAGTAGCCTAGTGGTCAGAGTCCTGAGGTACTGGGTTCGAGTTTTATATACAGACTGAAGGTGCAGACCTGTACCACTTACCCCTGTCTTGCTACGAAGCCTTGCTCAGGCTGTAAGGGCAGGTTGGCAAAACCTTGCTCAGTCTTGCTGAGGTCCTCGGCCTTACACAAGTTGGAGGGCCGACAAACACTCTTGTGTGTGGATCTTGCACCTCCATATACACCTGGAATATCAGTTTGTGGGCTGTCCAAGGGGTACAGTGGTTGTTATCCTCTCTCCACAGGGGTTGGTTAATTCAGAGTTCAGCACTGCAGCGCCCTTTCCTTATATCCCCAATTGGAGACTGCTGACATTTTTATCACCTCTGCTCAAGGCTCTGGTGACTGCAATGTCCTTGTAGCGGGGGTGCTGTGATCCTGCATTCTCTCTTGGAACTCACATCTCTGGCTTACTGGTGACGATGGTTCCGTCTGAAAATAAAATCTTGAGAGGGAAATATGGGCAACTGCATGGCGGCTTCGGTGGACAGTACAATTTCGTAAATTTATTTCTAGTGTTTGTGATCACCTACTAGGCTGGGAGTGATCCTGTAGGCACGAAAATTATTGTTCTGCTGCTGTATTACTTCCCCACGACCCTCCCAATTCTTGAGATGGGATGATGTGGAAAAGTAGAGTATGCATCCTAGATGCGCAGGGACACGCCATGCATCAACTGTATCTACTCCTACGGGTGTTGCCTAGAAGGGGCCAAAGTATTTGGTGTGTAGACGACGTTGGCGTTTACTGGGGCTTCGGCACACTGTGCTAGGTGGCAGGTTGTCGAAAGGATCTCTCCTACAATGAGTTGCGGTGGAGAGTAAGGAGTGGAAATTTCTATGGCACAAATGCGATGAAGGAGTGTAGGTTTGGAGCACGGGCGCGGCTTGTCATAATCTCCGGCAGGGGCTGTGGTGGAGAGAACAAAATCTAAATGACTGATGACTGCTTAAGCAGGCGGTTAAATTCTGCTGGGACCTTAGGCATGAATGCAGTGAAATCCTGGAGCACACTAGCGTTTAAGGGCAGCGCCCCACTATTTATACACCGGCTGGTCATTCCCCTTCGACCTCTCAATAAGTGTGGTAACTAGAGAGGGGTGTAGCTGTGGCATAACTTCCTCACGGTTATTTAATTAAAGTATTTTTCAAACATTTCACAATCACTACTACACATTAGTGTAAAGATAGAATAATTTGTTACTCACCTACTAACAAGGTGCCACAAATTGTTGGTGCCCTTTTATCTAAAAAAAATTTTCCCCTGGAACTTGTTGCAAAAAAAATTATCTGCACTATACACAAGTGAATATGGTAGTACAATCTTCAGGCTGGAGTGTCCGTCCATGAGCCGTTGGTAGACAGTACAAGTTGGCATCTTGTGATGCGTACCAACAATGGAAACTCTGTAGAAATCAGGCGACAAAGCTTCACTGATGAGGCGTAGTGGTGTACCCATTGTTGAAAAAGATGATACGTGTCAATAATGTGATTTACATGGTTCTAGTGGTAGTTCGAAAGGTAGTGTCGGGGATGTACATAAGATGAAAATCAATCTACTTCATGTTCAGTCTCTGAACAGTCAAGACTGATTGCATTTCCAAAAAACACATACCTATATAAAACAATCACTCACCGGTTGGCAGGTTTACAGATGCAAAGATGATCCTGTGGTATCTCATAGAACTCGCCAACACCTAGGTCTGAAATGTAGTACTTTGTAAGACACTTGCCAACTAAAGAAAGCGACCAAAGCAGATTATGTACTGTATCCCTAGCTGTTTACCAGCAGAAGACTGTGGCACAAAGTTGAACTGCATGAGAAGGCGTGACACAAATGTAGATTCAGTCTCTGTAAAACTCAACACGTCAAGGGGAACCTCTTGCAGTAGGTGTTGGAACTGTTCATGGAGTGACAGCAATCCAGGTGAGTCTGGAATGATAGATACATCACTTTACCACTGCTCTCAGGCCATGGTCTGTACAATGCTCTAGAGCAACTTCATATTAAGTAACGTGGCACAATGATCACACTCATGAGCATCAGCATTCATTATCACACTTATAAGCAGCAGCCTTCATTATCAATACAGATAAGAGTGATGGCAAAGTACTAGCATTGACAAGAAATGTTACTTTCTAATGACTCTTCAGAATGAAATTCAGAAGTATTTTAGACTTCTTTATAAATATTTCCCTCAAAATGTTTTAATTAATACCACATAATGAAAAAAGAAGCAGTTTTCAACTAAAGCTAAATTCCATTCTGTGCTGCTCAAGTGTGATAGTAAATAAATATGTCATTAAATAACACTACTTTTGTAATAAACACAGAATATTCTTACAAAGATGTATAGTAAGCATGATCGGAGCACCATAAAGTCATGGCCTGAGTCTTCTCACCAGGCACATATCAAAAGCTCTGGTATATCAACTTCCAACATGTTTTAAATTTACATATATACTGTAGTATATTCATCCAACAATTACTGTTTAGTTGTTGAAATAATTTATAAATGAAATTACTGATTAACAAACACAAATATTAATTCATCTGTTATTTTTCCTATCACAGCTTGTTATTATTAATTGTGTGTGTGAAACCAAACACTATCAAATTTTTGCAAACATAATTATGTTTTTAGGGGTTGGTTATAATCAAAATTAGCACTACAAGGCAGTTTATTCACAACTGGCAATATTGTGTATTATATGTAAAAGGTTGCTGGAGAATTTCTGTACATATTACACTACTGGACAATGAAAATGGCACACCACAAATAAATCATGTGACAACTGCAAAACAATGTACATACAGTGAGAGTATGGGCTGGTGTGTACATGATCCCATGTTGGTGCACTTGCATTTTACTGCATACCTGGCAGTGGTACCGCATGCACCAATCAGCGATCATACACACTGGCATGTAGTCAAAGCCACATTAATAAGAGAAACATCAGATGATACCAAACAAGTGTACAGAGTGAAGAAGAATGCTGGTAAAATGCCAAAGACATCACTTTACGCAACTTATGGACTTCAAGGGAGGACTCATAATCGAGCTGGAAACTGCAAGGTGCTTTCACCATCATATAGCCCACCATGTGGATGGTTCAGACCATATTGTCCGATGCTGCTGGAGCAGTTGATATGTGAAGGCCCCCACACACAGAGAGGACCGGCACACAATGGACGAGGTCGACTACCAGTCGGGAGGATCGACTGATTGTGAGCAAGGCATGGACAGATCCCATGGTGACCCGGTCCACAATACTGGGCAGTGTTGACTCCTGTGTACCCATGAACTTTACAAATTAATTGCAGAGGTGAAACTACAACCCCAGTGCCTATTATGTGTGCTGAATTAACTCTGCAACAGTGGAGGTTCCATTTGCAGTGGTGCCACATCAGAAGAATGTGGAATGCCACAGATTGGCAATGTGTGTTGTTTAGTGATGGGTGCCATTTCACTACGGGGATTGATGAACATCAGTTGTGGAGGGCCCTGGTGAACGACACAATCCCAACCTCACTATAAAGCGGCACACTTCTCTCATGGTAGGCATTATGGTCTAGGGAGTCATAGCATACAATAGCCAATCCACCCTCAACATATTATGGAGGTGCAGTGTAGCACTATAAAGTTAGCAAACAGATCTGCTACTCGCTCTATGCTATGTGGATGTAAGTCCTGGTTAATTCGAGGTAGAACAATCATAGAGAATAAGGAATGGAGTGCATATTGAAGGAATATATTACACATGTGTACACAGTATGTAGTACGGCGAAGCATGTCGTCATCAAATGATGCAATTCAACTTCTCCATGGTGCTCCAGCATTCAGACACGTCAGTGCTGTTGAGCCTTCACTACGCAATCTCTGGTGGAGCCATGCAAATTTCACACAGGAGGGTTGACGATGCGCTGGATAGTGCAGCCGGTACAGCTTCACTGCTTCCCTTGCATTTGTGTTGGCTACTCCGTACACGAGGTGTATGTTAGCTAGCTATACTCACGTAAAATGTTCCATGCTTTCATAACCAGCTGCAGGCACATACTGACTTACCAGCAGGCAAGGTGAGCTTGTCTGCTGGTAAGTCACATATGTACCGATTACATCCTCATCTGTTTCCTCAGCCACGTGCGTGGTGTGGTGGTAGTAGTGTTGCCTAACCCTGCAGTTACAGCGCACCTACAAAATTTTGAGTAGCATTTTCTCGAAAATGGTTTATACCAGAGTGATTTGGACAAAAGGATCTTTTGTCTTCATTTTGACATGGTGAGAAATAATTTGGCTCAAATTTCTCGATACTGCATAATTTTCCAAAGTTACCTGTGAAAATACTGCAACTACCCATACTTAAGGTGGATCATTCCCCGCCATCTTGGATTTTCACTATTTTAATCATAAATTCCATTTAAGATCATTTAATGAAATTTTTCGCACGACATAACATAAATAATAGCTCCTTAAGCTTAAGCAACATAATACATTTCTATATAATTTATTATTTTTTCATTAGTGTTTGAAGGCAAGCAATGAATAGTTTTTTCTTGCTTTCAGTTACAGAAATAGACCTGGTGACAATAGTCTAGTAATACATGTTTTAGAACATGTGCTATGTAATGCCTTACGCTTTGTCGAAGCCCTAAATAAAATGCAAAATCTGTGATGCAATTTCGACGAAAATTCTGAAAATCCACAATGGCAGGGATTGATTCCCCTTAAGCAATGAAGAAAGACAATTTTACCAACAAGATTTTACCATATTTACAATCTCTGTTTCATGACATGCAATTCCTATTTTTTTTTCACTCAATCTAAAATACTTCCCGATATTTTTACATTCATGCATTTCATCCTTTCATTTTCAATGCAGCATACCTCCCTTAATATTCACCACATGATAGTGTGTGTCAACGTACACCTTTCATTATTTTTCGTAAGGAATAACCTCCCAGAGTTTGGTACATGGATTCTGGTCACTGCTGTATGTACGTAGGTATGTAGAGTCATATAATGCGTAGCTGGCAATATACCTTGTATGAATCTATGACTTCAACTCAGCCCATAGGAAGCCACGGTACCCACACTGGGGATCAAACTCGGCTGCTAACGCCCTGAAGATGATTGCTACACGCCGTTGCTAGTAACACTAAATACATACATCAATCTTACGCCCCTGCCTAGCCACCCGAATGAAGCCGGCCTGCCCCTAAGCAAGCCTCAGATACCACCCGCAATCTCAGAGCTACCACACTTCCAACCCTTGCCAAGAGAGTGCAGCAACGATTACGCCATCCTCACAGGGAGGAGCCGGCAGGACGAAGATGCCTGAACAGCCCGAAGGAAGACTCCATTCAGTATTTAGGGCCAAACGAGTCCCCAGAACGCCAGCTGACGTTGAATTGCCATCACATTGGCTTCCTCTGCCTCAAACAAAAATTCTACTAGCAAAGCTTGCTTCAATCCCCCCGACACACACACTCCACTTGAGAGTGCGTACTCCCATCCCTTCAGCTCCACACTAGATGACAGTAGGGTTCGAGTCATTCTCACGACTGCTTTATTAGTTGCTCTAGATTTGCTCTTTGCTTAACAGGTCCACTTCACCTGTTATTTACATTAACTTCTGCTGGGTGCTTAGTAATAACGAAAGCCTACGAGTTAGGAGGTAGTATGAGTCACCATTATTATTCTACTTAAAATAGATACGTTCAAGTCTATGTACTGCGTTCTGATTCCAAGAATGACTTGTATTTCTCAGTCCCCTTGTGATGCCGTCCCCAAAGGGAGAGGAAGATAACCACGTCTTGCCAAACCATTTCCGACAATAGAATAGGACTACGAGCTCCCTTAACTGGGCAGTACATACCTCGCCATACAGCACACAATTCGCTGGCCACCCATACTGTGAACCTAGTGTGCAAATGCACTTGGCACATATGTATGGTAGAGCCCGGTACTAGGTACACTCCAGGAGGAAGCAACTGGACCACCAGAGTCAGCTAACCCACTCCATCCACGGCATGAGATTCACCAGTTGGAGCAATAGGACTGACGTGGCGTGACATTACATCTGGGTACTCTAGCTAGGGAATTCTTTCACCTGCCCCTTGCTTGCTTCAACAACCTGTAGCACCTACACCCATGTTATCTACCCGATGAAGAGGAACTAAGTGGCCAAATAAGAAGGCATCTACAGATCTTACAGCCAACTAATTGCCAAGTAATCCATCCCAGTCTGCCTTCAACCATTCCTCTGCTCGGGAACAAGCACAAGCCACCTGCTGACTGCAGGGGCCTCACTCCTCGGTCTCCCCATGCCATTTATTTGAGCATCCCAGAAGACCGGCGGGACACCGTCTCTGGCTCAGACTACCCATTGGTCTGGACCTCGCTAGCACCATTCATCGAGTGACACCGCCCTCCGTCATCACCCAAAGCCCAGCAGGCCCAGGGCCAGCCAGCTTCAGCCGTACACCAGTCGCCCCCTGATGAGAACCAGAGAGTCGCCTACAGCAGCAATCCAAAGGACAGCCTCAGCGCTGGCCTGCAAGTGATAAGCCAGCGTCCGGCCACTGCCAACTTCAGCACCTTAGACGCCTATCTAGCTTGCAGCCACCCCACCAGGCTGATTCTGTACACCGGCTCCTTAAGAGCCAGGGCAAGCACACAGTAACCAGCCCTTAAGGCCACCCAGGGTTCTCTGCCTAAACCCATTCAAAAACCCCCATAGACTAGATGACGCACCTAGCATCCCAGCTGACATGCGTCAAAGAAAGGGGAAGAATTTTTCGTGGTGCCCAACGTGGCGTGTTACATCCTGTTGTTCAGAAAACAAGGAAAGAGCCAGGCCAGCATGACAATGAGGAGCACAGGGAAGCAGCTCACTGCCCCAGAGACTTCAGTGAGTCATAAAACACCCCATAGCGCTCAATAACCAACCCAGAGAATGGCAGAAGCCAATCTGAACCTAGCCGAGCAAGGCGAAAACCACACAACCTTGGGACAGGAACAGATCCCAGTAACCGAGAAATGCAGTGTCCCCAACTATAGTGGAACGGGGCCGCATGAGATATTGCCCCTATTGCGAGAATCATTTTCACTATATGTACCTGCATAGGTTGGGCGGATGAACCCAGATATACAGATGGCCTAGAATTTAGGTATGATCAGTGCCAGATGAGGCCAAACCCCATTGTGCCTGGATAACCTATACCGGGCAAGGAGTAAACACCGTAAGATGCATGACTTGTACTCTGACATTGCGAAGTTTGCAGGCGAGCATAAAAGTACCAGCCTAGCAACCCTAGACTACACCACAGTATGGCATTGAGCAGGAGTTCGGATGGGCCCCAATTGCCGGAGTTCGCAAGGTGACTGCAAGACGACCCCATGGCATTCACGCAAGACTTGCAAGAGGGAGTTCAAGGACAATGGAGCATCCCCCCCCCCCCCAAACAACAGGTCATGAAAGCGAGAAAACAGTTAATGGGAAAGGCTTTGCAATGGTGGAACAGGTAAGGAGAATTTACTACAGAATGGTCTCAGATCTGTTTCCATCTCACCATGCAGTTTTCCGAGGAGGAACTCCTAGCCTGACTAACATCAGAATTTCAGAATTTCATAGCCGGACACAAACCAGTTAGGAAGAGGCAAAAATTTTCATACAGAGAAAGATGCATATTTACCCCGAACGAAGAAAAGAGAGCCGTGTGTGCATAATAGCATGCATGCTGTTACCAAAGCTATGTAATTTTCTACAGATTACCTGGCCCCAGTCAATGGAATAACTGGTGGAGCGTGTGAGAGAGGCACAGAAAATATGTGGTGCAGGCGGCCTTGGAGAGTAACCAAGGAGGCAAAGGAAAGAAGGAAGCAAAGCAGAAAGAGGGGTGGACACATCTCCTTACTCACTCACCCTTCTGCTCTGTCTCCCCCACCAGCCCTCCTACCACCCCTGTACTTACTAAGTTCTGGTTCTGCCTTGGGAGGCATTTAAACACTAACTGCCCCGCAAAGCCTGCAAGATGGCAGACAACAAAAGAAGGGAGTCCGAGCGAAGGAAGCCCACCCCACCTCCGTGCTATGGAGAATAAGAATGACCAGTCCGGTATCACACTCCAGACATTAGTAGACGAGCCCACACTTCTAATGCTCCCTGTATTAAAGTGAGGATCAACCAATCAATTACCACTGCCACGATTGACACGGCAGCCACCGAGAACTTCATTAGAAGCGACTTACACACCCCCTATCAAAGAGCCCACCTGACACCCCAGGGAAGGAAAGTACAGATGTTGCAGCCGGATCGCCTCCTCCAGATGGAAGGGAAAATAAAGCTGGCAGTCAAAATCAACCAGTAAACCATTCACGTGGAGTCACTGGTGATATACGAAATAAAGGAGACGGTGATGTTGGGACAACCCTGGTTCCAGCAGCAAAAGTGCACTGTAGATTGAGGGCAATACCATGTGCTACTCGGGGAGAGGGGAACCCCTTGACGGTCCAATGGGAATCAAGCACACATCATTTCCCACCGCACAGCCCCACCATGTAAAATTGAGGAGCCCTTGCAACTACAACTGCAGATGAGATGAACCCCGCTGAGCCACCACCAACAGCAACATCTACCCTGGGGTGAGACGGCGAACAAGGATACTCAGACTTGACCTCAAACCACCGAATCCCGAGACAGAGAAAGAAAAATCAAATGCTGACCCCGAGGACAGATTAGACCTTATGCAGCTGGAACAGCGTTCTCAGTATCTAGAGACCAAGGGGCGGAGGCAGACACCAACGAAGTGGAGGTGGACAACCCATCAGAACCAGAGGAGGAAAATGACACGTGACCCCAACCCCGAGAACACTCGCCGCCCTGACAGGCAGAACCCACACTTTTGGCAGACCCAATAGACAACCTGGGCTGAACCAAGTGTGGAATGCACCAAACTCTACCGGACACCTATGGGGGCAATGTTATTCCGGACCCTACCCTCCACGCCGACCAGCTTCCGGGGGAAACAACCCGACCAAGGACAAGAAGGATCATCCCCGGTCGGTCCACAGATTTCAAGGAGAAGCTCCCTGGACCGGACACCAAAGCAAGTCTCCATGCTGCCAAAAGTCATCGTGGAGGAGCTTAGCAGAGCCGAGGGTGGGGGGGAGCACCAAGAGCCCTTGCCTTCAACTGCCACCTCAGTAGATGCGGGGAGCGGCAGAACCTCGGTGCTGGATGGCCCAGAGACCTCACCGCTCGCCCCTGATGCCAACAACCCCAGTAGAGCCGACGAGGTGGGGGAGCCCAAAAAGCACTCACTTCCAACGGTTACCCCAGCCGATGAGGGGCCTAGCCTGTCAGCAGAACCAGACGGTACTGAGACGTCAACCACCAACCCCAAACCGATGAGTCCAGCAGCCCAACCAAGAACCAGCGAAACCCACCAGATGCATGCCTGCGTATGTCAGACGGCCTACCAGGGGCATGTAGGTCGGTACTAAGAGTCGCCCTGGCGATTCATGTGGTCCTACTTACACAACACTCAGCATTAGTCATACGCCGAGGCCGCCACAACCAGTAGAACCTGAACAGTGACTCACCAAACAGACTTTGGTAGGAAAGACCTCCCCATATAACAAGTGGGTCATTAGTATCACGTTCAACACACTGCCTGAGGGAACCAACCAATTAGTGTGCAGACTAAGTGTAAATGGTACAGGGTGAATCGAACTGTGATAACTCACGTGCCAAAGACGGACTAACCAGGCTCAGAAAACACCCCCCCCAGCAACCTAGATGGTCAACAAGAATCCGTGTGACCTGCTTTCGATAACACGTCAAGTGTAAAGACTGCTACTGAACTACAAAGCAGCACCCAGAGATGCTGAAATTATACATAATAATGTGACTGTTGTGTAATTTTGAGTGTCATATGTTTTTACTCTTTTGTAGGTGACCCGTATGCACTTGCATGGTTAGGTATGTAAATATTTAGTATATAAAAGGGTAACTGACATTAGCAGGATGTAGTACTTACATACTGGCCTAAGTGACAGAAGGCTTACCAGCGGTCTAGATTTGCCCATTGTCACACGTAAATTACCTGCTGTGAGATCCATAGGAGTGGCCACAGAGCAAGGCCCTTTGTTAACATGCCTTCAGCCCCATGGGAGGTACAACTAGAGTATTACACATCCATTGCGAGTTTGGGTTTGAACACATCCTTGTTTTTTTTCAGTGCTAAATACACGTATATGTATGTATTTGCATTTCCAAGTCAAACTGTATTAAATGATGTAGAGTACCCACAGCTATCAGCTGTTCTGTGAGAGTGCCACATCTTTTTTAAACAAGAAGGGTGCATGCATTCACCCGACACTGGTACAAATCCCGTCACACTTACAAGTAGGTTGAAGCCATTAGTGGACCCTTGCCTCACCCAACCACAACATAGAAGAGAGAGACAGTACTAGGCGGACAACCAGCCGCCAAGCGCCAGCCACGAGCAAGCGTACAGAAAAGCGGGAGATACAGAAGGCAATGCCAGAGACTTCTAGTGACAGTTCTACATCCATGCGATCCCAGAGTTCCACAAGCCGAGTTTACATCACAAAGGAGGGGGTTGAATTGTCGCATGACACGTAGCTGGCAATATACCTTATATGAATCTACAACTTCAACTCAGACCAGGGGAAGCCATGGCACCCACACTGTGGATCGAACCCAGACTGTTACGCCCTGAAGAGGATTGCTACATGCCGTTGCCAGTAACACTAAATATATACATCAATCTTGTGCCCCTGCCTAGCCACCCGAACGAAGCCGGCCTGCCCCTAAGTGAGCTTCAGATACCATCCGCAATCACAAAACTACCCCACTTCCAACCCTTGTCAAGAGAACACAGAAACGATTACGCCACCCATACAGGGAAGAGCCAGCCAGCCGAAGATGCCCTAACAGCCTGAAGGAAACCAAAGGAAGACTCCATTCAGTATTTATGGCTGGACGAGACCCCAGAATGCCAGTTGATGTTGAGTTGTCATCACATTGGCTTCCTCTGCTTTGGCACCCCAGCAGCATGCCCAACCACTGCCATGCTAGGGCTGTATGCATCAACTTGAACTTCTACCACTGAAGCTTGCTTCCAAACCCCCCTCCCCCCCTCCCCCAAGACACACACTCCAATTGGGAGTGCTTGTTCTCGTCTCTTCAGGACTATACTAGACGAGAGTAGGGTTTAAGTCATTCTCACGACTGCTTTATTAGTTGCTCTAGACTTGCTCTTTGTTTAACAGGTCCCCTTCACCTGTTATTTACATTAACTTCCGCTGGTTGCTTGGTAATCACGAAGGCGTAAGAGTTAGTTTGGGTCACTGTGTTTAGTCTGCCAAGAATAAATACGTTCAAGTGTTAACACTGCGTTCCGATTCCAAGGTTAAGTTGTACCTCTCAATCCCCATGTGATGCCGTCTCCCAAGGGAGAGGCAAGTGACAGCATCTTGCCGAACAGTTTACGACAATAGAGTATGAGTGCGGGCTCCATTAACTGGGCAGTACGTACGTTGCCAAACTTCAAACAATTCGCTGGCCACCCGTACTGTGTACCCAATGCGCGAAGACACTTGGTGCACATGTACGGTACAGCCCCTTACTAGGTACAGTCCACGAAGAAGCAAATTGTCTACCCGAGTCAGCTAACCCACTCCATCTACCACGCAAGATTCGCTGGTTGAAGTGCCAAGTTTGAGGAGGTGTGACCCGGTAGCATTGAGTGGTTCAAGACTAAGCTTTAGCACCACCCCACGTCAGCTAACCCTCTTCATCTACCGCGTGAGATTCATCGGTTGGAGCGCTAGGACTGATGCAGCATGAAATTACTGCATCTGTGTTCTTCAGCTAGGAACTTGGGTCACCTGCCCCTTGCTTGCTGCAACGACCCATAGCACGTACCACTATGCCATTCACTCGACGAGGAGGAACTAAATAGCCTAATAAGAAGGCATCTACAGCTCCTACAGTTAACCAATTGTCAAGTAACCCATCCCAATCGGCCTTCAGCCTTTTCTCCGCTCAAGAACAGGCAAAAAATGCCCGCCGGCTGCAGGGGTCTCACTTCTCAGTCTCCCCTAGCAATTTATACGAGACACCCCGGATGGGTGGGACATCGCCTCTAGTCGTCGTCTGTCTCCGGCTCGGACTGCCTATGGGACTGGGCCTCGCCAGCACTGTTCATCGAGTGCTCAAAAAAGTATGTTCAAAATAAGTTTATCTTTTCAAATAAATAGATATTTCATTAAGAAATCATCTTAATTTTCTCATACAAAGCATTTGAAAATTGACATTGCAGTCAGTAAAATGTGCTGCTCGATATTAATAAACATTTTTGGTGACAAGGGGGTACAAATGTTTATGCTTCATGCTTCTGGGGTATCATTTATTCTTAAGATATCTTCCTATTAATTAAAATTAATATTTCATATAAATACAATTTAGATTTTATACAGAAGATGTTTAAACAGTTTTCACTAGGTAAAATGTGCACTTTGACACACCATTTATAGATTCTGTAGGGGTAAAAATTTATTAGTTTATACTTTTAAGAGGGTAGCAATTTTACAGAGTCACTCTCGTAAGGGAGTTTACTGTATATTATGAGATGCAGCATCAAAACATGCATGTATATATTCACATTTTTAAGTACAAAAGAATCCAAGATAGTGCTACATTAAACACTGTTAATCTAGGTCGACAAACGAGGATTGAAGGCATAGTGAGTTGACAGTGAGAATCAATAGGTTGCTGTGTATAAGTAAACTATATACTGAACATGATTGGGCAATCTGAATGATATGTATTGTGTCATATTGGTAAACTAAACCCAGGTTAAAAAAAAAATACCTTTACGTAAAGCCTGCATACGGACATTTAGTTAATTCCATTATGGCAGACACAAGGTAAAATAATTTTCCTTGTACAGAAAGTTAACTTCAATTTTGTATGTTACAGTGAAATATTGTTCCATAGATATCACAGGGTATTTGGGCCAAAATTGAAAATCTACATTAAAGTGAAATATACATTCATGTGAAGTAAGTTGTTATAACAAAATTTTACTGTACTACACTTTACATAGTAACGTGACTGACGCAGTGTTGATGTGTATATGAGAACTACAAAAGTATAAAATTAGTAGAAAGGAAAAAACACAGCAGAACTTAAGCAACACAATAGTACTAGAAATCCACACATTACAAATTAACACTAGTAGTGTACACTGGCGGCTAACTGCACAAGATGTGAAGCATACAGGTGGCATAATGGGGGGATAGCGAGAGGGATACTCACCCTGCCGGAGCTCCTGCACCTCGATGGAGGGCCACAGCAGGAACTGCATGGTGTGCCGCAATGCGGCCAGTGGAGAGCCCTTGTGTGGCACACTGTAGAAAGCCACCGCCTTCGAGCTGTGGCAGATACACTGCAGTGCCTCGTCTCTGCTCTGCCATGCTGACACAAAAAACACTCTGCTTGGATATTACTCTTTACCAAACACACTTAGTTCTTGACTTTGATATGTGCTGCTTATATATCTAATTTAATACGAATATGACTCATCGCCAAGAGTACCTCTTCCACCACTACAGACGTGAGCGACACGTTGTGTACCCTACAGGCAGCAGGAATCTATAAGCGTATTTTCCCACCTGGAGGATACGCAACCCAGCAGGCATGTAGCCCCCTTCCCCCGCGCTGAGAGCCCCAACAAGCTCCCCAGACCTTGGGCAAGGCCAAGCACCACAGACGAGGCACGAAGCAGAAATGCTGACCAGAGTATTTCCACGCCAACTAGGTGCAGAAGGACGTCACGCCTCCCCTGCAACACCAGCCTACAAGCTTCCTCTATATAAGTCAGGATCTTGCAGAGATCGAGAGTCATTTTTGTTCCATCTCTTGCGACATCCTACAGCACTGCTGCCAGTGCTGGGACCGTCCGAGATCTTTGAAGAATTCAGTACGCCCCCTGCGACTACTTCAATTTCTACGACCAGTAAAAACCCATCAACCAGCAAACACGATTACCAATATGTTAAATTCACTTTGTCTCCTCAAGACATCTTTATTAGACAGTGTACAAGTATATATTTTCTCGTTGAGCTAATTCTTTCCCATTCTCTATTACAACCAGGTCGCCTACTCCTGACCAGCGTAGCAACCTTCAGCACTCAATTGCCTGGTAGGAGATCGCACACGTCGCATGTTTATTGAGACTTCAATAAACATACAGTTGTTTCCTACCGCTCAGCTTTTATTTCTTAGAGTATCTGTCTGTGTGCCTGTTAGATACGAGTTGCTACGTACATCTTTGATAAGGACTAGGGAATTTATAACTACCGAATTAACTTCAGCCACGGGTGTCCTTCAGGGGTCCGTCATATTTTCACACACCCATTAGACGGCCATCTGTTGCTTTCCAAACTACCACAACATTGCTTCCAGTGCCAGTGGAGAGGAACAGAGGACCCACAACCACTAGTAACACCATCACCTAGAGAGGGGCGACAGTCTCAAGTTATTGCCTTATTCCACAGCACTGCTTCCAGTGGAGATGAACCATGACTTGAGACTTGCCGTCCATTCCTGTGTGGATGCACATCCAGTGGCGGTATTAGTGACCCAAACGGCTCCCCGTCTCTCATCAGCCCGCCTAGTGTGGGGGATCAGTGGAGACTTTACAGAGCCCGGTCAGCAAGCCAAAAATGGACTTACACTATAACTTGTATTTAGTTTGTATGCGTTAAGGTGTACCCAGTTACCTGTGAGCAGAAACTTTATGTCTTTCAGCCAGAGGCATGACCGAAAGCGTACCGAGCAACATGCAGCGCTCCTCGGTGCCAGACAGTTGAGTGCACTTCCTCAACCTACACCGGAAAGGCAGGCAGAACGGGACTGCACTGCCCAACTCAGGCATGAGTCAGTATCGAAAGCTCCAGTTGTGGTATTATTTGTATCTCCATGCATACATATTCACCCCGCTTTTGGTCTAGCGGACAGAGTCCTCAACTGTCATGACTATTCATTGAACCGGTCACATCATGAGATTTTCTGGCGCCCAATGTGGGGCGTCAGACAAAAAGCTGTACGCAGTAAACAATACGAACTAGACCAACAATACACAGAGAACAAAGGGCCAACAACGATTAGTCAAGCGGACTTTGGGAGTCCTCAAAACACCCCGTGGTGCCATTAACCACTACCATGTCAGACGCAGAAGTCAATGCTGCCACTGGCGAGAACTCCGACAACGAACCCAACCTATCCAGCGGACAGTGTAGCCATGCCGACTGCCCAGGCCATGGTACACTAAGGATAGAATGCATTTACTGCAATAAACTCTTTCATTATGCCTGCATAGGTTGGCCTGAAGAGACCAAAGCTACAGACTGTTTAGAGTACCGCTGTACCGCTTGTCGACAACAGCCAAGTTTCTGTATCGAAATTACATGCCCCGGGCGAAGCATAAACCGCATAAGGTGCACAACGTGCAGTGAACCCTATTACCACCTATGCATAGGATGGCTCGACGAACGCATCTCTATGCCTGGGATGGCCTATCAATGCGAGAGGTGCCAAAGGAAACAAATCTCTCACTCCCGCAGATCTAGGCCTTCCCAGATATTATCCAACCTGGAATGGCACCTGGCCATCCAGCTACCGGTAGAGATGATGATATTTAAATAACCGACTTTGCAGGTCACTCACACAAAGACCCAGTCGCATTCACGCAGGAATGCGACTGGTTAAAGAAACAGACCTGCCACCGAAACAATGGGTTGACCAGGCCCAACTGCATTCGAAGGGCCACGCCCTCACATGGTGGGAGAGATACAGAGAATTTTTAACAAACTGGAAGCAGTTCAGTAACCAGATAGCAGTGTAATTCATGGGCGAGGAGGTGTTGACTAGGCTAACTACACAGTTTTATAGGCAGACCTGGGTACTCGACGAAGAAGCCTAAATCTTCATACGAAGAAAAGAACAAATGTTTCAACGGGTGTTTCCCGGAGTCGACGAGGCTACCACTGTTCGTTCCATCGGTTGAATGTTATTGCCAAATCTCCGGAACGTACTCTTGACACCAAGACCCACAACCTTGGATGAATTAGTTAATCGAGCCCGAGAAGATGAGCAAAACTTTGCAGCACAGGCTAGTCTCGAAGAATCTGTATCCACCAAGGCCTTTGAGGTACAAACACCACCGGCTGCACCTCCTAAAGGTGTACCAACACAAACCCCTTACATGGCATTCGTATCCAAATGTTGTTTCTGTCCGGAAAACCACTGGAACAAGGACTGCCCTCGAAAAACCAGAAGGAGCTGCCATTCCACCAAACCAAGTCGATAAAACGTCGACAAATGTCCCAACATGAACAGCTGGAAATCCAACCCCCGGAACCAAGACGGGAAACACTGACGCCGGGGAACGAAGCAGGCCACCACCCCGGGTTGTACAGTGAAAAGCTATTTATTAATGGGCAGTTTGAGTATTTTGGATGCGTTTAAAGTCAAATTTTTTCACTTGCGTGGTTATTTATTATGGCAGGAAAGTTTTGTGCAGTTTTGAGCTGCAATAATTACAACGTTGCGAACTACGGCAAGTCCTTTTTTAGATTCCCAAAGGAAGCAAGTCAGTAAGTACACGAGCTGTAGTGGATAACATTTTCCATTAGTGTTATTATTGTCATTGTGTTGTTATTGCAAATTCCATTCACACAATACCTTAATTTACTGAAATACGGTTTTCTCATTTCCTAGGTGCAAGCAATGGGTGCAGAAATGTAAGAGCAGAACTGGATATAATAAAGAAAAAAAGGCACTGGCGGTTTATACCTATGTGAGTATAGTGTGTTCCAACCATTTTAGAGAAGAAGATTTTTGCAACCAAAATTTGCTTTCACAATACCAATAACAAAATCACTTGAGTGTCGTAGCTGCTATTTATAATCTTGTACACTGAAGGGCCTTGCAAAGTTTGACCTTAACCTGAAACAATGTTTACATATTGGTTTTGTAACATATGAGCTATGATTAGGGTAAATTCTCATTTTGTTTTATTAGCAATTTTCTTATGAGGTGCTATGAACTTAAATTAGCACAATTTAAGCCTGAGAACTGGATATCTGAAAAGAAGATAAGGAAACATATTCTTACTGCAGAGTATCACATCTACGACTGGGTTTTGCGGTTGATTCCATTTTCAGTTATATTAATATGGAGTGCAGCACCAGTTCAAATTTCAATGTTTCAGAATAAATGATTAATTCAGTAATGAAAAGCTATTGTCGTTTCCAATTTAAATCTGTTATAATCAAATATTTTTCTTTCAGAAAATACAAATAGTATGATAATTTTGGAATTTCTCATTTGAGACAACTTTTCAGTACAAGTTTTGCATATGAGCAATATAACTTAAATGTAAATTAATCAAATTTTTTTATTCAAGAAACACTAATGTTGGCTAAACCTAATGATGTACTGTTACTATATAATATTTGATCTTTTATTAATTATATATCATATTTAAGAGATATTACTGTTTCTACTCTTAGCTAGAGTTGCTGGCGTAGTTAGAGGCTTATTTTGTATTCTTCACTGTTGTTCCATATTGTTTTTTTTCAGAATTTTAATAACTTGTGGTAAGAGCAGGAGACAGCAGCATTCCCAACCTAATATTTTCTGAACATAGTGTACGACTGCGGCTACCTAAATTGGGTGTATGTACATCAAAACAGCACACATTACAAAGCCACCAATACTGTGCACCTGGTGTGCAGTACGGTAGAGCCCAACCATTTGGTCACAACCACGAGGCAGTTAGTCAGTCCAATCCATTCACTCATTCACGGTGCTGAACTGTCACCAGAAAGAGTGAGAGACTGGGTCTGGAGGTCTGGCCCCTTTGGTCCACACCCACGTCGTTGTAGGACTCCCAGGGTTAACCAAACCGCTCTAACCACCGTAACCATAGTGTGGAACTGTCACCGGTTAGAGTACTCAGGTACGACTCTTACTGGCTCGACCTTGGCTTGGCTCAACTCTTAGTAGTTAGGGTACTTCATCGCCTACTCCTCCCTTGCGTGGCCGACCATAAAACCAACCTACATGCCTTACATCTGTAGGTGTGGTAACCAGGTTACGTAGTAGAAAGATAGCTACCAACTTGAAGCTTAACTTCAGCTGTAACCCAGTCCCAATTGCACTTTGCAGCATAACCCTCGGGAATGAGTCAAGCCCTCCCGATAGTTGGAGAAGCCTCACCTCCCAGCTACCTTCCTCTCCTTATTTCAACCCCCTATTCAAGACCGCTGGAGGACCACATCCTATCGTCATCGCTTTCTGCTCAGGACTCAACGTACCACTAGGTCTCAAAAACCAGTGGTGCCACCTTAGTACCACCTTCACTCCGGGCCTGGGAATGAACTCCAGTAGGAGTCAACCCCCTACAACAGAGACATGAGCTACCCCGGGGACATCAAAGGTAAACCAGTTGTGGTGTGCAGGCTGGTAATAAGAAAGGTCATTCTGCAAACTCCAGACTTTGTACCAAGACACAAAACCACGTGCCCCAGGTTGTATACCGGCCAGGCTCCAGTGAACCAATCATAAGTCAATCACAGACTGAAGATAAATAATTACATTTCCTGTATGACTTTTCCAAAAAAATTACATATAAAAATACAGCACCACAGCAACACTTAGCACAACGAATATAAAGTGTTATAAACAATACTTTTTTTCAAGCATGTAAGAAAGGTTAGAACAGGTGACTCGCTTATACTACTAATTAATTACGATTACGACTCATCTCATTTCAACCCAGTATACCTACTGCTAACCACGTGAGAGTCAAACACTGCGCCAACTTGTACATGGAAGTCGCGACCTGCCACAAGGAAGTCGCGGCCTGCCACAATCCTGGAGAGCAGCCGGACACGTGGATACGAGGGGTTGCACAAGCCAGCAGTGTGTGGCCCCCCTCCCCCGCGCTGAGAGCTACAAGCCGTCAGCCGCCTCAGGGCATGCCCGTGCACCACCGAAGATACGCGAAGGCCGAGAGATGACTGGAGGGTGCTACCCCCAATCTAGCCTCGCACCAGAGGGACGTCACACGCCTTCCCCCGCGGTCGCCACGACACCTGCTACCCTAACTATAAAAGTCAGTGCGCTGCGGACCTCGCAAGTTGTTCCTGCCAGTCTTCCAGCTCGCTACAACATTTCCAGTGCTGTGGCCTCCGATCACTATTAGATTTTCAACAGCTCTCCAGAGGCTATCACCAACTGCTCCAACAATCTTCAGCATTCAGCAGCCACCAGAGGCTGCCACCCTTGACATCACTGTTACAGATCTGCAGCACCCGCGATTAGACACTCCAGTGATGCCAATCGTCAACAGTTACCAGAAGCTCTTCATTGGTAACAAGAGTCATACCACACAACATAGTTCCCCATCTCTTATAGACACTTCATTTACAGATAGTTCGTTTCTGCTTTGTTTAATCTTCGACAGTTTTTATTAACTTCACAATTAGCCTAGGACCAGGTCATGTACACCTCGCTAACGTAGATTACTTCCAGCCACTCGTCTGCTTGGCAGAAGAGTACAAGTCACTGTGTTATAAAGCGATTAATAAACACAGCTTTGTTTCTTTCAATTGCAAGTCTCATTCCTAGAGTACTTCCAAAGTCATCTGCTAGGAGAACATAGAGTCATGCACTACCGACCGGGAACGCGGTATTTTATTACAAACTAGCTACGGCTGGAGACACCCCCCTCAGGAGACTCCAGACTAATATACACCCATTAGACGGCCAGCTATTATATTTCTACCGAGCACCCAGGTGCTGGAGGAATATCACAGAAGAGCCCCTACCACTAGGAAGCAGTGAATACACCAAAGTTGTATCCCCATAGAGCACCTAGGTGCTGGCAGGGATATTTGCTCAGGTGCTATGGCCTGGCCTTGGCTGGAAATGCACACTCAGTAATAGCAGTGGTGGCCCCCACAGCTCCAACGCCTCTGATCTGCCCGCTAGAGTGGGGGATCTTCTGAGGCAATGGGGCTCATGCTACCATACTATTACTGAGTTGAAACTAATCTAGGGTTTCTCTCCATGTCTGTGGTGCTCGACCTACCATTCTCAGCAGCCATCTCTACTCTATGCCACATAAGGTGAGACACGGTGCAAGGAGGGAGGGGCAAAGGATTGCGCATCTTGCTGCCAAACAGCAGACTGGTCTAGCTCCCCCTACAGCAGAACATCACGTGAAACGAGATTGCACCGCCGCACTCCACTTATTAGAGAGATCTCCTGCTCCAGTATTTGTGTATGCTCTTGTCTCTCCTCATACTCGTACACACCCTGATTACCATCCTGTCCTGAGTTGCGTGGTGAACAAGACTGAAGCACGTCTGGGAATCGCCAACACCACCTTTTGGAGTTCAGCTGCAGCGAGGTGAAGTCGTAAGTTTTGTGTAGTTGAATCCAGCATCCTTGCTGCTGTCTGGGCTGACTACATCCGCATCCACCGTCTGCAGCCAGTCATCAAGAGTTCTCAAGATGTCAGTAATTCTAACACCGCCAACACCTCCCGCCAGTCGCCGATAGTAAACAATTGCATTACCAGTACTAGGGTAGGCCAACATAAGCGGCTAGTCACACAGAATATTGATAACTTTGTTCCCCTCCGTAAGGCCACGTGTCCCATTGCCATATCCAGCCAAAAGTGGCCTTTGCCGAATACCCTAGGCGCGCCTTTGACCTAGAGTGCAACTAAAGCCACGACGACCATGACCAGCCTTAGCTAATCGGACTCGCGTCACAGTAATGTAAACAAGAGGTTTTGAATTTAAGACACTATACCATGTAGGGGTCAAGGGGACATGAGGAATAAAAGGATACAAAGGAAAACATTAAAAAACACATAAGTGGCTTGTGCATTGGATCTGAACATAGCTGCATTTTGCAGTTAAAAAAAATATATATAATATGCCATATACAAATATGAATAATATATTTTCTTTACAAATTACAATGGTATGGCACACACAACTAATTCGTGGATGATGGTCTTAACGCCTGAGCTGAAGTTGCATTTACAATGTTGCAGTATCCAAAATTTTGTCATACATTTCAGTAGGCATCTAGGATCTCATTTGCAACTGAAGACCTGCTCACCTCCTGACCATCAGTTATGAGACACTGAAGATGCCCAATGAAATGTACGGTGAAACACGGTTACTCCAACCATGAAGACATGACTCCAGCCCAGAAGCCAAGACAGTCGTCCAGACAATGGCTGCGAAAGCTTGCAATCTTCTAACAACATATGTCTGTTTACTGACATTCCTCCGTGTTGCAGCTGAAGCTTGTGAGGACAGAGCCAATATAAGAGGTTCTCACCTCTAACCAGCATGTTCTTGACAATAAGACCTCCCATGGAATGAGCCACCCACACAATGGGGCGGGCCCCAAGCCCTGCCAGCTTCATCTTCTGTAGGAGCTCGTCACTGCGGCCATCCAAGTGTCTCCTACACAGTCACAACAAGGGGTTCTCAACTAAATCTCGCACAGGCACTCCTGCAGGCCCAACCCTTCCCCGCTGCACCTTAACTGTTCAGTCTTTTCATTTAAATATAATTTTGATGCATGCTAGACTATAGATCTACAGGTATGGTCAACATGGTTTTAGCTGCGTTAGGTCATGCATGCTTGCTTTAGCACTGGCTAGATGTTTGAGCTACGTTTATGGCTAGCTACTCGTGCTGGGAGTGTCGGTTGGTCACTGGGTACAAAGTTTTCTACTGTCGGAGCAACACCAGGCTTGGTAGAGATACTTGTCGGTTTTGGAGTACCTGTCTTAACTGGGGTTACTTCGATCAGTGAAGATGGAGCTGGTGCCAGTTGGCAGGAACCGGCGAAGCTGGCAGCAGTAGGACAGGGGCAACCGCTCTTGTGTTACTCAGAAAGGCGGGATGTCGCCATAGATCCAAGCATCACAAAGCGTCAGAGCTACGTACGTAACAAGGGCCTCCAATGGCTGTGTGGGGCGTCGCAGGCAGACCCAAGCACTTAAGGATGGTGACAATAACTAAGGGAAAAATACCACTCCCATGTTACAGTAAAACCTCTGTATAACAAAACTGAAGGGACCAAAGATTTGGGTGTTTGTTATAGAGGGGGTCTTTATAGAGAGGTGATTTACAATGTGTTTATTTTTTTATCATGCAGTCAATTTTGAACCTAATTGCTGCTGAAATTGAGTAGCATTGGTTCTTTTGTATTTATTTAAGAAAACTATTAAAAGGATTTACTTTTGAACACTTATACAGTAAAACATTATGGCCACTAATATATATATATATATATGCACTCACACACATGCGCGCGCACACACATGCGCGCGCGCACACACACACACACACACATACACAAAAACTAATTTTGTTTGGGGCCACATTATGTACACACAGATTTTGCCAAATTCTTAAATTTGAAATAAGTAATGAAAACTCTTATGATAGGAAAATACTTCATACACACAGAGTAAGACAACACAGTTTCTACAGCAGTTAACAAACATTATGGCTTTTGCTAATTTTATTTTTTATCTGAAATATGTGACAAATGCAGGTTTTTTTATAGTTCAAACTAATTTTTTGTAAATAAAAAAAAAGGAGTAATATAAAAGAAAAGTAAAAATAATCAGACATTTCAGTCTTTGTTATCTAGAGGTTTTGTGCCGAACAGAGAAAAATAATTTGTTAAAAAGAGTAGAAAATGCATTGTATCATATGCAGTTTTGACCGGACCAAACACAGACACTGTTATAGAGAGGTTTTTGTTATAAAGAGGTTCTGACTGCAAGGTGGAGCAAAATGGTGTTCATTAAAGGTTGGGAGCGGGACAGGTAAATGTTCCGTAGATTCTCACAAATTCTTCTACTTATAGATGACAGGCGCAAGGTATTTTAAATGAAATACCAACTAGTTCATGTAGAACAGATTCTTCTCCTCTCTGGGTCATGTACCTACGGGCGGTGTCCTTCCGGTGCTGCTACATTCGTGATTGATACGAACACAGTTGCACTACTGAAACCCTGTGCAGTGAGATCTTGGGGCGGCTCACACACCCATAATTAGTTGTACATAGATAAAACACTGAAAGATAATACACAACATTGATACATAACCCTTAATGATTTATGGGAAAGGTGGGGACCCGCGTCCCTATGGCCCGTAGGCAACCCAAATGAGAACACAACACCATTTTACATTAAATCATTGGGTTTTATAAATAGCTCCTCCAGGAAGCAACTTATATATGTTGCCGGGCTTAACCCGCCAGCAGGGTGACACTGTACAACGGCCCGAAGGCGACAAAGACTTAAGCCTTCCTAGGCGATGTTATTCCACAGGAAGGGAGGAGTGGAGAATCTTAGGAGGCTACGAAGTATACAAAGGTTCCGGTTAATTATTGTCTATTGCTGTGAAGTGATTAGTGACAAAGATGAAGCGCTACCCAAGCGCACGAAACGTGATCCCGTCGGTCAGCATGTCCCACTCCTTGAGACACCACGGTATGACTAACTGTTCTGCATGGTGTGTCTGCTAAGGTTTGGCAGGCAGGCCAGTCGCGCTGACTATTTTCTTACACAAACAAACTTTCAGAAAACATATCCACATTGCTTGAAACACTATAATTCTCACAAAAACTATTACCCTTGGCATAGGAACCCTTTAATAAACATGTTACACTCTGTGAAACGAAATGAGGGTGAAACACATGAAAATGTAAAATGATAGAAAATGGAAAACAACATAATTAAAGCCCGTGGGGGGCATCAAAATATTGTAGTGCTCCTTAACTTGCAGTTTCATGGACGGGCATCCTTGAGCATTTCTTACTTAAACATTATTTCTCATACTCCCAATTTTGCAGGGTCTTCTTTTAAGATACGTGCACGCAGGCGCACGTGGCTTGCTTAGTACTTGCACTTTCCTACCTGCTCACATTACGAGCGCTCTCTTCAGCCCCTGCGGCCGCACTCGTAACTCAGGTCTTTGTGGTTTGACCTCTGCGGTGCACTCTCCAACAGGTGCGCACTAGCAACCGGTAAAGTGCTGGTAGCTGCAGGTGGGCAAACGGGCTAGGGGGAAGCGGATGGCATCAGTTCACTATGTAGAGGTTTTACGGTAAGACGGGACATCGTCATAGATACAAACTACATGAAGAGGTGAGAAAAGAACTGGGGTTTTCGCTTGTGACTAATCCTGCAAGAATGTAAGAGTCTCTGAGGACAAAACAGGAGATAGTGGAAACAGATTGAGAAGAACAACGAGCTGTGAGTGATAACTCAACCAAGTTAGGATTATGTCTTGTTTATTACCTAAACAGTAATCAAACATAAACCAGCCTGTACCCTGACTAGGGCCTCAAGGGTCGATCCTAGTATAACAACTAGAGTGATGCCTAGACTTGGTAGACACAGAGGTGCGATGGGTAAGGGTGATCCTAGTCGTACGATACTCGGGCTCGTGACTCTTAACTACAGGGTAGCTGAGAAGCACGGAAGGCTTCGATGAGTTGATGGTGAGCAATGTGGTGCATAGTAACACTCTCGAGAAGGCTGCGTAAGTCACTGATGACTAAAGAAGTCTGTGTACAAATGGGCAGTGTAACGTCCTACAACTGAGCTGCATTTGACAGGTATGGCAGTGCGGGCTCAGGCAGAGTAACATGCTAAACTTGACTGGTCTGAGATAGCATTAAACTATGGACTGCAGCCTATATATATACCCGGAGCACAAGGTCAGCACGAGGGGTTCAGGGATAGCAGAGAGGTTGTGGAGAGAGGGTGGTGGAGAAGTGGTGGAAGCGGCTGAGGCTGGCACAATTGGTTTCCCTCTCGTGGCTGAAAGCCAAAGGAGTAGAGAGCCATGTTGTGATATGAAGTGGATTCTGGCTCTACAGGATGCATCAACTGGGCCGATCCAACCCAGGGCTTCAAGGCAAGCTATGGTGTGTGCTGCGTAACATCTCTTCTTAGGAGAGGGCCGTGACTGTGGCAATGATAGAGTGCATTACTGCCGAAGGAAATGCTTAGAATTGTTTGGTTTTTATAAAAGCTAGGTTGCAAAAGGAGCATAATGATACAGTTATTGCAAAGTAACAAAAATTATCAGTTGTGCAGCAAGTAGTCTTACTCATAAATAAATAAAAACCTTATCAAGACTCTATTTTTGTGTGTACATATCTGTTTTACTTTACCCCTCAGTATACTATCATTATCATTTCTTTGCTGGTAGACACACTAAAATCTAACCCCTTGCAGTGCAGACAGAAAAAATTTCACCCTCCATTCCATTTACCAGAAGTGCAGACATAAAAAACATGTCACTTACCATCCTGTTATTCAAGTGCGCAAGCACACATACAAGCCCATGTGCATGGGCGTGCACGCACGCGTGCACACACACACAGAGGTGGAAAAACATACAAACACATGCACACACAAAACAACACAGAAAAACAATAATGAACTTACAACTCAGCAGCTTTCCATTTACCACACTAATACCTTGTTTGTTCAGACCAGTGATGAAAAGTTGTCAAAACCAAATCAACAAACAGTGACAACGTATGGGAAATTGATTATTTGCACATAACAAATGAAATGGTAGGCAGCAGATAAACAAATCACATTATTCCAGGACATGTCTTGCTTCGGGCAAGCACTGGATTTGACAGAGTGTCTGCCCTTGGTTGTGCACACAAATGAAAAATAAAAGGTGACTGCGTATTTTTTCCTGTCACAAGCTGTCTGTTACATCCAATGTTCATTAAATCCAATGCTCGACGTTGGGTGACTAATGAAGACCTCACTGTTGGGCAAGGATTTGTGTGTCTGTCAGAGACACTGGCGATATGACTGGACTGACTTTATTTGCTGCTAACCGTACCCCAGCCAGTGTCTATACAGGCTGTGAGGGCATGGCTTGACGGCATGGCACAAAGTAGGCTGTGGACTCAACTGTCCTTCGTACTAATGGTTTGCACACAGCCACTAGTTTACCTGTATTGGCCGTGGCCCGGGGTAGCTCCTCACTCAGCCACTGTTGCTGCTGAGGTTGGCCAGAACTCGTGCCTAGTCCTTGGGTGGAGGTGATGTTGCGACTGGTGGTGATGAAGGGTGCCCAGGGAGGGGTGCTGGTCCTGCTGCTCTGGAACCACAGGTTTGCTATCCCCAGTGGAACATGACGCACCTGACGGAAATTGACGAAGGCCTGGTGCGGCTCGGCGGCAGTCTTTAATGGGGGCTGAAATAAGGAGGGGAAGGGAGCTGGGAGGTGAGACCTCTCCAATTGTCGGGTGGCATGAGCTCGTTCCTGAGGGTTGTGCTGAAAAGTGCAGTTGGGGATGGTTACAGCTCCAGTTGGATTTGGAGGCTGTCACTGCCTTTCTAGCTTGCGCCTTTGCAGCACACCTATGGGTGTAGAGCATACAGGGAGGTACTAAAGTCGGCCCCACGAAGGAAGAGCAGCCGATGATGACACCTAGCTAGGTGTAGCCAGGCCGAGACCTAGCCAACCACAGTCGTACCAGATTACTCCAACTGGCGACAGTTCAGCACGATGATTAGAGTGGTGGGTATACCCTGGATGTCCAACGACAACGTGGGTGTGGTCCGAAGGGGGACAGACCTCCATAACTAGTCTAACACTCCTTCAATTGACAGTTCAGCACAGTGCACGGAGTGAATTGTAGATTGAGTTTCTACTGGATGTGGCTCTACCGTACTGCACACCAGGTGCACAGTATGGGTGCCATCTAATGGGTGTATTTGCTACGTACATGCACCCGGTTAAGGGAGCCCGCAGTCCTACTCTGTTCAATAATATGTTGAATGATGCTGTCTCCTGATTTTCCCTAGTGGGCTGACGTCTATGGGGGATAAAAGTCACAGTCACCCTAGAATCAGTACTCGGAGGTTTGTTAGAAAACGTGTTTATTCCCACGAGAAAATAGACATGGTCGCTCATACTAACTCCTAACAAAAACTGTAACGGAAGTAGACTATGACAAACCAGGTGAAGGGGACCAGGGAGTAAACTAGACAAGAGCAGATACGGCTAGGAAGCAGTGATACTAACGGACCCTGATTAACTCCATGCTGTTGTGCAGAAGGACTCGGGTGGCACTATCAGAAGGGTAGTACATGTTGAAGGGGTAAAGACTTCTCCGGGGGTTGTTAGTGAAGATCTTGAAGATGTCTGGTAGGTCGCAGTGGTCCTACTGGAGGACACTGATGTCGGCAGAGAACTCCAGCACATGAGGTGTTGGAACGAGCTGTTGAGAATGAACTGCCGTTCTGCGTCAGTACACGGACATATATTCCAACTGCCTGCGGGCTCTCTGTGGTGCGGGGGTGAACTCCTTCTCCTATGGGCGGACATGCCCTTTCAAGTGCCATCTCTCGATCTGTGGTGAAATAGGCATCTCTGTTATGGGGGGTTGCATTGGCTGCGTGAGCTCAGGCGCTTACCTGGGCCACTTGGCTGGCTTCTATCCCACGTAGGGGTTGGCACATCATCTGACATAAGGCAATACGAACTTGAGTGACGTTTCCATGGGTGTACGCTGTGTATGTTACGCTATTTTTTAACCTAAAATGATAAAAACGTAATTTTAATGCAAACGCACACAAACAGTTCTCACAACAGAAATATTTCCTTCAGTAGCTAAACAACGTTGCGTAATTAGAGGAAAAATTGAGTGCCCCTTCCTTTACTGAGTTCTGAATACGCCACTGGACCAAATAACAAAGATGATTAATCAAATTGAAACAAAACATCAATGGAAAGATCTACAAATCTGCTGTCATTTGCCACAAGGTACCTCTTTAGCTTGTGTTTATTTCAGCGAAATACCTTTCAACAAACCTAACAGGTATACATGTAGTCAAGGAAAACTAGACCAAAAAAGTCAAAATAGACGAACTAAAACATGTAGTTCCAAAGTATCAGAAATGTGTAGGGATAGGTCCCCTGAACAATGTAAAATAAAGTCCCATCGATTTTTGGGTCCACGGGGGGAGGGGGGGTGTTTAAGGTCACTTTTTCAGTTTTTCGCTTATAACTCTAAAAAACATTGTGTCGCACATAAAATGTCTGCTGAAGCAAAATAAAAGAGGATTAAATTCCCTATAAAATGGTATATATAAGTTTGTTCCTATCTGTTATGCTTTCCAAGATATCCGCTGGCCAAAATGGTTAAATTTTGAAAAAAGGTGTTTTGCCTCGTGCTTTTTGTCAAATTTGCCCTTCTAGCTCTTCACTCTTTCGTTTTACAGAAACATCGCCGGAGAGAAAGTTGTAGAGCATTAACTTTGCTTCAAAAATGTGTGTGTGTATAGACATATGTGTGTGTGTGTATATATATAGACACACATACATATACATATACCCATTTATCTTCAACTGGTTGAAAGTTAAAGTGAGATTTGCATACATACGGTAAATGTCAAGATTCTGCTAGAAAGCTGCTCATTCCTGTTTTTCATCTTTGAGGGCTATAACTCTCTATATAACCTTGTATATGGTTTATTTCTCTATATTACCTTATATATAAGTGTATTTATTAATTCTGTAATTTTTTTCACTTAAAAATAATGACTTTAATGACTTTATAATATATTTAGTGTAAGTATTTATAAGTAAATGTATAGGTATATAATAAACATGTATGAAGTATGTACATAGTATGTATGTAACCATGGAAACCAGTCATTGAGGACACCACTTTAAAAAGACAAATTGGTTATCAGGGCCATATTAGTTAGTTCCGAACAGACATATATACCATGTTTTTTGTTCAGTTCAGCGGGTATATAAAGTGGGTAATATGGAAATGAAGGGACTGCCTGATGTGTCCCGAATAAGCAATGTTCACTGTACATACATGTAGGTACCTACATAATCATTCAAAAATACCTCTCGTCAATAGCAAATTCACTTTCTTCAAAAAATTGGTAATATACCAGTTAGGAATAAAGTGACTAAACACAAATTAGAACAAAGTAGTTTTACTTCCAAAAAAAAAAAGGTAGGAAGTATTAAGTAAGTTATTTATTTTCAAAATATCTTCTAAATCCATAAAACCTTCATCTTCTTCCATGCATTCCTTTCATATCTGTGTGCTGTTCATAGAGGCTCCAATCCATCCATAGACAAATGAGCAGTGGATACCTGCCTTCCGGCATCCACACCTGCCACCACAGCCAGTAGCACACCGGCAAAAAATTGAAATCAGGACGCTGTCAGGAGCTATTGGATTCGTTGTTTTGATGGGGCTAAGGACACCACGGTCATCTCGTAACCAACCCCAATGTTCTGGATTGAGAGAGTCATTGTCAAGCCATTGTTGTGTCTGTAAATACACTGTGAAAGAGTGTTGCTTGGCTGCACTATTGGTCGGTGGCAGTGAAGCAAGATTGGCTTTCACCTTGGTGGAGGATTTCATGAAGGAGTTGTATCGGTGATTGTTCTAATCATGTTCACTTGGTGGGGCCTGGTACATGGTGAGAAACATCTCTCCAGCTTGGTCTACTGTATCAGGTGTTGATGTGGGGTCGTAGAAGATCTCAGCTATGGCTTTAGACTCATTTGGCATTTTTAGGAAATATTTCAGGATGGACAATTTTTTTTTGTTGAATATCGCACATGTTGTGTCACACCTGTGAAACTGTGGATGAACAGGATGGATCCACTAAAGGGTAGCTCCTGCAATTGTCTGGCGAAGTATACCTTGTCCTCAATGTTTCCTTTTTCAGGCTTCATGAAATATTCATTTCTGTCTGGTGGTGTGAGAGCTGTTAGTAGGACGAGCAGGTTAACATCTTCTCCAATAAACAACCACAGATGAATGAGAAGCAACCTTGTTCAAGCCACATCTTACGATACTACCATCAGTATCTCCTGTAGCGGTACTCGCCTTTATCTCTCTTGCAGTCAACGTCTCGACTAACAACTCAATCAGCTTGGTCTTGTTCTTTTCATTGGCAAGAACATTCTCCTGCTGAACAGTGGTCAGCATATTTTCATCAAAGTTACCATCCACTTATGTTTTATACGTTCATCTCCGCTTCTGTTCGGCATGTTTAATGGAATTAACGTCTTCATACCCATAAAGAAAACTACAGCAGAGTTGGCACCGTAATGATTGATAAGGTATGATACGTATTGCTCGCAGATGGAAGAGAACTTGGTACCAACATTCCACTTGACCCTATGAAGGAGGAAGCCACCATCCACTACAGTGTAACACTTTCGACTAGTTGAAAATAAATGTGTGTGCGCATGTGCATGCGCATATGCACATATATATATATATATATATATATATATATATATATATATATATATATATATGAAGAAAATTTAATGCTCTATAACTTTCTCCCCAACAATGTTTCTGTAAAACGAAACGGTGAAAAAAGGGTAAATTTGACAAAAAACATGATGCGAACTAACCTTTTCAAAAATTATCCATCTTTGCCAGCGGTTATCTCAGAAACTATAAAAGATGGGAACACACTTATATATACTATTTTGTAGGGAATTTACTTCTCTTTCATTTTTGTTTTCATATAAATTTTCTGTGCAATGCACCATTTTCGAGTTATAAGCAGAAAACTAAAAAAAAAAAAAAAAAAAAAAAGGGACATTTTAACCTCCCCTCCCCCTTCCCCCACAGAACCGAAAATCGATGGGACTTAATTTTATGTTGTTCAGGCGACCTAACCCTACACATTCCTGAAACTTTTGGAACTACAGGTTTTAGTTAGTCTATTCTTCCTATTTTGCCTAGACTAATAATGTTATACGTATTACCTTTTTATTTAGATCCAATTAGTAGAAATTCTTCAAATCACAACAATAAACTGAAAGTAATATTATAATATAAGCAACTGGGTGGGTAACTGCTACTGTTCCCATTGCTGAAATTGACAATTAGGAAACACATTGCTTAGATGCTTTCAAAAAAAAAAAAAAAAAAAAAAAAAGGTTGTACGTACATGCACTGCTCAACAGGACAAATTGGTGCCCAGAAGGAAAGTGCAGTATCATAGTTGATGCCGATGACTCGCACGCTGGGGCAGTCGCGGGGCAGCCAGTCCCTGGGCCAGCACTGTGTGTAGCCGGGGGTTTCCTCCAGGAGCCGGCCACGTTCCCTGTCAACACCAGCCACCTACATGCCTTACCAAGCCAGCACACCTCACACAATGCTGCACTAATCCTGTCACTTGGTTCAAACTATTCACACTCATAGGTTAGTTCACGTATTACGGGGGAGAGTTGGGCACTACATTTGATTTATATAACTTTTTGCAGTTACTTATGTTTGAAAGTTTTTCTTATTGAAAATGTAACTTTGTGACAGCATAAAACATTAATATGTTATATTTAAGAAAAAATTATTGTTTGACTTCTTGTGCTATTGCTTTTATAGTCACTCTCAGAAGGTAATCAATAATTAATTCCCATTCATTCCACACAGTAAACAAATATAAGTGCTCTAGTGATATTACACTTATTAAATGATCTGAGTGATACAGCATGCTTTGCAGAAGAAAAAATTTCAATATTACAGTAAATTTTGGATACATTCTACTGTAAGCTCCATAAGTGCTGGTAGTCTGCCTCCCTAGATGCCTGCGCTTGGTCCACCGGCATGGACCAGCCAACTGCAGCTAATATTAGTGACGGTCTGGCTGTGTACAAACTGTTACAAAAATATTTGTTTGGCATCTGCAAACACACAACTGATTATATCAAGACTAATGTTTTTAGCACCCCATCAGGCTGCGGCAGGCTGCAAGCACAGCTACCTCTCTCCTTGCCAGCCGCACCCCAAACCCTATAAATTCATCCACCAGCAGTTGTGATGCTAACTGTATGACTCAAAAACTGGTACACCTGTAATTATAACCAAAACCAAATTGATTTATGATTGTAAAGTACTAGTAGTTGAAAAGATAATTATTTGCTTGTGGTTCCAAAACTTTTTAAAAGTTATTAGCTTATGGTTGTTTTCACTTTCAAAATCTACCTGGTTATACTCATGTTTATAAATTTTTATAATTTTTTTTTAAGAGCATTTATTTGGATTTATTAAATTTTAAGTTTTCCTGAAAATCTCCTGTGGTATTTTTAAACGATAGACACACACCCCTCCCCCCTAAGAATTTGGTTTAATAACTATTTCTTGAGACTATTTGTTTTTGAGAGTGATTTTCATTAATGATATTATTTATTTTAATTATTTAATTTTTAACTATCCCGTCAGTGTCCTGTCTAAGATTGTGTACTACCTCTTGCACAGATTGCTGCTCTACCTAAGGCTTATAAGTGTAATATTTTAGTCTGAAGGTAAGGGCTTTAAGGCCGCCCCTTTCAAGAGCCTTGTGGTGGATGCTCCCATGTTTTTGTGAAGATAGGTCAGAGATGTAGGATGGAGATGTTTTGAGTTCTACAGTGTTTTATAGGAGTTTATTTGCCACTAAAGATGAACTGTGGTTTACATGTTTTTGTGGAGTTGAGAGTGTGTTTTCCTACATCTCCCTCCCCTATGAGACATCGAGTTCTTTTGTTGTCGGTCGTTTTGTTTGTGTTCTAATAACCCCCCGCTTTGTTTGCCATGAATGACAAGATAGAGTTCATCACATTTATTTTATCCCCTTTTCCCACTTTTCCACATTTGGTTTCGGCACCACAGAAATTAAATAGGTTAGATTCCCAACCCTAAACCTCCTTACCGCTATCCTTATGAGCCAAGTTTTCCACCCCCGGGCACAATATGTTGGTTTATTCTTATTCAAGGGTTTGATTTATTCAAGTAAATAAGTAATTTTTGTGACCATAGAGCAATTTCCGTTAGCCTTGAAGGCGGTGCTTGCTGTGACCGTGAAGTCACATGCAAGCTCACACAGATATGTGTGTGGTCGATAAACGGCTGACCTTGCAGAGACACAGTGTGGAAAGAAACAAAGGGCTCTATTAGCTGTAGCCAGGCACTTTCATTACACACACACTTATCACCAGCATGTGATACATTTATTCCTATGGAGTTGACATGAGATCAAAGCAGAAAATTCAAGTTGTGTAAAGCCAATCACAGTGGAAAGCACAATGACCATGAACGGCTACGGAAATGTAGAACAGGATTGCCTGCTGTAAAAGGAGGAAGGAAAAAAGGGTGAGATTCTATTTTTAGAGCAACGTGCTTGGGAGGTGGAAGAATGTGACACATGACAGCGGCAGAGGGAAGCGAGGGGGTAGAGCTACTGCAGACAGCTAACCAAAGCACACTTCACATGGTCACGAAACTTGCCGCAATCCATTTCACACTATCTCACCACATATGTTTCTACTCATAAAGTCACAATTTTCTCATGGAATATATTTGCAATTTTTTGATGGTTCCTCGAAAAGACCTCATTATAACTGTATCCTCACAGTTACCATGCTTGCTATGATGGGATTCTACTGTATGCATATGAGTAACACATTTACATGCCTAAGAATTCAAAGATTTCACTTGGTGCATGTTTAAAGTGATCAGGCCCACAGAAATGATACATATGGCACAGGGATACAATGTAATTGGAGAAGTAGATCTTAATGAAGGCTCTCAAAAGCTCTTAGTTTACTATGGAACAGTCTATAAAAGAAAAAACTTTAATTGTAACTCACTGTGCAAGATGAAAGGGCCCCTCAGCAGAATTGTTGCCACCGACAGGGCAGTCTGACATCACTACCATGTAGTCCTTCAAAATGTCGCTCCAATTGTCTTGGTCTGCCTGTGTTGCTACATGCAGATACTCTGTCATGTTTCTATCGCTGGACTGATACTGTGGTTGCTCAGGGCTCCTGTCGTAGCACTGCACTACTGCAGGAAGAAAAATGCCTCATGATAATTGAGATATTTCTCGACCACGTAATATTGCATACCACACAACTACAAATTATGATACTGCAATTTGTCAAAAACTACACGATGTATTAAGAATATATAATAACATACTATTTGTTTTCACAGTATTTGTTTTCACACATACTATTTGTTTTCACATATCAATTGGATTTTCATTGTGACGCGTGTCAGACTATAGACATACAGTTACGTTTAAAGTTGTTTTGGCTGCGTTAGATCAGGCAAGCTGGTTTTGGTACTGGCTAGACGTTACAGCTACGCTTATGACTAGTGACTCATGCTGGATGCATCGGTTGGTGACTGGGTATGTAATTCTCCACAGTTGGAACCACAAGAGGCTTGGTCGGGGGACGATTATCAGTCTGGAGGTACATGCCTTACTAGGAGTTGGTTCGGTCACTGAAGAAGATGGAGCTGATGATTGCTGACTGGAACAGGTGACTGGTTGGAATGTGGTGGGTATTGATACTGTGCGGACCAACACAGTATCATTGATTCCACTCCACAGACTCTTGGATCCAGAACCAGGGGTTGGCTGCTGCATACCTTACCTCAGTACCATTAAGTAGAGTACACACCACTAGGTGATACTCTCGGGCTATACAAATGTGCATAGGGAAATAGATATATGTAAAGACTGGAGATAAAGGTCTCTCCAGAAGACAGGTAAGCTGAGCTCTGTCCCCTTCTGTTTGCCTGCTAAGAGAAGGTGGGGATAATATACATGCTCGCTTGGCTGCGGTATAGACCACCTTTAGTTCCTCCCTCTGCGCTCCCTGCTTTTTACTAAAAGGCATAGAGGTTGGTTTGACACTTTAAAATATTTCCTGATCGTCGTGAATTCAAGACAGACCCCTAAGTGTACTTCCAATAGTGGTTGCTGGCATGAACTCGGTTCTCTAATCAGTCTCCTGCAACAGGCGTGCAGACCTAGAGCATTGAGCCTTAT
The DNA here is from genome assembly GCA_029891345.1 of Dryococelus australis. Taxonomy (NCBI): domain Eukaryota; kingdom Metazoa; phylum Arthropoda; class Insecta; order Phasmatodea; family Phasmatidae; genus Dryococelus; species Dryococelus australis. Next base: position 200,193,914 of record CM056993.1, on the reverse strand, counting down.
GGCCACCTCCCTACCACTATTGGGCGAGGGTCGCAACAGGGGTTAGGCCTTCAGTCTCAAGCAAATTTTGCTTCCAGCACCGTAAGCACTCCGGTGGAACACAACATGAAGTGACTGTCTCGTCTGTATTGGATGAGTTGCTAGTGGTTGGGGCTTTACTGTTCTATCCTCTGTGGCATAGAATGGGTGGCCGTCGAATGGAGTGTGTGTGTTCAGATGTATGGATTCCTGATGGGACTCTGCAGTCCTACTCTATGGTTCATAATAATACAGCAATACCTGGTTTCGATTGACGACGTACGGTGTATATTATTTCTAGTGGTCTAAGGGAAATACCTCTAGAATGGATAGCCTTAGTAAAAGGAACAATCTGTATTTATTAGAAGCAATAAATACAGTGACGCATGCTACCTCTTAACCAAGCAGAGAGTGAATATGGAAGTATCCTGGACTTGACAGGTGTAGGTGGCTTGCTCCTAAACTAACCGAGATAGCTAGTGACGTTGACGGCTATTAAAACAACGGTCACAACTACTCTATCAGAGGTATCTAGAAGAGACATTATATAAAAGAGGTTACCACTACTTGAAGAACAATGGGTGTAGTTACCCCTATCAGCAAGTAGAGGCGGCTGCTGATCTGAGAGGAACAGCAGTGGATGTTGTGTTAAAGTCTGCAGTTGTAGAAGAAGAAGTGTCTGGAAGATGTTGGTGGTGATTATCAACAATGAAGCCTTTAGTGAACGCAATGAAGCCTCTGGTAGCAGGTGGTAGAGGATGCAGGAGCCTCTGGTAATGTAAATGGTAGCAGTCTCTGGAGGCTGCCGAAGACTGTTGACAGTAGAAGGCCCCAGCACTCAAAGTGTTAGAGCGAGCTACTGGAGAAAGAAATAACTCATGAGTCCGAGCGTGCACTGTCTTATATAATCCGCTGAACTGGTGCAACGCCGGGCTGCGGTGGGAGGTGTGACGTCGCCACATGGCATCCCTCTCGTGCAAGGCCGAGGTGGTAGTAGCTATCCTCTGCCCGGGGTGCTTGGTTTTTGCATATTCGGCTGCACTCGGTTTAGTCCCGAGATGGGTGGTGGTTTTTAGGCTCTAAGCGGTAGGGGGAGGGGGGGGGGGGGGGGGGGAGCTCGCTGGCTTGCGCAACATTAATTTTCACGTGTTTAGAATAGCTGTCCAGCATTGTGGTGATCTAAGACACTAGTGTAATATATTGCTGGGTTTGACTCTCCCTCGTGTTACATAGAAATATGAGAGGCAGATGAGTCGTAGTCATTTAGTAGTAGAACAGGAAAACCGCACACGTGAACTGTTTAAAAAATGAAAGTTTGTTACAAATTCATGAAGCTAACAAGACAATTAAATGGTGTAAGGGTAATTTTTACATGCTAACGTATTTCCCTGTTACTGCAAATTAATTATCTCGATGTACTGACTCTTAGGTGAGTTTTCCCCTGAGGGCCACGCAGATCAAACAGTTCTCTCACCCTGGCTGGGCTGTTGTCCAGCCGGCAAGTCAAAATACTTAACTTCATGAGAGGACAGGAGTACCCACAGCATTTGGGTGCACCCGAAGATCTACAGAGAGATACGGTAGTATTTTGCCGGCAGATCTCCGTTTGCCTCTTAAAGGTGTGTGTACTTGCAGTATGACGATGTCGCAAAGCCGGCTTTACCTTGAGTGAGCAAAACAACTCCAAATACACAAAATCCTTAAAAGGTCAACAAGGGGTTTAGTATAAGCTAGAATGGAAAAACACTAACATTGCAACACAAATACGTTTATTGAAATACATAATTATAAGAATTTTTTTGCCAAGGCGGGACCACACTCACCTAAGTAAAATAATAAAATTTAAATTTTACCTTGATTATGCAGAGGTTATTACATTAATGGCCAGACAAAGGCTACCTGTATAAAATTGATGTGGTGTGGTATGTGATATTGTGCCATTTTTCAGGCACTCTTTAGATTGGGTAATTTGTATTACCCTTTTCTGGGAATACATTTTGTCTTTTCATGGCAAAACTTTGTTGATTTCCTGCGATAAAAGTATCAGTAAATCAGTGTTAAGTTTCCTGTAGTCACTGTGCCTGTGACTCAAGTCTGTGCATATGTTTGTCTATGTAAATAAGTACAGTTTTATTCCCATTATTTCTGCATATGTGGTATAATTTGTTTGTAGCAGATTAATTCTGCCTTTCCTCAAAGTTTCGTTTTCACAAAACGAATTTCAGAATATTCCCAACAGTTATAAGTGATACTTACTACTATTTAACATTTACTGTCAATTTATTACTGTCAATTATTGTATTTTGATGATAAACTATTTCGCCTATAGTGTTTGCCCTAACAAGTAGCGATGAGACCATTTATCAGCATTTTATGTTATCAAGTTAATAATAAAAAAAGAAAGGTGTAATGATTATTTGTAAATCACTATTTAAAGTTTGTCAATTAAGTTCATTTTCTTTGTAATATTATATTGAGCCAACTGTCATTTTAGGCAGTATTAATTTGGTCATCAAAATACTGTACTTTGTTTCAATTGGGACTCTCCAAATTGATTCTCTCTTAAGCTCACCCTCATCAAGGTCAAAATTCTTTCTTCTTCAAGTACCTAATAGTGTGATTGACTCAGTTTTATTTGTAGCTTCGGCTTTTCATCTACATTCATGTAAAACAACTTGTGTTACTGCTTCAGGTGACTTATCCTTGCAGCTTATTTTTGCCATCATGTTTACCAATAATTTGTTTTGAGCGATGTTCATATTTCGTGCCTTTTTAAAATATTTTTTAGCGATCATCGTCTCGGGGCAGTACAAATATGAGACTATGATTCTTTCGCCCAATCTTCAAGTCTTGGTTCTGATGTTTTGAGACATCCCTTGTGGTGTTCATCATGTTTTAAATGCTGTCGGCACCGGATCGTCCCATCATGGGCTACTTTCCAACTTTCAGGTCATACATTTTTTTCCCATGTAGTTAGCTATTTTGTGCATGTGTTGCTAAACCAGGCCTTTGTGAAACTTGAAAAAAAAATGAACTCTTAAAAACTTTATTGTCCTCACCAAAAAGTTTGAAAAGCATTCGGAAATTTGTCAATACCTTGCAAGCGCAAGCATCAGAGAAAATTTAAATAATAAAAAAAAAATGTAAAAATGTGTAATCCTTAGACTGACCTTGTAGACAAGGTCAGCCATCCATCTTGTTTCGTGTGCAGCTTTGTGTAACGAATTTAGTACTGAGGTAATTCATTGTGGGGATCCCCAGATAAAGATTTAACAAAAAAAAACATTATTAAAGAATTCTGTTTAAAGTAAAAGACAAGAAGGTTTTATATATAAAAAAAAAACAAAAAAAACAGATATCAAATTATATTAACTGATGACAAATTCTTAATTTGTTTTTTAAATTTTGTTATTTATTGTTGTTGAACACTACAATTATTTATCTTTTGTTATTTTTTTTACACAATAAATATATTTCAGTCATGTCGCCTGAAATACTGTTTTCATATATATATATATATATATATGACCACTGGTTCTTCTGCGGTCACCAGCACGGTGAGGAACTTTGCTCTGTGCTAACACCAACGGCCTTCTCAGCAAAGTGGTGCAGTAGAATCACTCCTGAGGCCTGCACTGGGATTTATTTTATTCTAAATTTCTCTTTTTGGAGGCTCTCCGAGGGGTTCGGGGGAATTAACCCAACCTCTCAAGGGTGGAGCTTCTAACGTCACATAGGGGTTACTGGATCCTTATCTGGAGCGGCATTCAGCGCGAGGCAACAACATATCTTGCCCTTATGCGCTCATGGAACCAGTGACTTTCTGCTGGGCTGCTCTTTATCCTTTAGCGGTACAACGTTTAAACCTTGCGTGCTTTCTTAGCGGGAGTGGCAAAGGGGACATTGACATGACTGCTTCTTATAGAGACTTGGAGAACAGTAAAAGTAGAGATCATGTGGTTAATGGTATGTTGAGGCTCTGTCAACTTTTGGTGGACCACGTGTGCCGTCTCTATTACTGTTTTTATTTGCAGGTGACTTGCCCATTGGTGATCGCCGCTCAAGATGAGGCAAAGTCAGTCATGTAGAGTGCGCTACGCAGAGGTGCCTGAATGCATCATGCATCAAAATAAAGTAGATAATTTTTAAAAAATTATCATGAATGTTTGGAATAAAAGGCTTAAATACGGTGTACATATGAACTACGGGATATTGTCATAAAAGTTACTTGTTCAACAGATATAATTGTAAGCAGGACATGGAATATAGTATTACAACAAAACATATTGCGTACATGCTTCATAACATTAAACACATCCTCCAGAAAAAAACAAGAAATTTCCGAGGTACACAATCAAGTGGATGCCTGGTTAGGAGAACACAATCTTGCCGCTGCTGTTTCACATCACTGGAGCCAAAATCCTCAGAACAGGAGAGGTATAAGGATGTGATCTTCCTTGGGCACTGGCCAATCCAGAGATTAAGTCTTCCAGAAATTTTAGTTGGAGAAGTGACAAGTGGGGTTGCAGGTTTCAGAGGTTGTGCTACTATCAACTGGTGGTTTACCCAATGAGCTTTCCCCTTCAGGGAATGTCTTTTTACATTTCTCTGGGTGTTTGACTTTTGGTAGCAATACTTGTGTTCTCCCTCCAGGTCTTACTGCGTGGGTACAAATTCCCATGTTCAGCTACAGGGGGCGGTGTAGCTGGTCAGGTAAGACTTAACACGAGGGGTGAAGAGGTTCAGTGAGGATCGTGTTTGTCTGATGCTTGCTTTCTGATTTTGCTGTTGGGCGCTGTCCCTCTCCTGATCTATAATGATTAGTTTGGACTGCACTGCCTCTTGTGAGTGCTGAGGGCACTCGTCTGACTGAACTATATTTTTCTGTTTTCCACCACGACTGGAGTAAGACATGGGGCAGATGATGGGATAATTCAAAGGGTGAGGTGGTGGGTAGGGGCTGTGAGGTAATGACGTAGAGGAAGTCCCTGATGTTCGGTTTTGCAGTTTCCTACACTCCCTCCCTGTGTGTGGCTAAGTTGGTAGGCTATGATCCCGCTGCCTTTAATTTCCTGTTCCCGGCAGATTGAGATGTGGTGGATCAAACATAGGTGGTGAGGGTGAGAGGCCAGACTCCTGGTTTCCCTTTGGTGTTGCAAGTGTTGGCCGCTGGGTATCAGGCTAGTAAGCACTGTCCGAATGACCGGTGGTCAGATGAGGACAGCTTGCTTGACCACTGCACCAGGTGCCTGATGCGGGAGTGAACCCCTGACATCTGGTAGAAATACAGGGTAAAGAGGAGATATCAGCAGCAAAGGTTAATTGTCGCAGACAAGACAACAATTCATACTGTATTTTGCTTCCCATTTTCTCCAATCCTGACAAAGAGAATGACATCACACTAAATGAAGCAGGATATTGTTACCAGCAAAACAACTTTACCCCTTCCCTTTTAATCTCACCAATGGCTGGTGAGTTTGTCTGTTGTGATAAAATTTACTGAGGCCACTGACGTTAAGTACCTCATGGCACTCCTAGTCTCCATTTGTCAGCATGGTGAGGCAAACCTTCCTGAAGGGTTTCGAACTTTGTCTATCTACCTATTTACTTCCTTCACACAAAAACTCCTATGTACGCACAACATAATCAAGGCTATGTTTGCCTAGACCACCACCCCATTCCCTTGAAAACACACCCTGGAGAAATAATGTTTGACATCACCTAGTCACACAGCAGACTCGTGGATGTACCAGGCTGGGACTCTGTCTATGGCCTTTGTTGGGGCTTGATGATGCATACAACCATCAAGATGTTTGCAGGGTTACCAACATACTTTTCAATGTCCACTGCAGCAGGTAGAGAAGGAGTCAAGGGTTTCACTACAATGAGAATTGCATACAAAAACATCTGTAGATGGTATTGCTAGCAAAATTAAACTTTAGAGCTTTTATGATGTTCTGACCCAGAAGATTAAAGAAGGTTAACAATGCTGCTTATATTCAGACGTAACAACACTACTTCAATGTTTGCAAAATTCTGCATCTTTGCATGAACAAGGTAGCTATTAATAAGTAGCACTATGCTGCATTTCTTGTAAAGCATGCGGTAGTCTAATACTTGAACCAAAATCATGAATATTCCCAAAGAGTTTGAAATAATGTCACACTGATAAAGAAAGGTTGCATGTGCCTTGAAAGCTTGCAGAGATTTAACTTTATAATTATGAAAGTTTTGAAGCGTGCCCAGTTAGACTGACTGATACGTGTGTCGAGGATTTTTCAGCTAGACGAAAAGCGGGGTGGTTGAATCTGGTTAGAAGGCATGAGAGAAGGGGGGGGGGGGGGGTGTGTTGGTTATCGCTTATTTACACTGTCTTGGGTGTCGTTGTTGAGGTGGGTTTCACCCAATAGTGGCGAGATCGGTACACTCCGAAGCGGCAATTCCAGTTGTAGGCTTCATGGCTCCAGAAGTTCTGGTTTGCCCAGCCATATCTTACCTTGGTATAGTTTAGCAACCCTCTTACCACAGGGTGGCATGATGGATGAATGCGAAAGCAAGGTGACAAGTAGATTACAGTAACCGGAGTAGGCGCTACTGCTTGGTGCCTAAGTTGGGCGGCGCAATTCCATTTTCCCACCTTTCCTGAGTAGGAGGTGGTAATACCATCTACTGTTTGATACCAACGTGAGCTAGGTATGGTTCCCCACGTCTTTTGTTACTCCTTACCCTGTAAGGCATAGAGCACAACGGTCTGACAGCTTATGTAACGTACTTAGACACGAACGGTTATTACAGTGTAACCCAATAGTGACTTGCTGGCACGAGCTCAATAGAGTCCCCACTGATCCCCCACGTATGCGGGAAGATCAGGGATGTGGAACCGTGTGGACCACCAAGCCTCTACTTGTTGTGCGTTCGCACCGGGTTGAGCAGCAAACCCCAGGCTAATGTCACTCCAGCACTAACTGAGTGCTCAAAGCGACAGATAACCTGAGCTTGTAGCCCCTCCCTGTGCGAAGGTGTTTCTAGTGGTCATGGCATCACTGTTTCTCCCCACCAGCAGTAACTTAGTGCTCGGAGGCCAGGAAGAAACAGGTAGCCGTCTAATGTGGATGTCAACAATCTCCTGATTCCTGTTGGCAGAGCATGTCGTACTGTCTCTAACCATTAACATAGACAAGTACCCAGTAAATGAGAAGCAGAAGAGTAGTGAACAATGACTGTTTATTGAATACTCAATAAACACGTGACCCATGCTACCCTCTACCAAACAGTGGAGAGCTGAAGGTAACTGCGGTTCCAGGTGTAGGCGACCTGGTTCTAGGTTCAAAGGAGAATAGCTGGTTCTAGACGAATATAAAGTTAGTTAAAGTTAAACTGCTAAGTAAAAGATGTCTGGAAGAGACAAAGTGAAGTTAAATACTGTACGTGTTCGCTAGTTGTCGATGCATGGTAAGTAGCAGCTACGGGCATACTTGATGCTTACGAGATTCCCGGAGGTGCCAGCACTGAATTAGTGCTCTGGGATGTCGCGAGAGAGTTTGAGACAGAATGACTGCCCGAGCCCAGCAGTGTCCGGACTTATATAGGTGAAGCTTGTAGGCTGCCGGCGCGGGCTGCGGGGAGGGCGAGCATCCTGCCCTGGTTGGCGTGGGAGTCAAAAAACTTGTGTCAGCAGTAGTCAGCATTTCTGCTTCGTGCCTCTTCGGTGGCGCTCGGCCTTGCCCAATGGCAGGTGGCTTGTAGGCTCTCAGCACTGGGAACGGGGGGGGGGGGGGGGGGGGGGCATGCCTACCAGGTTGCATAACCTTCAGGTGACAAAAATCCTCTCATACGTTCCTGTTGCCTGGTAGGGTAGGCAACCAAGAATCCATGTAGAAAATTCTCTGTATGTCTGTAGCAGTGGAAATAGGCACATTTAGCAATGAGTCGTAAACATGGTCAATTAGTAGGATGACCAGCACAAGTTAGTGTTCATCTGTCACTGTTGTCCATGGAAGCAAAGTAGGAAAGTTAGTTTTTTTTTTCTTTTCTTCCTTAGCATGTAAGCCTCTTAATTGCAATGGTTCAATCTGGTAGCAAGTTGAAGTACCTAGAATGTCTTGTTGAATGCTACTGAGGCTGGTAACATCTCGAGATTCCTTGATGTACTGGCCAGCTTAGGAAGTGACTTAATTTTGCCAACATTTTGTGGCAGGAGATATGACCGGTCTAAAACCTATCCAGCCACCCAAAGACTTTGAAGCTGTTCAGGCCCATCTTCAGAACAAACAGGTCAAACATTTTGTTGGGTCATAAATTAGCATTCTCAATGAGACATCTTAGATTATGTTCTGAGTTAACAAACTTAACACTGCTTTCGCCAGTGTCAACTTTAAGGCTCTTCACTGCTTTCATGACCATTTCATTCTGCTGCATTCATAATTACTGCCCTGTTCTTTAAAAACATGAATATGCTCAACAAAAAAATCCTTTACCACTGCATTACATTTTTTGAACCAATCACATCAACTTCCTGGATGACCTTGAATTTTTGTAGATGTATGAAACTTTGCTGTTCGTTTCCACTCAAGTTGCAAAATTGATATTGGAACTCAAAATATGTAAATGGGTTTATGATAAATCCAAATATTATGACACTCGTTAAGAGAAGTGGCTCTACATTACTGTGGTCTAAAAAACTCGTATTTAAAATTATTTTTGTTGTTATTTATTTCACATTTCCAGGTTTTTCAATTTTAATTTTTTTTTTAATTAGAATTTCTTATGGTAAATGACCGGGTACTCAAAATCTGCAACTATTAAATCCAGTACATACTTATAAACTTCTCATTTTACTGCATTTAATTTGAATGAAGAATTTATTTTCTGTCTACATGCAATAAATACACAGTGAAATTAATCCTGTAAAATTTAAATAAGAAATTTTACACGAGACTTACTGGGATTATTAATGCTACTACATTACAGGTGATTTTTCATGGACAAATGAGCACAGTTTTTATATTGACTTAATAATATTTTTGTTTCAAAAACATGTTTTTCACCCATTTGATTGACTGAAGTACTGTAGACTGTGTGGTGGTGATAAATGAAAATGAATTCTAGAGGTTGTATAAAGAGACAAACCAGCAGCGTTAGAGGATGCAGCCTGAGGGCTGGGGAGGCTGGAGTCACGCTGGCGCCACGTGAGGTACACACTACCCAGCAGGCCGTGCACAAACACCACATCAATGGAGACAGGAGCTTCCTGCCTGCATGTGGGGTGCAGGAGGTACACATGAGGGTGGTATTTCCCTGGCACCTTTTCATCCCCATCCAGGTTCACCAAGGCGCGCAGGGCAGGGACAGACAGCTTCATGCTGGGGCTCTGCGCACACTCCACCAGCGTGCCCACCCAACCTGTGCACACACACATGACAAGCTACTTCCTGCTATGGCCATTTCAACAGACCTGTGTAGTACAACTCAATTAAGAAATACAGTGAAACTCTTTTAAGAAGTTCCCACTTAAGAAGTTTTCCTGCTTAATAAGTTGAATAATCTTGCACCTTGTCTATACGTACATGTAAAATTTGACCCTTTTAAGAAGTTTTCCTGGTTAATAAGTATTATTTTTTCGTTCCCTTCAAAAAATTCTCAACAGAGTTTTACTTTAGATGGTTTACTGATCACATCCCATATAAAAGTATTGTGGCAGTCACACAGAATTATTAGAGTACACAAATGTTCTGTAACCAGATCATATATATATATATATATATATATATATATATATATATATATATATATATATATATATATATATATATATATATATATATATATATATATATATATATATATATATATATATATATATATATATATATATATATATATATATATATATATATATATATAAATTGGTAGTTCTTAGTGAATATTAATTTGTACATTTTTACGTAGTGTCTGTAGCTAATAGGGGCATTCGAAGCTTGAAAATATTTTAATATGAATATAATATTTACTTAATGTGTATTTGCTTCAGACTCAGAAAAATTATTCAAAATGTTCAAAGTTTCAAAGTAGTTCACAAATCCACGAATGAAAGGTATACTATTCAAAACTATTTTCCTGTGTGGTAGAATCTGGCAATGGCAATTTATATTGAAAATATCAAGAATTGTGCTGCACTATGCAAGAATATTTCAAATACATTACTATAGATGTTTATTAAATAAGGAATTATTCCTTTTTACATAAATAATACAGACCTATGACCTACGCTAACTGTAAACAAACACTGTTCAATGGCCGCAGCAACTTGAAAATTTTGATTACAATAGCTCATATCTCTGAAAAGCTTATGACACCAAGCAGGTTGGCCCACGTTCGTGGTCACATATACTTAAATGACTTTGAGTGCAGAGAATGTGCCCTATCACAACACTATTTTTATCTATTGCTTCGCATTCAAAGTAAATGTTACTCTGCATAATAATGATTCCGATGATTCGGTGGAAACCTCATTTGACGAGCAGGAAGAGTCTTCTGTCTGGGACAATCTGAGATGTGCTGCTGAAAATGCTTAAAAGGAAAACTTTGCTCACAAGGAGAAGGCGATAATAATTATTTCAGAGAGCCTGTCGTTAGGAAAGGTAATCACTGTGCAGGGTGGGCCACCAACAACAAGAAATTTCCAGGACTAGCAACTCTTGCAATACAGTATCTTAGCAAACCTGCAAGTCAAAAGTCTTGTGAAAGAATGTTTTCAGCAGCAGGTAACAGTGTAACAGTGTGCAAAAAGTGTCTCTCTTTCCTGACACTTTATATATATATATATATATATATATATATATATATATATATATATATATATATATATTATATATATATATATATATATATATAATGCTTCGCATATGTGTATGTGTGTGTGTATGTGTGTGTGTATGTATGTATGTATGTGTATATATATATATATATATATATATATATATATATATATATATATATATATATATATATATATATATATATATATATATATATATATATATATATATATATATATGCGAAGCAATAGATAAAAATAGTGTTGTGATAGGGCACATTCTCTGTACTCAAAGCCATTTAAGTATATGTGACCACGAACGTGGGCCAACCTGCTTGGTGTCATAAGCTTTTCAGAGATATGAGCTATTGTAATCAAAATTTTTAAGTTGCTGCGGCCATTGAACAGTGTTTGTTTACACATATATATATATATATTAACAGAACCAACATCATCCCAAAAAATTACACTTGTGTAATAAATATCAAACTGCTACTATAAAAACCTTAACTCATCTTAATAGAGTGAGTGAAGTCTGTGGATGTAAAAACCTCTACTTACCTTTATAGATGGTCTAATGATGTCTATAATTTTATAAAGTTATGTGTATTTTTTTAGACGTGATGAAAACCATTTGCCAAGCCGACAACAAAATTTTTGTGAATTTACCTGAATAAATTTAAAAAAATGTATAACTATGATCGACCCAAACAAACAACAAAATTTCCACTGAACCAAACTAAAAATTGAGAACCAATCAGCCCTAATACATTTTGCAATTTATTTTTCTGATGAGTTTATCGTGATGTTATTTAATTTGTGTATGAACTCAAGGTAATTACATGCAGACTGAATGTTACATAATGTTACCATGCAGTACCTGTATTTTCTTTATAGTGCTTCAGTAAAGGTTTTGTAAAAAGATTATATTCTCTGTTCTGACAAAAGCTCCTGACATAATGGTACTGCAGGGAGCATGCAAATAACTCAGTATTCACTGAAATTTCTTTGATAATTTTTTTATGTGAATACTTCATACAACATACTTTATAACATTGAAATGTGTATCAATTATAGACACTAAAGTACACATCAAAAAGAGTTTTTTAGATATTATAAATTGTAAACCCACTATTTCTATCCCTCTTTTTTGAGTTGTTTACCACATTCTGTTCTCATGTGGTCATGACCATAGCAGTGTATGGCACAAAACAATAGCACAGTAAAACACTGATAAAAATTTCAGTGACTACAAATAAATATTATAGCATCCTGTATTTTAAATCTAACGTGACACAATTTCAAAAATAAATTCTGTGAACTGCAAAACTGCTCCGCACCACTTAGGTAGGCCTACTCTGTGTTTCACTAACCGAGTCGGGTAAGTTATTGAAATAAATACAATTGATACGTACTAAAATTATAAGGTTCAACAAGTGTGAAGCATATGGCCGTTACAATACCTGACATATAAACGAGGTCCAAGACATCCTCGTTAGTGGAAACATAGGAAAGTATGTTGCAGAGCACAATCTTCATGTCGAGGTTGTGACAACAGTGTCTGTACACAGCCATGAGCAGGGGCAGGGCTCCCACAGTCACCAGCTCTGTGGCACAACACTGTCATTCCTGTACACCTCATACAATGACCATGCAGTAAATGTAGTGTTGGGTAAGTTACATTTTAAAAATAACTTCACTTAACTTAGGTTACATTAGAAAGTAAAGAAACCAACTACTTTTCATCACTTTTGAATCAAATGTAACTGGGCATTAATTTTAAACTTAACTGAACTCAAAATAGTTCGCAGGTTTTCACGGCCATTGACATCAATTCCTAGGCTTCTCGATTTGAACCGTGTAGTGAATTTCTTCTCCAACGTTTCGGCAGTCGTTGCAGCTGCTATCATCCGGGAACAATACCTGACCAAGCCTGACCAATCAGGTATTGTTCCCTGATGATGGCAGCTGCAATGACTGCCGAAACGTTGAAGAAGAAATCCACGACGCAGCTCAAACCCAGAAGCCTAGAAATTAACTGAACTCCATTGCTCAGTACGTGACTTTTATATGTGTAGGTCTCATCCACCTCAGAACAGCGTTGAAAATAAAAAGTGTGGTACAGCATACAATATTTGTTAAAGTAGGTAGTAAATAACATGCAAGAAGCATGGACATCTCATAACTAGACAACTACTGAACTGGCATATATACAATCATTTTCTTAAATAAGATTCCTCTCTCACAATTCGTACAGTCAATGGCGTAGCAAGGCACAAGTTTTTTTCCACTAGACGTTACTTTTCAGTACTTTGATATTTCAGGTATATAATTTTATATCTTATTTCTTATTAACATAAAACTAACACCCCACTACACAAAACTTCTGCAGCTCTATGTATACCAAAAATGTTAAAATATTTTATCGAACAAACTGTATTGTTGAGTTAGAAATATGGACAGCTTGTAACGAGGTTTTGAGAGCTGATGGGGGTGAAATGAGGTAAGAATGGAGCAGCACCAGAATGTAAGGGTGGGGGAAATTGGAGATCCGTGAAAAAACCCACCGACCAGCAGTATCGTCTGGTACAATTCCTACTTGCAAAAATTCAGAAGTGACCTGGCCGGCGATTGAACCCTGTTTGCCTTTGTGGAAGATGACTGGGATAACTGCTCAGACACCACGGCCCCAACAAACTTGTGTGTTTAATAGTAAAACCATTTAGTAGTAATAGTGTCAGTAGTATAAGAATAGTAATATATGTATTAAGGCATGTGACGCAGAAAAATTTCACTCTCAGTTTTAGTAATAAACTTCACAAAACCAAGGATCCTGATCATGCACATCGCCTCATGTCACTAGGTTCAACTTCAAATAATAGGTGTGGAAAATTGGTGGCACTACAGACAAACAGTCTATAAGATCCTTCTTCTTTTCAGCAGATATGGCAACCATGGAAATGTAGTGCTGTTGAATTTGTGTGAAAGGAACTTTTCCTCATCTTTAGAAGCTCATTGTCTTAAATAGTGCAACAGCATGACTGTCCCAAATTCTTTCAATACTGGAGCCACTAAATTTCATGCCAGGAAAATTGTCACCATCAATATTCTTTTTATGAACTACCAAGCCTTTTCTAAAGAAGACTGCAAAATCAAGCTTCATCTCATGAACATGAAATGGTGTTTTCCACCCAGTTCCTCTCACAAGTTGGAACCAATCATATGGATGATAAATTGAAATACTGATTTTCTTCTGTTTCTTCATCATGGAAAGGTCTACGACACACTCCCTGTGTGCATGTCCTGGAAACAAAAACTTATGGTTGATAAAATTAAAAAGTTGAAAATCATGAACATATCAGATGCATGGGAGATTTTGTTCTGCCCTCCAAACATGTCTGAATAAAATGTTACTTCTGTAAAAAGTTTGTATAGCATTAGAAGTTTTAAGTGTACTTAAATGCTGATATAGGGAGAATGCTATCTCACTGGCACTTCTTGTCATGGCCTCGTGCCACATGTAATTGGTGGACTTTCCTGTGACATTATCATGGACAGTTAAGTTTTAGGTGCACAACTGGCATTCATAAAATGCCAAACATTGTAATATCATGGGCACAAGTTGGCTTAAACCTCAATAGACATATATTTTACATATGGCACATAACGGTAATAAGGCCCGAACATGACTTACTTTGTGGTGGCTGAAAGAAAAACAATATCCTCTGACGTGTACCCTTTATATCATCTCATCGCTATTTTTTTCTGTATATCTCTACTGCTATACATAAAAAATTATAAAATCTAACTTAAGCCCTTCAGTCCACAACTAAAATATTTCTCATTATAGTATTTATAGCTTTAATTTCTGAATAAAACAAACATCAATACATTTTTTTACAAATATATCATTGCTAAACTTGGTCCAAATGTAGCTACACTTTGTGAAAAACAATGTACTATATGAACTAAAATATGCACAATGTACAACTTGTACTACTGACGTATGTATTGACGCATGATGGCCTACAGCTAAGAGAAGATTGCAATGGTCAGTTATAGTTTTGTTTGTGTCGCCAGTTACACAAGATTGTAGTGACCTTAGATAATGACGAGTATGGACCAGAGCTTGGCCAGTGTAAAGGGCAGGGCGCGTGACCTGTCTATTGGGCACAAAGTCCCATGTCACTTTCACGGTCCGGTGATATAGTGGATACACTACCACAGGTTTACTTGACTGGATGGTGGCCCAGGGAGGCTGTTGACCCAGATGTGGTGGCTGTGGCTGGCTGCAGCTGCTGTTGCTGAGACCTGATGCTGAGGTGGTGTTGATGGTGAGAGCCCAGGATGGGGTGCTGTGGGTGGTCCCGTTGCCCGTGAACCAGGGGTTGGCGATGCCCAAGGGTATGTCATGGCCCCTGCGGGTGGCGACGACTATTGGGTGAGGCTACCCTATAGTCTTGACGAGATCTGGAAACAGGTTTTGGGAGGGAGCTGAGGCCTCTCCAGCTGTTGGGCGGCGTGAGCACTGTCCTGTGTGGCTTGGCTGCAAAGTGCAGTTGGTGGAGTTGAGTTGCAACTCGGGTTGGCCTTGAAGGCATCAGCTGCCCTTCTAATCTTCCGCTGAGCACTACTCTTCCAAGTGTATGGCATGCAAATGGTACAACTACCAGCCTTGCAACAGTGAAGCAGGCGAAGTAGGTCCCTAACTGGGTACTTCCAAGGCCGCAGCCGCACAGGCAAGAGGTATACCCAGTGCTCCTTCGTCCGGCCTAGTTCAGAGCGATGGATATAGAGCATCGGATTCCCTCGGGCAGTACGTCAACGACACTTGGGGGTGGTATCTACAGGGGTCAGTCCCCCAGAACCAACTCTTTCTCCCTCCGGCCCAGTTCAGAGTGGTGGACGGAGTATAGGTTAGCTTTGTTGGCTAGCCACCTGGAGTAGGTATTACGAGTGGTGGTGGTTCTACCATACGGTACACGTGGTGCACAGCATGGATGATATTCTAATAGGTTAGCGGTTAACGTATGGTTGAGCGTGGTCCACGGCATCACTCTGGTGGACGAGTATCTACATAGGGCTAACACAGTTACACTAAGAAATGAGTACTCAGAAGTAAATAAGAACATGTATATATTCTGAGAAGAATACACACGGTGGCCCGTACTATCTCTTAAACTATTTGTCAGTTGAACGGAAGTTAACCTGCGAGAATCCACATGAAGGAGACCTGGTCCTAACAGACTTAAGGCAATCCGGCTAGGTAGCTACTGATTAGCTGACCCTAAATAATCTGCCCCGGTGTCCAGAAGGAACCATTGAGAACCACTACCAGAAGGGTAGTGGTGTTGAGATTGCCGTTACCAGCTGGTAAGGCAAGTGTGTGGTTTCCAGAAGGGACCGTCAACGACCACTACGAGAGGGAGTAAGGAAGGTGGTTGCTGACACCTTGGGGAGCTGGTGGTGAAGACCCTCTGGTAGGTCTTGAAGGCATTGTTGAAGTCACTAAAGAGCTTCTGGTAGAGCAAGCTGCAAGAGAAGGCTTCTTCTAGCCCAGTTCAGAGAGAGGTGGAGGAGGCATGGACTGATGTCTTCAGGCGGCGCACAGACTTATATTCTCCTGGTCTGCGAGTCCTCATTGGTGGGGTGAGGGGGGTGACAAGCTCCACCCCTTGAGCTGTCTGCTGGAGTCATCTGCTAGCATCTTCTGCTGGTGGAGGTCCATTGACGCAATGCTTCATCCCTTAGTACTTGTGGTGCTATCCCTTGGCATGCCATAGAACTACGTGACCTTGGGTGGCGGGCTCGGTCGCTCGGCCGATAGTACAGTCTCCCTTCGAGGGGGGTTGGCGTGATGTCTGACTAGAGTGAAGAGTGATAATTACAAGCTGGACTGAAGTGTCTGTAATAAAGCTCTTCGTTGCAAGGGCGTATCCTGTAGGCCTGTGACCAGCCTCAAGCACTGTCTTAACCCCACCTTGGTGAAGTGAAGTCACGTTCAGATGAACCGAAGTTGAGTGTGGTACATAGACATACATTGCATCATGCGTCAGTATGTAGGTACGTAGTTTGAAATAACTTTGTGGCAGACAATTTCGTATCAAGTGTGAAGATATGATATCTCAGAACAATTTTGAAAGTATGTTTTATTAATATTTTTCCTTGTTTGTGTATCTTGTAATATTAATATTTTGTTGATAATAATTTTATTGTTTTATTTTTCATGCATAACAGCCCCCTAGATAATTTAATTACCTTTGCAAATTTAAACCATATCATCTCACTAGCAATACCTTTATTTGAATTATTTTCTAATTTTATGAACTGTATATATTTTGGAAATAAACTTAATAGTATATTCTTTGATTAAAATAAGGTGACTATGGCCTGACCTTGTAGCACAAAACATTTTATATGTTTTAAACAAACAGACAAAAGAAGAATGTTACATTTCTCTAAAAAAAAATGCTGTGTGTTTGACAAGCAAAAGACAATATGAATGAAATAATTTTATTGATAAGTGTTACTTTTGTAACCTGTGTGGAATTCTAAAAAGAACCATTACTGAGAACAGATCATGGAAGTTTCAGGACACAAATTTACAGGATTTGTGCCGATTTGTTGTGTCAAGTTGTGGAATTTATTATCTGGGAGAGTACCTTCAGTTATAATATACTGTAGTACTTTAAGAGGAGACTGGAAAGAATATAAATTAGAGATGTCAAAGTCGATTCCCCGATACCCTCGATTATTATAGGTATCTAAGAATCGAGAATTGAATGGTTAATTGTTATAAATCCTCGTCCACCTTCACATGATTTTTTGAGGTAACGTTGCACAGCAAGAGGTCTTTGGTTTTCCAAATAGGCTGAACCTGTACCGAACTCACATTCATTGACCGGAATTAACCATTCAATGATGGTTTGAGTATGAAAGAATTAAGATAATACAGTAGAACATCGATTGTCCACGATAATACAGGCCAAGAGATACTCCTATATTCTAAACTCACAGTTAAACAAGTCGTTTTTATCTTGTGGCTGCCATGTGGCAAACTGCTATTATCAATATTTGGCTGCCTCATTTCACTCCAACATCACTCTATGTGCTGTGTGGTGTGGTGTGGTGTGGCTTTAATGGGAAAACCGCACTTTTTTTTGTGCATTTTCTTACATGATTCAGTACTACGTGTATACTGTTGCAAGAATGCTACAAATGGACATGGAAATCTACAGCACAATATCTAAACCTGTAAATATTGGCATAGACGAAACACTTAAACAAACTGTCAGTTAGGGATGACAGACCACCGCCGCGTCACACATGCGGATACTGTTGGAGGTAGCACTTTGTTGCGTGTAAGTGTTGCGTGCGTTAGATTAACTACGGGCTGGGGAGCACCCAAGCAGAATTAGCTAGTCAAGACCGAGATAATCATTTCATTGGCACGTTGATGTGCATGAACAATATCAATAAAAACAAGTCTACAGTGAACTCAATTCATTTATTCAGTAGTGACAGTGTCCTAGCTACATATGGTTTATCAATTGTTTATTTCAGTGATTTTTATTAAAAGTTGAGTATTGCCAAACTGTTTGTAAATACGCACAGGTGAGACGGACACACAGAACCCACAACATTCCGGAGAACCCTAAGTCTCAATAGCGCGGTGATTGGGAAGCACCGCTGGCGCCCAAATTACCAGTAAGTATTTGTGTCGTAGTTCGTCTCGTGTCTCACCCGACGGCGTCAAAGAAAATTATGTCTTTGCAAAGCAAGTTTTGTACAAATGTTAAGAAAGTAATATTTTGCTGTGTTTCATGTACAGATTTGTTTTGTAAGGTATGATGCCATAAAGTTTTGTGACGCAAAGATTACAGTTATGTCATCCTAAAATAAAAACCACTGAACTAATTTCAGTTGAATAAAATTTACTGACATCTATGCATTGTACATAATCTGTACATGACTCAAAACATAATCACTCATTGTTCCATTTAATTTATGAAACATCCTAATTTCATCTGCTAGTTCAAATAACAGCAGTCTGATTTGTTTACTCATAATACCTTTACCTGAGATGAGTAGTCCTGAAGCTAAAGAAAACACAATCTACCATTTTTTAGTATTAATACTGGCCACTGAACCAAAAAACCTACGACAAGGTTCTCCCAGTTGAACTGACTGAGACAAACCGGAAATTACAAAACTTCCAATTCAATTTTAACAATGAACACAACTATGTACAATTGAATCTCTATCCAATATTTTTCACAGAACTGACAAAAAATTTCAATAGATGTGGACTTTCAATGAATAGGGCCTTGAAATGTAGATAAATAAAAAATGGGAACCCAGAATATGTTTTATGGATGCAGGATTTCATTCCATCAGAGTTCAATACATAGAGGTTCAACTGTATTTGTACAACCAAAGTGAAACTTCTTAACTATCAGTGGGAAAAACACTCTACTTCAAGTGGTATTCTCTGACTTAAAATCAATGCAGGGACAACTACCATTATGTACCCTATAAACCCTATATGCTGTAGCTGAAAGCATAAAAACACCATACTTTGCATTCTACAAAACATTCAAGAAACACCATATAATTAATAAACATGTTGTTTTAAAAATGAAGAGAAATTTTTATATATGAACAAAAGCAATGCACATTTGCAGACCTGAAGTTAAGTTTATGGCAGTGAAAAAAATATGTATTCACAATAGATGGAATGATTACAAAAGTACACAGCTCATCCGAGAAAAAACTGAAGCACAGACTAAAGATGAGGACGGCTGATTTTCTTCTTCCACAGATACCCTCGTAGTACATGAATTACAATGCAGAACTGTCAAAATCATGTGATTTAAGCTGTGGTGATGTTACTTAAACTACACTGTTACGTCGTGGACATTTGCACGTGTAAGTAATTTTTATTCCAAATTTGTTGTTTAAAGCTTTTTATTAAATATTTGTTGAGTCGAGCACATTAAAATTTATGTATTATGTTTTCGTTTTTGAAATTACTGTTTGCATATACTGATCAAGATTACTGTGAGTAAAGACTTCATTGTTGTATCAGGGTAGGAAGCAATCTTTTGAGAATGTTAAGTTTTACTGGTATAGTTAATTCATGATAACTTCGGCCTTATCTGAAGCCCTGCCAAATTTCTACTTTTGGTTACTGATTACGTATCCTTCCGCTACATGTAAACATAAACACTGCCATGTGAATTCTACTTTTATAAATGTCAAATGCATTGGTTGCTGTTTACAGCTGTTCGAAGAATTAGGTCATACTGCAGAAACCATTTCCTACGAATGTTCACAATGTAGACTTATAACAATACTTAGGTCAGCTTTATAACTATTTGTTACACACGATACAGCACGTTACACATAATACACAATATTTTGCCACGACGGTGTTTGTTGCAACTGTGACGGTAACAATAGTATTTAACCTGTTGTTATTAATATGTGTTTGGAATAAAAATTAAAACGAAGGGGCAACCAGTCCAACGAAACGACGCAGTAAATCCAAGCACGCAACTCGTGTCACTTATTTATTGTACATCGACAAACGTAAAAGATAGTGATAAACATGCAATCACAAAGGCCTACCATAACATTTATTCTGCTAATATTTACATGCATTGGTACTTACTGGTTTGTAGGTTTATATTATTATTTATTTTATTTTATCTGGGCGGGCTTAGTATTTCGTTGGGATTGTTGCAGACATTCAAATCACAGAAACGTAAGCTTGTTACACAACTGTTTTCCAAACACCTAGCGCAAAGGTACAATGTTGTGATAAACAGACGTGAATGTAAATAATTAATTTCATCACATTAGTTTATGGTTAAAACGTATACATTTTGCACATATTTGAAATCAACACACACACCTGGCCTGCATAATGATTACAACGCAGCCACAACGATCGCAAACGCATTTCCCTATGCCGTGGAAACACATATTTCTCACAACATTGTAACTTCCGTAGAATGTTTCAAAACCACGCGTACGAACTTGACGCTTCATTCTGAAACACGCAGTGTCATTGTATGTTGCCACACCATTGTCAGTCGTAATGCATTGGGTAAAATCGCCCGCCACCCCCATTGTGGGAACGCTTTCCACATCACGTCTGCCAATCTGCTGGATTTGTAAGTGTCGCGTAACGTGCTGTGTCACGCCATCGCATCTAAAACATGTCGTATCTAAATAGCATGTAATAGGTATTTAATCAATAAAATTTCATTTCAGTTGTAAATTACAATCTCAGAAATCATTACTGTTACTGTAATTAGTATGAGATGTGCTGAAATTAGAAATAACAAAATGTATACCTTTCCTACACAGGTGGTACGATCTTCCACCCCCCCCCCCCCAAAAAAAAACACACACACGCACACACACTCTCTCTCTCTCTCTCTGTGTGTGTGTGTGAACTATTTCTTACCGGCCATTGCCAACACGTCGCTGCTCGCTGTTGTTATTTCAAATTTAATACATAACAAATAATTACAAGTTATATAAGATACTAAAGTAAAGTTTCATTTATTCAATAATACAGTAATCAAAAGTTAATCACAGTGTTAAATATTTGTGGAATACAAGTTATTGAAAAAAAAAGTTTTCATAATACGCCTAGGGTGATTTTTCAAAGGTTCGATTCCAAAAGGCAGAAGAAAGAATGAATGGACTATATGGGAAGTTTCTCATGCAGTTACAGGTTGGAGTGAGATGGGGATTAGCAGATGCCCTTTAGAGGCATCAAGGTGACTGCCAGTTACTAAGTCATGTGATGCCCTGATTGGGTACTGGCGGTGGTGATACCTGACCGGCCTATCAGGAAGAGTGGTGGGGCAACTCGACCGCTATGCGTGGCATCTGGGCTCCAGAGGCCACGCTTTCAGAGATAACCAGAGCACAGGCATCACATAATGAGCAAAGTACCAATTTCACCTGCACCGACAAGCACCCACGGCCTCAAGGCGCCAATGCAGGAGCCACTAAGGTGCCAAGAGGGCAAAGTCCCTCCAGCCTTCATCAATTTTTCATGCCACAATTTTTGTGATGTGTATTTTTTTATCTAGTGGATTAACTGGTTGGATCATTGTAATGTCATCCTGCATTTTCACCACTGCTACATATTTTTTTGGCTGTTTAGTTGAACTTAATTATAAGAAGCAATAAATGGAGATTAACAAATGTAAGATTTTTACTCTTTCTGAATACTATTTATTAAGATTTTTTAAATTGGTTTACAACTGTGTTAGCTCAGGGTAAATTACAGCACTTTATCTTGCCGGGTTGAAATGGTACATCATTTGATTTTCCAACACAAACATGAGTTTGTAAAAAAAAAAAAAAAAAAAAAAAAAAAAAAGTTTTTGCATAACTTTAGTATATCCTAGTTACACACTATTAAAGAAAAATCTTACTAAAATTTCACAACACACAGTTATGAAAGCAGAGTTTTAACAATAAGTAAAAGCCATAGTTTTTCACAGTTTTGTTGTAAAAAGCAAATCAATGTTGGGACTCTGAAATTGTTTACTATAGAACTGGCTTAGGCTGTCTAAGAAATATTTCCACATTGTTTGAAGTTAGCACATAAAATCACAAGTCTACTTGGTACCAGTTTATTCAGGACTACATGCCTTACTACCTAATTGGGAAGAAGGACTTAACTACACCTGGAAGTCAGAGCTTCACATTACCTTTTGCATTCTTGCCGATGGAGCAGTGATGACGCAGGTTCTCCATACAGGACATCAACAGCTTGTCTTCTGTCAAGTGCTGCTGCTGGTGTACATCCAGCGACAACTCCAGATCAAGCTGCAAGTACCTGTGCTGATCATCCACTTTGTCATTCCTCCAAGTCATGAAGAAATACTTCACACAATCACGGAGTAATTTTTTTAAAAGACACACTGCACAAGAAATACCAAACTAAGCTAGGTGTATTAAACATTTAGCTGCATTTACAGGATCAGCACTCAATTATATATGCAAAGAAATTACTTATCAACCTGAGTTGAACTAAGACAATGTTTCAGTACAACTTTTAATACGCCAATGCAAAAGACTTAACGGGGGTGATAATCTGCCATATACTGCACTAAGATATTCATAATATGGTGAAGAAATATTAAACTGAGACAGTGGTAACATGTTTTTTAATGCTTTAAATAACAATGTTCTTAACAACTTATCACACAAACTTGTATAATAGTAACATATATTGTAAAAGAAACAATGAGCCACAGCTAAAACTAGTGCTGACGTGTGTCCACTGGGAATCTGTCTCCACCCTCCTTCCTTTCATCCTTTGAGAGAAAGAGAAATCTTGATGATCTTGATGGAGACTGATAGTGAAATATGCCTAGTTAGAGTTGGTAACTCCAGCCAGGAGCATTAGAGTATGCTAGGCCTGTGTAGTTTGTGGCATCTCTCGGCATAAACTCTAATTCCACAATACGTGGTACCCCACATTACTGTTGACCCTCCACTCTGCTCTACTTCCTAGTGTCTTGCCTGCATAGGGGTGCATCTCCCCAGGCAGCAATGCAGCTACCCTCAGACTTATCAGAACCTCCATGATGAAGGGACACTGTAGGCCTGTGAATGTGCCAGTGTGTCCCCAGTTAAGCCTCTAAGTGTTGCATCATGGCACTGCAACGAGGAGGCTACAATGGTATGTGTAACTCCCCACAACATTTTTATCCCTGCACTAACCAAACCAAATTAAAGCCTGAGGTCGACTCTCTTACCAACACTGACGAGCATAAGTTCTTTGTACTAACTGTAGATAAGGGATGATTTTACTGACAGAGCACTGTTACAAAATGACATGTAATTACAGAGCCACCTACAACAGTATTCATCAAAGTGTGTTATACTAGTTCACCTATATGCGCAACCAGTCAAGCTCCTGGCAGGTGACACGTTGTGAGGTATCGCAGTCGCACTAGTCCTCACTGACAGTCAGAGCATGGTTGGGTCTCCATAGGTAACTACGATAACAATTTGAGAGACTTTATGCCCACTTCACTGGCGACAAGGTGATGTCTGGACTCATAACCGTCTTTCACTCTCAAACCCAGTCCCCTGAGGAAAAGGTCGAGGTATTTATCTGCAGAAAAGAGCAGATCCATAAGCTGATACATCTGGGCCAGGATGAACAGTAGAGAGTAATGGGCATTGCCTGGACCCTCCTCCCTTCCTTTCATAACCTTTTGTTAACCCCGCAGCCTCAGACCGTAGAGGAACTGTGCCGCCAGAGCTGCAGGCCGGGCCCCCTTCTTTAGACTGCCTGTAAGGTGCGGCCTGACCCCTCTTGTACCCGCCACTCCTTTGCCATGTAAACAGAGATTGCCCGAACCGGCGAAAGCAAGATAGGAAGACCCCTCTTCCCTTCCAGCCACCAGTAGAACGCAGCCCGCCTCATCCTCCCATCACTATTCCTCCCTCTTGACGGGACAGTCAAGGAAGGCACTCCCGTGGAGCTTACCTCGCTCAGCAGGAAGCAAGAGGCAGATACACGGGTGCCGAATGTATTACCACATCCCAGCCCCCCTTCAAAGACTGGCTCGGCTTAACGAAGCCGTAGCCAGGATTCAGGTATTTAACACAGAATACCCTTCCCTGGACAAACTCCGCTTACCAGTCGATCTTAATAAAGAAGTTGTTGTGGCAGTACTCAACATAGCAGGTGCCCACAATTTCATTAGGGGTGACTTGCTCACGCGGCGCCAAAAGGCACGTTTGATCCCTACAAGCCAAATGGGCAGAATGGCCCAAGTTAACCTATGCCTTCAATTGTCTGGGGAAATAACCCTAAACATATTAGTCCATGGTCATACCATCAAGATCTCCTTTTTTAGTGGCTCCTAACCTTGGATATCCCATGATTCTAGGGTGACCCTGGTTGCAGTTGCAATAATGCCTTATCGACTGTGGGCAACTTAGCACCATCCTGAACTGGAGTATGGTCATCAACTGGGAAGGTAATCTAGTTGAAGCTACCCCTCCCCTGCCCCAATCTGCCTATTAAGATTCCAAATAAACACCCCCAGTTGCCCAACACTCCCCTGAAGAACTCCCAAAGTCAGGACCTTTGAGCCAGACACCTTTGGGCCCAACAGCACAAGGGGAACCCCACACTTCCTTCAACAACTGCCCCGAGATTAGAGCCTCCCAGCCCACTGGAACTTGAACCTCCACCTGGCATGGTATCAACAGACCAACCCTCAGGCCATGGCCAGGATAGTCTCGTGCAGGATTATTGGTGAGACATGTCCATCCAGACACTGCCCTCGACACCTGTCATAGAGCTCTTCCTGATGTCAACCAAGTGTTGGGGGAAGGGAGTCGACTATGAGGTCATGATAGGAAGCCCTCTGGATGAGCAAGTCCTGTCAGCATCTCCTGTAACCAATAGCACTGACCAAAGGGTAGAGGTAGTGTGTCCGCCCAGGAAGCCTATGGGGTTCACACAAGCGGAAGTGCTATGCTCGCCAAGCAAAACTTTTACTATTAAAAAGAAATGGCACATAAATTATTCAATTACATAATCACTCTAGGCCTTCAAATTGTGAATTTTCTGTGTTTGTTGATTGTTCTATATGGAGGCGTTTACTTTGGAATAATGTCATTCTTCGCACAGCACACATTTTGAATTTGAATCAAGCTCCTAGCTGGAGTTACCAACTCTAACATGGCATATTTCACTATCAGTCTCCATCAAGATTACTCTTTCTCTCAAGCATGGTGCAACATTTTATGAACATACAATTTTAACATTTTAGAGCACTTGGACCGTGAAGTAAAATAGAAAGACATGGTTTACACTTCAAAATAAATATTGTGGAATTAGAGTTTGTGCCGAGAGATGCTATAAACTACACAGATGTAGTATGCCTAGCTGTAGGAGCAGGCTGCATCCCAGCCTCAGCCGTGGGTGTCGTATGAGGTTCGCTTACCTCAATGAATATACTCGTTTGTATGAGGTGGTGGTGGTAGAAGAGGGCTTGGCCAAAGGTGCCCAACATACTTACCACCTGGGCTGTGTGATAAGATTTCAAAGTGTTATATAATAAGGTATATAAAGTGTTATATAATAAGGTATTGAGAATAAATGGAGTCAGTAAGTACTGAGTCATGGAGATACAGTAGAAGTAATATTCACAAATTAGGAAAAGGGAGAACGCTACAACGTGATACCCTATTTCTATCATTCCCTATCTTTTCACTAGCACTCTTGGACGTTCTATAACAGTGTGGAAAAGTAGGTAGTAGAAGTCAGGTACTCACTCAGGGTTGTTCTTATGTTGTGCAATAATGTTTCCTTCTATGGTGCTTCGGTGGTCGTCCTCGCTTCTTAACGCGACGTGGACAAGGTTGATGGCCAGCGGAACGTTGTCAGTGATCGTCAAGGACCTTCCCTGTAGCACCCTGGTATGTGGATCATCCATCTGGCATGCAGTGGTGTCACACGTTGGAGCTGGACAGTGTGGCATGGGGCAGACCTGGGATGGCAGCTGGGTTGAAGTTGCTGTATGCCAGGTGGATGTCACTGGCGACAGCCTGGGCCGGCGTTTCTGTATGACTGCTGGATGTGGTGCCCTTTGGATTCCTCAGTTCGACAGTTGTGGTGTCCTTCCGCTCCATTCGTAGGAGGGGCTGCTTCCACAGCACCAACGCTTCCAAGCATCCGGGTAGCACTGACTTTGTCTTTGGAGCTGAATTGAGTCCTGGGGATTTCTGTGGCAGTCGACTTCTCAATAGGTTCAGTCTCCTGGTTGACCATGTTGGTAGCGACTCCGTCAGCTGCTGGTGTGCTCATTCCAATTGTAGTTGTCGTACTCCCGTTATCAAGTATGTGTGAATAGGAAAGGAGGGGTAGCAGGTTGCGTATCTGCATGTCCTTATCCTCTATGGTTTCCACACCCTCGGGAGGTGGCATGGATGAAACGGAACTTGGAAGCAATGGATACAAAGCCTCGTCAAGTTCATGTTCCATAGGTAGCTCTTCTTCCGCTTTTGAAAGATGTATTGCCAGGAACCAAGGTCCTACACTGACAAATGCCCTGTTAACTAAGTAGACTTTCCTCCTGACAATCTGACAATGGGCATCAAGTACAGTAAATATGAATAATTGAAATTTTATAAGTGTTATTTGTCCTTAACTTGTACGACAGCATGGGAGGAAATAAAGTACAGTCAACCCCTTACTAAGCTAAAAAGTTAATGCTTGGTTTGACCCTGACCCCACATGCTCACATTAGAAGCAAGTATGTTAGATCTTAAATGTTTAAAACCTAACAAGAATAACATAGAGAAACAGAAAATAAGTGAACACGGTTAGGAAGTGGAGCTGCGCGTTAACAAGGCCTACAAGCAGGTCCGTGTACGCTGAAATTAATACCGTCAACTTTCCTAACAATAAGTCAATGGACAACTTCGTGTTTCATTGAATGATGTAGTGAAAGTAAGAGCAAGAGGGGAAAACACACTGTGAGCATGCCGTATGCGCCGCCCAGGAAATTCCACGCCTAAAGTAAAAAGTTATTACACAGAGGTCAAATTAAAACTTGTATGTGTATTAGGCTAGGTGAATGTATAGAAACGGTTGTACTTATCTGTTAGGTTAGGTAAGGTTTTAAGGAGAGCTGTAAATACATGTTAATTTAGGAAGGATTAACTTTAATACATACAGAGTTTATGTAATTATGAGCAGCCTATAACACTCAGATAACTAGGAGTCGTAAGATAGGAGAAGCTAGAGGAGAGAAATCAAGTTGAATATGTGTAATTTACGGCAGTAAAGAGTATTGAGACAATTCTATGTCTACGTGCAAGAACAGCCAACAGTTCTTTAATTTTTTTAAGTGACCAAATATCGCTACGTAATTTAATGTAAGTCCTAGAAGGACATATTAACTAGAGCTGAACAATGTAAGTTCCAATGATGAATAGATTAGAAGTAGTGGACTTAATTTTGTTAATGCACTTAGCAGATAAGGTAAGAGGTGAATGAGAGCAAGGATAAGGAGTATTGTTGATGATATTAACCAATGAATTATTTCTTATCTTGAGATTTTAAAGTAAAATTAGCCAAGTAGAGAGAAAAATTATGGAGTTAAGCGGATAGAAAAGTAGTTAATAAGGTATTGAGGAAGAATCAAATGTATATATATTTTTTTTTACGAACCAAACGATAGGCAAAGACAAGTGTGTTAAAATGTAACCTAAGAACATCCAAAAAGTAAGAAAGCTAAAGGATAAGAAACTAGTAATAGGCATTTGGTCTATTGTACATAACATGTTAAGTAAGGAAATACATATATGGGAAACTTGTTGATAAGTAACGTAGAAAGTGCAAAGAGTGAATTGTGTAGTCTCAGGTTGTAAAATGTTATTACTAGGCAGTGGCATATTGTAAATTATGTTGTGGTAACAATACGAATTTCAGTTCAACTATCGAACCTTAACAATGAGAAAAGCATGCTAATAAGTGTTATTGCAAGTGACTGTGTGTGTTTTCCCATCCATGTCAATCAATCTAGCTGCAGGGAGTGGTAACAAAAACCTAGAATTAAGTTTGCTTGAGACATAAAGAACTCACATTGCATAAACTCTAACACTTAAATTTGTTTTACCGTGCAACAGCGCTGGCATAGAGAAATGCCAGGTAAAATCGTTTCCAATAGAAGCCATGGCAAACACACCCTTTCTTGTCCTTGCGAGTGGGACTTTTGTTTAATACACTTATGTCTCGAGGCCAGAGGTATAAAAACAGAATATGATTTCATTAACAATACAATTGTTTAGTAAAACACTAAAGCTTTTCACTATCCACGTGAGCTGGCTCTCGAACTAGGCAGCCTAGGGTTCATAAAAGACGTGACCTGCTCCGACCTACCTACCTCACTTTGTCCTCCCTGCTGAGAAGCGAAGAAAGAGCCAGCCAGCTGACATGCACCGATGTGCTGCCGCCCCAGGAATGCGCAGCGGAGGGAAGAGAGAAAGAAGAGCAGAGAGGAAGGAAAAGGCCAATAACCTGAAGACACGAAACAGATGTTACGCCCGCCTCAATAAGAGACCCCACTGTGGAACTGGTCGCGCAAGCACAAAAGAGGCATGAGTCCAGAGCTGCAACTCAAGAGTATAACCTGAAGAATGACTAAGGGGAAGTCCCCCGGATCTGAAGAAGAATAATTCCTCGCTCGAAGATGGGTCTACATCATTTCAGGGGGTGGGCAATTGATGCATATTGCACTCCTGCACAATGCACATGCGACCTCTACTTTTCGACTTTGCCCAATCGTCAAGCATTTAATCATATAGGGGCAAGTCACATACCTGCAGGGAATAAATCTTGTGTATACAAGGTTGATCCAAGCATTACGGACAACTACAGAAGGATAAATTATTAAAATTGTACTACCCAGTCAAAAGACTACATGTGGTTGTCCAGCCACGCTGAAGGAATTGTTTTACCCACCGAGCCATTGACACGCCAAAGCAAGAGAAGCTAGTTGGCAGGGATACTGCAGGAAGGCAGCACCATTCGCACAATGTCGTCACTGCTGCCCGAGCCTCGTGGAGAGGTGGTAAACATGTCATCAGCCTCTAGACCGGGAGATAAGAAATGGTGGTGTGGCCCACTACTCTAATTTAAACAACCCCTGTGAGACAAGTCTAGCTATCTCCGCACCCCTCGGGCAGCCTACAAGCTGAAAATTTTCTGTATATAAGGAGATGCGAAAACGCAGCTCGACAGTTCCATCGGCCCGTCGACCTCAGTAAGGTGGGAGGGCTCCAGTCTGCATAAGACTAGCCAGTCTGCACAAGACTCTCCAGTCTGCATAAGGCTCTCCAGTCTGCGGAAGACTCTCCAACTGAAGAAATGACCACAACCAACCCTAAAGAGACTGTACAAGGTCTCTATCTTTGACCCAGGAACTCACGGAGAAAACCTGCCAGAGATTTGAATGATCTCTCACGACGCCCGACGCCATCAGAAGTTCACCACAACTCCAGCAGTCAGAGGTATACAGGCATCCCGCACCTGTTCCTCTTACACATTGAGTTCAATCCGTCAAACTAGCAGTAACAGGTTGTACATTCACCCCTCAATGAGCAAATCAATTTTAAATTTAAAACATTTGAAATTAATTATATTTTTTTATTCTTACCCACACATTCACCTTCACCTGCAGTAAGCTCATGAAATTTAAATTATTCTCTTTCTATGTACAGAGCTATACATCCTCAACGTCTTCCTAATGCTGATGCACACTGTTGCCTGGGCTATCCCTCTTGGGTCCTGGCGGGCAAGTGGTTAGAGCGCTGACCACCCTCTCAGTCCCTATGGGGAAGAGGGGAATCAAACCCCAGTGTAAGGCGGATTGTAATACTATACCTCCCAGGGAGTTTCACCCTCCTCACGACCGAGGTAGTCAAAAGGCGGGATGCCAGCTGTCCCAGGGATGTGAAATTACTCAGTTGGAGATAAATCAAGAGTGGGGGGTGGTGATGGATGATCTGGCTACAGTAACAGGATTAATCCGCCATAACATCGTTGGCTGGAGTGCGGGAGTAAAACTGACTGAGGTTCGTATTCCGCGTGGTTTAGGAACGACTTTGGCAGAGAGTTGAACCCTGATATTTTCCCAGAGGCCAACTTTAAGAAACAGAAGTTCGGTAATACTTCTGTAGTAGGGTGTCGAACCAGAACCAATTTGTCAGAAGTTAATTTGATAGTACTGGAGTGGACGGGGGTTGCACCTGAACTGGTGTTTCGGGGGGATTTGAACTAGGGGTCAGCAATTCAGCTTCAGTGTGTTCTGTGGAAGTCTCCTCTAAATCCTCGTCCGGCGGATACCAACCTAATCAGCATTTCAATGGGCTTTGTTGTGTCAGTGGCTCTATGACGATGTAATCTATGGGCAGATTATCGGGTTCACTTGGCAACAGTGTAGTCGGGTTAGAATTTGCAATTAATTGATTGATGTTAGACTGTTTACAGAAGGTGCGTCTCTCGCTACGCCTCTGGTGGCTCCCAGCTCTGCCATGCTTGTTGCGCATTGGAAAAGGGCTGTCTACCTGGCTGCAGATGGAGCAGTCTTGGGTGGGTGCAAATTTGTAATCGCTCCCAAGGATCTGCCATGTGATGGGCAGAACAGGGTATCGAGTCTTACGTCTCGTATCAGCGGTGGATGCACTGAAAACCCAGGAGCAGTGGTATGCCCTTTCGGACTTGAATGCCAGTTACTCTCAGGACCCGTCTTATGTGGAGTCAAGCGCACCTCACTACCATATAGTGACGTGTTAAGTTATTGCGCAATGAAATAACCAAAGTTCCCAATACTACACTACACTTAAATTTAAAAATATTCTAATGAACAGGGGACTACAATCAAAATTACTATATACGACACAAAGGATTAAAATATACTCAATGTTTATTACATCCCAAAAAAAGAAGTTTAGAAAGTCCCGGATGACTGAATACAGTGTAGTATTTAGCTAAACCAATTTAATTAAAAAGCTCTACTGAACAGGCTAAGGCAAGCCTGGAAAAAAATTTATTAAACAAAATTTACTAAAGTAAAGTGGCTTGCTAAGGTAATGCTATTCACAGCATTTAACTCTACTCTGATGCAGGCTGAGGAGAGGAGAGAAAGAGTTTTCGCAGACTGGGTTGAGCTCGCAAACCTCTTCGACCAGCAAGCCCGGTGTCTCTGCTGGGCCACGGTACTGGACCTCTATTTATATGAAAAAATTCCTTCATCAGTGATTCTCTGGGGTGCGGAGGGTAGCGTAGTCTTCCAACACAGGAGCAGGTTTATCGGGTGCAGGAAAACCACTCATTTTCTTATCATCCCTGGTGGAGGAGATGACATTTTTACACGCCTCAGGTTGAGGCTGGCGGGCCGTGACATCACCAGACAATGGGGGTGCTGCTATCTCTGGGGTTGGTTGGAACTTGTTCATCGGCTAAATGTAGCGTAGTGGAATTTAAAAAAATCTTCATTTATCCGTCGGGTGGCGCTTGCATGCTGGGTTCCTGGCAGGTAGAATTCCATAATTAAACACGTTAATTACAGTTACTTAGTTGGCTGTCCAATGCAATGTCTCCTTGCTTGACTAGTAAAAATTATTTTTGCCACTGTTTATGACTCTCCCCGAGTGTATGGTCCTCTTAGATGGGGCGGAGTCACCCGTAGAGCACGCCTCTGTGCGGCGCAGCATGTCAGCATGCGTCAACATATTTTCATAAGTATGCTAGTGTTAAAAATTACTCAGTTATTTTATTCCCAATCATTAAGAGTAAATGTAAAAGTATTGTCAGCTATGATTGTGGCTCTTTAAGTAAAAGCAACTGCTCCTGGATAGACGCAAGTGGGCCGAACGTACTTGGGACTTCAGGCACCTGAAGAAGGCTGTAGTCTGAATAAGACGTGGGAGCACTTGAGTATTGTCCGGAACACCCGTGCCTCCCAAGAGATCCGGTCTCGACTATCTGGATTTCTGAACACACATTACCTCGGATCATCTGAAGAAGACTGAACCCAGGAGGACTTGAGTGATGCTAGATAGACAGAGAGTGCACCATTTTGTTTAAGATTGGTAACTGTGAGCCAGATTGGTAACTGTGAGCCAATTGCATTTTTTTTAATATCAGTGTTTCTAATACCGCCAAAAGAGTGGAGGACACAGTAGTCAGACTGTCCGTTTAGCCCAATGGGCATTAAAAAGAAAGTTAATCCCATCTGCCACTACAGTAACTTCCAGCATGTCCAACGACTTACCACACGCCATTCAACCTATTGAACACCGTAATGAACCGCACAAGGAACCACCCCCTATAACAGACAACAGTAGTTTGTATCTTGATCATTTACTGGGTATTTGTTGGCATTGGTCTGATCTAGAATATTTAAGTAACCTAGAGAAACGAGACACCATTTTTAAGCCTAACCCCACATATAGACAGTGTACCATCCCAAGGGAACCAATGCACACGTGCTAAATATATACCACCATCCGAAGCTGATAGTTGTTCACGTCCCACCAAAACCAGCCCGTTCATGCAAGGTAATGAATATTGTCCCAGACTTTGTCCTCACAAGGAAACCAACTAGGCCCACCCCTTATAAACGCCCGGGAAGCACCCGAGAGACCAAGTAAGATTGCCAGGAGAATTAATTCATACTAATTTCATTGGCTTTAGCAAACTCCATATCACCTCTTTTTATTTTATGACAGCTTGCATTACATATTTTGGCAGCCTTCACGGTGAGCAGGACCAAATTCCCTGGGAGGGAGGTCTATGTAGTCAAACTCACCCTGGGGTTTGATTCCCCCCCTCCAACTAAAAAAGCTCCACTGAGAAAGTGTTCCCTTAGATCTCCCAACAGGGCAGATCTGCGACCCTGCCATGCAAGACCAATTCTGAGCCAGACAACACTAGAGGAGCGAATCAGCACTCAAACACACTGGATATAATTTATCTCGAATTATTAACTGAACTTGGATATCTCATCTCCTTCCCCCTCCGCTTCTCCCCAAAGGATGAGGTTATGTATAGACCCCGGTATGTAGAGGGAGGAAAGGGGTAGAGAGTGCAACGACACCTGTTAATATAACTGGGGGAGGGAGGGAGGGAGGGAGGGAGGGAGGGAGGGAGGGAGGGAGGGAGGGAGGGAGGGAGGGAGGGAGGGAGGGAGGGAGAGCGAGCCTCACAATTATACACAATACACTATTAAAGTACAGTAGAAAGTCGATTATCCGGACTAATAGGGACCAAAGGTAATTAGGATAATCAAAAATCCAGATAGCAGAAATATGTTGAAAATGAAATTAAAAGAATTTCTTAAAAAAAAAACATTTTTATACAATATAAAATTTATTACACATGCATAGAACATTAGCTTATCCAAAACAGTAACTGTACATAAAATGAAGTGAAGTAAATCAGTAAACAAGTAACCACCTCCCTCCCGGACGTGTTTACTGCGAACAACAAGCGAAGGGGCACATTACAAGAGCCAACACAAGTGCTTGTCTCTCATCCGCGGGTAAGGGAAACACTGTGATGAAAGAGACCTTCATATTTTTTTCTATTCTCTTTATTTTTAAAATGAGTCCGGATAACTGGTCATCTGTATAACCGAAATTCGGGTAATCAACTTTCTACTGTACTTTGATATATGCTGTTATGTAAGACCAGACAAAACCCTTGGTCATTGCCCTATGTTATGCTCAATACATAGTACATTAAATGCATTAAAGGTTTTATTATTTTTAAGTACAGCTAGTAGCTGACCAAACAATGAAGCTCCATTCAGGTACCACTCAGCATTAATGGACACCTCATTTAGACCTAAACCCTGAGAACATCCATGGTCCACTCTATCTGGGCAAAGTGCACAGATCTTGTTCCAAATAACCAAATTGGTCATGTCAGTCAGTCAAACTCCATGACTAAGCGACAAAGGCTGCTGCATGTAATTCTGGATAGGCTCAAGACACCCGAATGACAGATCCAGATAAAGCAATTCTTACGATACTAAGAACTATCCATGCTAATAAAGGTAAAATCTAGAAATTCTCCAAGATCCTAATATTATTATTTATACAATACAAAATTATTACAAGGCATCCCGTCATTCCGATTCTGTGAGGGAGGTCTCCTGAAGGTGTCTGGTATCACCCTGGAATAATCTGAAGCTAGCCCGGCCATCACAGTCGTTACTCAAGGTGGTTGCTGGGTGGAACCTGGCTTGTGCCCACTGTTATATAAACAGTCACCTGCGCACGCTGCCTCTGCTATCTGTATACTTGTGTCCAACCCACAGTCTCTTCTTCCTTGATAGCCTGCTGAATGTGGGCTTAGCAGAGTGATGCCAAGCTATGTGTGATGGCCAGTAGCATTCTGGCACGTGGTGAGGAAGGAATCCTTAAGCTAGGAATAATTATTACTATCAGTATGATGAACTAGTCTGTTTATTAAACTGATGTCCCTGGCCACCATAACCATGGTACAATTTCCCTTGCCCCAAAGATCCAGTGAACATCTACCACACTATCCTTTCAACTTAAATATGAACCTGCACTAAAGTTATGACTGCCTGCTGCTCCAAGTTGGAACAAGGAGCTACAACTGAACCTTCATTCCCAGCTGCCCCTGGCATGCTGCCACTCTTATATAGGCAGAACGTGGGAGAACTCTCAGGGCATTGGTGGATTTAATCCCTTGTCAATCAGATGGTAATAGCAGCTGGCTTATCATTGCATACAAATGCAAGCTTTAGATAGGCAATGTCCTGCTGCCCTGAAATGGTCCTCTTATTTGATTGGCCTCTTGTTGGGATGAATACCCACTCTCATCCAACAACTCTAGTTCACTGTCAACAGAATGCAACTGCCAGCAATTACAAGAAATAAAACCGACCATCAAGGTTGCCTACTGCAAAATATGATGAAAAATCTAAAGAAATGAGGATAATCCATGAAGTTAACAAAATCACAAAAGTTAATCCAAAACTGAATTAAGCTAAAGCGAAATAAAACACATGTTTGTGGGCTGGAAGGCATACTTAGCTAGACACTTGACTGTACCCTTCAAATAGTGACACTACTGTTCTCTTGACATGTAAACATGAACCCTTCAAGATATCAATACACAAAACCATGTAAATACATGAACTATATTAGTAAACCTTGCAAATACATTACATGAACCTGTTAGAAGTGTCTATTGCATCCTTGGCATACCACATGTTGGCAAAATGTCCTTAAAACACTGATAAACATTTGCAGAAACATCTTGTAAAATAAATCCTCAATATCCTGTAGATATATATATATATTTACAGTCCCCTTTTTGCCTCCCGCGCCCATTGCACTTTTAAATACTCAGGTAACATCCATGACCTACATCAATAAACTCCTTGACCTACATCATCCAGATCTTGTGTCAGCTGCATGGCCCCAAGGAGCCATGAGTCCCTGCCTGCATGCTGCGACCTTGCCATCTTGAGGTCTGATAACCGTCAATCTGTCTTTTACCAATACTGTCACACACAGGGCTGGCTTAGGAAACCTTATCTCCAGTTAGTTGATTATCTCATCAGCCAGGCTTGGCGAAAACAGAGCTCA
The DNA here is from genome assembly GCA_029891345.1 of Dryococelus australis. Taxonomy (NCBI): domain Eukaryota; kingdom Metazoa; phylum Arthropoda; class Insecta; order Phasmatodea; family Phasmatidae; genus Dryococelus; species Dryococelus australis. The sequence goes on along the minus strand of CM056993.1, from coordinate 200,157,889 downwards.
AATTTAGTTGTTCCGATACCATGTTTTTCGATACCGATACCCCGATATCACGGCAGATACTCCAATACCATAAACCGATACCAATGCCCTTTGCACTGAATTTTAGGAAAAGTATTACTGTTAATAATACATTTAAAAACGTTTCTCCTAGACTTGTTTAAATGAAGAAAATAACATCTTAAAATACAGTATATAATTTATAGTAATCCGACACAAAATGCAAACTGACCTAAAACTTTCAAACCCTCTGAAAATGCAAATAATATGACACCAAATGCAAGTAAAATTTTTAATGTCCCGCACACACTATCAGCTAAGAGCGCACAAAGAAGTTATCGATCCAGCAGTGTCATGTCTGTTGGTTTACAAGGGAGGTGGGGGGTTGGCGGCAGGAGGATGACCTCCCCATGCAGCTACTTGTTGGTGACACCTTGCACGTGTGGCAAATCTCTCTCTTTTAAAGTAATTAATAATATTTTACTGCAAAGAAAACTTGTAATTCAAAACCATGTCCTCTGATTTTCCCTGTCATGAGTTACACTGCACTCTGCTCGGTGCTTACCTGCCCATTATTAGATAGCAAAAGGTGTCGAATAGGCACTTACATGTTATCAGTTTTTCAAAGACACATGTCTATTAAAATAAATTAATATAAATCCTCAGATTTCCCCACAAGAAGTTACTGAAAATGTACACTTATAATATAAGTGGCTCGATGTTCACACAATTTTTTGCTGACAAGTGGTAGAGTACCATATTTACTCGTGTATAGTGCGCATCATGAGTTTTGCAACAAGTTCCAGGAATTTTTTTTTTTTTTTTTTATAAAATTACACTAAAAATTTGTGGCGCCCTGTTAGTAAGTACAAAACAAATTATTCTTTTTTACATTAATGTGTGGTGATTATGATATGTTTGGAAAATACTTTTAACTAAATAACTTAGGAGCAAAAAGCCAAAATAAAAAAACCGAAAACCTCATGCCTACTACTCAACATTTCCAGCTTCATTTTCCACCAACACATAACTGAAGGACACCAAGAGAGAAAAAGAGAGAAGGGAGAGGAGTGATGTAAGAGCAGAGATGAGTCAACAAACAGCCCCACCATTTCCCTCAACATCCCTGGACAATTTATAGTTACCACTCCCCTTTCCTCTTTTCTTTTCCATATGTAGCACCCACCCCAGAAATTTTTTCCATTATTTTGGGGGAAAAAAGCATGCTATACATGAGTAAATAGGGTATTTGTTCATTTTTGTGTCTAAAGAAAGTAATAACCTGACTTCATCGTCTATAACTGATACTAAAGTATTGGCCAGATACCATACCAGATACAGATACATCGGGAAAAGGCAAAGTATCAGCCAACACCGATACTTAGTATCAGTATCGGAACAACTCTACAAATTGTAAAATTCAATATAGCACAGCTTAGCCCAAGTTGTTTTGCCAGCTGCATTCTGTTGCTACCAGCAAACATTTTCCTTCAGCACATTACACACTTACTTCCTAAAACATTTTTACACTTGTAATGCTTGTGACATGCTGTGCTCATACATCATCATCAGCAAAGCTAACCTGCAGTGGTTTGTGGATGTTCTTTTGAGCACCTTTGGGCTTTTGTCTTGTGTTGCACTTCCTTTTAAATGTCTTTCTGTGTTTTTCTGCTTACTTCCACATTATATCACGTTGCATAGATACAACTGATAATAACCTACCACCACTATTTACACACAATTGCAACTGGATGGCACAAGCTAAAAGTACAAGGGATATTTAAAGATGAATATTTTTCAAATACCACTCCAGAATTTATTGGCTAACATTCATAGTCACTTCTGCAGTAGAGATGTGAGCCACATTTGGTACACATCTTGTTTAGGCAGGAAAACGAGACTCTCAAATGATTAGTGAGTTGTTTGCATGTTGGTTACAGTTGCAGGCACTCTCAAAGTTACGAGGCATTGACCTCCCCTAACGACTTGCATCTCATTAACCTCTCTTTGTACTTGTAAAATATGGTGCATGCCTTACATCATTTTGACAGTTGAGATATAATGCACGGGCAGATACAATTATTTCTAAGTGGTGCTATACTGTTCTTGACTCGCACAGATGGAGTTGTGGAAAATACATAATACAGAAAATTTAAAAGCTTACCTGAAAAACAGATGAATTGTACGTTTAAATTTATCAGTTACTCGCTCATTGTATCACGGTTCGATGCATCATAGGTCGTACTTTTAATGATTACCAAGTAAATATGTTAAAAAAATCTCTGCAAAATTAGGAATATAACTAGTATCATACATCTTTACATGTTAACGAGTATTAATTTTTTATAGGAAGGAACTTTCCATGAATTACATGGATCCATCCATTAAATCTCTAATTGATTTTAGTTGTTTATGCTACTAATAAAACATTTTGTTGGAAAAAATTTAACTTCCATTGCGTTTGAGTTGCAAAGAATATAATATTTAGAAGATTTTTTTATCTTTTTCTGGATCGGGATTCGGACATGCAGTAAAATATCAGAAGCCTGCTATCATAACTACAGGACTATCAAGCACATCTTGCTAACAGCAAAATTCTATTCAATGTTTCCTATAACTATTCACATTTTTTAAATTATTGATGCTTTTTGTGGATTTTTGTGTTTGTTTCTTAAATTTTAAAGTATCAATATCTCTGTTCAGAAGATATTTGAGACACAGTCTCCTCTAATATGAGATGAGTTAGCAGGACCACAAAAATATGTTTAAGAATGCCACCCTTAGTTCAAAAAAATGTATGCTTTTAGAAATGCTATAAAAACAAGAAAGTTTGTAAAAGAATTACAACAAATCAAATATGTAAAAAGCTAAAGAAATGTTTACAAGTAGTAAAACAACAACAGATATTGTTTATGGATTTGGTCAAAAATTTTTTAAATTATATACTGCCAAATTCAAGAAAATAGCATTATCACCTTACAATGATAAAGAATATTTAATTAATAATATAAATGAATGTAACAAAATTAAATTTTTATGAAATCAAAACAGGGCAAAATGCTAAGCTTCAAAAACAAAAATTATTATTTTTTAATCAAAGGAAAATACAATGTTATCCTTTAAAATTAAATTTAAACTTTTTAAAATTAGGAAAGGAAAAATACCACCTCTGAAACATTATAATTTTTTCAACAAAAATACAATACCAAGATTTTTTTTTTAAATTTGAACATAAAGCATAATCAGAACCATGATCTTTATTGAATTCGTATTTGCAACCATCACAACAATCTATATCTAAAACATCTTAAGAAAGTGCAAATTTAATAGGTCAGTAATCATTAGGGACACTTGATTTCCAAAAAGGATCCCATGCAAGATGGCTCTTAACATTAAGATCTTGAGAGCAGATGATTGAGGGTGATTGAGGCGAGTATGGAGCAGTGCTGGAATGAAAGGGCGGGGGAAACGGGAGATACCCGAAAAAACCCGTTGACCAATAGCATCATGTGGCACAATTCCCACATGCGAAAATCCGGAGTGACCCGGCTGGGGATTGATTCCGGATTGCCTTGGTGGAAGGCAAGCAGACTAACTGCTCAAACGCCGTGGCACCCGTGAACATCTGTGATTTGCGGGTAGGTACATAAGACTTATGGCTATTTACACCATCTAATCTCAAAAGTGGATCTCAGCTAATGTGCTTTGAAATAAAACTTTACAGGAATTCTTTTCACGAGAATTGTGTGCCTCTATATATGTACATACTAATTTTTAAAATTTATTTGAAATGAACAGTAATATTGTCAGTAATTATTTCACTTATTATAATTTTATAATTAATAAGTCAAGGTTCTAAAAGTTCAGTGAATGTCTCCACTTATTTATAAAATTGTTTAATAAGAAATTCAAATTTGCTTTACTTTGAACCAACAAAATCTATTGCTTTTTTATTTTCATCTCTTATTTCTAAAACAATGTGATTAATCCATTAATTATTAATTTTATAAAATAACAAATAAGAAAGATTGTAAACAATCAAATCACAAAATCAAAATTTTATTTTTGGTTCAAAACTGGCAACATATCAGTTTCTACATCAATTTCTAAATTATTCATTTCATCATATTTTATAAGCATGCCACAAACAAATTACAATGAATATTTAGTTTTAAAATAATTAAAATTATGTATTTTATTACAAACTTCATGTTTAATTATTTTATCTCTTTCAAAACCCACAATATTTGATAATTAATAATTAAATTTTATATTGTATTTACTTTGGACATTTAATCTATTTGGTATATTATTTATTTCTAAAACAATATTAATAGTTTTAAAGAGTTCATATAAATCTATAGTTTTTTGTAATATATTCCAAAATATTGTATTAACCTTTTGGAATAATAATTTCTTTATTTTGAACAGCAACTTTGATAGTATTATTATTATTATTTATGTTTGCAATCAAATGTTATATGAATTATAATAAAAAGCAATTGAATTTTCATCACAAAGAATATCATAATACAGTTTTTTTCATTAAAATTTAACTCTAAAACTTTATTCATTTTATAGAAAATTACTTATTTATTTAATGAAAATTAATTGGGTAGTTGTTGTTTTGATTATTGAAGAAAAATCAAAAAATAAGAAGAATGGTGAACTTTTACCAGATAATATTAGAGCAATAATAGTTGGTCCAACTACTGTGGGAACACTAATTTCATAATTTAATATTAATAAAACTGGTTGTTTAAATTTTAAGAAATAATATGTTTTGTTCAGAAAGTTTAAATTAACCAAAATATGTCAGTTAAGTAGAACATTTTTAGTGATAACCAAAAAGTATAAAAAATTGGATAATTTTTTTAAATTTTGATGAAATTATTTTTTAATATGAATGTGAAAATAGTTCTTTTGGAATATTTGATGATGTGATTTTGGTCGTCCAAGGTACAATTTGTAATTATTTTACAAGAGGACGACATAAAAATATTGATTGTTTTTATTTAGCCGAAATTTATTCAAAAAGTTCTTAAACAATTAGTAAGAGAACACATAAATGTTTTATCTATTTTTCGACAAGATGATACTAATTAAAAATATATTTATAACTATTGTTTTGTTGGATATATGTTGGGGATAAAAATTTCGGATTTTGAAATCAAATTAAAATTGTTATAAACATTAAAATTATCTTATGTTTACTACATGATGGGATTTCTAGGGTCTACAAATGAATACCCTTAAAAATTTAAATATACATAGACAAACACAATGATCCACAAAAAATTATGATAAGTATACTCTATATGACGCATCAATTGCCTACTGGTAGTAATCTCATTCCCTCCGAACAGCTTTTAAATTGCAAATGGGAACAGGGGGTCGAATATGGTATTGTTGGATAGATCATCTGAAAGGAAACCACATTTACTAAGACTGTTGTTTTCTGACGTGCATAGTTTACGTACAATAAAATAAATCATGCGTAGTTTACGCACAATGAAAATTGATCACAAATGTGTTTTTCTTACTACGAACAAATGGAAATTAATGGAACATGTGTTTCTGGCGTGCATACCTAGGTTACGTACAATCAAAAGGACGCTGAGGTGTACAGTAAATACCGGTATGGTGTGAGAGAACTACCATCAACTGGGAACATTCATTCACACACAGCACTCTTCATAATATATGTTCTAAATGTTGACTATCCTGTATCAGACACGATTCTGCTCTCCATCTTACATTCGCAGTTGCTCAGCGAACCTCAGCACTGATGACAGATCCACATCCTGCTCTGATTCTGTCTTTTATGCTTTCCCTCGTATATGGACGTACACAGTAGACGTCACCCACAAAAAAAAGTCATTTGAGGACTAGTCAAACAAGGTGGCTAAGTTAGAAGACCCATTCATCCAATCCACCGTCTGGGGAATACCATATCAGCAACTAGCCGAGTACTTAGTGAAAAGTGAACAGAACAGACATCCTGTTGAAGCCACAGTGTTAATTACAGAGTGAGAGGAACATCTTCGATCAGCTGATACCAAATATTCTCTAGGAAATTCTGTATAAGCTGCACCATTCAATTGCCCTTCACAAAATATGGTCCTACGACCTAGAGAGAGAGTGAAAGAGAGATTTGACTGTTTACTATTTCTAAATAAGAAAGTAATATTTACCCTATAAAATAATATTATTTTTATGTATATAAAAAAGAAAATAAAGTATCTTTTATTGTTTCATTTTTATTTTTATAAAAAATAAAATAATTATCATCTTAGAAAATATTTATCATATACTATTTCTATAAATATAAAATAATTATTATATTATAAAATACATCTTGTTTTTATTTCTATAAAACATTACCAGTAGAACATCTCTTTTACGACTCTTCATGCTTCCTGAGAATAGTGTTGAAATAGGGGGGGGGGGTCATAATTCAAAACTTGGAAAATTTTGGGCCTATTTTGACCAACCCCTAACCCCTATGCCCACCAAACTTGCCATTTTTTTGCATGAAGTTGATGTTCAGTCGTCTCTAGTACATGAAAATCACCTTTTAAATTAAATATAAATACTGTATGTATATTTTAATAGCTGAACGTCTCCCGATTAATTTGATACCCAAGAAAGGCATATGGACCACCCCTTGTCATATAAAGAAGGCCTAAACACAGTATGACATGGCCATTGAAAGTGTAAGAAAAGACTAGACTATGTATTATTAAAATATAAAGTTATTATTAAAGCTCTATTACGCAGGTCTCATGAGTCATACATTGCTATGAGGCACATAGCGATCAAAAAGTTTAGGTAGCGTTGTGCAATACGTGTGTTTGCGCCGTGCTCTCGCTTTGGTCTGGCCGTGTACGTAGTTGGGCGAGCGCCTAGATCCTCTGCAGGGCGGCCGGGCACAGGTGTGGTGGTTTAATGTTGAAGCTTGGCCCTAGATCCTCAGGCTGAGCAGCTGTCGGTCGGTCACTATAAGATGGCGGGCGGCAGCCACCCGCCTGCAGCCACTGCCGTCATTACAGGGCCAGTTCACTTTGTAACAGCGACCCAGCATTGTGAAAAAATGCTGATAGATGCGATTCACGTCAATGTGTTGAATTTATACGAAATGTAGGCGACGTGTTGGCCTCTGCACTGGCACGATGAGGCCCTGCAATGTTTACGTGAATATAAACATTCAGTGCAGTCTACTTGAAACATTAACTATCCGGAATTTTTTATCAAAAACTTTTGACGTTGCCTATACATGCACATGGCCTCACTCGCCATAATATGTTACCGGTAACATAAGAACACATTTTATTTGCACACACTTATATTTATTCACTTTAGATATAAAATTTACTCCACAAGAAAAAAATCAATTGCGCCATAACAAATTAGCATATTACATAGGTGTGGGCGCACAAAAACTTAAAAATAATCATTTAAAAAAAAGGGCATTGAATTACATTTGACGTTATCATACATACACTGATTAAGGAACTAGTCTGTGTAATGTGCCGCTGTTTTTACAGCAAAAGAGGAGGGCTAATGGAAGTGAAAAAAGACAGGGAGGGTAAGGTAGAGGCAGCGGCATGTGACTAGGACAAAGGATCCTTACTGAACTGAATACCGTGGATAATAGAAACTAGTACCACGGTTGGAGAAAAAAATCTACAAACTAAATCCGTGCATAACTGAAACTGCAGTTCAAGATACCGAGGTTGGTGAGGAATTACTGTATCAATTTTTAGACGTGCCTCAAATTTTCGACTCAAACTTTTCATGGTTCCTCGGGATTGGGTCGTAATAGAGGTGGTCATAATAAATGGGGTCGTAATAGAAGGGTCTTACTGTACTGTATCTTATAAAAATTGGTGAAAATAATAAATTAGAGGTAAATTAGAACAATCAACAGGGAATGGATGCCAAGTGCCGACTGGGAACATCATCAATTTTCAAACATACACTATTAATATTTTCTTGTCAAGCATTTCACATAATAGTGGCACTACAAATTTTAAAGGGACTTTTCCGTATAAAATGTGCAACAGTTATGTAATAAAATATGGTAGAGTAAAAAATATTGTCACAACCCAATTTACATGAATTAATTGTATTATCACAAAAACATTGCACTGAAAATCTTTTCACATGCTAGAAATTGTCACTTGTATACAATACTTGACAACAAACACATTATATCATGAACTTCATTAAAATTGCATTCTATATCTTAAATTTCTGCTCAGGTTCATTAAATAATCTTATGCAGCTTGCAATCATGATTACAAACCCAAATGATAAATTATTTTAAGAAAATAAAAATTTCTGTCAATATACCAATAATATACTATTTTTATAAATTTTTTTTATCAATATCTTAACAAAGTAACAAAAATTGTACAGGTTTGCAGAAAAATACTTAAAAATTATGTTAATAAAGGTTTTTTTACTTGCGTAAGATGCAACTTGAAACCTTCTAACCTACAACGAGTTAATAAATGTGCTGCCATAAAAATCACCAACAGTTTAAAATACACGAAACTTAATCTGTAACAGTTTGTTTTCAACCACACATGTACATAAATCAGAAACAAATGAGCAACACACCTGCATCTGTGGGAAAGCTTTTGAGATAAAGTACTCGACACATGGATGTTCGTTCTGTGACTGCAGGGTCAACAGCAGTTTACACATCCATTCTATGAGCTCCTGCAAACAGAGATACCTTCTAATGTATGAAGAAATTTACAACCAAAATTTCACAACATCTGAAAAGAAAAACCACAGTAAAAACAATTCTTAGTAACTTGTTGATATGGGTGACACACCTGTTTTGATTAGCAATCAACTCCCAGATCCCAGCCAAAATATTAAATAAAATCAACAAGTAAAATATGTGCCATGACTTGCATGTGTATGTTAGCAAGTCAAACCCAGGTCAAGAGCAAATGATCATATAGAACAAAAAAAAATTATATTGAGAGTCACTCCACAAAGGAAACAACATTTAATAAATGTTTTGCCATGTACCAAAACTTATTGCAAAAATGTTTATCATGTTTATATCATGTATAAATCAAATTTTAGTAAAGCATTTGTTTGAAAGAAAAAATATTTGGGTCTCTGAAATTTATTGTGCTAAAATTGGACTAGTTATAATCTTTAAAAAAAAATAAAAATAAATAAATAAATAAATAAAAAAAAAAAAAAACACACATGCACACACACACAGTTAACATATACGTATTGTAGCGGCCACCAAGGGGCTGCACATGGTTAGCCTAAGGTGCTTATTTATTAAACACAATCGTCGTGACCCACTGCCAAAGGAGTATATAAGTTGAGCGTATCGCGCCACCCTGCCCCCCTGCCCAGGCGCACCAGTGTGATCGGAGTATTACGACATATCGCTATTTGAGCCAACAATGCTAAAGACGAGGGCAACATCACCATCCAGGCTTAGAGGAGCTCTTGACCAGTCTACAATACTTCATTTATTGTGAGCATAATCCGGATTAACAGTAGGCGTACTTGTGCAGAATTTATAAAGCAAGTCATTTTACAATTTGGATGTCTGGAACAACTCCTTACAGATCGCAGTACTAGTTTCCAGAATGAGTTGATTAGTCAATTACTGAAGTCATTAGGTATTAAAAAGCTAACTACCACTGCATATAACCCCACATGCAACGGAGGCAAGTAACTAACTGAATGTGCTGATATGGATCAAGCCAATTGGGATCTTTATGTTGAATTTATTATATTTCATTACAACACAAGCGTCAACACCATTACTAAGTATACACCTTTTTATCTTCTACACTGTGTCGAGGCGGCACTACCAGCACAGGTGATACCTGCACAATATTCAGATCGTGCCAATGACTGGTGTGCTAAATTATTGAAAGACCGCTAGAATGCAAAAGTTTATCTGTTACATACTCAAAAACACCAGAAAATCCAATTCGACAAAATGCACAAATCATGTACCCTAAGAATTAATGATTACATGTAGGTGCAAAACCGTGGCAGACAAAACGCAGTTACGCATCATTACCAAAGCCCCTTCAGGGTAGTAGAGTCTTGGGCGACTCAACAATGGGGAGAACGCCCTGCACGTCACGCCACCAAGGTTGTGGCCGCACTTTGTATTGTCTTTTCAGTCCTTCTAACAGTGCCAGCCACATTTCGCAACCATGCAGGGGTCTACTGGACCCCTGCCAACATAAGCTTTGTGAACGAGGATAGCATTTGCATTGTTTATACTATCCCACTACACTTCCCTACCCTGCCTGCAACACTTGATCAATATTTGCATGTAGTGTGTGCAGTTCACACTTCAACTTCATGTAAGAATGGAAAATTAATATACGAGTATTTAAAAGTAGTAGAACACGGAATGCTACAGGAATTCCTTGAAGATGTGATTACGCAATTCCGCTCAAGGCACGGCATCCAGTTCCTAGGCGACGTGAATACTTGGTGCTGTAACATACTCACAAATTAGCACCTAGGTGCATTACTTGATAATGATGCACAACTCGATACTCAGATCAACACGTTTGCCAGTAATATACAAACTACAAACAAGGCTCTTAATGTGACCTTTACAATCATTAATGATATTTAACACCAGGTGGAAGACCAAATAAATTCACTGGTAGCAACAATTAATGGAATCTCCCAAGTTTTGCAAAAACAAAACTCAGCTGTCAGCAAAATAGATAACATTAAGGCCCAATTACAATTGATATCCACTAGCCTTCTGCAATTGATTAATAATGTCATTCTTGAAGACCTGGTTCGAAGTTACATCCATTCATGTCAACTCAACAAAATACCCCTAAATGCAGTTCATAAAACACAACTTAGTAATGACCTTACCAAATTGAATGAGGAGCTGCTCAAAATCAGTCTAACTTTAAGTATTGGCATGGTTGACATCATTAAGTACTACTATGAATTTACAGAATGTTCCTTCACAACAACTCAAATGGTTATAAAGTTCATTCCAGATGGCAAGTCTTTCATATAATTCCTGTGCCATATCATTTCGCAAACCAGTCATGCATCATTCACATCCCATATTTGACCATTGCCATAGATCCACCCACGGGCACTGTTAAAGCTTTTTCACCCTCATCGGATATGCCAGCGGATGTTATACTCATCCCCAAAGAATCACTGACAAGTGATGTTTCTAAATGTGTCAAAGAAGCTATCCTCCTATCAGATGTTAATTAACTGTTTTCCACATGTAAATTTCATTGCTCGCGCCACCGGGGGGGGGGGGGGGGGGGTGGCACGAGCAATGAATCAGATTGTGTGTGTGTGATCAGAGTATTACTAGCATATTGTTAGCGAATGCTAACTAGTGTAAAGGAATCAGAAGAATACATTTCATCTTGTACTATTAATGTAACTTGTGTATATCACGTTAATGTGATTAATGTTTTAATAAAGTGTTTTGTGTTTAGTGAATCTCCTATTTGATTAGTTTATATTCAGTCAGTCTACATCCCTATGAGAGTTACCCCTTCTTTCAGTAATCATGTAACTTTCTTGAACCTAGTATTTACAGAAAGGTAGAAGTTGCAACCAGCTGTGAAAAGTAGGAGAAGGGAGGATGCTATTGTATGAATGATGTACAGTATTTTTTGTGTAAGTTAAACAAGAATGTATGATCTTACCACTGAGGAAGTAACAATTTAACATGCTGGCCTGGAATGTTGTAATTTTATTTCCAGACTGATTCTGACCTCTGTGTGGGAGACAGATTTTGTTTTAGGTACTGTAACAGATAATGGTAAAGATTATTTTATGTAAGGTTTTATATTCTGGTAACTAATAGTAATATATAATTTTGAGTTTAATATCTGTAACAGCCACCTGCCCATTTCGAATGCTTAAAACAGTATAATTTTTTAACATTACAGTGATAATTCATTCATTTAGTATTTTCTTTGGAGTTGAAATATCTCGGTGGTGTTACTGTCTATGGAGTTTGTTTAAAAGGAAAGTAAGAAATGGCAATTATAATTTTTGTTTTGAATGTTGAGCCATTGTAAAATTTAATATATTCTTGAAACAACCTAATTTGATTATAGTGTAAATTTGGAAGGCTGTTCCAACAGAAATTAAGTCTTGGCTGTTATAATCATATTCAATCTGAATATATTTGTACAATCTTCTGGATTTTAAACCAGCAAATGGTAATATATTTTCTTTAATTTGATTTACTTCATGGCCTATTTTCAAAAAAGGCAGAGATAATAATCAGATGGCTACTACTATTTTCCCTAAATCCCAGAGGCCATCAATGAGAGTGCTCTACGGCTAGCCAGCATTTTTACAATTATTTTGGATGTAACAAAATCCTTGTCTATGCATCAATCAATTAAAAATGACTAATTATCCTTAACTAATTTAATTGAAATTTTGAACAGGACTAATAACATTTTAATATCTACTTTACCTACAGACATTTTAATACTCTAAACATTGCCAAGGATACTCAATATATTTCAACTCAGCTAAACTGCAACACATCATTATTAATTACTTTCTCTTTTATTTCAGTGATTTATATTTCCCACATAAGAAAGTAATTGTAACAAAGGTGGTATTACTTCAGTTAATTTCATATTTCAAATTTATTTATCAGTAATTTTGCGAGTGCAGTGCAATTTTCTTCTGTGTCAAATGCTTAATTAAATCACTATAATTTATAATGAATTATTACAGGTTACTCCTACCAATTCACACTGTTTCTTCTGAGCAATTTAATAGTGTTGTATTTCTATGATTACAGTCCTTATTTTGCAAGTGTTTCCGATGTGTAGTTATCTTTTTCCTCTTATTTTATTTTCTTTCTTGTTTCATTAGTTTTTAATGTATGGTACTGTGCCCAACCTATAGTTAAAAGTAAAATCTTTTCTTATGCGATTCATACATTTCACAAGTTGTTATGTAGAATGACCACAAAACAAAAGAAAATACAAAATAGAAAGAACAAACTAACATTCTAAGTACTACTAGAAAAATGTTCGTCCAATGTGCAGCCTTATCAGCAAAGAACTAAAAAATAATCTTACATTCTACATACATTAGAGCACAAACAGTTTTCTCATTAAAATGTATGATGGATTTGTATTGATTAAAATTACACAACAAATGCAAAAACAGAAAAATATGTACTGTCTTCCTTTCACATATGTCCAAATTTTGTTGTTTACCATTATTTCCCTAAACACCACAAGATAAGTAGATATGTATTAAAATCATATGTTTGAAGATGTACAGGCTGGGCTAAGCTAAATGAGCCCTTGTGAAAGCCCTGCCAATTTTATATCCTTCCACAAAATGTAAAATTAATATTGCCATTGACCCAATAATTTTATCTTAATATCAATTAAATGTAACAGATTTTTTAAAAATCATTGTTGGGGAAAAAAATAACTAATTTCACATTCACAAATTTAAACGTCATATTTTTAATATGATGTCTGGACGTGGAAGTACTTTTCCTGCCTCACTTGCAAATTTTCTGGGGGGAGGGGATGGATTATTTTTGCAAGAATGATTTCAAAGTAATATAAACACCCAATTTTGCAACCCTGGATTTTGAAATAATAGTGATTTTATGACAACACTCCCAAAAACTGTAAAATAATAATAATAATAAATAAATAAAAGTTGTAGGCAAAAATGGAAGAATTTGCAATCCAAGTTAATTAAAAAATATGTTTGCCAGCCTGTAGCAATAAATTCAATTGGCATGTAAAAACAAAAGTTCTGTGAAAATCCATTAAAACCTTGTCCAAACCACACCTAGTATCCATACCAGGGAAGTCTGGCCATGCACGCAACTCGTGGTGATGTAAAGAGAAGATTTATCTGGAGTACTCCTCTCCATGCATTACACACAATTATCAATGCACAGTTACGCACGATGCTGTATGCACAGCAACAGTGTTAGCCACTCCCAATTGCCGGGTAACCAGATCTTCGCAGTGGGAATTGTACCGGACGATGCCGTTGGTCGGCAAGTTTTCTCGGGGATCTCCCATTTCCCCCGCCCCTTTAATCCAGCGCCACTCTCAACGACTATGAAGACCTAAATGTTAAGAGCCGCAGAAATCTCTTCACTGTTTACTCCCAATCTTATGAGTAAAGCTTTCATAAGAACTCCGATTTCACAAAATCATTTTCGGAGAAGAAGAAGAAGAAGTAGAAGAAGAAGAAGAAGAAAAATGCATGGATAGCAGAGAGGAGGGGACAGTGGAAGCAGTCCACACTGCCCCTCCACAGGCACTTGTATCCCCACCCAAAGTGTCATGAGAGGGAGGGCACGAGGAAACCATGCTGGTTGCCGGGTAACGGTCTTCCACTCGCCAATCACATAGGGGGAGGAAATGAGATCACCCAAGGACAGCTAAACAAGTTCGCTTTGCACTTTATGGGCACAGTGCATCACAGAATGTTTATCATACAAGACCAAATGTACAGTTTTTGGAGTAATTTATATTTCATTTAAACACATATGCATGGCTGAGTAAGAGGGACTTGGTCTTGGTACTACCGTACTATTTTGCGACAAAGCTGTGTCGTATTTGCCATTACAAGATATCAGCCTATTCAGAATATATGTCTCTATTGAAATTAATTAATATTTCAGCAGCATATCTTCTAATTTTCCTGCAAGAAGCTACTGAAAATGGAAAACTTACATACCATGCAATATTTAAACATTTTTGATGACAAGGGGAGGTCAAGTACATATGTTTGGGTTGAGATGAGTTGAGAGATTTGAGCAGCTCTTAACAACAGGAATTGAGAGCTGATGAGGATGAAATGAAGAGATTTGGGCGGCTCTTAATAGAGAGGTCTTGAAAGTCGATGTGGATGACTGATGTGAATGTGGAGCGGCACCAGAATGAAGGGGCGGGAGAAACGGGAGATCCCCAAGAAAACCAGCTGACCAACAGCATCGTCTGGCAAGATTCCTATTTGCGAAAATCTGGTGACCCGGCCGGGAATTAAAACCGGTTTGCCTTGGTGGGAGGTGAACATGCTAATCGCTCAGCCACCGTATGAGGGTGAAATGATGCAAAAAATGAAGCAGTGCCAGAATGCAAGGGCGATGGAACTGGGAGATCCTCGAGAAAACCAGCCGACCGCAGCATTATCCAGCATGATTCCTACTTGTGAAAATCCAGGAGTGACTCGGGCAGAGATTGAACCTGGTTCGCCTTGGTGGGAGGCGAGCAGTATAACCACTCAGCTATTGCGGCCCAATAAAAGAAACCAGTAATACATTAAATGTTAGTTTCAATACAAAGAAGTTCCAGTGTGTAAAGTCCTGCAATCCACTCTTTCACATTCACCCACTACACCCACATCGCCAGCACTCAGTAGATCTCTCACATCAAGCTCTGTCATTCCACTTTAATTCTAATTATTTTGTACTGATGTTTTATGTATTACATTCCTTGGACTCTTCTCTATCACACAAAGCAGCACTGTCTCATTAAACAAATTATTATTATTTTTTTTGGCAAACGTACGACAAGTATAAAATTTATTAAAGCCGTGTGTGGTGCAATACGGAACGAAGATGGACACCAACATTTTTCAGTTCCCTGCATTAAAAATTACAGCAGTAGGACAAGAAATTTAAGTTTTACCACATTTTGGCATGATGGCATATATATTAGTGCTCTTACGACGCAACTCCATTTCCCCTGCTGCCTGCATCTATCTGTTAGTGCCAGGCAGGCAGGCAGGCAGGTAGGCGGGTGATAGCGCACGTGGCTGATTTGAAGTATCTCTCTCTGAGATGCGTTAGTCAATATTTTATGTTGTGAAAGGTCTACACAGTGCTGGATGTGTGTGACAGAAGTAGCAATGGTTTGGTGAAGACAATTGTATTTATGGACAATACAGTTTGAATCTAAATCGCTGCTGTCCAAAACCAAAAGAAAACAGATTTAGTTTTCACCAACGCAAAAAGCTAATTGATTCACATGGAGAAGAAAGTTATCATAAATATGTTTATTATAATATTTGTGTTTATGTATTACTGACGTAGTATAAACTAATGGGCTCTGCGTACAGTCAGCAATATAAATTGACTTTCCTGTTTGGCTTTTTGTGACTTGTCCACATTAGTTCTCGTCTTTGATGTGACGCCGGCCAAGGCCGGCCACCACCAACCCATGACAGCGCTCCCCGCTGATGATACATGTGTTGTAGAAACTATCTGCCACCACGGGCCACAGATTCTTAGCATGAGTTGAATTCTAACAGTTTAAGAGTAGCATGTTTGTTTCTGGGGTAAAATACTATTGAAAGTGTTATCTGTGCTTTAGGATTTTGTGCATGTGTTTTTGTTTGCATTTTGAAATGACCACAACAGCTTGCGGAGAATAATTATGCCAAGCATGAACGCCTGCCAAAGACACTGGTAATCTTATAAGAGAGCTTCGATTTAAACCTTGTACTTAAAATTATCATTATTTTCTTTAGTGCTATTTCCATTAACTATATTAATGTTTGCAAGGCATGTCTAGCAACTTCTGCTTGTGTGAACCCCGTAGGGGTGGTCATGACAGGGGATAAGACCCCTGCCTCCCGGCTGTCGTTTTGGAGGAGCTGGCCAGGTAAGACGCTGTCACGTATGCCTTCATCCTTTCTCACTGAAGTAGGTTTCCATAGTCAATGTAGTATACCATCTAAACTTTGCTTGCATACATCATGCCAGACAACTTCTAGCATATTGCTACCTGCTTAACTTAAAACTTGTAGCCACATCAACTTCTGAGTTTTCACAGGGAGAGAGTGAACATGATAATGGCAAACCCACGTGCCCGGGCAATTTAGCATAGCAGCCACCATCCACTGTGTGCAGAGTCTTTTCTGAGTATTTTCTGCTCCAATGCATTATGTGTAATTTTATTAGGGCTTTATAGTGTTATCAGGTTTTCTTGTAACTTTGTGTCTGACCACGTGGTTGGGTAGACTATGTATGTTTACCGTCATTCATGCTGCGCTGGAATTTGATATGCAGTATCTTAATGAAGTGTAAATCTTGTAATCAAGGCACCATTGCCCAAGCAATTTTCGTCAACGTGTTAGTGGAGTTCTTGGGTTTGCATCTGACCATGTGGCCGCAGCCACTAGTCCAGTACCCGCGCCATCTAAGAGTGCGTTCACATTGTAGGCGTGTGTATCTAGAATACTGTTTCGTGCCCTACACTTTCTGACTTATGATCCTCTTTTATATGTCCATCAATAACGTAATCAGTTTGCACTGGCCCTCTATGTGTTAGACCGTCGCCACACTGCATGTGGTTCGGGGACGTGTCCCGACTAGTAGGCGTTAGTTGCAGAAGGATATATAGTGTTCATCTCTTATTTCGTGCCCTGCCTCTGAGTAAACCTTGAACTCCACCCTAGTGGCTGGAAGCCCCTTACTTTGTAGAGGCTGTTTTTTCATGCACCACGAAGGCTCATTTAACAAATGGCAGGTTATCGGATTATGTATTGAGGGAAGTATACAGTGGAATTTGGTAAGCACGCTTGCTAACACCATAATTAATCTGGCACCGGCTGTAACTTATCTAATAAAGCCTATATCATCACTGGAAAAGTGTGAGTGTCTTTCAGTAGTGTCAGCATCCCAGCTCCAGTGTAATGTTATGTTGATCAGTATACAGTGCTAAGTTGTGTCTGAGCGAAACGCACGAGTAAGACGAACACACTGAACCCACGACACTCTGAGACCATGCTGGGTCTCGAAGTGCGGTGTGTAGGAATCACCGCTGGAGCCCTTCTATTGGAAGTTACAGGTAAAAGTGTATTCGTTTGTCTCCGTGTCTTACTTGTCGGTCTGAGAAGTTAAGTAAAAGTGTTCTCTCCTTTGAGGATGTATTCATAAATATTCCATTCATCATAGCCATTAAGGTCCATTTTTTCGTTACAAATAGTTAAGACTAGAAGAACATAGTGACTATTCTATTCACTTGAACACCACAAATACATTTAATGATACTATTATTAGTCGACCTAACATGGCTAATTTGGCTAGTTAGCGTATTGGTCTGTAGAGGCGCCTGCCTTATCTTTGACTTCTCATAGGGCATAATTTTTTACTAGTTGGTTAAAAAATATGACTGAAGGCTGCTATCCTCTGTAGTTGTATAGCTACTCACGCCGCAGCTATCCGGGTTAGATTCTGGATGGATGCAAGTCCATTTCGCTCCTGTTTATGTAAACTATGCTCGTTCTGCTTTTTTGGAATAATCAAACACATTTTGTGTTATTTTGGTGAAAAGAGTTTGACAGTATTTATTTTGTGACATGGTAATTAAAAGAGATGCTGAAGATAACTGCAATTTTATAATAATCATTTATAGACATTCCACTGGTTTATCTCAACCATCATGAACCATTAGCGAGTGGTGCAATTACCTTCCTGTTGATTGCATTTTAATAATAGTTTCAATGAGTTAGTGCAGTATGGGGTAGTTTCACTCATTTTTTTACCTTCTGAGCAGGCATCATTATAATGTCGGCAGTTTTGTTTCCTATTGTTTCACGAAACAACGCTGTGTGTCACAACACCCATTGTCAGATGCAGCGATGGTAATTTACGATTTGACATGCAGGAAACCAAATTAATTTGAATGACTCATTCAATAGACACTTCTTCCTGACTAGTATATATTTTTTTATTGTATTATAATTAATTTGCAAAATTACATGCAGGTATTCAAATTACCAGGGAGTGCAAATATATTACAAATTTGATTAGTTACTGAATGCTATATGCAAATTGTACTCATTACTTAGTTCAATTCCTGCCCCCTAGCCTCCTCTCAATATGAGTACGATGCTCTTAGTAAATACAGCCATCGAGATTTTTACTGCAAATGTAATATTGTTATTTTCCACTGGAGCTGTTTAACTTTAACAAACCTGATGCGTGCCCTACCTCGGCGGGTATGTGATTAGGACACTGACTGCCCTCTCGAGAGCTTGCGTAAGCCTACTCTGCGGCGTGATTGGCTAAGGTTATTGGCCCGATGGGTTGTGGTGATTTTGGATTCCATGAGTGGCAGCTTTACGCAAAGGGTACCGTTTGAAACGAGGGGAGTCAAACCCCAGAGTGAGGCGGAATGAGATAGTTTCCCATCTAGGGAGTTCTATCTTCCTCACTATTACGATTGCCAATCATTGGGTTGCCAGTTGTCCCGGGGTGGATGAGATAGTGATGTAGTTTAGGTGATCATGGGAGTGAAGGTGGATAGCATGGCTGGGGCAAATCGGGACTACTTGAATTCTCGAGATATAATTTGTCAGAAAATATTCCCAATTAATGAAGGTATTATAAGTAGTACTGCTGTTATAAGTTCATTTGGAAATCCTGTTATATATTCACGAAAGGAAATGAAATTTAATGTTGGTGATCAAATTTATATGTTTAGAAAGTTAACAGGTATAGTAGTTATATGAGAATATTAGGTTATGCAAAATTGGTTTATAATCCTTGATATGTATTCAATATGTTACTATATATGTATGTGATCATACGAGATTTAATGCATAATAAAGGGGTTTACCATATACAGGCAGTTTCATTAAAGATTCAAATGCAGAAATTGGGCAGATCCACCTCCAGTGGGTGTCAAACCTGTATGAGTTTTCCGGATGCCAACTTTATTGGACATGTGTTTGTTAGGTCCATATCGGGAACAACCTGGGGAGCAGTTATACTTACTACCTGCGGGGGAGCCTCTAGCTGATGAGGGCATGGTGGATCTGACTCACTTTGTGACCAGCAAACACCTAAGAAGTGATCATATGGGGATGCTTGGATAGGCAGTAGAATAGATGAATAATCCAAGGGCAAGCTCTCGGATTCTGGTGTCGGAGATTCTACTTTACTTGTAGTTTCAATAGTGGTTTGTGCTCAAAACTCACTTTCCAAAGCACAACATTCTCTATATCTTTGTCGACACTGAACTCCACCCTTCTTGCTATGCATCTAGTATGTCCCGTGATCCTTTCCGGAAATGTACAGTTCTGGGGGTGTGGCTTATGCAGACACACCCAAAGCCCTGTCATGTAAAAGTGTAGTTCGGTATTGGGACATCTCAGGAGGTAGGTGCGGATACTTCTGAAACACAGGAGCTGCGACGTGGCATTTTCAGACTCCTCTTCTCAAGTTCCATCTCCTGTAGAGTTCGGTGTACCGCACAACTAGTCTCCACTGGGATTTAATTACTGATTTTGACACAAGATTTATTAATACTCTGAAAACTAGAATGCTAATGACACAGGGACTAAAATATGAATGAATGGTGCACAGACAATTAAAGTTAACATAACCTTTTATTACGCTATTAAAGATGGAAATTTTTTGTTGTCCTGTACACACTAAAATATTAAAATATGTATCAGTGTCTCATGCAGTCAGTTTTACTAAGCGTCTAGTTCTTGTCTGCCCTTTAACACATTTGCTATAATTAATTTGACTGAGCTTAGCACCTCTCTAAACTCTATGCTGATAGCATAATTGAATATGACTTGCACAATGAACTTAGAAATAAAAACATCACACACATTCCTTGACTATGCAGTGTTAGAACCCGGAATCTTAATATAACTTCGGGGTGATACCACTGTGATCAGCCACAAATTAGAATGTAATATTAGTGGGTGGCAACAACTGAAACTATAAATTGTTCTTTGCTGAACATAGTAATCAGAATATGTAATAGCCTTAATAAAAAATACAGCAATAAACACCTAAGTCGTAAATATTTTCTTTCTTCATAGTACATAGTCGAAAATCCTAATTATGGCATACAGTTAATATTCTTATCACATAATTCTGCTTGCCTTATAGCTTAACACGTTATGTACCAGTTTCTACTGATGCAATATAATGTATGCTTATTAATGTTAATTTCCTCTACAGAGAAGATATAATAATGCTGCACCCCAACTTGCACAGACACATGCAAGCTCTAATCAAGATTTGTCTCCATTGCAAATAGAATATGAATTTCCAGATTCAGATAAAGATCCAAAAACTTTCCTTCCTATATTATTTTTTTACTGTAGTTGTTTTCAAGAGTGTTATAAAAATTAATTTGTTTCCATTTCTCGATAACATGAGTTTAATTACAAGCCCTATTTTGTAATATTACAAAAATTATTATTGCAACTTTTGCAAGAAAACTTTTAAGACCACTACAAAAAATTGTTTAGGCAAATAAATTCCAAAAAAAATAATACCTATATTTACAAGAACTTTACATTAAAAAGTCCTCACATGGAAATCAAATGGCTAGGATTTCACAGAATGCAGCAAGATGCTTCAACAAAGCTATGCCAGTTTTCTTCCTCTCAAGGGAATGCTAAAAGAGGAGGATTAGGAAAATATAAAAAAATTCAAGGCTTTGTTTACCATGACGCATACCAACATGCTGCGCAACGCTGATACACGCTCTACTGGCGACTTCGCCCCATTTATGAGCGACCAGAGCTGGGGGAAAGTCATTAACAGTGGCAAAGTAATTTCACGTATCGAGCAAGGACACTTCACGTGTTGAACAGACACATACCTAAAAGTAATTGACGCGTTTAATTATGAATGGTACAGCCCGCCCGAAATCCCGAATGCAAGTGCCACCCCCAAAATAAAATAAAAATTTTTGATGAACTACTACCACTACTCTACTATTTAGCTGTGGAAGAAGTTCCAGCAAACCCACAAGATGGCAGCACCCATGCGACCTTTTGACGTCACATCCCGCCAGCCTCAGAAAGAGGTGTTTTAATTTGTCGTCTCCTCCAAGCAGGGAGATAAGAAATGAGCGGCGCTGCCGCAACCCCTGATAAACCTACCCCTGTGTAGGAAGGCTACTTTACCTCGCACCCTTGGAAGCAAGCTGATCACTGGATTTTTTCGTATATAAGAAAGTCCGGAACCACGCTCCAGCAGACACACCAGGCTCACAGACTGCATAGGTCAGTGAGCACTCCCTGGCCTGCAAGAAGACATCTCTCCTCACCTCAGCCTGTAACACGGCTCAGCTCCAGAGCTTGGGACATAGCTAACATCCAGAAGCCAGCAAGAAGATTTCAATCCTCTGCCGAAGACTGCGACATCCCCGCAGCTTGGATAAGGCTTGTCCAGCACTGCACCAGCTGACCGTGAGGGCAGCACCACCTCCAGAGGTAATCCCACTCCTGCACCCTCCACCCTTTACCCACTCAACTTCCGTAACTCCGCAATTGAAGGTCGTCGCGCCACAGCTTACCTAATGGATAAATTCCTATCAGTAGAATACACTGTGAAGTTGCATATATTTTACAGTAGATTTAATTCTGAATATATTTTTTATTTATTAATTTTCCAGGCTTGCCTTCGCCTGTTTTCGTGCATTAATAATTTTAGTGACATTTCTTTTTTTTTAGCTAGTTGGTTAGTTATTTTCTTTAATTGATTAGCCAGGGCTTTCCACTTTCAGCTATCCCGTAATAAACATACGTAAACTTTAACTTGTCCGTTTACCCTTATTTTATGATTAGTCTTTGTGTCATTGTCATTTTGGTTTTCAGTGTGACAATACAGCTTGTGACAGATTTTGTAATTAAATCCTGCTGGAGACTAGCAGTGCAGTGCACTGAACTCTACAGGAGACGTGAGCTTGCAGAAAGCATTATTCTGCAGAAGACACGCTGAAGCTCCTGGGTTTCAAGTGTTCCCACATCTTCCTCCAGTGACGTCCCAATACCGGACTGCATGTCTGCATGTCAGGGCCTTGGGTGTGCCTGCATAAGCCACGCCCCCAGGACTGCACGTCGGCGGAAAGGTCATGGGACTAGACAGATGTATACTAAGAAGGGCAGAGTACAGTTCTGTAGAAGACATAGAGAACGTATTGCTCTAGAAAGAGAAGCAAGAGCCCAAACTACTATCAAAATAACGAGTAAGGTAGAACCTCCGACCACAGAACCAAAGAGCTTTTCCCTGAATTACTCGTCTATCTTACTACCCAAACAAGAATCCCTGCTAGACTAACTGTTGGGTGTTCGTTGGCAGAAAAGCAAACCATAACCAACACTTCCTATTCAATCAGAGACTCCACCACCAGTAGCAAGTGTAAGTGCTACCGAGGTAGTCCCAGAGAAGGCCCTATCAAACTCCTGTCTAATAAAGTTGGTTTCTGGAAAAATCATTCGGATTCGACTCCCACCGAAGGTCGTTCCCAAACCTCAAGCAAACCTTTCCCTAGCCAACTATATTACTGCACGCCAACTGATGAGGCCTCTGCGGATAGCCCCTATATCACCGGCCAGATCGCCCATCACCACCGTCACCCACATTTAATTATTGTCATGATCATTATTTTACCACTCCTACACCCAGGGACAGCTGGCATCCTGCCTGTTGGCAACTCTAGTTGTGAGGAAGGTCGATCTCCCTGGGCTGGAAATGATCACCATCCGTCTTACTCTGGGCTTTACCTCCCCTCTCTTCAAACGAACCAAGGAGGGTGGTCAGCGCCCTAACTTCTATCCCCAGAAAACAAAGGAGGAGTGCATGTCAACCTTCAACATGGTTACGTGGTTGGCAACCTCTACAGATGGGCTCCTGGGAACTGATGGAATATTAGAAATAAAATTCCCGAAGTCAACAGAAACGATGACCCTTGAGGTTGCTTCCCAAACAAAATGAAATTTTGTATAGGTAAAGATATCAAACTAAAAGAATTCCATAAATATTATTACGAAGTCCAGGGACAGATTCATATCACCCAAAGAAATCTCAGCGATTATATGGCATGAACACTTATGTAGATCACATTACATAGAAAATATATTCAGAGATGGCAATTTTTTGAGAATCAGAAATACAGTCTCAGTTGTCATTCTACCTGGATGCTGTGCTTCACGAAATTATTGATCTACATAGTTGTACGAGCATGTCACCTTGCAGTGAGTTGTGCTTGGCATACACAAGCTGGCAAAAGCCCAAAATTGTACCAATAAGAAATGTACACCAATCTTAAAGTGTGAAGAATTTGTTTCATAACAAATACAACAAGATGTCATCATCGTAAGAGTAAGGGCTTAGTATTGCAGTGTGTACACTACCTTTAGAGTGGAAAGATAGGAAATAACACTGCACTAAATCTACATACATAAATGCACAAGCTAGCTAAGGTTGGAGCTGATTCAGAAGCCTGTCATGTTGGTTTAAGATGCCAGCTAGGGCGTGTAGTGTCGGCGACATTGGGGCTGTGGTAGAGAAGGTTTGTTGATCGCTGCTTGGGGAGTTGAACCCCTAAGCCTAAGCGCCAATGCTAATTGGCAACGTACTGAAGATCTGTAAGTTGTTTGCATAGTACAGGAAGAAGTGTACATTGACCATCGCGATGTCAGCGCTGCCAAGGACATTCAAGTATTGTCAAACTGTAATTACATGGGGGTATCACGCTGTGGTGCCTTCACTGTATAAATATGTGGGCATGGCAGTTTTTGTACGGCTACCAATCAGGTGTGGACAAAACTATACTAGGGTGACGCCTTACCTTGGATATTCCTGGGTGCAGAGCTCTAGCTGGTGGAAACTGGCGACTCGCAGGTGACGGCAGCTGAACAGCAGCCGATGCTGGCTGCGGTTAAGTTGTGCCCAAGAAATATTCCAAGCTGAAGGAAGGTACTAGGTGGGGAGGATATGCGACGAGAACTGGGTTATAACATAATAAAGAATCTTGGTACTGAGTAATCAACCAAAATATGACGTGTGATTTACTAGATGTCTAAGTAGGTGGTTCGAATAAGGGTGTTGGGTTGTCTGCCTGTCTCGCTACTAATACTAGAATTTAATTAACCAGGTTTTGTACATTGACTCTGCGTTTATATTTGACACCTCTTTTTCTGTTTTATGGCATTGGAATGCCGTTAACAAAATAATAGCAAATAGCTGGTTTATCACGTGTTCCTGCCGTGTAGCACTGTACACTTAACGTTCAACAAGTTAAGGCACATTCCTGCCCTGCTTTTTAAGGCAGTGGGTGGAAAGTACGGTGCGTAAAATTTCTTGCATGATAACAGTGACAGGTGAGTTTTCACTGTGGGTTCAGTGGTCAGAGAAATCCTCTTTCCTCTCCTTCAGCCTTTAACAGCAGTAGTGCGGCGTTGGGATGTACTTGGAGCAATGAATTCTACAAGTGAAAAGTGTTAGCTTGCCCTAATGACTTTCTTACATGAGGTGCCTACTATTCCTTTATGCAAGATTTTGTACTAGCCAGATAGGCCGGAAGAGAATAAAGAATAATATTACAAAATATATTATAACAATACCTTATGGGTTTAATGAAATTTAGGCAACCCTTATTTAAAAGAAATAAAAGATTTAAATCAATGGTATGAGCTTTTATTAAAAAGCTATTAGAAGAATGGGGCCGCACTCTCTTAAAATTATATTTAAAATACAAGTAAAAAGAAAAGGGTGAAGCTATATCAGGAGATGGCATCCTGAACAAATTAATATAATTGCCTGTATGAATATTTTACGTGTTTGGTAGTAGTTACACTAAATAAATGAAATTTAATTAATTAAAATTTAATTAGGGATGTGTTCTGAAAGAACCTAACTAAGCAGCACCAGAAGGGCCCTGAAGAAGTAGAAGTGTGGTGGCTGTTGGGGATTTACCAGCAGGAACGTTGTCAATGGAGGGAGTCCGAGGAAAGCTACCAATAAAGGACAGGGGTTGACGGCATTGGCAGACCCTCTGGTGGCGTCGGCATCCGGAACGCCTCTGGAGCTGGAGATTCTGAAGAGGTGGAAGACCTTCTGGACTGCTGGTGGGTTCTCCGGAGCTGCGGTGGACGTTGAAGTCGAGGACCCTCTGGAGTATTGTAACTACCGACGCTGCACGAAGAGTTCGAGCATCTAGCGGTCCCTGTTTGACATGCCTCGTGGCCTCTTAAAGTGGGAGACAGGGAGCTAGTACTTATCCTTGTGGGCTGACACCTTTCAGTGGCTGTTTGCAGCAGTGGAGGTGCAGCAGATGGCCCTGAGACCAGATTCTGCTGCCTCTTTTATACTAATCAGTTCAGTTCGGAGGTGCTCCAAAGGGTAAGGGAGAAGCAAGCTCCGCCTCTTGGGGGTTGGCCTAGTGACGTCACACATAGGCGACTGGATTCTTATCTCTGCAGAGCTCGCTGCGAAGTGATGATGTGATCTGGCCAGCCCATACATCTTGAGGCAGTGAATGCTCCACCAGGTGATGCTTTGCTCTCCAGCAGTGGGATTGTGAAATACTGCTGCCATCCTGGAGTAGCGGGTTATTCAAACTGTAGCGGAGGGGTGATGCTGTTGATGCTTGAGACGTGTAGCTTCGCTTGTAGGAGAACGTGTTTGAGACTTAATATGGGGGCTGTTCCCAAGGCGCTCGTGCAGACACGTGTCCAGTCTTGGTTTCTTCTTTTAATGGTGGTTTTGGACTGACCCATAAGGATTATTGCATTCCAAGATAGGACACAGTCGTAAGTAGAGTGTGCTACATAACAGTGCGGATAAGGTCACGCATCAGTATTTATTATTTGTAGAAAATAAAATTTACATTTTAATTTTGTTTTGCATTGGTAACTCAAGAGTACAGTGTAAAAAATTGGCAGTGTTTTGTACCAAAACAAAATGTTGTCTAGTTAACAGTTCTGTATTAACTGATCTTGAAAAAAATTGCATTCAGTAGTCACTAGGGCAGTAGACAAGTAACTTATATAGTCAATGTGCATTTTTGAAAATAATGTAGTTTGTATATAAATGGGAGCTGAGTTAGTACCAAACATATAAACTCATTGTCTGCCATAAGAGGATTAAAATATTGTGTGCAAATGTATAAAGATGTTATGTGCTTCTCAAGTGACTTGTTTTTACAGGGGTAAAATTTTTTGCAATGAAGTTGAGCACAACGTAATTAATCAACATCATACTATTTGGGATCGTGACTTGGATTTTATTGAGTTGGTTTTAAGAGTGCGGTGCAAGATTCCATGTGCTCTTCCCCTTCTTTACCATTTTTGCGCTGTAATTTAAGCCATCCTCTTCTTACATTTGAAATATTTGTTTACCTCCTTCCTTGAATGCAGCTGCCCAAGATTGCCTCCTCAACAACGTGGCTCAACGTCTTGATGTTGTGAAGCATGAGGTTGCTGCACGTTCAGATAAGGCTAGGGTTGATATCCCGTTTGCCGTGGGGGAGATGGTTTTGTGTAGAAATTTTGTGTTGTCTCAGAAAGGGAAATATATTAGCTCTAAATTCATTCCGAAATATATATGGCCTTATATAATTTCTAAATTTTTAGGCATACATACTGTTATGTTAAAACTATCTAGTACTTCACATGAGTTTAAAAAGGCTTATGTGAGCCATTCGAAAAAATGATGTCCTAGGCCTTAGACCACAGTTTTGATTATTTGTTCCCATTGTTTAGGTGCCGCTGTCAATACGTGTGTTCCTTGTCCCTTGTTTATCCTTTGTTTATTTTTCCACCTTCTGACACTTTGGTTTTTTTATTACTCTAAGGTCTGGACGTCGGGCATTGAGTGTGACCTTCACCGAACACCAGCTGGAGTTGTTGTCATCACCCGAGTTGAGCTGGTACCTTGTGAATTTGCCGATGCCTCCCTCCTGCCTTTGGTGTCCGTGAAGTCGCCGATCCACCAGGCGCTGAGATGCGCATGCGTTGTCCGAACCTACCTACAGTGCTGATTCATCAAGCCTACGTATCTTCAAAAACTTATGAGATTGTTAGATTCTACTGGACTCACACCTATGATGTTTGTGGTGTCATTAAACTGTACTGGTTCTACCTTTTCACTATTGTTTGTTTTACTTCAAGATCTTAATTCTCGTTGTGTGGAATGTTTCTTCATGATTCTTTGTGTCAAGAATGTTTGTGTGCTTATAACTTTCTTTTGTGCTTCTGCATGTATGAACATTGTTTGGACTTGTAACTTGAAGAACATTCACTCCACAGCACCAGGTTTTTAGAAGGGCACATTGCAAGGTCATGACATGCTCCTCCCATTTTGAAAATCTTCATTTTCCGTCACCACTCTGCTCGTGTCTTGGTTTCTATTCCCATATCCAGTTTATTTAAGGCAGTGTCACAGCTTTCTCTGATGTACTTCCTACTGTATTTAGCTTCTGGTACGACTGTCTGTATGATATCATGGTAGTGGCCGCGTTTGAGCCTGGGTGGTGATGCTGAGGGACATCATGATTAGCAGGTCCCATGAGGAGATGTTCAAGAAAGGGCATGGTCATACAAAGAGATCACTGCATGTAACTCCACTAGAAGAAAACTGGAGGATGGAAGTTTGGTACTGATGTCTGCTTGAAGGAAGTGCACGTGGACAACAGAACTATACTGGGTACCAGCCTTCATGCCCCCCCCCCCCCCCCCACCCCAGTTAATCCTTCCTAGTCCTATTCTGAGCCCAAAGCATTTGACAAGGGTGGGCCTTGTTGCGCGCTGCACCTCCTCTTTCAATGGTGAGAGGCCAGAGATTAAACCATTGTGGCAACCACAGTTCCTGTCTGAATTAGAGGATAGTAAATACCACTTAAGAGGTTGACTCAGAGTCTGTCACAGAAAATACTACAACATTATGAAATAAAAATTACCAATACTTTATTGGTTCCATTACCACATGGTCCAAAGGCAAAAGGAGTTAACATGCAGCATGCTTTGGGCAAAAAAAAATTTACTGCAGTATCCATATACTTCATACTCTTACCTGCTTGGAGGGGTTGAGGCAGGCATATGGGGGTGGCAGGAAAAAGCGTAGATCTATGCCAGGTGTACGTGCCAGGCCTACTGCAGTCTGGGCATCACAAGCCTGAGCCAAATGTCTATAGTCACTGTCTGCATGGAACAACACACAACATGTCAGCACCACACATGTGTTACACAATTCACTGAACAAACAGTAGTCCTTGCTATACAGCTATGATATGTTCCTGGAAGTAGCAACTTTATACAAAAACAACTTTTGTATGAGTTATATTTTCTTACAAAAAAAAATTTAAATCCAATAATTAGGTAACCATAAACCTCCTAAAAATACCACTAATGTTCAAATTTCATAAACATGGAATACTAGGAGACAGATGTTGCAAATGAAAACGTTCATACTTTTCATCATAATGTTTATATGTTTCAATGGTCAAAGACAAGACAATACAATTATGTTATGTTGGACAGGACTGCAATGGAAATGGGAGCTACTTTCTGTAGCCTGTGAATGACTAGGCAAAGATGCTAGCTGTAATTAGGTAACACACATATTCCATTTCCAGGGATCCCTCCCTGCAGAACAGTCACAGGTAAGAATCCTTCATGTGCCTTCCACTCTGGTTGTCCGTACACTAATAGCAGCTCAAAATTTTTACACAGCTGCATACCGCATAAAACACAAAATCCCAGTGTGGCCACATGATACAAATGACAAATTATTGCCTGCCACAATTCCAGAACCCCAGGATATGTACATTAGAGCACTGAACACTGGGAAAATCCAGCAGTTGTACAGCCAACTGTCTGAGACCAAAGCACAAAGACTAGAGCCTCAATTCAACCATGTGGCTGCTGTGCACACGGAAGGCCATGGGGATTGCTGACCATGGGAATGATGATAATCAAATCCAGGGACCCAAACCACCCTCTATCCAACCAGCCACAGGTTTCAGGTAAAAAGTACGATTAGCAGAATTTAGAAAAATTCAGATCAAGCTCAAAGTTCTTTCTTTATTCATTTTGGAAGCACACTTCCAAGACAAGACACTCTTATCAGTCAGGAATAACTGGTCATAACAGTCTAGAGAAATTTTTACTATTGAGCAATGTCACTACCACACGCTGGGTTAAGATCTCCTTCAGCTAACTTGTGTATAGCTGATTAGTACCAGGTGGCTGAACATGCATACAATGCTCGCCCACACTGATGCTTCTTAACTTTATATACTTTTGCTGACCAGATATTCTATCCATCTATATCTCTATCTGACCCTATTTACAACTCACTCTCCCCCTCCTCATCACCTCTTGGTGCGCTGCAAGTGGGTGCGCATGACGTCACATGTGTGACGCGAGCAGTAGGCTGTGCGCAGAAGTTTAGTGCAGTCAGTCGAGGCTCAGGGTTGAGTGAGCTAACAGATGTTCGGCAGGCGGCAGTATATACGTTTTCCGGGTGAAGTGTGGCTTGATTGGTACGCCGGATTGGCATTGTCGTGCTGACATTTTATATTGAAATTGTCTTTAGTATGAATGCTCATAAGGAATGAGTTTGGCACAATGTATTAGCTTGTTAGTAAATTATAATGATTGTAATCATAGCAGCCGCCGCTATTGTTCGCCGCATCAGAATGAAAGAATACGCGAGTGCTGGAGTTATGCCCATCGCGAACACAAACAGTGATGTACTGTGCATTTTAACAACCACTGAAAATCTGGATAAATTATTCAGTGTGGGACAACATTGTGGAGTGACGTCTGCCGATTCCAGCCGACTGTGTTTGGGCCAAGCAGTCACCTGGTGGATGGCGTTTTTCTGCAACGCATTGGAAAGAGCTACAAGGGTGCTAGGGATTGTAGAGCCCTGTACGTCGCAGATTCTTCACTCCTGAGATTTAACAGGTATAAGAGGAACTTATTTGCATGCCTGTTTGTGTCAGGGCGAAATCAGCTTTGTACGATGTACGTCGTGCCAAGTAAACATTTTAATTTCCACACATAGAGACTGACCTTGGCAGAGTCTCACACTGTGGACGTTGTTAGTCGTCCTTTCTGTTGGCAATAGTACTTTTAGATATGGCAGTTTTATATGTAATCTTTTAATGTGTTTGCACCAATATAATCAATCAAATGAATAGTAACTTTTTGCCAAGTGCTATACAGTATGATTCCGATTGTGCAAACTTTTTAATGTGTATCAATTCGACAATAAATCTACATTGATTACAAAAGGGATAACGTGTCTGTGTATCTGTTATAAGACTAAGTTTCCTAGCATTATTATTTAAGGGTCATTCATCCTGGGGTAATGGTTGCAGTTACACTTTCAAGTATATTTTGGTTGATGATAAAATTGCCCTGCTACACTGTACTTTTTGTACTACGAGTTTGTTTTTCTACTCCTGATATGTAATGATTAAATGTTCGGTTTATTTCTTACTACTACGCTGGGTGAGGTAGTGTTGAGAATCCCGAAACCCAAGGGGGTAGAGGGCAACTCAATTAGCAGCACTGAACAGTGCAGTTTGTCTTCACTAGCCAGATGGTATATGCATCAGTATTTCATAATATTTGATTTTGTGTGTTGGCATGTGCTTTGCGGTGCTTGGGCATGTTTATTTTCCAGTTAAGTGAGAATGACGAAAATGAGAAGTAGAAGAATTTGTGTCGTGAGTGAAAATAAATGTAAAGGGAGAAGTGAAGAAGAAGCTGCTGAAATTTGCATTTATGAAGATTCGGATGCTGATTATATTCCTACTGATAGTGATATAAGTGACACGGAAGAGCAAGGTGATTCTGAAAATGACGTCCATCAAGTTTCACCGCCTCATGTGCCACCTCGCCTGCCTTGTGAATAATCTCCACTCTATAGCGCACCCATGCTCCCAATCACAGCAAAACAACGGAAGAATACTACAGCTCAGGATAGTGGTAATGTTATGGCATGTGTGGATGTATTTTTCACTGAGAAATTTTTCCAACAAGTAGCTGATCAGACAAATCTTTACACAGCACAAGTTATCAATGTAGTACCATGCCCATTTATCGAGTATTCATTGTATCAAAATTGGGTTCCTGTGACTATAGAATGACATAAGAAAATGTTATGCCTAACATTTATTACAGGGATAATAAAGAAACCGACCTTGTAAATGTACTGGGCTAATGATTTAGTTTTTGGAGCACCAATTTTTTCCAAAAAAAATTCCTCGCAATCGCTTTGAAGCAGTTTTGACATTTTTACATTTTAGTGACAGTTAGCAAAAAGATAATTCCAGTGCTCTCTATAAGAAACAACTATCATAGAAATGCTGTGCAACAAATATTCACACACTCTTGTCACAGTAGTCAGCTTTGGACAAGGGAATGTTGGCATGGAGAGGATGATTACGATGCAGGGTTTATAACCCAGGAAAAATAGTGAAGTATGGAATAATGGTATGAAAAGTATATGAATCATCTGCAGGCTACATATGCAAATTATTGATTTATGATGGCAGTGGAATGAAATTGGAGGATACTATTCTAAAGTTACTACAGCCTTACTAAACATCAAGGTATCAAGCACCAAATTACCAAAGGATATTCCTGCAAAGTAAACCTCAACATGTGGTATAGTCAGAAAAATGGAGGGCTGCCCAAATAATTCAAGTAACAGTCCTCTTCCCTTCAAAGAGGGGAAATGACATTCACGTGAGGATAACATGTACTTCTGACAGTATACCGTGATAAGAGAGTAATAAAAAATGATCTCCACAATACATTCTGCAGATATGAAGGAGGTTGTAAATAAATATGGAAGCAATAAAATAAGCCAGAGTCCATTGCTGACTATAATACATACATACATGATGTGGACAATGGTGATCAGTACTTAGCTCTTTATCTTTTCTTCAGAAAAACTATCAAGTGGCCTAAAAATGGTTCTTCCACATTCTACAGTGTACACTTTTCAATTCATCTGTGCTGTTTTGCCTGTCAAATCCATCTAAACTGACTTTCCTTTGGTACATACCATTTGTATCCAGGCACAAGGCACAAGATGATAATTCTAAAGTTTCTCAATCACCTGCTTCAATATCAAGCAGTCATCCAAGTTCTTCGAGGTTGGTAATACACCCCAGATGAGCTCCAACTAATGACCGACCATAGTAATTTGAATGAAAAAGGAAAAGAAATGTTTCACTGCATTTCCCTGCAAATAAAACTGATAGTACACCTGCAAGAAGATGTAGAGTAAGCTTGAAAATCTGTAACATTAGTGAAACCAGATGGTTTTTGTGTTGTAAAATATGGCTGACATTCTTTAAACTGCTGAGTCAGCAATACACAGGGCTGACCAGGTACTAGGATTGAACGTGTTAATGGGGAGAGTTTACATGGGAACAGTCTTGGTTCGATCGAGATGATGGCCCTCTGAGCTTTCAGAGGCGCAGGAAGAATTATAGGTTGTATGTTTGAGCGGATGGGAGCAACGGTTTCTCCTATGAATTCAAGGTGATGGGTGACCTTGGCAGGTGCAGAGATAGGTGTGACGTTATATAGAGGCTTTGGCAGTGTAGGCGGGAGTGGAGAGAGAGCTCAAGGGACATTGAAGCACGTTACAGTAATTTCCTCCTAATACCCTCTTTCTGTTGGTGTTGTAGCAGAAGGCTACTAGGTAATGGAGCCAGTCCTCTGTCTTGCAGTTTCCTCTCGTTGGTTAGTGTAGACCCTACTGGCATCCCTGATCTGACTCCACAATCTCCCTGGCTAGAGCCACTGCCTTCCTGACCACCTTATGCTGCCTAGCCCTATGGCAAAGCATTCAGGTGGCAGACACAGTGGAATAGCAGGTGTTCCTTAGGGGTCTGCATGGCTCTAGATGGGAAATGGATGTATTAACAGGGTGGTAAGAAAATTCTTCCCGAGCTCCCACAAAGTAATTAATGACTTTCCTCACAGTGAAATGCTCCAAACAACACCTGTCTCCTTAACCAGGATAGTAACGTGAGCAGGATTATTGGATTATTGCTGGCCTTCCAGTTCTCCATGGGGGGGTTCGCGAGTTGTGCAATAGGGTGACTAGGGTGGGTGAAGCTTCAAAAATTTGAATTCGAATAGAAAAAGACAAACAGAATATTTTCAATATTCGGCTTCGTATTCAAAATAAAATTTTTGCTTCGAACTTCGAAACCAAAAAATACTTTTGGGACACTTAACTTATTTTTTATTATTCACCCAAAAAGCAGAAGAAGACAACGTGCACCTAATAATATCAACTTTTTATCCTACGTTTGCCACACATATGGCTAGTGAAACATGAAAACATAACCTCAACTCAACAGAATGCCCACAAATTAGTCCAAACTGCATTCGGTGTAAAATGAATGTCAGTATCTAATTTTACTCACAATATAGCAAAACGGAATTATCTGGGAAAATTCTTTTGATATTACTAAACACTTCATTAGCTTTCCAAACTTAATTCAGCACCTCACTTTAATTGGTATTATATGTTTATTTTCCTCATGTACAACAGTTTTTCGCAGTGTGATAAATATGATATTAAACTGCAAGTTTTACAGACTTAACTGCTGTGAAAAGTGTGAAATTGAACCCACTGCTAATCAAATCTCACTTTTCAATAATGTAATTTTAAAAAGTGGGAAATTGTTAATAAAATACAAGTGTGGTTTCATGCCAGAAGTACTGTATCGACTCTTTACTCTTTACGTACACGATTATGATTTGATGAATCAAATTTAGTCGAGAAAATTGATTTTTCCATGTATTCACAGACAGATTTGAAAGACTGTCATATAAGCAAAAAAATAATTGTATGTCATATATTATGTAACTTGAACCATTTTGCTTCCCAGCAAAGCGCTTCCTCTTTGCAGCCATTTGCAAATTAATCAGTTTAGGATTAGCCATTAATCGGATTAGCCCTTAATCTGCAAACTCTATTTTTAGACCATCGTATCAACATGACATTCGCCTAGTGAATTAGAACCCGCCCACCCCTACTACTACTACAACTCAAGGGTTTTATTTCTCTGGGCGATATCAGATAAGGGACCCTTGTTAAAGTTGACAGGTACAGTCTCAGCACTACAAAAATACGTCCAACCATAGGACACAGTATTTAAGCATGGAAAGTATTTTATCAAAATCCTCTGTCTCATAGCATGCCAATTTTGGAGGATTAACTGCTTCTTGAGTAAAATATTATGAATAGAAGCCCGTAGTAATGTTGTGGATGTAACACAAACTTAAATACTGAACTTGCAGTGGCACACATTTATGGTATTTGTGGTCCTAGGTTTTGAATTGAAGAGGATCCCGAATTGTAGATGACCCCTTATTTTTTCTATTCCTTTTCTGTCGAAAAAAAACCTGTCTTCCTTTCGGGTAAATATAGTACATGGTAAAAACACTATCATTTTTTTTTGCAAATCGGTGGAAAACATTTCTTTCTTTAACTGCCTTTATTAAATTTATTAAAGTTATTAAATTTGTAAAAAAAAATATAATGGTGCAATGTATACTTGTCAATAAAACACTTTGAATTGATATTCCATTCAATATTTGATTTGAATTCGCGAATATTTTAACAAATTCGCTTTGAAATGAAATATTCCACTTCACCCACCCCTTAGGATGACCTCTACTGCAGGCCTCCAGTAAGTATGCAGGTAGGGCGGGATTATTGCCGCATGCCATGTATTCCATTGAAGGTTTCTACAACGGATAAATACTCCTCTATGGTGGTAACAAACAAGGTGGGGTTATCGTCATACTCCAGTCCTCAGCACAAAGAGGGATGATACGTGCTGAATATGCCTTTACAGGAGAGATATACTGGCGAGGTGGGGTGGGGGAGGGGAGTGCGAACCTGTGCCAACTTCTAGAAGTGTGTGTGCAAGGACACAGGTCAAAATAGGGTAAAAGCTGGGAAACAGCTTTAGAAAGACAGAGAGCTAGTAGATACCCAGGTAGTTTACATCTGTTTTATTGGTAGACCAAAGAAAAACAGAATAAACCAGCCTGTACCTACACAAGGCCTAAAGGGCCAGACCTAGTTTGCCAACTATTACTATCTGTGAAGTACCATCAAAATACATGGGCACCGATGAAGTGAGAGCGACCCCAAAAAACTGCAAACTCGGAAGGTGAGTGCAAAGGCTTGGCACTGTGGCTAACGTTGAAGGTGAAGCAAAGAGCTTGTAGACAAAACAAAAGTATATGTGTGCTTGAGCAGAGCAACGGCCTACAACTGAGCTGAGATGAACCCTCAAACTGTGTGCCACATCCGGTATACATACCTTGAAACCAAGGTAAAGCGAGGGGATCATAGGGAGGGCAGAGAGAGAGTGGCAAAGACGGTCAAAAACTGACAGAGCACTAGGCTGTTTACCCCTCATCAGCAGCAGCTGGAGGGTTGGAAAGATGGCATGTTCCCCGGTGGTGTTGGATGCAGCAGCAGGCATACAGGCAGTGGCAGCAGCAGCACTGCAGACAATTTGAAAATTTTTGACTTTTCACTGCAATGACTAAATGACACAGATCACTGTGCAGCCAAAAGATGGGAAGGCCTGCATGGATGCAAATACAAGATTTCAAACCAGACATACAGAAAACTTCACTTCCTGCAGTACATGATCAAAACAAATTTATTACATACAGAATTTGAACCAACAAACTTAATAAAACATTTTCTTTCTCAGAACCATGTGGATTACTTCAAAAACATATTTTCATGAACTCCTACTTGGGAGGGGTAGGTTTGTGAGACTAACCTAGCAAAAACATTTTATCAAGTGTGAGTCCAAGTGCACAAAGTTTTTTATTTATTCTAAGATATCACACATAATGGCACTACATTGTTATCCATGTACTGAGGCGTGATGCATTCCTGTTCAATGGGAATGCACACTTTACTTTACAACTTTGCCCCATCATCGAGCACCAGCGCTCATTTGGGCAAGTCATACCACAAATATACAATAATCACGAGCCTACAGGCTCTGCAAAACTGCAAGTCATAAGTGACTGTAGACACGTGGTTAGAGAAATTGTACTGTTTACTCCAAAGCCGCCACGCAGTTACCTTTAACTACAACACGGAATTTACTGTTTGGCGAGCCATATACACCCTGCCCGAAAGTAAGCAAGTTCCACGTGTTGCTACAAGGGAGCAGTATCCCTGCCAGTGGAACATCACAGCCTCCAAAGCCACGCGCAGGGGCTATAAGAATTGTCATCGCCTCCATCCCAGGCGATAAGAAAAGGGTAACGTTAGCACAGCACTCTAAATTTCATCACCCTCTGGGAGAAGCTAGTCACCCTAGTAAGTAAATTAAAATGTAAAGCTCTACGGACTACAGTCAGAGAAATTCTAACTTTGCAAACAACTGACACTACAATTTCTAAATAGCGAAACCCCCGCAAAGGCACTGGAACCTGTTCCACTATTTGGTCCCCATATAAAAATTTGCACCTAGTGAAACCCTGAGTTTATAGCTATCAGACAATATGAAGATAGTTAGATTGGCTGTGGCATAATATAGAAGTATCAGACACACCCCCTTCTAGCATATCCACGGAAGCCAAACCTGTACCTCCTTACTTTATTCAAATAGCTGTTACATCACAGCCAACATGCAGAGTGTGCACGCCGTTGGGGAAGACCATCAACCTAGTCTACCGAACCAGGTAAAAGAAGGTGATCCATTGTCAACCCTGATATTGTGCCTGCGCATTTACCAACTTGCCCAACCCTCTACCAAGGCCAGGTATACCAGAAACGTGAGGGTCCTGTCTAGGCCCTTATCCTTATATGTTTCCCGTGAAGCTGGTGTCACTTACTTTGACGGCCCTAGCGGTCACTAAATCTAAGAAATCCAAGGTTTAATCTTTCTACGTGGGAGATCCCCGACCTAGCCTGCTTTATTATTTGGTTAAATTGGACTTTATAGGTTAGTGATCCCTATTACTGTTGCATAGGAGAAGGTAAAGATAAAGTCACCAGTGATTAACATCAAGGGATTATTATCCAGGGAGTGAACAGCGTCAAAATTTGGCACCCAACGTGGGGTGTAAACTACAGGTAGCTCAGACTTGGTAGGTTGGTAGGTTAGACTATGCCAGCCATGCCCCCCAACTTAACACACCCACTCGGACAACCAGTGACGGATGTCAAGATGTATCAGACATAGACCAGCCCTGGGTAGCTTACTTCCCCCCTTAAGGAGCCTTTAGCGAATCCGGAGGACTTCAGGAGTCCTTCCTAAACATCCTTTAGCATTCAACTACACTAGCATTATCATGTCTGACTCAGAACAAAGCCAGCCTGACACCCTTAGGGTTAATACACCCATGGACGACTTACGACTTACTCAATGTACGCAAACAATGCTCAGTGAGTACATGTAACTGCACAGGCCTAAATGTGATTCATTGCACACACTGCCAGGGCCAGTTCCACTATGCCTGTATAGGCTGGGAAGATGTCCCTCGCTCTACCGACGGTCTAAGAGTATCATTGAGTGGCCTGCCAACAAAGTTAAATTGGCCATTGCAATTGGACAGAATGCCAAGGCAATGGCATACATACTATTAGTTGCATTACCTGTGCAACCGAATATCACCATACTTGTATAGGCTGGCCGGACAAGAGGGTCACTCATCCCAGTCAGGTATACCAGTGTAAGATATGCCAGAGGAACCTCGCGTATCGACCCTCCAATCCTGAACCAAGGTAGAGCTTCGTGACATTTACTTCCACAGCTGAATCCCAGCTGCCGGAATTCAGCGGCCACCCTCATGAAGACCTGGTCACTTTCTTGGATGAATGCAAGAACGAAATGAGGGATCACCAAATCCCTACCAAGCACAAGCAGTGGGTCAGAAGGGCAAACCACCAACTGCTTGGTAAGGCAAAAGAATGGTGGGCACAGTACAAAGAATTTATCACAGAATGGGAATAATTGCGAACCAGCCTCGCCTCCCAATTCACAGAGGAAGAGGTAATAGAAAACCTCATTGCCGAGTTCCACACTCGAACCCAGCAGCCCGACAAAGACATAGAAATATTTATCGCCACAAGGTGCAAATGCACCAGCGAA
Source organism: Dryococelus australis (assembly GCA_029891345.1). NCBI lineage: Eukaryota > Metazoa > Arthropoda > Insecta > Phasmatodea > Phasmatidae > Dryococelus > Dryococelus australis. The sequence goes on along the minus strand of CM056993.1, from coordinate 200,118,938 downwards.
TATATCCTCTAGAAAGTGAAGTGGGATGCTCACGTAATATTGTGTGTACCCTCCTCCCTTCCCTGCATAACCTCCTGTTAATTTGAAGAACTGGTACAGAGGGTGCAGGCAGTTGAGAAAAACAACAGAGCCCAGACTTTACTAGACAGCGTGGCATGTGCCACGAAGGTTGCAGTCCCACCCCTCCTTTCAGACCCTCAGCTGTGCACGGCCCACCTCCTCCTATTGTCCCCAACCTGCCCCTCTGTTGACGTTGCCCGGGGTAGCATTTAAACAAGGACTGCCCAACCAAACAAAGACAAGAAACAAGAAAATGAATAATAGCAGGCCATCAGACATGCAGTCTCATGGAAACCGCCCTAAGGTTCCAAACCAATCGGGAAATGCTGCGGCTGGGAGACACATGGGACAGTGCTCCTCAAAGTCTCCGAAAGTTGCCAAATTAGATCACTCATCTCGTGAGGGCCCCCGTCCCCCGATGGCCACCACATCTTGATAAGTGTGACTGGAAACTAGCATTGGACATTAATCAACTAAGGCACCACAGGAAATTTCGTACGAAGTGACCTGTTAACGGCAGAACAGCAAGCCGATTTGTGGCCACAACCTCTTATTATGCAAATGGCCTAGTCTAGCCAAACCTTGAGGGTAACTGGCAAGACCCAGCTAGCCCTTAAGATACATCACCTGTCCCTCGACACTGAATTCTCTGTATCTCCGGATAAAGAGTTCCACTTCCTCGTCAGTGGTTTGCGTTCTCGAATGGAAGTCTGTAATTAGATTGGACAGTACTTTGTCTCCAGTGAAGTGAGTGGAGAGCTGGGTTTCAAAACTGGGGCCATCCCTTGATGAATTCCCCGTATCTTTCTCACCATTTCCGGGATTGTCCGCTCAGTTGGTGGCATGCACGACCTACCCATTGTTTTACAGGAATGAGGTGCTCCCTCAATTCTCTCTCACACTTCCATACAAAAACCTACGGGTCCTTGTATGGTTAACTATGGAATTCAGGTAATACTAATTCAGTGGGTATTCCCGCTGAAGTTACGGGACTGGTTCAGGATATTGGGTTTGTAGGCCTGTGGGTATGTTCCCGTCGGCACACCTCACACTGATATACCTGTCCCGGGTTCCTTACTCCTTCGTAGGTCCACCCAATACATCGGTGATGGAATTCTCTGTTACAGAGGATACAATGTACCATGTGGTACCCTTGACCTTTGCATTTGCCTCACTCACTCTTGTCTACAAGTCTGACACCTAAACTCTAGGTCGTCAGTAAACCTAGGTGTTTCCTCCCATCCTAAGCAACTGTAGTGGATAATAGGTACACAGTTTTACATTTATGCCCGTTCCGGGACATGTTGGTATAGGACACTGGATAGTTCGAGTTTCTTCACACTTAGCCTCGGTTAATTCAACCTGTTGGTCATGCAAACTCTCCTCAGAGCTATACAAGATCCTCGTTACTGCCACGGGGTGTTTACTTTGACTCCCAGAAGTGAAACACAGTACTCCTCTGCAAGGATGATTAGAGTAAAAAAGAAGGGGGGGGGGGGGGGTGTGTCTGGCTAGGTCCCAGCTCCCTATGCTGAGTTACTTGGAGCTGTACGCCCTATGTTGGGCACCAATGGACGCACTCTGCCTTTTTTTTTTTCTTTGTGGCGGGAGAAGGTGCCTGGCTCCTGCCTTGGTACTTCCAGCCGGCACAGAGTCTCTCACCTAGTGACGGGCACCTCGCGGGAGGTGCACCTATTGCTGGGGTGAAATGCTAGGAGTGCTGATTGCCCTCTGGGAGGTTATATGGCGCCCTTCCGCTGAGTATTTGTTTCTAGCGAGAGATCATTTTGCCTGGCGGGTCGGGGTTTGCCCACATTGGAGTCCTTTCTGGGATACCACCCAGTGGAAGGGATATAGAGGTTTGGAGGGGAATCAAACCCCAGGGTAAGCTTGATTGTGAACATCTCCCTCCCAGGGAGTGCGACCTTACTCACAGTGAAGGTTGCCAAGATACGGGACGCCAATTGTCCCAATAAATTAATAATTTGCTAAATACAGTGAATGGCGGTGTATATGATAATGGAATGAAATTGGTCATCTTACTTCAGATAGTTCCTACTCAGGGTCCCGTTCACTACCTGGACGTCTGAAGGGAGCTGGCCTCGTAGGTTTAGGTTGACTGTACCTGATTAATGTTCTATTGGAAAAAAATATTCTTTCTAAATGAGGCTCTTATCATACATTGTCTAGTTAATCTCACTCCTCCCCATACCACCGTAGGACAGCCCTTATGTGAGTATCATCGGCAGTCACTTCCGAGGCACCGTCAGTGTAAAATGAAGGGCTAGAGTTGGAATGTTCCTGCGGGCAAGTGCAAGTGTTCCGGACACTCCCAGGAATCCCAGTATACCTTTGCAGACTATAGTCTTTGCAGGCGCTGTGATCCTGAGGGTTCGGCCCACTTACATTTATTCTGCAGTGAGGTATTAGCTTAGTTATTAAGACCAATGGAAAACACTTTAATCTATATGTGAAATGATTAAGGGTGAGTAACGAACAACTTCAACCAGTTTAAAGTGTGACTAAACATTTATTGCTGCTACTGAAATCACTAGGGATCCGGTTCTTATGTAATCATAATAATAGAGGATAAATTATTAATTGACTTTACATCAGGTGAAGGCGAACCTAGACTGAATCTCTCCAAAACGATAAACTCCTAGAAAACGTTGCCATTGACAGTGAGTTAAATTTCTGAGGGGTGGTTGTCCAGAGGGGACGTCGCGATGGCCTGCTACCGTGGAGTCAAGGAAAAAATTGGGTAAAGGGGTGCAGGGTGAGGATGATGAGGTTACCTCCAGAGAGCCTTCCCAAGCTGCCGGAGCTGAAGCTGCTGGAGCTGGATGGCTGGCCTTCTTCAGGCTGGGAGAGGTAGTGGTCTTATCCAGACCCAGGGGGTCTGGATAAGACCCAACCTCTGCGGTCGGTGGGACGATGAACTCTGGCAAGAGCATTTTCAGGATTCCTTATTAGTCTAAATCTTAGCTTCGGGGGCTCTCACAGGGGTGAAGGGGTTACAAGCCTCTCACCACATGGGTAGAGTAACTCAGGGTAGCGGGCAGAGCTGCATATTTCTTATCGCCCTGGGTGGAGGCTGATGACAGGTTTTCCGCCTCTGCTCGAGACTCTGCGGCTGTGATGTCACTGGGCCCAGAGGTGCTGCGATCCTGTGGCGACTCTTTTAACTTCCTTATCAGTGCCGGCTGGTCCGTGGCTCGTTGGATAAAAAAATTTCTGGTTGAGAGGGTGTCACCGCATTCTGAATTTTGCGTGGGCAGTACAATTTAAATAATTAATCATGTTAATTATTTTCCATGTTTGTAGTTGTCCAACACATGGAATCAACCCTGTAGCCACTTAGAATCATGTATGCCACTTCCAACTTGCCCAAGGCTCTCAGCACTTGCTGATAGCGTGAAGTTGACCGTAGTGTGTGTAGTCATGCTGTGCAGCAGTGTGGCATGCATCATCGTTAATAGATGCAAAGAAGAAACATGTTTGTATACAGTTTTGAGGTTATCTGTGTGCTCACCCAAATTCTTCTAAAACCATTTCCAGTACCTGCACTCCTGTTTTCGTTCCGTCAGGCTAACCATTCTCTTGTCCACATTTGTGTATTTTGTATATAATTTTTATTTCATGATCCAAAACAGAAAGAAGTGTAATTACAGGAAGCTTTCTTCATCGTACAGAGTTCATTGTTTGTTATTTTCGCCAGCCATAAAAAACTGTCTTGGCTGCTACATTTCTAGTTGACAATCGCTTGCAAGGAAACCCATACTATGTGTGGCAAAACCAGTATCGGACTATGCAAGTAACCAAGCTACACATCTCTTTGCCTAGCTCGTAAATAATATCTAAGCAAAACTTGCAGGTAAAATTCTCTTGTGAGCCAGGCTTAACATCAGTTTTCATGGATGATTTTTGGCCTCAAAAATCAAAACCATTTTCTTGAATTCTCGACACACTACAAAAGGAAGAAAAACAAATTCATGTTTTGTACATACGTGCCTTTTTATTATGAAACATAATTTAAATATAGTACAATTCAATAACATATTTCCTGCTGACTTTATCATCTTCCAGCTACATGAAGCAGTATTCTAAAACTCATTGCAGACATTACCTACCTCCTTTTTTGTGAGTTTCCACTAATAAATATGTATCTGCACTTGTACAAATAGGTTATCCCCATTTCATCACCTACCAACATAATAGGACACTACTTGCATAGGATGCAACCTGTATAGTTTCAGATCACATGAAAAAAATACAAACATAAATCTTAACAAATTAAATGTATTTTAGCAATATTAGAAACTGCAGAATTATTCTACAGAAGAAGAAATGCAAACAATCTGTTGACTTTGTGCAGCCTCCCAGACCCACATGTATTTGCTTCAGTTTTTGCTTCACATTTGCATCCAAGTGCAGGAGTACTAATGCAACATGATGGTACATAATCATATTTTAAGCTAACTCAATGCAAACACAGTTTGTGCACGCAGTAAATTAGTGTTGGCAGTACAGAATACACCTGCCTCAAGACCCTCTTCCACTGTGCTATAAGATCACCATTATTCTCTGCAACTAACTTACCATTCTTTTGTCATGCCAGCTGGAACTATCAAGGTGGACCATGAACCTAGGATTTTCGAAAAAATTCTTACGTGGGTGCATATATTTAAAGAGTTGGAGAAACATTTTCTTGATGAAGATCTGTTAAATCATGTTGGGAGGAAAGTGCTTACCTGTGAGGTGGCCAAGCTCTGCGAGAGAGTGAACTGCATGCCTGCGTTCGTGCTGGTTGCCGGTCTGTGCGATGGAGAGCAGCCGCCAGGCCAGTGTCTTCCTCCACCACTTGACCCAGCTGACAGGCGACGGCAACCTCGACCACAACATGCTGGCTCTCTCCCGAGCCCTGTCTGATTCCTCCAGCCTCTCTGGACAAATGCACCAGATATATAACACTCATCATTTTTCTAATATAAAAGGTACATGTTTGCGATCTGTCTAAATACTCAACACATTTCAAGCAAAACCTAATAAATATACAATTACATATGCACTTGACAGTAGGAGTCACATCCCGCTGCTAACTACACAGTTTCTGAGACAACTCCCTTAACTGCCCATCATCCTCGAGTGTAGAATTATAGTCCATTCCCGATAGGAAGCGACTTATGAAAATTAACCTTTGAAAAAACACTCTATGCATAACAAGTCAACTTCAATAACCTATATTCCACAAATCGATAACACTGTGGTTAACTTTAGAGTACTGTATTATTGAATAAATGAAACTTTACCTTAATATCTTCTATAACTTGTAATATTTATATCTTTTAAAATATGAATTAACAACAGCAATAGCAGCAACGTGTTGGCAATGACCGGTGAGAAATAGTTCACAGTAAAAATATTATTTTAAATTAGTTTTTTAGAATACTATTTGTAAATTAAACGGTGCCTATTTAAATATTTAGGTAGCCTCGATGGCAACGTATATAATTTTCATAGTTTAAAATAACAGCGAAAAATATTGTGAGTAGGCTGTACTGGTACTGTGTTGTTTTATCGAGCGAGAAAGCATCTGAAAAACTCTTTGCTCGGAGAGGCTTGTTCTCTCTCTCTTTCTTCGTCTCTTTCAAACTTGGGAGATTTCACTTTGCTAGTACGCAGTAATTATAAATATTTTCAATTGTAGCATATTTCATACTTATTACAGCAAAATAATGATTTTTGAATTTGTAATTTACAACTGAAAAGAGATTTTAATGTGTAAAAACTTAATTCAATATATTTAGATATGATGGCGGGGCAATTACCAAGTGAAGTTAGCAGACGTGTCGAGCCATGACATGATGTGTTGCTTTTTGCCAAGCGAAACGTAAATTATTCTTACTCCGAAAAATACTTCAAATTACCACATGACGTTAGTAGACTATGTGTGTTTTAAACCTACCTAGGCAAGTTACGATGTTGTGATAAATCTGTGTTTCCACGGCACTAATAAATATACTACGATGTGTGTTTTCATTTATATAAATGAGAGTTGAATGGAGCAGCCACAGAATGTCATTACACCAAGAAAGTTCACTGATCCTCAGCAACATCTACCTCAGTCCCAGGTGCACAATGTTTGACTAGGATCCATTGGAGACTGATCCCACACAACTGTGATGGCAGTCTGACATACTGAGTGAATGGCCGCTGGGATGTCAGAGTAAAAAAAAAAAAAAGGTTTGTTAACATAGTAGGAGTTATAGTGAATGCTCAGTGACAAATACTACCAAATCTTCATATTGCGTTTAAAGCACACTATAATAAGAAATGCGCAATGCAGTAATCAAAGTATAATGTAAAAGATACTGATACACATTGCAGACACTGCAGAGCAGAAAAAGTTCATTGTTCCCCTAAAAAGCTTATAGTAATGTGGGGAACAAAAAAAAAACTTCTGCCACTGGGCACATTTTACAGTTCTCTGTGCTGAGTTCCACAGGCACTAGAGCCAACCACAGCAGCATGGTTGGAAAGAAGATATATGTAACACAGGGTTGTCAATTAGATAAACCTTTTCATCCTCAAATGATATTTGGATTTTAAACATGTTATGAATTCTAAACTATTGTTTCTAATATTATAGTATTTGATTATTTTTTAATTTTCCCTCTTAGTTAATACGAGAACAACTACTATGATAGCACTGTTAGTGCACATAATTCTGTGACGCCGGCTAACAGCCAGCAGCATTCAGACCATGACGGCGCTCACCACTCACGTCACACGTGGGCATGCACGTGCGCAAGGAGGCCATAACCTGAACTTTCCTATAACGGGATATCTCTTGTAAAGTGTAAACCATGTCTTTTGTTTTATTTCAGGATCCAAGTGTTTTTAAGTGTTAAAAATGTATGTTCCAAAAATGTTGTACAATGTCTGGTTGAAATACAAAAATAACTGCAGCGTGAAGAATAAGGACATTATTATTCCAGTATAGACGCCTCCATAAAGAACAATCAACGAACACAGAAAATTCATAGTTAAAAAAAATACTGTGATCATGTATGCAAATTAGTTATGTGCCATTTCTTTTTGATATTTAAAAGTTTTACTCAATGTGCATATTATTTCTGCTTGTGTGAGCCCTGTAGGCATCCATGGTAGGTCCACATGACCCCTGCCTCTGGGCAGTCCGTCAAGGAGACCTGGCGAGGTAAGACGCTGTCACGTAAGCACTTCAAACATTTTACACTGATATAGATTACCATAGCTCACTTTTAGTATACCAGTTAACCTTTGCCTTGTGTACACCTGCACCATGTGGTCCGCTACGCATTGTATCCAGCAGCAACTGCGCCACCTATGAATACTTTCACGCATCTGCGTGATTATTGTGCCCATTCAGGTCATGTCCCATACTGTATCATCTTTATTTGTGTAATTTGTACAGTGACATTATTTCCATCCTAGCCGTCCATGTGTAAAGAATGTCACCACATTCACCACATGTTGGGAGACGTGTCCCAACAAATCCGCATTAGCGATGCCAAATAATCACATGTGTTCATTGCTCATTTTGTAATTCTCTGTGTCCTGTCTCCAGGAAAACCCTACAGTCCACCCTAGCAGCTGTAGATCTCTTTCTTTGTGGGGGCTGTGTTTTCAAACACCCAGCAGAAATCATCCACCTAGGAGTGTGCTAAAGTAATTACGAGCTGGGGGTAAGAGCCCAACAGAATTCGCTAGACACGTCCGAGTTTGTAACAATTAACTCATTTTTCTGGCACGACTGTAGTTGGAGAGCAATAGATGGTATGTATTCAGTGCAAATCTGTGCATTTACTTGTAGCGTCAGAACAGCAAATCTCATATCTATTTTTCAGTGATAAAATGTTTACTAATGACCAGTGTTTCGTAAAGACGCCTGTGTGAGATGGACACACCGAACTCACAGCATCCCTGAGAACCCCGAGTCTCGAAGTACGGTGTCTGGGAAACACTGCTGGTGCCTACCTACCGTACGTAAATTGTTTCATAGTTCGTCTCGTGTCTCATCCGATGGCGTTAATTGGCATTCCCAAGTGGTGCCAGTGTGTTTATCCGCATTGCGTTATCCACGTCAACCGCATTAAAATGGTGGACAACATGTCTGATCATCCACGAGAAGGCCTCAAAACATCCACGTCGGCAACCGCGACACCCACGAACGCAAGGTCGAACTACCTGGACATGTCAATCGAATGATGCGTGCATTGTGGAAGGTTAAGTGAAGTCAACCTGTTCAATGAAAATCTATGGGATGGATCGCTATGCGAATGCACGTCCGATACAGGGTCAACGCCATCAGAACGTCTGTGCGCATGCACCGGATGTCACGGGGTGGGAACGAAGTGGGCGCAGTGCCAGCAATGCAAACAGGACTCACAATTGCTATGCATAGGGCCTGATGAATATGTAACCTTCCGCGATGGTGTTATAAACTGTGACGAGTGCCGTAAAACGAACTGTGCAGAGATCGCGCCACCGACAACACCAGAAGTGAAGCCCACGCTGCCACCAGTAGTCGTTACGTATATGCCACAGGTCTTAACAGAGCCGGACCGTAATGTACTTTTGCCAACTTTAGGACGGCACGATTCGGAAGATCCGGGTACTTTTCTTGCCGTTTGTGAAGAAAAACTGAACAGACACCGCATGCACAAGGAAGATTGGACCGAGGTCACTGCCAACCGACTGACAGAAACAGCCGCCACATGGTGGAACTTGGTAAGAGACTGTCGAGTAACTTGGGAAGAGTTTTGTGACAGGTAACTAGGTAGATTTGGTATGGACGGAGATGCAATCCAGGCCCAAGCACGATTGTACCACAAACAACAGCGCAAACGCAAAGGTATTGAAGAGTTCATCAAGCGCAAACTAGGTCTGTACAAATGCCTAAACCTGGGTCAACCTACCAGCAGTGTGTTAGAGATAATTGTAGCCCTGTCAAAACCGGACATTAGGCTGTTGTTGCGCGGTGCCAGCCGGGAGAGTGTGGAACGAAGAGAACAAGTGCCGGTCTGACACGGTGAACCCCCACCGCATGTACCCCCGCACTAGCTATTGATGTTACACAACCGCCACCACCTGTCAGGCAGATTACATAATGACTGCCACAGCAGGAAAGTTCGCCCGTTTTGCGCACAAGAGTGTTACACGTTAGTGAAAGTACTGTACGTGTGTTAAGGGTCAATAATGTAGAACTTGAGGGGAAGAATGTGATTGCTGTGATAGATATTGCTGCAAACCACAATTTTGTATGTGAGGGGTTAATACAGGCAATAATAACGAGAGTGCCACCACGTCGTCTACAGTTTGCCACCACCAATCAACAGGGTGATGCAAAAGCATGATGCATGTGACAGTAGGAATAAGTGAACTCCGTACAACGGCGACAACAGCTGCTGTGCCACTCACCGAGTTCACACACCAGGTACCTGAACCATATAAAGAGAAACTGCAACATCTGCTGGATCAGTATGCCAATGTGTTCCACACTGACGGGAAGCTGCAGCGTACTGACGTCACCGAGCACGCCGTCATCACGACGCACGAGGACCCGGTGTACTCCAAGCCACGACACCCAGGTATTTTCTTCCGGCGTATAATCAATCAGCAGGTATAAGAGATGCTCAATGATAATGTAATTGAACCTATGCAGTGTCTCTATAACTCAGGCTTACCTAGCCCCTTAAAAGGATGGTGAATGCAGGTTTTGTGTAGACTTCAGTCGTCTCAACAAAGTAACTGTTAACATGCCACCTCCAGTAATTAACATCACAGACACTTTATCAACACTAGGCCAGACACTGTGTTTACTTCACTCGACCTTAAGTCAGGGTATTGGCAAGTACCTATCCACCCACAAGATCATAAAATGACTGCCTTTACCACACCCGATGGGTGTAGAGTTCAGTTTGTTGCAATGCCATTCGGCTTAAAATGTGCCCCTGCCACTTTTCAAAACCTAATGATAAATGTGTTAGATGGTTACATAGGAGATTTTGCAATGGCATATCTTGACGATGTACTTGTATGGTCGAACAGCTGGGAAGAACATCTACATCACCTGAACCTTGTGTTCGTGAGGTTCGAACGCAACAAACTCACATGTAAGGTTGACAAGTGTAAGTTGGGGATGAGCAAGATGGAATTCTTCGAACACTACGTAACAGGGAGACGGACACAAACCAGAAAAACAACATGCACAGGAGATACAGGGAAAATTCACACCCAAGTCACGTAAACAGGTTCCAAAATTTTTTTGGTTTGATGAATTGGTTGAGGGAATTCGTTCCAAATTTTTCTGTAATTACTGCACCATTGACGGAATTGTTATGTGAGAAGCGTAAATTTGTATGGACACCTCAAGCCGACCAAGCATTCGAAGACCTCAAACTTGCTTTTCAAAACTGTAAACTTCTAGCCAGGTTTAGCCTGGAGCTGCATGTTGTAGTTCAGACAGATGCGAGCCAAGAAGGCACAGGAGCAGTGTTATACCGGGAGAACAAGGGGAAAAACATATCATCAACTACCACAGCACGAAGTTTGGCGATGCGGAACATAAATATCACATGAGCGAACAAGAGTGTTTGGCAATAGTACACGCACTGAGGAAGTGCCGTCCGTATCTATTAGGGAGACAGTTTACAGTGAAAACTGATAACCGTTGTTTAGTTTGGTTGGAAGGCATGCATAACGGGAAGAGTAAACTTGCCCGCTGGGCTTTACAGTTACAAGAGTTCGACTTCAAAGAAGAACACGCGAGAAAAACCAATTAACTCGCCAATGCACTGTCCAGAAACCCCTGTCTGAACATAACGGTAACAGATGGCGCTGAGTGGGAAGAGGTGCTACCACCTTGTCGTGCCACACAAGTAACAGACACACCATCTTTTGTTTTGCAGAACACTGTTGCCACACCACCCAGTGAACGTGTCTCGTTAAATGTCCACTATGTGTTAAGGGAGGTACACACAGCACAATAAAATTCCCTGGATGCTGCACAACGCCGGCAACACTGTGCTGCAAGGTATTCAGAACATTGGAGAGTAGTGGACCGGGAAATCCAAGTAAAAACACCCCGGTAATTGCATGAAATGGCGAACATACATACCTAAGGAAACACGGGAACTTGTACTGACATACACACATGACCGCTTAGAGCATGGCCACCCAGATTCCAAACAAGACACGTAAGATTGGTAAGAACATACTAGTTTTTCCATGGGCCAGACGTACAAGGGGACGTACGTACGCATGTACAGAGTTGTATTACGTAGAGCACCCGGAAGCCGTAGAGAACAGATGGCGACACTCCACAACAACCGAGACTGCCAACAGAACCTTTCAAAACTGTCACACTCGCATCATGAGCCCGTACCTGTGCACCAAAGTCGGTAAACGGTTCTTTATTGTCGCCACTGATTTGTTTACCAGATAGATCGAGGGATTTCCAGTCAGTAATGTCCATGCACACATGGTTGCACATGTAATGCAAGCTGAATTTTTTTCCAAGATGGAGTTATCCCGGATACCTACTGACCAATAATGGTACACAGTTTGTAGGAAGGAAGTGGAGGGATTACTGTACCGCGTGAAGAACCGAACACCGTACCAACCCAGGGCAAACCCAACCGAACGTCCCAGGACGTGAAAATTCTGTTGCAGGTCAAGCTAGGAACATACACGAGATGGGCAGAACTGATTCCAGAAGTCTTGTTTTGTTTACGAAACCGAGTCAATGTCGCAACCGGAAAAACCCCCGTGGAGATTGTGCAGGGCCGTGAACTGCGTGTGTCCGGAGAACTCCGCATAAACCTGCTAATACTGCCTGAAGAAATTGTCGCCCACCAACTGCAGATCCACGAACAGGCGAGGGCAAATCAGGAAAACTATTGTAATACTTGGGTACCGGAAAGCAGAAGGGCGCCACCAGAGTTAGTGACCAGCATGTACGTCTATGTAAGGGAAAACCCATTTTCAGCGGGAGTCAAGAACCGTTGTGCAGGACTGGCACCCAAGTGGATTGAGCCGGTAAGAGTAACGCCAAAGATGGGGAATTCCACATTTTTGTGAAACTAGGTCTGCGACGAGTCATCACCGTGATGACCTGCATACAGCCCACACACCTGTAGGGAAGAGGGGCAAGGAGAAGCCAGAAAGCCCAGTACCTCAGCGAGCGCGACGTTGCGTACCAGGTGGTACGAGGAATGATAGAAGAACACATGCCAAAACAATAACACCAGTCTCATGACCACGCACCCGGGGAATGTAAACAACAACATTGTAAACTCTATGTCATTTAGGGGCTTTGCGCCATCCGAACACTCAACACCAAACAGGGAGGGAGAAGGCAACAAAAGTGTGCACACACAAGTGAATGAAATGAGTAGCAGTGGATCATCATTTCAGGGCTTTCCTGTAGACGCAAGTAACAGCCTAGGAAATCAAAGCAACTTTAGAGGTTTTACGTGTGTAAATGAAGGAAGAAGTGGTAACAACAGTGTACATGTAAATTGGAACACAACCAGTGCCATTGATACAAGTTTTAAGGGGTTTCCCCAAGGCACAAGTCAACATGGTTGTAACATAAGTGAAAACATAAATAATCATACCACAAGTGTAAGTGTAATGCCTTTCAGAGGTTTATCGGCACCCGCAGGGGATAGCCTAGTAGGGCAATAGTGTTTCAAAGGGTTTGGGAAAGTTAGTAGGGAAGTGAATGTGACGCCAAATGTCAACAAACTACATCACGGCACTCGCAAGAGGCGAGGCGAATCACCACTACGTCCCAACAACATGGTTCTAGCCTAGACCCCCACCCCCTGCAAATACCGCAGAGTGAGAAGACTTCCGAGGCCATGCTTCCTATACCCTCAATCGGTGGTCCCTATTCACAGCCGGGCAGAGCCTGCCAGGGCAAAGTTGAGTTGCTTGCACTGTCTTAGCCTTCGAGGAAGGGGTCGTTTGACGCTGGCTAACAGCCAGCAGTATTCAGATCATGACGGCACTCACGTGACACATGAGTACGCACGTACGCAAGGAGGCCATAACATGAACTTTCCCGTAGCAGGATATCTCTTGTAAAGTGTAAACCATGTCTTTTGTTTGATTTCAGGATCCAAGTGTTTTTAAGTGTTAAAAATGTATGTTCCAAAAATGTTGCACAATCTCTGGTTGAAATTCAAAAAATGTGCGCAACACGAAGAATAAGGACGTTATTATTCCGGCGTAAACACCTTCATAAAGAACAATCAACAAACACAGAAAATTCATAATTTAAAAATCTAATGTGATCATGTATGCAAATGAATTATGTGCCATTTCTTTTTTATATTTAAAAGTTTTACTCAGCATGCATAGCACTTCTGTTTGTGTGAACCCTGTAGGCAGCGATGGTAGGTCCGCGCGACCCCTGCCTCTGGGCAGTCCATCGAGGAGAGCTGGCGAGGTAAAATGCTGTCATGTACACACTTCAAACATTTTACGCTGATGTAGATTACCATAGCTCACTTTTAGTATACCGGTTAACCTTTGCCTTGAGTACGTTTTGCCAGACATTCCCCAGCATTATGCTTCCGCTTAACCTTATAATTTGCACCCTTGTGGAATTTTTAAACTTACTCGAGGAGGAATGGGGAAACAAGTCGGAGAGTCCACACGGCCCGCACAACTTTGAAATCAGGCACCATCCGCCTATGTGAAAGGTGTTTCATTGTAATTTCTGTTTAATTGCTGTGTGCAATATTAAGGGCTTTATTTCTATGTATGTATTTTAGGGTTTTTGTCATGTTAAATTGTTTTACGGCCACATCATTTGCAACCACGTAGTTAACAGCCACCAAGTCAGTATCTGCGCCATCCATGCACTTTAATGATCTATTTGTGTAATATCATGTGTGCCATAATTAATTTCAGGGTTCTATGTAATATTTTATTTAGGGTTCTGTGTATTTTCATGTGATTGATGCTTTGTATGGAAGACCACGCTGTCTTTTTCTTGATTGATTTTACCGCCATCAAGCGTGCTACAAGACTCCAAATGCTTAAATCCTCAGGGGAATAATTTTCCCAGTACCGCCACCACTTTGTCCGGTGACAATTTGCAGAATTTTATGAAAACTATTGCAATTACATCTGCACCATGTGGTCCGCTAGGCATTGTACCCAGCAGCATCCGCGCAAACTAAACATACTTTCAAGCATCTGTGTGTTTATTGTGCCCATTCAGGTCGTGTCCCATACTGTATCATCTTTATTCGTGTAATTTGTATGGTGACATTATTTCCATCCTAGCCGGTTATGTGTAAAGAATGTCACCACATTCACCATGTGCTGGGAGACGTGTCCCGACAAGTCCGCGTTAGCGATGCCAAATAATCACATGTGTTCACTGCACATTTTGTAATTCTCCGTGTCCTGTCTCCAGGAAAACCCTACAGTCTACCCTAGCGGCTGTAGATCTCTTTCGTTGTGGGGGGCTGTGATTTCAAACATCCCGGAGAAATCATCCACCTACGAGTGCGCTAGAGTAATTACAAGCTGGGGGTAAAAGCCCAACAGAATTCGCTAGACACGTCCGAGTTTGTAATAATTAACAAATTTTTCTAGCATGACTGAGTAATTGGAGAGCAATAGATGGTATGTATTCACTGCAAATCTGTGCGTTTACTTATAGCATCAGAACAGCAAATCTCATGCCTATTTTTCAGTGATAAAATGCTTAGTAATGACCAGTGTTTTGTAAAGATGCTCGTGTGAGATGGACACACAGAACCCACAGCATCCCTGAGAACACTGAGTCTCGAAGTGCAGTGTCTGGGAAACACCGTTGGCGCCCACCTACTGTAAGTAAATTGTGTCATCGTTAGTCTCATGTCTCATCCAACGGCGTCATCTGTTTTTAAATTTAGTTTACTACTGCTTCCTTTAGTGCTAGAGAACACTTCCATTTTTAGGAGAACACTTTCTAAATACTAAGCTCACTCAAAATTACTTGCACGTTTCCTCTCAAAAATTAATCTGAAAAGTTAGGATGTACAACAACTTATGTGGAGGTATGTATGACAAGTTCTGTACAATCTTGTGTAATATATGCCACAGTTGGGTTTTTGTTTCCATGAAAGCACAACTTGCCCAATATTTAGGAAACTTTATGTTCCTTCAAGGCAGCCTTCACTGCTGAAGTTTGCGGATGGTTGGTTCCCAACACACTGGATGAGAAACTATCAGTCATGCTGTTTAAAGGAATGTGAAAGCATTTCTAAAGCACAGAGCTTAATGAGTCCAGACGAATGTCCAGATGCAGTTAACTGAACAAATTCAACATGTATTATCTGGTGGCAACACATTACATACTTCACTCCCATATACTTTTACCTGATCATCACAATGTTGGCTAATTAGGCTGGGAACATGAAAGGGCAAAGTTACTATTTTATCCAAGACTAAGTGTTTCTGCAGGTAAAATGTAAGTAATGCATACCAAACAACTCGCTGAAAGATGGATCATTGATAAAAATGTAGTTGCTTCTCTTTGCCTTGAGCTCCACCACTTCCGACCGGATGACGCAACTCAGTGCTGTGTACGTGTCGTACACCTCGTATGCCAGCCACGCCATCCTAGCCACACACAAGACAGCTGTGCTAAACACTTGAGTATAAAAATACCAACTGTAAAACAAACTTATCACAAGTAGGCTTAGTAATCATCTATCATAATTTGTCAAGTTTATCAGAGCAACGAATAGGAAACCAACTGCTGCAATGATAAACTAACAGAATTTTAGTGTTGAATATTTCCAGTAGTTTTAAATAACATCAAAATTGTCTCAAAATATTCTAGTGGCACTTTAAAGTTGACAATACCATCATGAGGAGAATGTGTCACATCATCACAATCACAAACTATCACTAGCTAACTCACACAAAAAATTTGGGAAAGACTGCCAACATTTGTTTGGTTCCTAAATGAACAATAAACTTTGTGTGTTTGTATATGAATACTTACACATAAGTAGGTATATACATAAAATGGATGTGACAATGCAAAAAACAACCAGGAAGTTACATGGAGACATCATCAGTGATGGCATCCAATGCATGATAGACACCAAGTGTTTGACATGCCAATTGTACTGTAACTTCCTGCAACTAATTAATTTATTATGTTCAGCCTCCGGGTTTTGAAATGTTTGATGGTTTAAATGAATCTCTTGGCAATGGAACCAGTATTTATTGTTTAAACTTTTTAAGGTACTGCGAGGCAGCTTGTTTGTTTAAGTTTATTTTTTTTTACTCCTTGGCCGTTACTGTCATCTCTCTTTTGATACTGGTTATGTCAATAATTAATTACGATTTACAGATATGTTTTCCGAATTATAAACATTTCGAAACATTATTGTTATTCTTTGATGTGTATTAAAATGAGCCATGAACCAAACAACTTAATCTTTTCTTTCTACAGGTAGTTAGCTACTTTGCAGCAGTGATGCACTCTTAGTGTTTATTTCTCGCCACCGCCACCAGCACGCAGAAACAATTTCCATGGCCAACTTGGCTTACCTTCCCACTGAGCGAAGTGGTGCAGTGGTAACTCACTGGACTCGCATTCGGGAGGACCCGGGTTCGATTCCTGGTCCGGCCATCCTGATTTCGGTTTTCCATGGTTTTCCTAAATTACTCCACGCGAATGCTGGGATGGGTCCCTAACAAAGGCCATGGCAGATTCCTTCCCATTCCTTCCCTAATCCCTCTTCGCTGTGCAACTTTCACAGTCTCTAATGAACTCGCTGTCGATGAGATGTTAAGTCCAATTACCTACCTACCTACCATCCTGTCCAAAAACCCTTACATCCCCAAGTATGCCCCATTATGTATTGGGAGTAGAGGAATAAGGACATGAAAAAACGGATGATGTCGGTGATGCCATATTGATGACATCACCACTTTCATGTGGTTCAAATAGCTGGTATTGTGTTGTACAAAGTCCCCAATCCAAAAAAAAATGTATGAAGCAGGAAAGTCTGTGAAGCCTTCCATGCTCACTACTGCATGCACTCTGGAAAGGGCAGCGGTGCAGATTTTTTCTGAATTCACAGTTCCGTAGCCATTAGTGGATGTTTGTAATTTTGATGTCTTGGGGATTGCTTGCTTTTTAACCCCATTTTTTTAACACTCCTCCCCACTATTACACTTAGTCTGTCATAGAAATATTCTAATCTGCCTATGGGATTGTCTTTCAATATGATAAGTGCTGTTGGAACATAAAATTTTCTGGTATTGTATTTCAATTTTCTGGAAAAGCTTTTATTCTTTGTAATTACTCACCAATATCAATATTTTATATTTTAAGGACAAATTTATCTATCAATAAAATTACGTTTAAGTTTAATTTTATAAAATTTGGTTTGAATAATAAATGTTACTGTGTGCATGTGTGTGCTATCAGTTGAAATTATGTCACGTGTAGTTTTACAAGTGTTTTTGCCTACAGTATAAAATATAACAGTACAGAAATTATGTTTTTGAATTATTTAAAAGTATTCTTAGCATACTTTTTGCCTGCATGTGAAGATGGGTCCCTATAATTTTCTGGTGTACATACAATAGAAATTCCATAAACAAGGCTTTGGTTCACCATGATGATTAATTTCCTCAATTACTCTTTCCTTTAGCAGTTTTTCTGTTTCAGTTTCTATGAATTGTTATTCTTATTCCATGCATCATCAAGATTTAACAAAATTAGTTAAGTATTCAGCATGAGATTGGGGAATAATAATACAGGCACCATACATGCAGCAGCTGAAACACATACTGTACTTTAAGTTGGTCTTGAGAACTTCCAAATTAAATGTTTACAAAGGAATGCTTGTTTAAAATATCATGCCCAATAACAACATCAGTAGACATGTGGCAGAATGTTCAAGACAGTAGGACTGTCTACATGTCCTTGAACAGTTGAGTGCAACCAAGCACTCACCTTGCGCATAAGATCAAAACATGCTGGAAGCCATAGATACCATTCCATTCCTTTGCTTTCGACTAAAGGAAGTAAAATTTGCCTAATAAGTTTCTTGCTTATGAAACTTGAGGTACTGCTGGTGTCAATGAGAACAGTAACAGAAATGTCATTAAGAATATGAACTGCAGCCTTAGGAAGAGCTGAAGAGAAACTTGTAATACAAAAATATGGTACTATTCAAGCACAAGAAGTGATAATATTAATTTTCCTTAAAGGTAATTGCTAGCAGACCTTTTCATAGTGATTTATCTTGCACAGCCATAGCACATAGCTTGTCTGGCAGGGAAAATACTTATGGGATGTTCACTAAAACTACAAAAATACGAATTTTCACAAGTGGCAGCTGCAACTCCAGTTAATTCATTGATGTGTGATATATCTTAGGCCTTCATGAGAGCAACATTTATTTAGATTGAAATGGAGTTGACCGTTACAGAAGAGTATAGTAAGTATACTGATATTGTGCAAATTCTAGAAATTTATTTATTTATTTGCATCCTTTTTTACAACATATGTTGGATTGGATTTGTCAATACTAAAAATATATATCTATTCCCACACACATACCGGATGGTCCACTTAATGTAGATGCCTCCAAAATTTCTGGGACGGTTGTAAATCATGAAATGCAGTTTTTGCTAAATTAAATTATATACAGGGGCAAGTAATTTGCTCCAAAGTGACTATTCATAACAGGTGTACGGACAGAAATAATTAAACCACATATGATTTTTCTCCTGGAAACATACATTTATTTCAACAGCAACTGAAAGTGCATGCAACGAGGAATTCAGTGATATGGCATATGCAATAGAAAGTAACACAGAAATGCCAAGAAATTATGTGCAAATATGATTAAGTTAGGTGGGCCGCTAGCATGGGGCAGTAGACCTGTACTCACAGCTGTAATTAAGCAACATGCACCGTGACTTATCCTGGCAGGACTGCTTCCTAATACTACTCAAGGCTCATGGACGGACGCTCCAGCCTGATCTCAAATTCAAAGCCGGCCAGTGACGTTATGCCTAGAGGAAACTACGCCACAGAAACTCCTTCTCCAACAACCACCCCTCTCCAGCTGACCAAGGGATACACCCGGAGATAGTGACCTGTGTGCTCCCTTGTTCTCACTGCACTCCTTGTGCAAAGAATCTTTCATAACTACCTAGTGTTCACCGCAGCCTTTGCCAAAGACTCCTACCTGCACCCTACCTTGCCTTCACTGCATTCTTTACGAAGACTCCTTATGTCGAGACATCATAATGCTGTTACACTGAGGCCCCTTCAGAGCAACAGAGCAGAGTGGTACCAGTTCAAGATATTTTCATAACACTCATATACTCTGCCATTGTAAGCCTAGGAACAGGTCGCCTTTACCTGTCTCCCGTAGGTTTAATATTCCGTAAGCTCCTGCGGACGTTATGAGATAGTACGACATCACCCTGTTTATTTCCGTTAAAGAAATAAATAGACTTTTAAGCAACTCAAGAGCATCTTTCCTGTAGTGAAATTCCTCCCCCAGTAGACATCGGGCCCGTCTAAGGGATAGCAGGTGAGCGGGAGTTTTACTTGAGACCGCCACACACTAGTAGAGTCCCTACAAGCATTCTGGACAGCCACCCTTTCTGTGCACTACAGTGTACAGAATGGTATAGTCTATTCACGGTTTCTTCAGCCTTTTTGAATCAAACCTTTGAAAAATCACCCCACGTATGACGTGCTTTGTTGTTTCCAACAAACTCCATGTATCACAAGCTTATTATACTTTTCTTCATAAAAGTTACTTTTTTTTCTGTTAAATTGAAATATATAATTTTAATAAAAACAGTAAGAAAACATGTGTTTTGGTAGCGCCTAGTAAGAAATAGTTCTTATACAAAATACTGTTACAACTGAGTGCGCACGAATACAGTGTGTTGTCCCTCTGGTGTAATCTTTCAGAATTAGTTAAGTTTAGTTTGCACGAGGTGGAGGAATATCTTGGAAGTAGTACTTTAGCAGGGCTTCAGAAAAGGCCGAAGATACCGTGAATCAACTATAGAGCCCCTACACTAGGTACTCAAGACTCCTGAGGTCAAGTTGTCAGCTTGGTGCTTACCCTCTCCACCACACTTCTTGCGCCTGAAGGGGTGTTCCATGAGTTGGGAAGACTGGTCCTCCTGAGACACTCACCCCCATTCTGGGTCTGTCCGCCAGTAAGACCTGACTCCCCGTGTTCATCGTGCTTCTTGCGCCGAGCAGTGGTATCCGAGAGAGGGTCAAAAAGGTACATGTTGCCTCCAGGCATCAGCAGGAACTTAACCCTGTCCTTGCTGCACATGCACATCTTTTACCGAGATAGTGGGCTCAGGCATTACGTCACCTGCAGAGACCGACCACACCGGAGATCCCCACAGATCTCACCACTCAAAATATTTGTTTTGGTACCATGTGGCAAAGGAACAGCAAATGGTAGCAGTGTATTTAAATTTTAAATATTATCTGGCCATGTTTTGTTTGCTATTACTTCACCAAATGATGGCATAACTAATATTGTGAGCGTTCAAAGTTACTTCAAAATGTTCAAAGTAACTCCAGTTTACGGTACTATTACTTTTGCCATTCAAAATATTTAGTACAAAAAACATGATATACAGAAGCTTTGATAAAAACCATATTTCTCAACATTCAACCAGTAAATATAATGAATCCATATTATCCATAAGAGCCTAAACATCTTTAAAAATTGTTTTAAAATGATGCATGAAGCTCTAAAGCTGTGGAGGGATGTCACCACGTCTAGAGTGATTTTGGTGGGTGCTAGGTTATAGGTGTACCCTGGTTTCGGGGTTGAGGACTCTAGTCCTTACGTGGTACCGGAGCGTGTCCGGTGTGTAGTGCGGGCCTGGTAACTGTGCAGCAGGGCACGAAGTTGGTTACGGTGTGTAACACGTTGCGCCTTGGTGGGATTGCTTTTGCAGGTATACCTGGACAATGTGTAACTTATGGTGACTGTCTGACCTATGGTGACTCTGGCTTGGGCGAGTTAGAGTGCAGTTGACTGGCAGTCAGGTGTTCGCTGGGGTATACGGTCGCTGTGGTTGGTTCTGCTGTCTGAAATCCCCACCAGCAGTGATTGGCTACCCCTAAAGAGGTGTCCTGTCCACTTAAGTAAGTAGCAAACATGGGGTGTGATCTTTGTGGAGGTGGAGTCTGAAAACACCTCGTAGTGCTTAACAATCGCAACAATGTCAGAAACAGACATGACCGAGCACGAGCCAACCACAACTGAACTAGATTGCTGTTCAAACCTGGAGGACGGACATGAACCGAAAAATCAACACTTATAACAAATATAGTTGAGAAAATTTTTTGGACTCATTAATTGTTTACTGGAATTTATTCATAACTTCTCTGTCATTACCGTACCACTCACTGCAATGTTGTTAGAAAAACGAAAATTTGTATGGATCCCACAAGAAAAACAGGTGTTTCAAAATATCAAAGTTGCATTTCAAAACTGTGAACCATTAGCTAGATTCAACCCAGATCTCCTGGTTACCATGCAGATGAATGCTAGTCAAGAGGGCATTGGAGCGGTACTCTATCAAGCTGACAACCAAGGGCATAGACATGTGATCAACTACCACAGTGCAAAATTTATAAATGCAGAACGTAAATATCACGTGAACGAGCAGGAGTGCTTGACGATTGTGCACGCACTACGCAAATACCAACCATACTTGCTAGGCTACAAATTTACATTGAAAACAGATGTCCACTGTCTAGTTTGGCTAGACGGAATGCATAATGGTAAAAGTAAACTTGTCCGCTGGGCACTGTTGTTGCAAGAGTATGACTTTCAAGTGAAGCACGTGGCTGGAGAAACCAACTAGCTGGCAGATGCATTGTCAAGAAACCCATATCAGCAGATCATGGTAACAGACGACACAGAGTGGGAGGAGGCACTACCCCCCTGCCACACCACACCAGTAACGGGATTACTGCCGCTTATCCTCCAAACATTGTTGCCAACTGTCACAATGAGCTTACATCTTTGAACGCCTACAATGTTTTGCAAAAGGGGCATGTATCCCAGGAAAATTCCCCAGATGCGGCGCTGAAGAGAGAGAGACAATAATATTCAGGCAAGAACGCTTTCAAAAGAAAATTTAATATCAACCAAAATTCATAATTCAATTTCTGTATGTAAAGTTGTTTAGAAATTCTTTTGGTGCCATTCAATTTCCTGTATTAATATTTTCACTCAGCGTGCATAGCACTTCCGCTTGTGTGAACCCTGTAGGCAGCAATGGTAGGTTTGCGCGACCCCTGCCTGTGGGCAGTAGTTCTAGGAGAGCTGGCGAGGTAAGATGCTGTCATGTACGCACTTCATCTTTTAACACTCATGTAGGTTTCAACAGTTTACTTTAGTATAGCGGTTAACCTTCGCCTTGTGTACGTTTTGCCAGACAACCCCAGCATAATGCTGTGCGTGTAACCTAATAATTTACGGCCTTTCAGGCTTTTTGAGATGTAAACGAGATGAGGGAGAGTTGTGTCAGAGAGGCCACAATGCTCGCGCTACTTGTATATCAGATGTCATCCGCCCATGTTTAGGGCTTTTCAATATAATTTCTGCTTAACTGTGACACACAATATTGGGGGTAATATGCTTGTATAATTCTTCGAGGGTTTTTGTAATGCTAACATATTTTACGGCCACAGCGCCCATGACCAAGTGGTCAGATACCTCCAAGTCCATATCCACACGATCACCGCATTATGAGGGCTGATTGTTGTTCCATCTTGTGCGCCATAATTTATTTCAGGGTTCTATGTAATATTTTCAATAAGGGTTCATGTATTTTATGTGTTTGAGGCTTTTTGTTCTTGACCACGCAGTCATTTCAAATACTGGTGATTTCCCGCTAACTGGCGTTCCAGGACTTTTGTACGCTAGTTTCTAGCAGGGATCATTTTGCTAATGCAGATACAAATATTGCACATATTTATTGATCGGATTTCTAGATAAATGATGTGTCTTTGTACCCGCACACATGGTCCGCTACGAGCCCTATGCAGCGGGATCCACACCATCTAAAAATGAATTCACACATTTGTGTGTTTATTTTCCTTGTTCATGCCATGCCTCATCTTCATCATGTGTTATTTATGTATTAGGTGCGACATTATTTTTGCACTAGCCCTCTATGTGTATAACCGTCGCCACACAACACGTGGTTCGGGGACGAGTAGGTGTTAGCTGCGAAGAAAATACATGCAAGCTCATTTCATACTCCGTGTCCTGTCTCTGGGCAAACCTGCAGTCCATCTTAGCGGCTGTAGGCCCCTTGCTCTGTAGGGGCTGTGTCTTCAAACACAGTGGAGTATCATTCAATCAAAGACCACAAGTGTAGTTACGTGCTTGGGGAATCACACTACCAGAACTAGCTAGACATGCTTGAGATGTAACATAATTCATTCTGGTATGAGTGTAATTTGGTAAAATAAACATGCCTTCTCAGTGTAAAATGCGAATGTCTTTTTGTAGCATCAGTTACCCAGCCCAGCCAAAGTGTTTTGCATTGCAGTGTAAAAGTTGTTTTGTACGTACGCACGGGTGAGATGCACGCAGAGAACCCAAAGCATCCCTGAGTCTCAAAGTGCGGTGTGTAGGAACCACTTCTGGCGCCCATCAACCACAAGTAAAGAGTATTGTAACTGTCTCCATGTCTCACCCAGCGGCATCAATAGCAAAACACAATGAGCTTAGTTTTTTGGACAGCAAGTTAATGTGCTGGTTCCAATTTAAGTTTTGGTCCAATTTGAAGAGTAATAGTTTTGATGTGTGGTTAGAATGTAAAATTTGTTTTCCTACAATTATACTGAGCATGTGATTATTATTGTTATTATAATTGAAATAAACAATAGAAGATTTATCTACAGTGAGCACTTCTGAAAGCCTTCTCATTTGGAATAATAGCAAATAAATATATTTTATTGCCTTAAATGTTTTACATGCAGTAGAAGGATAAACAGCAAGCTGAAAGATGCATTTACCATCAACTCATTTTAAAGCGGAGGAATTTATGGACCACAATGTGATTTTACATATTATGTTGTGTGGAGCTCTTTATCTATGTTTTTGAGACTATTGTAATCATTTTTTTTATTATGCATTTTTTACATGTTGTTTAAGCTTATGTGGTTTTTATTGTTTGTATTTGTTATTGTGAATATGTCTCATTATATTTATCTTGACTTGTTCCATAGCCCTGTAGCTTGGCTACAATGTGGGCTCAACGAAAAGAAAAATAAATAAACTTAACAACATTTCCCTTTCCCATCAGACAACTGTGGACAATACCTACGTGATGGGCAAATCAGTTTTAGTATCCCTCCATAAGCTCATACACACATATTATGGTCCTTGTGTTTAACTTACATACATACATACACTCGCAATTAAGCTACGGCCTGGTGACGAGCTCTCTCACCTCTCCTTCACCCAACCAACTCCTTTACCACTCCCTTCCTGAACTTACTGACCCCTCTCACAGATACCAATTCCTCCACAACACATTCCACTCCCTCACAGACCTCACAAGCATGGACTGCCTACCCCGCTCCGCTCTCCTCCACACCCTCTGAAGCTTCTCACTGATGTTTCCTCTTCCTCTAAACACCCCCTTACTTAGCTTGCAGTGTAGCCCTCCCCATCCTCCCTATTCATTCACCACCCTGTACATCCTGACTAGCCATTCAACTTTCCTCCTGTCCTTCAATGAGCTCTACCCCATTTCTTTCATCATCACTGATGGCCTATAGTGCCCTTCTTCCTCACTATCTTGCCCCTGCCTTCTCCACCTACCCTTCACCCATCTTGCTGCCTTTCTCTGCACCTTTTCCAGTTCTCGCACCTCCACCTCCACATACGGGTCCCATACTGCTGCAGCATATTCTAACATTGGCCGTACCATTGTGCCATATGCCTTCTCCTTCACCTCACAGCTGACTCCATTCAGCACCCTTCCCAGCATACCCAGAGCCCTTCGTCCCTTTGCTGCCACCCTCTCTACCTGTTTTTTCCACCTGAGGTCTCTCTGCAGTACAATCCCTAGATTCTTATATTCTGCTGCTTCTTCTATCTCTTGTCCCTCCCATCTGTACATGTCCTTGCTTATCACCTTCTTCCTTGTGAACCTCACTACCTTAGTTTTTCTTACATTTATTGTCATTTTGTTTTTCGTGGTCTACAACCATATCTTGTCAATGTCAGCCTGCAAATTTCCGCCCCCCCCCCCCCCCTTTTCCCCCACTTCAGCAATCACACACAATCGTCTGCAAAGAATCTTATTTTTCCCCTAATCACCAAACCCATGTAATTTACCATTATGGTAGATAACATACCAGCACACATTTAGGTATGCTGAAATCATAAAGTAATATATAAATTTCAAAGACCACAATCTTGAATGAATCAATGTCACAGTTATTAGGGAGCACTTGCCTATGATGCTCATGGGTCTGCATAGTAAATCCACATGTACAAAAACAACATAAACTCATTTTCCTTTGCATTTTGTGGTATAACATAATTTCAACTATTTTGATCATATTTTATGAACTAAGCTTACTATCCTAAATCAAAAAATTAAGGAATGCTCTTTAATACTGTAAGACCCAATCAAAATACATTGAATACGCAGCAGCAGAATGGGACCTGTAAGTGTGGATGTAAAGGTGCACGAGCTAAAGACTGTAAAAAGAAGGGCAGCTAGATGGGTGATGGGTAAGTGGAAAAGGAAGGGGTAGGATGGTGACGATGAAAGGAAATTTCGGCTCCCAGTGATGATGAAACAGAATGGATCTCCTTAGGCGGGTTCTACAATGACATGCATGCAGATACAGATTATGGAAGCGGATACATAACACAATTTACAATGACACACATGTAGACCTGGGTAACATATGGATACATGTAAGAAAGCTTGGCAACTCCCAACTCTTGCCCGTCCATGAATCCGTGTAGACAATAGAATGGAGTATTTTGTTTGTTGATATTCGTTTTTGTGGCCAATGCGATATACACAGCAACAAGTAATTCTATTTGCAGTGGCGCTTCACATTTTTGTTCTAATAAATATGTGCATATGGTTAGACAATAGTACTTATGTATTTTTAAACACTGTAAAACCATACAAAATGAGATGTGTATTTTATGAAACCTGTATCAGTAATTTGCAACAGCTGAGTATTTATTATTTCGTAAGTTGTAAGACAGTACGTTTCTTCGTAATGTAGAATGGTTAAAATTCATTCCCAAGTCGTGGGCTTGTTCGCATGCGTTTACGAGTCTCTTTTCTTACGTATCCGTGCATTGTAGAACGGACCTTAAAGAAAAGAGGAGGTGTGGAAGACAGGTTTGGATGTCTACAGTCGTGAATGAAGAGGAAAGATGAGGGATGTTAGGCTAGCAGCTATCTAAGAGGTTATACGGATGAGATGGGACGGGTGGGGTACATCAGTAGAAATATTCAGAGAGTGCGAAGGACAACGGAACGCGGAAGGCAACCAACGTCGGCAAACGAGCGGAAACTATTGCAGTAGCAGTGAGAGGAGATGGGCAGTTCAGGCACGAGGCATGGCTTAGAGAGTGGGATGTACGTGCCACCAGGCGGCAACCCAATCGCAACACTTCACTTCACGATTACTAATATTACGTGTTGTAATCGACGTACCCCGACGCGACAACAGCCACGCCAACATGCTTGAGTGCGGCCATGCGATGACTAAACATCCAAGCCCTTTTCAATCTTGCGGAAGCTGTCATAGCGCATCAAGATTCGCTTAGCAAACATGTTCACAAACATGCTCTTTGGGTTGCTCCTTGCCCGTGACTTCACAAGGTTTGCATCTTTATTTGTAAACAATATAGGGTGGACGTAACCCACAGACTTTCTAAATGTCGTAGACACTTCATTTTAGCGGTGGGGAATATTTGCTGTCGACCAAGTGACTCTTCTAACATCTTTGCGACCATGCGCCTACAGTATGTTCTTTTAGCATTTCAGTACAAGCTTCCTTACACGAAGATGGCCGCCGTATTTAAGGCTGTTTTGACTTGTGATTAGTACTAGAAATAGGTTTAAGTATATGTGAAGGAGTAGTTTGAGGTATAATTAGAGTTAAGATTAGTGTTTTATGTGGTAATTAGTGATATAGAGGGAGTAGTGTCTGATTGTGTGCACGAGGCCGAGGCCTTTGTTATTGTACGAGGGTAAAGGGTGTATGGTGTAAGTTAGGGTAGTTAAGAAAGCATGTGTATACGTAGGTATTTGGTGTATTTTATAAGGGAGAGTAGTTTTAGTTTTAAGTTACTTAAATTATCTTTACAAAGAGAAGGGGAAAAATTGGTAGGAATGTGTAAGTGCAGGGGCTGTGGTAAGGTGGAGGAGGAACTGGGATCACTACAGGGAAATGAGTGGAGGTATGAGGAATGTGCTGAGGGGAAACAGTTTAGTGGCGATGGTAGGGAACAAATTAGCGGTAGAGAAGGAAACACAAATAAGTGGAGAAGGTGGAAACATGATTTGGGATATCCTGACGGGAAGCTTTGAAGAGTATGTGCCAGTGACAAGGATGGAAGTGGCTAAGGAGGAGAGGTGGAAAGGGGAGATGGTAGATTTGATGAGCAGGAAAGAGAGGGAAATGATGCATAGGATTGAGAGGATGGAGGAAAAGGTCAGGAATGAGATGGGTAAGAGTAGAGTAGAAATGAGGGTGGATAAGTTAGAGGAGGAGTTGGAAGATGTAAAGGGGGTGCTTAGGAAAATACAAGCTGGACCACAGGAGGAAAAGCTGAGTAGAGAGGAAGAGTTAGGCAGAATGCAAGTAGGGCTGCAGAAGGATAACACAGACAACACAGAAAATAAGGTTAGTGGAACAAGAAACAGTAGTATACTGAGGCTTGCAAGTGTGGGATTAGCAAAGATCAGCAAGCGGGACAAAGTGGGCAGTTCAGGGCCAGAGGGGAAAGAGGAGGGCTGGTCAAAGGGAGGGAAACAAGGATGCTGCAGGAGGCCAGAGACAGGGATCAGGTAAGGGACGAAGTAGACGAGGGTAGGCAGGTGGGTGGAAGAGCCACAAAGCCGGAACAGATTGTAGGAAATGAGCCAGAGGGAGTTTTTCTTGGCAGCTCTATTGTAAAGGGGGTGGAGCTGAGGGAAATCAGGAAGGAAATTACGTATAAAGCAGCATTTGGGGGGGGGGGTATCAGGGATTTGGAGGAAAATGTTAGTAGTATGAGAAGTAACAGGGTGGCAAAGGTTGTTCTAATTCATGTAGGGGAAATTATTACCTGACTCAAAGGGAGGTGGGGCAGGAGGTAGAGCGGAGCCTCAGGGGATTGCTGAGGGAAGTACGGGAGAAGTTCCCTGGAGCTAGGGCAGTAGTCAGTGGCGTTCTGGTAAGGAAAGGAGTATCCTATAGGAAGACAGTGGCTGCGAGTGAGGTATATGAGAGGGTGTGAAGGGATTTGGGGACTACATTTATAGATAGTAGGAAATGGGTAAACTGGGAAAGTTTAAGGAGGGACCAGGTTCACCTGACAGAGCAGGGAAATAGGATTCTAGGTGATCTGCTAGGTAGGGAAGTAGCTGGCTGTATGGAGATGGTCATGGCAGAGCAGTAATTGTTGAAATAGCAATCAGTTAGAAGCAAGGAAACAAAAGCGGAGATAAATGGAGAGGATAATATTGGTGATGCCGCAGGAGTGGAGATAGGTGATAAGCAATTTTGGATGGTAAAGCAGTGTACTAGTATAAAGATAATGGTGGTGAACTGTAGAAGTGTGTACAACAAGCTGGAGGGCTTCCAGGGAAAGGTTGAAGGATATGTGGCAGATATAGTGGTAGCTATGAAGACTTGGCTGACTGAGGAAGTGCTGGACATTGAATGTAGGCAGGATAAGTTCACCATCTTCAGAAGAGACAGGGATGGGAGAGGAGGAGGAATATTGGCATGTGTAAGGAAAGGCCTAAAAGGGGCGGTAGAATGGATTAGTGAGGATGTTGAGGTAATGGAAATAAAATTCAGTGGTGATAGTAATAGGAAAATTACTTTGCTGGCAGCATATAGACCACCAGGAGAGGGATGGCAAGCAATTGATATGATCAAGGAGAGGGTCGATAGACTGAAAGACAGGCAGTAGGTTGTTGTAGCTGGGGATTTGAATATGCCAGGTGTGAAATGGATAGAGAGTGGAGAAGGAATGGGTAACATGATGCAGAAAATGGGATCACAGTTAGTCAACAGAGGATTAGTCCAGGTAGTAGAAACACGTACGAGATGGAATCAGGAAGGTGTTGGGTCAGTGCTGAATGTGGTGTTGGTCAGACCTGGGAATGCTGTAGTTGATGGAATAGTATTGGATGGTATAAGAGACCATCATATCCTGGTTGTGGACATTGGTATTGGCAGGATAAGGGAAGAGCAAACGGCAGAAAGGTTGGTGTGGCAGTATGGGAGAGGAGACCAGAAAGGGACAGAAATCTTCCTGAGAGAGAGGTTTAAAAAATGGTCTATAGAGGAGGGTGTAGAAGGGTTGTTGAGGGAGTTTAGAGGATTAATGGAGGCTATGTTGGAGAAAATTGTGTCAATGAAAATGATATGAACTGGGGGAGATCCACCATATTATGGACAGGAGATTTTGAAAATGAAGAGGAAGTGCAGAAAATTACATGCCAAGTGGTGAAATGAAGGGATGATAAGATCTAAAGAAATTATGAAACAAATGGGAAGGGAACTTGAAAGGAAGATCAAACAGGCAAAGAATGTATTTCTGGGAAACATGGTGGAAGAAGGAAAAGGCAAGGAATGGGGTAAATTGTTTAGGTATGTTAGGCGGTTAAGGGGAGGAGAGGAAGGGATCCCTCTGCTAACAGGAAGGGATGGTAGGCATGCGACAAATGACCAAGAAAAATCGGAGATGCTGCAAGGACAGTACTTGTCAGTGTTTGAGGCAAAGGAGGATTGGAATAGGGGGGCAAATAGGGTCGGGGGTTGTTTATAAGTTTAAGATGAGGGAGTGGGAAATAGAACAAATAATTTCAAGAGCAGTAAGGCAGGGGGTCCAGATGGGATAGGAAACACAGCACTAAAGTTTGGTGGTAGGGCGTTGGTGAAATATTTAGAGGTGTTGTTTAAAAAGCCTTTAGGAGAGGGTAAGTTACCACAAGATTGGAAGGATGCTATGGTGGTACCTATAAACAAGCAGGGAGAGGATAGGAGGAGGCCTGGCAGCTACAGCCCAGTGAGTCTCACATCAAGTACGGGAAAAGTATAGAGAGGCTGGTGGTGCAGTATGTGGTGAGGGTAATGAACAATAGGAATTGGTTGGAGGAGTCCCAGCATGGTTTCAGGAGGGGTTACTCATGTGAGACTCAGCTGGCTGGGTTATTAGAGGATCTGGTGCAGGTAGTTGATGAGGGGAAGCAGGTGGATGCTTGCTTCATAGATTTTGAGAAGGAATTTGATAAGGTGCCCCATGGGACATTGATGAGGAAAGTGGAGGCCCTGATACCGGACAGGAGGGTAGTGGAATGGATAGGGGACTTCCTCAGTGGGCGAAGGCAGAGAGTGAAATTGGGGGAGGCAATATCGGAGGAAGAGGAGGTTACATCAGGGGTACCACAGGGCATAATGGTAAATGACATGGGTTTGGGGATTAGGGGAAGAATAAGATTGTTTGCAGACGATTGTGTTGTGTATGCTGAAGTGGGAGAGGGGGCAGAAATTTGCAGGCAGACATTGACAAGATATGGTTGTGGACCAGGAAAAATAAAATGAAGATAAAGGTAAGGAAAACTAAGGAAGTGAGGTTCACAAGGAAGAAGTTGATAAGCAAGGACATGTACAGATGGGTGGGATGTACTGCAGGGAGACCTCAAATGGAAAAAACAGGTAGAGAGGGTGGTTGCAAAGGGAAGAAGGACTCTGGGTGTGCTGGGAAGGGTCCTGAAGGGAGTGATCTGTGAGGTGAAGGAGAAGGCGTATGACACAATGGTACAACAAATGTTAGAATATGCTGCAGCAGTATGGGACCCGTATGTGGAGGTGGAGGTGCGAGAACTGGAAAAGATGCAAAGAAGGGCAGCAAGATGGGTGAAGGGTGAGTGGAGAAGGTAGGGGCAGCATGGTGAGGACGAAGGGAACTACAAACCATTAGTGATAATGAAAGAACTGGGGTGGAGCTCATTGAGGAACAGGAGGAAAGTTGAACGGCTAGTCAGGATGTACAGGGTGGTAAATGAAGAGGGAGGATGCAGAGGGCTACACTGCAAGCTAAGTAAGGGGGTGTTTAGAGGAAGAGGAAACAACAGTGAGAAGCTTCAGAGGGTGTGGAGGATAACGGAGTGGGGTAGACAGTCCATCCTTGTGAGGTCTGTGAGGGACTTGGAATGTGCTGCGGGAGGAATTGGTATCTGTGAGGGGAGTTGGTATGTTCAGGAAGGGAGTGGAAAAGGAGTTGGTTGGGTCAAGGAGAGGTGAGAGAGCTCGCCACCGGACTGTAGCCTAATTGCGAGTACATGTATGTATGAGTGGTTTGCTTTCTGTTTAGTGCTATTTCTGCTCTGTTTCTGCTAGTTATCGGAGGCCCTTTTTTTATATGGTTTTCAGATGGTTCATGTTATCGGAGGCACTTTTTTGTACACTTTTCGGGTGGCAGTAGCAGTTCCTATTTCTGCTGGGAAAAGTAGCTATTTCTGGCCGAAGTACAGCAGAGATATCAAAACGAGCAAGGTGGAAATAATGGCATAAAAAATAAAATGGTAAATGTCGAAAACTTTTGAGAATGTCGATTTGCCAAA
Organism: Dryococelus australis; assembly: GCA_029891345.1. Classification (NCBI taxonomy): domain Eukaryota; kingdom Metazoa; phylum Arthropoda; class Insecta; order Phasmatodea; family Phasmatidae; genus Dryococelus; species Dryococelus australis. The sequence goes on along the minus strand of CM056993.1, from coordinate 200,086,955 downwards.
AGTAATTTGCTTTTACACAGAAACAAAGATGTTTGGGTTTCCTGAAGAATTGCAGAAGAAAAATAGAAATAACTAAGACACATTTATCCTTGAAAGTAAGTTATCTAGAGTAGCCAACGTTTTTTAACACACATAAATTACATGGAGACAATAATGATTATCAATATTTGTTTACAAAAATTTAGTTTATTTATCTTTTAAAGTGCTAGTTTTCTGCTGTTCGTCGTTCGTTTCGTCCTGCTGAGAGTAACTGCTGTTTTTGCTATTTTATGGCTCATGAAAAATACACTTGTTCTCAGATAGTAGAAAAACATACCACGCGAAATAACTACTGACTGAAGATGGGGTATACTGCTTGTTCATCTTCTGCACATTTACCCAACTTTGACCTACCCCAAAAGTACACAACTGTCGAATTCACATGGTCAACAATGTTGAGAGTGTTTGTTTATATCTTAATTTTTTAATGACAAGTACCATTATATATGTAAAATACTTATACCAATTTTAATTTAATCAAACTGCTTTAGAAATTGTTCCGAGGAAGGGTATATATCTAAAAATGTTTGTTCATAATACATTTTTCTCACCTAAAATCCAAACCATACCGTTATCGCTGGACGTGTGTCAGAAAAGCAGTTCATTGTTGGAACACGGAGATTGGTGGTGCACAGCCAGACAGATCTGTCCATAGACTAAAGATGAGGTAGGCCACTTATTCATCTCCTGTGCATGTACCCCACACTGACCTACCCCAATTCTACAAAACACATGATCAGCTGTGATGAAAGCGTTTGTTTATGTATTAATTTTTTTATGACAAGCACTATAATTACATTAGTAAAATACTCATACCAATTTGAATTTGATAAAATTATATTACAAATTGTTCAAAGGCGGTATTAAAACATTTCAAAACACTTGTTTCCTAAATAGTATTCTAACATCCAATTTAATCCACTCAACATTTGCTAGACGCGTAGGCACAAAATCTGTTCAGTGTTGGGACACGGATATTGCTTGTGTGCAGCCAGTGAGATTGTTCTGCCTTATCTATAGTCTATGAAAGTAACAGGGTCATAACCCATGACAGGAAGTGGCATCACTGCATCACACTAAAGTTAACTGAACTCAGGTTAGGAACAAAATGAGGTGTCATATTGGATAGTCTGGCATAGGGAAAATTTCGGCCATAATGTGCACAGAGTTCCAAAGAGATCACATTTAAATAAAATGTTAATCTACATGAATGATTCTTAGTTACGAAGTTATTTTATATTTCATTTAAGCTTATTGCAATTATTCTTTTTTAGCATATAAATTAAGAAAAATCTGGTACACATGAGACACTAGCACTTAATTAGTAGCGAAAAGTTTAATTTTCCAAAACCGAGTTGAAGTAAACTTACTTCTCATCGGGTTTATTCTACTCAGGTTGGGAAGCTCTAAGCTTTTAGTTTGGCAAATAATTTTTTTCGCCACTAGGTAAGTGCTAGTGTCGCATGAGTATAGAATTTTCTCTATGATCTATGTAAAAAAAGACGAAAGAATGTATAGTATAATGTATAGTAATCAATAATCTAAAATAAAGTATCTTTGCCATTAAGTTGTGCCTTTCTCTTTTATGATTCACGTAGCTTAAAAATTTAATGAAAAGTGTGACATGTGCCAGATGTCCACATATCCCTTGTGCCCATTTGTACCACCACAGTAGCATCAACCACAAAAGCAGCACCAGACCATTCAACATTAGGTCCTGATCACGAAGTGCAGACTGAAAGAACTGTGTGTTTATACTTTTCTTGCCAGTCTGCAATGTGTGGTCTGCAAGCCACAATACTTTAGATTTATTACAAGAGGTAACTCTTAAACATAAATTGGTAGGTGGTCTCGAATGGCATTTCCCAGAAAGCCATGGTCGTTAGGAGCACCGGCCATTGGAGTGAACAAAGGCATAAATGGCACCATGGTGACTTACACCCTTCCGGTGTGTGCAATGTTGGTGGGCCTGCAGGCCGCAACCAGAGTGCTATGTGGCCAAATGTTGTGTCAATCAGTGGGGAATAAATAATATTCCCAAGTTGGATATAAATTTTCAAAGGGCTCCCTATTTCAATCTGGTCTTAAATAATTAAACATAATGGGCTTTATTCATAGTCAGAGCTTCGTCCAAGGATGATCAAGAGATGATCTTCCTCGGAGTTGGTCTGAGGTTAGTCCGAACTAAGGGTGGACTAACTATAACATATTCATAAACTCCAACCAAAGTATGATTAACTTAAGTCGAAGGATCATGGAAGTATTTTGTTGTCAAGTTTAATGGGTTTGCTCCTTGCAGACTTTTGTCTCTAGATAATGCCAAAATTTAATATAACTTAATTACAAGTAAATGTTTTTTATTTTCAAATTTAACGGTAATTTAAATTAATCTTAATGCACATGACAAAAAAATTATATAATCGATTATATTGTGTGTTAAATTGAAAATAAATGTAGATGTTTTGAAATTATAAATATATTTTACACAGCAACTTCGGAATAGAAATTTTTTTATAAAATAATGTGACCCTGTGATTATTGATTATTTCCATCCAAAAGTATATCACTCAGTAATGTGGTGTATTATTTTTGCCGGCTCTATATATCAATGACATAATTTATTGCATTAAGTCACTTTATATATTTAACCCTTGGTTTATGACTATCATTTATGGCAATACTGCAGAGTGGATGAAGAAAAAATTAATATACTAATATTTTATTATTCCAAATTGATTTGATATATTTTCATAGCAGTGGCAATATGGGCTGGTTTCATTTTATTACATAAATACTGTCTTTGTAATGAGGTTAAATGTGTATTGCAATTTTAAATACATTACAAAAATACATTATAAACTGGTTAAAATCTATCTCCTAGAAGAGATTCGAACTTACTATCTTCCTCATACATGTATTTCTTTTCTATGTTCTACACATCAGCCTAAAATGTTATCATTGCGCTACCAATACATTTTAGGCCGTGTTCCTTTCCCTGCACTGATCGGACCAACTGCATAGCCTCCAGTTGTTGTTCCGTTACTTCGTCCATTTAATGCTGGGCTGGGGAATGAACAAATTCCATGCTCTATTTTTGGTGCATAATTTGAGCGTTTTGTTTACGAATGAGACATTTACATATACGGCGATGGTAAACCTGTGATCCTTTAGTACGATTTGACAGGACAACTTGTTTACAATTCTCTTATATGTAAATGGGAAATAATAAAATTAATCAAATATTAAATATTTAACAGCCACCACAAGTACAAATTAAGCTCAAAGTCGTACACACAGCAGATTAACATGTCACAGGTTGGCATTCCAACCTGCTTTATTTTCGCCTAGTTACGTTTGCTTGGGTCCTGTTTAATTTATTTCAATTGAAAAAAAAAAAATGTGGGTGTGGGGCTCTTTATATTAATGTATTTCATGAGACGGATTTGTTTTGATGTTTCGATAGAGTAGTAGAAAATTTTGCTCGTAATGAAATAACAATAAAATTATAGTAACTTTAAAATGTTTAACTTCAATGAAAAAACAAAACACATTACATACGTCATTTGTATTCATACAAATGCAGCAATACACACACACACACACACTTTGGCAGAAGTTAACCTTACTCTTGTAGAATTCACGATAAAGGCAAAGAAACAAATATTACTTACAGTATACCAAAGTGTTAAAGGTGCGACTTTTTTTAGGCCACGTGCATTAAAATAATTATAGTAATAGTTTGCCCTTGGTCGCTGCCGATGCTAACCTCCAAATACGCACGTTTCTGGCATTTCCCCGCTACTGTGGCATCAGCGCATTGAAACATTTGTGTTTTTCCTCATGCAGGTTAAGGGTGACATTGGCCAGAAGTAGAATGACGTAGTAGTTGCGATGATGCGCCTGTATGAATGGATCAGAACTACTTCGCAGCGCATATTTTGCACTGTGTAGGTAACAGAACACTGCCTTAGTTTTGCTATACCATAGGTGTTAATGCAATTTCAAAGAATTCAGCAGCGGGGACACACTTCCAAAATGGAAAGTTTCACTACATCACACATGCTCAAGTGAAATACAGTGATGTTGGTTGAAGTGAAATCCAATGCAGAAGTCATGCTATTCGGGCTAATTCAATAAGGGTCCATTTATATTACATTTATAAGAGTGTATATGTAATCATTCATCCCTAAACTGTCATTAAATGTCTCATTTCATTTAATATCACCTTTGAAGTATGATAACATACCCATGGCATCACATTCTTAGCCACATTACAGGTTCGGGTGCTTACGGGTATGTCATCAATGTGTATTTAGCGAGTAGTCATAATTTTCCATAATCATCAACTGACGCCGAGCGGGCATCGACGTGGTGAAGCCCAAGTGCAGACTGGTCATTTGACTGCTAACGGGGAGGTCACAGCATTTTGAATGAGGGTAATAAATGTTCAGCGGGTGCCAGCTAAGCAACGAGAGGTATCTGCACACGTTAAAATGAGACGTTTGTGGTAAGAAGTAGTTGGAAAGGCCGGGTTACAGAATGCTGTATCCCCTGGCATCTGAATAGGGCGATGCAAGAAAGCGGCTTGGACTGATTTATTGAAACATCTACACTCGAGCTGGGATATTCAGGCTTCTCAACATGCCTTACCAACAGTGAAATACACTTCAAACAGTTACACATGCAGTACTGAAAAACTTACATGGTCACAAATACGTGGCAGGTATCTGGCAGAAGTAAGATCCGTCGGCCTTACAGCTCTTCGACAAGCGAGAATAAATGTATGAAACCACACATCAGTGAAATAAATTTGATGATTATTCAGCACTGGTGATTTGATGGTAATGATGCAAAATGTAAGCTGTGAAAAACGTCTCAGATGTAGTGATAATAATTTAAGTAATTATATGCCGGAGGGTCCTGAGTCTGCTCCGGATGGAAGGTTTACTCTGAGGTGCACGAAAGAAATAAGAAAATGTCCAGAAATATAAGTCAAAAATATAAATCTATTGTAGTTATATGAAGTGCTAAGATGCTTCACTTCCGAGTTGCATGAATGTGAGCTGCCTTAACGCCCGTCAAACCAAGGCTAAGGAGGATGGCATGGTGTCAGTGACGCCTGTAACCAATGCCGCACCAGAACAGAAAATCGTTTGACAAAATATTTTACATGATTTGAAACATAGCACTGGATGAAATACATATCACTTGTCATGTTATGCAAGACACTTGTACAAAACATTTGGAAAACATATAAAAATTACTTTTCACTGATTTTTATGGTTTAAATATTTTTGTACTTCAATTCTTTATTCAGCTGGAAGAATTTGAAAGTAAAGATTCTGGATTAATTTGGCAGCTTACAAATTAATTTACACATTTTATAAAAATAATTAAAGTAAATTAGTTTTGGCAGTTCGAATTGTGAACGTCACACTAGTGACATCAACATGGCATTTTCCTTAATTTATTACCGTGTTGCAATAAAAGGGCTCACTGCTAGTCCTTATGTTCCCTTATTTTTGTGACTCACTTTTCCAAAAGAATACGGGATTACTCATATCCACGTGCTTACATGGTGGGCACTGTGCACTATTTCTGCTAGGTGGATTTAATAGGGATTTCATCACATCCATTTACTGGGTTCTATTTTATTGTGAGACTAATTTTAATAAAAGTAGCACTGAAATCAACACTTGTTAAAAGAAGTTATGCCTTGAGGCATTAATAGTAATTGCACTGAATCACTTAATGGTAGGGCTGGTGCTGGCCTCCAGCAGTGCACTGCATTGCCAACCGTCTACTGCAGGAAGTTTTTACCTCGACTGATAGATAGTGTGTGCGGGTCGACAAGGACTAGACTGATAGCTGCAGCAAGCATTAAACATCCTCCCATTTGGGAGCTTTTTCGACCCGCACCATCTCATGATGTCCCACATCTTTGCTACCTAAACTGGGGGTGTGGCCGCAAGTGGTACTGGTGGGTGTTGATATCTGAACGACGAGATCGAGGTGCCTCGCTGTCTCGTTATCATGACTGGTGTGCTATGGCAAAGCCCTGGCATCACTGGTATCTTTATAGTAGATGCCGATAGTTCTGTGGTCGGCGAAGCAGGATGCCAGAGGCATCGCTGCTGTTCCCATCGCTGTCCCGTGGTGATTTGCTGTGACGTAATGATATGGGCCAACCACCAATTTCCCCATTCTCTGTCATCAGTCCCGTACTGGGAGCAGAGAAACTAGGTGTCGGTGCAGAAGGGGGCTGCTGTGATACAGCAAGTGGACTATGCTACCTGTTGTATCCTCTCAGACCTCTCCGCTGGCTTGCACCACTTCCTCATCGGGCGTCAGGATGCCAGGCAAGGGCGCAGTCAGGAGAGTGTTGTTCGGATGCTGTGTTGTGTGCTGTAAGTTCGCACTGACTTCCGGCAGAGGTGCTGCAGTTGAAAACTTCACACCATCTTAAGTTGCTTCCACCGAGCCCATGTTGTGAGCCTGAGCTTTTGGCATTGTTACAGTTGACACTGTTAGGGTTGAGTTTTCCTGTGGCAGTCGTGGGAAGTGGTGGAGCCATTTGCAGAGTACCCTATGCTTCTTCCAGATGTTCCCCTTCTCCCCTATTGGGCATCGAGATGCCGGGCATCGTCAGGGAGAGGCAATATCTGTGGTGGTGCTGCATTTTGTGTTGTTGCTTCTGAACCAGTTGAGGCTGTGCACCCTTCCAACAGATACCTATTGAGTGTCGGGATGCCGGGCATCGGTTGTGAATATAGCATACCTGCAGCTGTTCTATGCTGCATTTGTTGTGTTGGGACTGCATTGAAATTTTCTGCTGCTTCACTGGGGTCTGCTCAATCCCTATTGGGTGTCAGGTCGCCGGCCATCGAGACAGTGACCTCCAAGGCTGGGGCGTCTAAGTCAACTGATTGAGCGGAGAATGAGGAGGGTGGCACGTCATACATTCCCTGACCTGTCGCCCGTATGTCTTCATGGTGCAGTTTTGATCACTTACCAGGCACTCATTTTTACAGTGTATGCTGTGTTTCCCACTTGGCTGGGAATGGGACAGGGTCCTCTCCATTTTGCCGCTAACCAGGGACAAAAGGGTTTATTTAGCTACCTGCTGACAGCGGGTGTTCGCAAAAGTAAACAATGTCTCCCAACTCAAGTGTTCGTAGGGCCATTGTGTAGTTGGTAGTAAGGATTTTATGTAACATTCCTGCTGTTCCCGCACCTGTCATGACATTTCACTTCGCCTTTCTTGCCTGTCCATGTTTACTATTATGTTCGCGGGGCAGACCAGCTCCCCCAGGCATGCGATATTACGCCCCGGCAGAATCTCGGGTGGGGTTTTTCCTGTGGCTGCATTGACGTGTATACGTAAACAGAACAGAGTGGCTGGCAAATGATGTGGCCACGTGGTCTGGTCTTTTCGTACTTGTAATCTCAGGTTTGTTTTAAATCCTGGTTTCTTTGCTGGTTGAGATTAGCCCTAGGATGGTTTTGGGCTGTAGTGTGATGTTCCGCCTTCCATTTCCCATAATAGTTATGCCACTTATGACCAGTGAATTGTGTGCCATTATCGGTTAGGAGGATGAGGAAAAAACCCTACCAGGTAAAAAAACTTACTTTACAGGACTTTGGCAATGTTGGTAGTTCTAGTGCTGCTGACAGCATAAGCATCTGTCCACTGAGAGAAGAGGTCCGTTACCACTACAATGAACTGCTTCCCTTGTGCACCTTGTGGGTAACGTCCCATTAAATCTAGGGCTACTGTGTCGATTGGTTCTGTTGGTACTCGTTGTTGTACTCCATCGGAACGGTGGAGTTTGTACATATTACACATCGTACACTGTTTCACGTAGTTGTGTACTTCACATATAATACCAGGCCAGTATACTTGATTGCAATTTGACATTGCATTTGTTCCGCTCCTGGATGTCTGGCTAGTTGGTTGCCATGTGCATACTGGAATTCTGTGTGGCAAGAATCGCTGGGTACATAAGTTTTCCAGTTTCCCTGGTCACCTGGGGGAACTATTTTTAAGCGGTTTCTTAATGCACAACAGCTTCTTTGCCATCTTTGTGTGGACTCATTACATCGTCATACTTCTTCCGGTGTGACCTGCTGTGATTGTAGAACAAGCATTTCCAAATATAATGTACTGATCTGTTCGTTATTGTTTATGTCTAGCTGTGTTAAGTTGAGTCTTGGGATAACAACTGTGTTACTGAATGTAGGCTGTTTTCGGGTGGCGACATATTTTCCCATTCATGTGGGTAATTTTCTCATATATCTGGGCCTACGAAGTGTGAGAGTATGTCGGTGAGTTCGTTTCGACTTCTGTGTTGTTTTGGACTATGGAGTCATAGGCCTTCATAAGCATGGACCAGTATGTTAATTTACTTCGCGATTCCCGCATTTTATGGAGCCATACCAGGATGCAGTTGTCCATCCTGAGCGTGAACCGTTGGTATTCCAAGAACTCTCTGTCCCATTTCAGGGTTCACTTGATTGTTTGACTCTCCCTCTCGTTCACATCATATCTGCTTTCCACAGGACCGAACTTTGCACTACCATAGAAAATAATGTTATGTTCTCTGCTGTCACTCAGTTCGAATAACATTGCTTGTAACACTTCCTGGCTCGCATCTGTCTGTAGATACGATTGTCTAGAGGTATCTAGGAGTGAGAGAGATAAACACTGGTATAATTGTTGCTGGATTTCTGTGAATGTCTGTGCAGCTGTTTGTGTCCATTGGAATTTATTTTGCATTGACATCAGTGTGGTAAGGAGTACAGTTATGATGGTAAACCCCTGGATGTATTATCACAGTCAATTTATTAATCCAAATAATTTACACAGCTGTTTCCTGGTTTTCAGTGTTTCACACTCTTCAATAACTCGTAAATGCTCCTCACAAGGACGATTTCCGGTCTCATTTACTACATGCCCAAGAAAATTTGATTCTGTTATGCCAATATGGCATTTGTGGTTTGCGCATGTCAGACCTGCGGTCGCAAAACATTATAGTACCAATGCAAGGTGATCCAAATGCTCCTCCCAGCTGTTTTATCAAACAACTAATTCATCTAGGTAAGCTGTGACGAACTTACCAAAGTAACCATCTACCATGTGTATTATTATAGCTTGGAAAGAAAATAGTGCCCATTTCAGGCCAAAAGGCATCGCGCAAAACTGACGTCTGCCATCTGGTGTAGTAAATTTAGTCGTATAGCAATCACTGGAGGTGACTGGCACTGATGGCAGGTTGACTGGTGTGCCATGACTAAGCCCCTAGTTGGGCATAGCCATTTTGATGGCGTGTAGGTTGGACCCAGGGGGGGGGGATGGTGAGGTTATGTAGATGGGGAAAATAATACTGATGTGAATATTGCTCAGATATGTGAAAGCTCTCAATGTGGTGAGCACGAGACTGCAGGGGGGATCGTGTGGCCGACGATCAGCATGGTTTGTCCTCCAATGCTCCACCATTTGTGGAGACTGCCTCCAAGTAATGCTGTAGATTCCAAGTTATTAAATTTTCATTATGTCTGGTCTAGTAGGGGGTTTTGGCCTCCTTTAATACACTAATCACTCCTGGTGAATTGTTATGGCCATCATACGCCTTATTAAATTATATTGAAAATAGCAGTTATATGGACCATGAAGCGTACCCAGAAATAAAAGTTGGCGAATTTACTTCAAACCACATGTTTATTCCATAATTTCTCATGAGAGGCACGTTCATGTACATTCCTCCATTTGTGCGGGAAGGCGCTAAAACTGCAAAAATGGCATGAAGTTGACATGAAAAAATAAATTAAAATTGAAGTTCTGGCTGTGTAGAAAACAGACGGGACTGTAGTGCAGCACACTACCCAGGTTAAAAAAATACGTTAACATTCCAGTCCTGGCTGTACTGTAGCCAGTCACATTTAATCTCAGCTGCACTGTTTTTTGTTAGCACGTGTGGCTTTTATTTGTTATGTACTGTCCCATATTCACGTATGGCAATATTTTATGTATGTGTCTTTCTTTGCACTTTTTTTGTTTGGTGTCAAAACACTTTAATTGCAATTTGCTGTAAACTTGGAAAATGTTTATATTTTGTGCAGACACGTCTGCTGTCATGTCATCATAGTAGGCCAAGGTGATTTGGCCTGACTGGCCATTGGAGGTTATGTTTACCTTAAAACTAACAAAACACTATGCATGTACACAATTAACCTCAGATTGCTAATATTAACATAAACACTAGACTGACTGGAAATTTAAGTGTCAGACATGGCATGTGATGCTGGTTGGAAACAAATGATGCTATGTTAGTTATGTTTGCATACAAAATGTCTACACGCTACATGGGAACACAATTAAATGTAAACGCTTTTTACTAATATTATTATTCTTATGTAGGGTAGCTCAGTGCACTTTAGTACACAAATGGAACACACTACAGCTGTCAAACACACAATATCCTCTTATTAACTAAATCATCGGTGTACATCTTGTACTTTGCACATACCTTGAACATAATTGTAAGCGCTTAAACTACATTTAATAATAATAACCCTTCAAAGGAAAAATAAAATAAAACACATTAAATCAAACACAACATGGGCACAACTTAAACAAACAGACGCACGTGGTTACAGTGGTGCACACGTGACACTTGGGTCTCAACACTGTCTAAAGAAATTAAAATGGCCATGAATAAAACAACCATGCACATTATATAATACAGCACCGCACTCGTCGAGGCTATGATGCTGCGAACGGGCTGACTGTGAGGTTGGTGGAACGTGGAACATGTCAGCACTTGCCAATAGCCTGAACGTAAATCAAAAGAAGACATGAATTTCGTGGATCCGAGCAAGCTGGGAGTACTTTTAACACTGATCACTGGTGGGGAGGAACTTTTATCATTATTAAGTTAACAGGGTGAAAATTAACACAAAACCCCCATGTTCTGTCTTAGTTAGGGGCCCAAGTTATTGCGAAATTATAATTACTCTCAGAGGGCTCAATATCACCATCCTTTAACATATCACTAACCTGTGTGTCAATGATGTTGCAGTGATCGGGTGTTTAGTCTCAGCAGTGTGTACAGTGGCTCCATGTGACTGGTAGGTATAGGGTGCTCTGTAGTGCTGATGCGATGTAGCAGGTCCCCACGTGAAAATTAATCCTTACGCTCAAATAATATGGCATGCACGGCACATTGGAATTTTTCGGGGTCTGTATGGTCTTCCCGTACAGTGGGTTTATGGTATCCCAGGTGGTATACAGTTTTCCTCTGTGTCTTGCCGAAGTGAATGCGGTCACAGGAAATCTCGATGACATCTTGGTGGTCATTGAGCCACGACACTCCCAGAATGATATCTTCCCTGAGGGCTGACATGATAAGTACAGTAACAGGCATGTTTTCATCTTGAATGTTGACATTCACTGTTGCAGGTGCCGTGAGCGTGGCCATTAACGTCACGTGTGGCGAGTTGAACTATTTGTTTATGTTGGTTGCACTGTTCAGAATTTAATAATTTTGCATTAATAAAATTATGTGTTGCTCCTGTGTCTATGAGTATTACTGTAGAAATGGTGTTTACATTGGCAGGGATGCATATAAAACTTTTGTAGTCTTGAAAAATCTGGCCTAAGTAGATTGATTTCTTCAGGTTTTATTTGTGGTTTTGGGGTTAGGGGTTGTGTCCCTACAACTGTCATTCGATTCCCGACTTCGTGTTCTGTCTTTCCCTGCGGTTTGGACAGTCTGTGTGCCAGTGCATTTCCTCACCAGGAAAACATTTGCATGGGCGAGGCGGTGGTCAGTGATGCAGGCATTGCGATGTTTTGACTATGGAGGTCTGTTTGCCCCTGAACTCTCCGCTGGTATATGCACCACTGTGCTGCCCACATGGTCTGCGAGTGGTGGACTTCTAGATGCTGTGTTGTTTTATTTTGCCAGCTGGTGGGTGTGGCAGTGTTTACATTTGCCGGCCATATGGCAGCACTCCTCGTTGATGTAACTTATTTGTTTTTACGTGAGATTCCAGCTGCTATCCACATAAAGTTTTCGAACCCATGGTGGATATCTGGTCACAAAGCAGCTCTGTATTCTGGCAGTTCTGTCTGGATAACTGCTTCTAGTACATCTGTGGTGGGTACATGAGGGTAGAATCTGGTGACTCAGTACACTTTTTTCGGACGAACATCTCCAACTCTTCATGTTGGTGTTGCCACTCAGTGAAGATACTAACTTGTGTTTGTATTGTGGCTAACATGTTGGTGTACTGCGTGGAAAATTTCATGACACACTGCTCCCAAGTCATCTGGTATTCGGTAATGATCCTCCACCATACTCTTGCTTCACCTGTCAGTTGGGCTCCTACGACACTCGGCAATTCTTCTATATGAACTCCGTACCTCTGCTGCTGTTGCACACACTCTTCTATAAATGACCATGGGTCTTTCGTGTTCTGTCCTGCAACGTTTGGAACAGATCGGAATCTAGCCAGTGTCATTAACGGTATGTCATATGGAATTGGAGAGAAGTATGGTACAAGTGGTGAGGATGTAGAGGCAGTTTGTTGTGTAGGTAGGAGTAGCACATCAGGTGTGGGTGTCGGTAAGGGTACTGATTAGCCTGATTGGCTCAGTCGCTTCACATGTCACTGTTGTTTGCACCGGTGGTGGTACCATTATGTCACTCAATCCGATATGTTGCCTTGTACAAGTCCGACACTGGGAAGGTTGTTTTGGGAGTTTCCCTCAATCACACATTGTTGTGGTGTGCAAAGCACTGCATCTGTTGTGGCTGTTGTGACAGGTGTCTGCATCCCCAATGGTTTGTCCACACATCCTTGCATCACAAGTACCTGGCACTGTGCGGTTCGTCATGATAGCATAGTCCACTGGTGTTGAGCAATTACTATGAGTCTGCCCTTGGGCAATGGTGCACTGATATCACACAAACTGTCCTGTCCACTGACAAATTCTCTCAGCGGTGTTGATGGTCCTTACCAATTGTTGGTTCCAACCATGTGTGCAGGATGCCAGATCTCACTCTGGTCCTTCACATCGCTGTCTGTTGTTGGTCACTGCACACGAATATCCGGCTGATTGGTTGCATGGTGTTGGCATAGATGCTGTTGAAGTGTGTCCTGGAAGGCATCTGCAGAGGTTTTCTGTTGGCTCGTACATTGCAAATTGGTTGCTGTCCTTCACTTTTCCGTAATTTCTACACGTAATTGCATGCTCACACTCCATCGCGAACACGTTCACATATGCGGTTGCACAACTTAGCTGTGTGGTTGTGCGGTGATCTTCATGGGTGCTACAGTCCTCCATTCCCCTCTTCTAGCAGTATGCAGTGCAGACGAACGGGAAAATACATGGAATCAGTGGAGGTAGGGACAAACATTCCTGTTATATTTACTGGAATCCGACATCAACAATGGTGGCTTCCTCGCACTCCATGTTCCGCAAACGATGGAAAATGGCAATTCCATGACAGGTTACCAACATGGCTGTGTCGTTTAGCCCCATGGTGGGGCGCCAAATGACGGACAGGAGATCGACGTCCACAAAGCAAGTCTGATTTAGTCACATGGAGGGGCGCCAATTGATGCCTAGTGGGGATTGGCATGGTGAAGTCCAAGTGTGGGCAGGCCGATTTACTTCTAATGGGGTGATCACAGGGTCTCCAATGTGGGTAATAAATGTCCGGTGGATGCCAGCTAACCAATGAGGGGAATCCACTCGGGTTAACACTGGACTCTTGAGTGGCTTTGGGGAATGTAAGTGCTGCGAGGTGGTTCTGTCACATTTTTAATAATTTGTAAAGTGTTTTGAGAATCTATATGGATATGATATATCTTGAAATTTGGCAATAGTCTATGGTCATGATGGATAGTTTTTATTTAGTGGAGGAGCGAGGCCCCTGGATAGCACAGGGAGTTGTAATTATTTCTAGGGGGTGAAGGAAGAGACTCAAGTAATATTGTTACATGTTAAAAGGACATAAGTCTCTGTTTAGTGGGAAACTATTGACTTTTCTGGGTGTGTGCCCCAATGAAAAACTTAAAATGGAATTTTCTTGTAAACTGCTTGTTGGAGAGGAAAACATACAAAATTGTAAGCTTTATAAACCTACATTTGAAGGAATTTATAATCCACTAAGTCTTAAAAAACCCAAGCACGTTGGCCATTTTATTTTTGTGATCAGATCATGGCCTCCAAAATTTTGTGATGAGGAAGATGATATGGGAGTGCTAAAAGATGAAAAATATGCAATAGCTGGATGTGAGAGAGTACTCCATTTAGCTTTGGTATTTTAGTGAAAACTGTTTTGTGAATGTATCTATGAAACTATTGGTTTTAGAGACAAATGGATGAAAATTTATGTTTTATAAACATGCATTTTGGTGTCCAATGAACATGTGGGCCTATGGGAAAATAGTCTTTGTCAGCCATTTTGTTGGACTGTAGTTACACCTATTGTGACAACCCTTAAGAAGACTGATACTCTAAAGAAGGGGAGAAGTAAGGTAATTTATGGTGTTAGGGGCTATTTGGAAGGGTGTACATTGATTGTGGCCACGTTTATGTCAGGCTTGTGTCATATACTTAGTTTTAAGAACAATGCAATTAAGTTTAACCTGTAAGTGTGGTGATAGTCAGGGGGTGACTCTATGTGACTCCCCACACGTGACATAGTTAAATATGTTGACTCCATCAGCTAAATCACCCCAACAGTTGAGTGGTCACCATATGACAGATTTTCAAGCCCTTAATTATTGGCATCGTGTGTTTTTATTGTGATTGTCCAGTGTTAGGTTATGTGGTTTTAGGTATGGATATAGAAGGTGAGTTTGTTATCATTGACTATCCCTTGAACAGGGTCAAGTGTACACTATGTGAGGGAATAGAATTTTTGGACTATAAGAATGTAATGAACCACTTCTCGTGTCTTCACAATAGAATTAGAATTTAATTTAATTGTGGTAAATGTGAACAATTGTATACTAAATATTAGGCAATAACAGTTCACCATGTTAAGTGTGTGTTTAAGAATGATACTGATATAATTAGGAAGAATGAAGGTAAGATTTGCGAGTGTGGTAATGTTTGGGGGTCCAATAGGGCATTGGCGACCTATGAGAGGGTGTTCTATCCCAAGATCAGGCATAGGAAGAGGTCAGAGGCTATGACCTCTCCAAAAGGATTACCAGCGAGGCCAGGGAGGACGGAAGAGGAAGTTGAGTTGCTTAGAGAATTTGATTATAAATATAGGTCATATTTCAATATTAATGAACAGATTTTTAAATAAATGCCATGGTAC
The DNA here is from genome assembly GCA_029891345.1 of Dryococelus australis. Lineage (NCBI taxonomy): Eukaryota > Metazoa > Arthropoda > Insecta > Phasmatodea > Phasmatidae > Dryococelus > Dryococelus australis. Next base: position 200,071,575 of record CM056993.1, on the reverse strand, counting down.
TCAAAACAAACAAATTAGTGAGAAACGAAGAGTACTAGGTTTAAGTAATAGGAGGAGTTTAGGAAAAGTGAATAAAGATAGGAAATCGGACAGTGTGGGCCAGAGGCATACAGGTGGGGAGAAGACACTGACACAGAGGCAAGAGAGTTAAATTTGGTGTGTGTATGGTTGGAGGAGGATATGGTGGAAGGTAAAAAGAATCCAATAAAGGATTTTTTACGGGAGGTAATAAGCAAAGGCAAGTTTGAATGGCATTTTCCCTGCTTGGATGTTAGTAGAATTACAGAGGTGAGTTGGAATTAGGAGATGAGATGGGAATTGTGTACTGTAAGATATAGTCGATTATTAATGCTGGGGGAGTCAAGTGAGGGAGATAATAAAGGTGTTGAGATAATGAAGATGGAGGAAGAACACACAGAGAAGCAAGGAAAGTGTGGTTGTAGGGAAAGTGGAATTTTTGAGGGAAGAGAAAAAAAAAGAAATAGTTTACGTTAATAGGAGTTTGGTAATAGAAGAGGGCAATAGTAATGAAGGCAGTGGTGAAGGGAGTGGGTAGGGGCTGGAGGGAGGTGGTTTTCAGAGGATACAAGGAAAATGGTTCTAATGTTAAATTGTGATAGTGGAAAAGGAAATGAGTGATCTGGTAGGTAATGACAGGGTGATGGATAATAGGATATTGTTTTAAGAATCGGAATCAGGTTTAGTTGGAATAATGTGGGAAAACAAGAATGGAATATGGTTGAATTGGGGTATGAAAGGGGCAAATATGCCCCTGGAAATATATGGTCGTTAGAGGGAAATGAAGAATGTTGGAAAAGTATAGATGAAATAGAGATTTATGAGGAGAGAGTTTTTGAAAATGAAGGAATTGGAAAGGAAGGATAGAGATAGAGGAAAGAGTAGGAAAAGGTAAGTGTAGAAAGTAGATATAGATATAGAAGTATGACAAAGCTGGTATTTTTAAATCAGATACTTGGGAACTTGGAAGAGAAAAATGAGGGAGTTGAGGGTCAGTTGAGAGGAAGTGTTAGTGCAGATAACAAGAAGGTTATTGTGCAAATTAATGAGGAGTTGGTAAGGGAAGTGGATAGTCAAGGGCATGATTATGACGAGGAAAGTAGAGGAGGTGAGGAGTATAGATTAAAAGGAATGGATGATAATGGTAAGGGTAGTGAGATGAGTAATAGAGAAAAAATAACAACCTTGGGGAATGGTTAATAAGGAATAAGGATGCTATAAGTAGCCTGAGTAAGCCCTTGGAGAGGAATCAGGAAGAATAGCAGGGTTAGGTAATAGGGAGCAGGTGCTTGATTGTGTTAATGAGTAGATGGTTAGGTTTGGTAGGGAGCATATTAAAGTAGGGGAGACAGAAGAAGGGGAAGGTAATGAGTTATAAGGGAAAACCCAAGACAAGGGGGTAAAGCGAAAGCCTCCGAGTTTAGAGAAGGCCAAGATTGTTTGCAAATTCATCCAGACTTTTACTTGATAAAATACTCAATGATAGTTTAGGGGAGGGGAAGAAATATCTGGGGTCATATAAGGAAGAAATTAGGAATTTTTATGAGAGTATTTGGGGTAGTGAGAAAATAGTAAGTGAAAAAGGCTTTAGTTGCAAAGATAAAGAATGGGATATAGTTGACGATGTAGAACCAATTAATATCGACGAGCTTGTTAAGAAATGGAATAGAATGACTTCTAAGGGCGCGTCAGGCCCAGATGGTATTAAGAGGAATCATCTTTTCAAACCCGGAGTGATAGGAATAGTTGCATTTTTTGTTAATATATTATTAAAACATCAAATTTTTCCCTCCCTCCACTGCTCCCACACAGCACTTCCGCGACCCGGTACTCCTATGCACTAAGTGCTGTATCAGTTATCACCACAAGTACCTTAATGACAGGTAATTTGATACGACCTTGGGTTTACATTCACTTGTTTGGCATATAGTACAACAAACAAACGAAAGGTAGCGCAGGGCGTAAACCGAACGTAATTCGCATATGGGGACACACCACAAAAAACAGATTTTGATTTGCTGGAACAATCGTACAATAATGTGGCAGTAAATGTCAAATACAATCATTCGCAGGTGATAGTAGTGCGGGATGGCAATGATGTATCGAGCACAGTGACGTCAAGTAGAGGAGTGGAGTGGCAGTAGAGTAAGGGAGGATTGCAGCAAGGTGCCGAGATGTCGCGCACTTCTGCAATGAACGTGGCGAATGTAAACAAACCCTCGCCACCCGAACCTACCTCAATTCACTCACCATTTTCATTCCAGCTGCTCACACTGTTCTACCCGCCACTACGCCACATGTATTCTATGCCAATTTATCCTACAATACTACCAACAATGACACCAACTTTTCCTAATTTTAGGCCTAACACTCCATACCCACCTAATGGAATGGGAGCAATGATGTCATAGCCTGCAGTGACAGAAAATGCAGCATGTAATGGAACCACTGAGTTTAACTAAATACAGCCTCTGTCAGGACCGAGCTTGGCTAAGACACTACCAACTTTTGCCGTGACTCAAATGGATGATCCAACAGCATTCTTGGAGGACTGCATATCCTGCCATAGCAGGCATGGTGTCAGCAGGGAGGAATGGGGCAGCTGTGTTGGAGCGCAGCTCCATGGAGACATGCTCACCTGGTGGACCTCCTTAAACCACTATAGACTTCAGTGGGAGGAATTCCATAGCTCTTCTCAGTGTCGTTTCATAGGGGTCTTTGCATACCTGCAAGCTCAGAGCAGACTGACATTAGAGGGTCAACATTTGGGTGAGTCACTTACCGCATTCATTACACACAAAAACCATCTCATCAAACATTTTCACCCATATTTACCTGAATGGGAAGTATTAGAGCTCATAACTGAAACAACCAGACAGGAGTTCAGGGCAGTTCTCATACTTGTGCTCAAAAGTACTCTAGGATATCTCATGCATTGCGCTATTATTCTGGAGTATATGCATGAGTAACCATGATGCGGCACAAACACTGTAAAATGGCAGCATGAACAGTGGGAGGAAACCGTGGACAAAACCCATCTTCCCAACACACCACAATTACTTTCACAACCATCAAGTAAATTTAATGGATAATAGTATGAGAAAGTTTACAAACATGATCAAAAGCAGAGTGGAGCAACAGGGCCGAGTGGTCAGAAACCACCAGGCAAGAGCCCTGCAAGTAATGTCAACAATTCTCTGAGAGGGCGGAATTTGGACCATCCGCCACAATATCCATGCAGGTATTATCCAAATCGATAACACCATTGTCATAACCAATGCCCCAACAATCTGCACTTGGAACGCATTAAGGAGGCGGCAGAATGTAGACAGGCAGGAAACCGGTTTGCAGTGATGTAGGGGCCGGACACTCCCGACACCCTACCCGTTGAAATTCAGATTCAAAAATCAAAATTGACACCACAACAAGCATTAGTTCAGCAAATTAGCAGCAGTTACACATCATTCATACATATTTTGGTATCTATTAATGGTCAGCTATGCCATGCCTCGATTGATACTGTGGCTTCACACAACTTCATATGACCACACATTGTACACAAGCAGGAAGTTATGCCTACTAATCACATTATTCAGCTAGCAACGAACGAGCATTGCAGTATGGCCGTACAGCAGGCGGTAGTGTCAGTTAAAGTACGCGATATAGAAACCATTAATTCGGTCATTGTTACACCAGAGATCTATGAAGACACCCTTTCGGGTATACTGTGGCTTACAGAGCAAAACACCATTGTATAGCCAGCAGCGAGGTTGATCCATTTTGGCGCGAAAGAGAGATGCAATGTATACAATTTAGACAGCTGTCCGATAAGGTAGATTACCCCAGGTGCAGTTAGGAGAATTCGACAATCAAATCCCTCCAGAATATCTGGTTGCTTTTCATTGCGACCTTGACGAACGCATGACGTGTTTGGTAAACATGACGTGTTAAAGAGAACTACTATTGTCGAGCAACCACAACCGGTTACGGAAGAGAATCCAGTATGCACCAATCCGAGTGGATATTTGCCCCATCATGCCCAGATAATTAAGGCACGAATTCAGAAAATCCTTAAGGGTGGAGTAATAGAACCAACATACTGTCAGCTCAAATCGGCCATTACCTTGGCACCAAAAGAAGCTGGAGCCTGTCGATTCTTTGTCGACTTTCGCCTGTTGAATCAGGTTACGCGCAGTGCACTCCCACCTTATATTACTGCAAAAGACTCTTTGAGAGCGCTGAGGTAAGCAAATGTTTGGACATTCCTGGACCTTAAAAGTGGTTATTGGCAAGTACCTGTGAAGTTAGAGAATAGACCGAAAACAAAATTAACTGCTCTAGGCGGCCGGCATATTCAGTCCTGTACAATGAAGTTTGGACTGAAATGTGCCACTGCTACTTTACAGGCGATGATAATGCCTATGCAGGATGGTATTATTGAAGAGTATATGCTTGTGTATCTCGATGACATTATTTGGTCAGACAGTTGGGAGGAGCACGTACATCATCTGGCAGTTGTCCTGGAAAGGCTAGTGATTAACGGCTTAACATGTTCAGTTGAGAAATGTTATGTGGGAAGAACAAGTATTGATTTTTTGGATCATGTAATTGACCAGGAGGGGAATGGGCCGAACCCTGGACAATTGAAACTCATTGACAGCTATCAACAGCCACTTACACGTAAACAATTACTTAAATTGTCGTACTCATTAATTGGCTGTGGGAAATATTCAAAATTTAGCAACAGTCAAGTCCACATTGACGAACTTATTCTCGCCGCAAAAGCGATTCCAATGGACATACACAGAAGAGAAGGCCTTCGTGTACATTAAGAGTGAATTTCGAGCATGCCCAATACTCGTGCACTATGATACACGCAAACATTTTTACCTCCAAACTGACGCAAGCCAAGAAGGAATTGGTGCAGTATTGTCATTTATTTTGCATGTGCCAAGCTAGGGCAGATGGAAAGACGTTACAACATGACCGAGAGGGAACGTTTAGTGCTCGCATGGGCAGTCAAAAAGTACCATGCTTATCTCGAATACCAAAGGTTCAAGCTGCGGACCAACAACTGTTGCTTGGTATGATTGCATAGCAAGTTAACATGATGGGCCTTATACTTCAGGTCTATGATTTCGTAGTGGAACACATGCCCGGTAAGGAAAACGAACTGGCGGACACATTATCATGCAATCCCAACAATGGGGTAATTGTCAAAGACGAGGCAGACTGAGAGGAGATTTTGCCGCCAGATTCACATGATGCTGTATCCGAGGTTCGCATACAACAAATGGATGTCACCATCAATGAAGGGATCATTAGCGATTTGTACCAAGAGGTCACAAAAATGCAGTAAAACTGTATGTTTTTTTCTGGCCATACCTTAATAGGTATGCAAGACAGTTTGTGCAAAAGTGCCACAACTGCAACTTGTTCAAAACACGTCGATCAGACAGGAAACAACAGTAGAGACCATGTGTACCAAGGAAAAGTTCGGGCCATTTTGCATTGGTTTTATGGGTCCTTACCCAAGGACAAGGGGAGGAAAATGTTTCCTCGTTTTGTCTGACAACTTCTGAAGATGCACATAAGCTTATCCCATTAATTGAGCACGAGCAGGTAACGTGGCAAAGGTGCTAGAGCAGCAATTTTTTCCACGCTAGGGATTCCCAAGAAATTAATTGAATCAATGGCACACAGTTCACCGGCCAGAAGTGGAAGTAACTGTGAACGCAGTGGGGTGTCAACCACGTCACAACCCCCATTTACCACACAAGGTTGAACCCAATGGAATACCACAATTGGGAGATAAAGGCGGAGTTACAGCTCAATGTGGGGGAACAGCATCCAACATGGGTGGACCACTTACCTCCAAAGGAGGGTGAATGATGAGAAAATCACCCACGGAAGTATTGTTAGGCCGCAACTTGTATTTGCCTGGAGAGACGAAGTTTCCAACGAGAGAGGTGAGTAACCAACTTGCAAGTAGAGACATGCAATAAAGACAACACAGGAGGTGCTTGCGAGTAGTAAGGGAACAGCAAGACAGGTAAGCAGCAAGATAGCTACCGGTCACAACAAGACCACCGCCCACAATACATGAAGGGCAAGAAGTTTATTTACAGACACATCTGCAGTCAGCAGCAAGGAAGGACTTCTGTGCAGGGTTTGCAGTATGTTGCAGTGGACAACATCGTGTGCTAAGAAGCATGGACCCACCACATACACCATCTGTTGGGGGAGATGCAAGGCACGAGATCATCGGGACTATATCTGGCTTACCCTGGATGTCATCGACGACGATGTTGGTACTAATGTACTTTGGCTCCACGACGACGAAGGCCATGACGGGCAGATGCAGAAGTTGGGAGAGATTCGAGGTGTTGCAGCACTACAGGGGGGCGAGCCTGTAGAGAACCCACCCATGCACGCCGACATGAGCAGTTTACCAGAGGTGGTGCAGGATGTGAATGCTGTCGGGGAGTTCCAGGGGCAAGGGAGTGAGCAGGAAGGCGCATCAGCATTAGTGTGCTCACCGACATGCAGGAAGCAAGGCAGGATACAGTATATGACGACAGTGTAGAAGTATTTGCAGGGGCTGTTCAGCCGGTTCACGCCCAGAAACGGCAAAGCAGGTGAGGGGACAGCATGAATGAGGAGGGAGGCAGTGAGGATGGCGGGTCAGAGATCTCGTCCCGCCTTTGATGCTCACATCAGTGGGCACACCCACCAAACTCATGTCATCAATGCAGGCAGCCGAAGTAGTCTAACAGAAATAAGCAACCGCCGGCTATGCATCGAGTAGCAGGGCCAGATGAGTGGTGGTATCACCTGTGGTTATGCAGGCCGGCCCACACATGCAGCTGCTGCCAGTAACAGATGTTACTGGCAGCAGGGGAAGGGGGTGTTTGGCTTGTGCCATATTCCCCTTACCCCCTAAGACCTTTTGTTCAGCCGAAACCTGCAATCCCACCACAGCTGGGATGAACACTATATGAATGTGTGGAGTGTGCACCAGGTCGCTGGTGCAAGACCAGGTCATCAGTGCTGTGTAGTGCAACATGGAGGGGCATGCCGATGCAGCACAGATGAAGGCTGCAGAGAGTAATTACAGCAGAGACTCGGCGAGGCAGAGGGATATGGAATTAGATCCTCAAAATGACTGGATCCAAAGGCCCAGGGCTCACGAAGTTCATTATTTTGTTATTTGTTATTAAAAGATTTATTGGGGGGTTTCCCTTTTATTCCCAGTGCATTGTTGAGTCTATTTGTCATGTGTATTTTTTTTCATCACTCATCTAGTATTATGCCCATCATTATCCATTAGTGTTTTTGTGTTTCAGAGTTCTGTAAGTAATTTTTGACCTACGTTTTTGCAGTCAGCATGATGTTAAGTAGGAGTTATATTTTTGCAAACAGAAAGTAGTTCCCATCCTGGTGCGTCAGTATGACAAGATAGTAAGCGAATAGCATCGGACTAGGTGGTGCGTGTGTCGCGAGCTCCCGCGTTTCCGGCATGCTGGGCAGCCTTCATCGTTTTGAGCATACTCCAATATACTTATTAATGTGTGGAACCTCTTCCTCTCATTAGTCCCTGGTACACCACCCTCCTTCCCGTGGGTTAGCATCGCCTCGGGAAGTTTAAGTTCACCTTCAATAATTTTGTGTCTTAGGACGTTTGTGCAGTATAACCACAGTGACCGGTATAGCCACACAATATCAGTGTCAAGTGTTCTTTGAGAGGGGTGGCAAATCTTGGAGAATAAATACCACAGAGAACGGATCAGTGTGTATTATTCTGACAGCCATTGTACATTTATGGAGATGGGTCCTAAAAATACCTGCACATGTCCTATCAGTGTTCTTAATTTCTTCTCAGTATTTTCCCGGTGTCAGGTGCATAATCAGTTATTCCGTTTATTATAGGTGCGTGGTTGGCCCTTACAATTCATATATTCGAGTGTTAAAGCCTTTTTGCAAAGTTACCACCAAAAGTCTAATAAACATGCTGCGTACCCGACACACCAGTTACTGTTTAGCAAACATCAATATTACAGCTTAATTGGGCCCTTCATTATCGGGGTAGAGGTCAACGACTTCATAGGCGAGGAGATTTCTTCCGGGTGTATGGCCCTCCACCCAGGATTTTAACGAGTCATCGTCCTACAACTTCATCTTCATGGAGTCATCACCTTGACGCCTGGCACCTAGTCGGGTAACTTCATTCCAGACCTCACCTTCACCGCCCCCCCCCCCCAAAATTTGTTTATCCTGTTTTCTCCCAACCACACTGTGTCAACTTGAGCACTCGGCCTACAGGCAGCATGGAAATTTCGGTCCGCGCGACCCCCTTGGGACCCACAATTTATGCTTTTTTCATCGAACTACAATAGCAGCTAAAAACAAGAATGTTTGTATTCTTATGTACCGTGGGGTTGACCGGGATGCATCCTGATGAAAGTACCAGGACTTAACACACTTCCAAGCATCACCATGTAAGTTCTCTGCATAAGGCCCTGGCTTTATTTTACAGTATCAGCCATTGGTAGGCCACAAGTGCCGAGTACATGTACATGTTGAATGTGACGGCGTAAGTGTTTTGTATCATTTGGACAGTCAATAAATAGTCATAAACTCAATCACTGAGTATCATCGGACACTGGACCATAATACAGTATTCAAATCAGTGTTTCAGTGTAAAAGTTTTGTCTTAAGGGCCTGTCTCCCTAAAGCAGAGTCAATTCAGTGTTCTTAACGGTGTGCGAAGTGGCCTACAGCTTCGTCCTGTAGCAAAAACCAATCATAATTTATGCAGGTAATTAATGTTTAACAAAACACTCATCAAATTGACAGCAGAATCAGTAATCCCTTTAGTCTGTCGGCCTACGACAATCAACATCGTTCTATCGAACGTGGCACTGGGCAGTTCCTCTTCCCTGCCTGACATATCAGGTGGGTCACAAACCCAGTACACAATCTTTGGGATCCGCAGCACGTCAAATGACATTTTTGAAACACTGCATACCTAGCAGCGGAAATTTCCCTTATGCCAAACTCCCCCATAAAATTACTTGCTTTGTTCCTGACCTGAACCGAATTAACCTTATTCTGGGAGACTACCTAGGTTTGTAGTGTGTCGTCAGTTACATGGTATTCCCTGGATGATCACCCATCCTTTTACTGATCACGCTCAAGCCTGTTGAACAATGGCGATGAGAAGACCGCCAGGATACCATAGCTGTTTGGCCATCGGTGCGACACTGAATAGTACATTGCTGCTCGCTGGGCAGGACACAGCAGCGACATATGACACTACACAGCGACACACGTCACAAGCAGTGCCAGTGGCTCTACTGGAAATAATTAAGTTATGAATTTTAATGTTTACTGTCACTTTGACTTTGCCTAAACACAAAACTATATAAATCTCAATTTTTAGTATTTTTGGTAGTAACATGGCCCTCATAATTGCATAAGACATTGTTGTGCTGTGTGTTTCGCGATGTATTCCAAGATAACGTGTTAGGCCCGTATATGAGACTATGGAATATTTCTTGAACGATTCCATGCAAGCCTGCATTGCTGCGTGTCTGAATGGTTCTATGGAATATTTGGCAGACTGCTGGCATTTTCAAGGAAGTTTTTGGAATATGAGGATGTCATGATATTATCACCATCGACATATCAGGATTGAGATTGCACCATCTCGAGGATCCAGAATAACAAGGGATTTTCAGTGTCAGTTTACATTTAGAGGTTATTTATATATATATATAATCTATATTCAGATCCTCAATTACCAATGGATGTGAGGAAGTGTCGCATGCGAGAGAACCTCGTATGAACCCATGGATGACCATGTTATTAGTAATTTGGAGGTAGAAATACATGCGCTCATACTGGGCATTCGCAGTCGAGCGGATCTCCATCCCTGTAATCGCAGCTGACCAATTAGGTGGTCCCGATATCCGAATCGCTCGATGTGGCATAGGAAAAAAACATTAGTTTTGAACTACATGTTCATGGTTTGAAAGACGGATACCATGCTCTTAAACACTGTCATATTGCTAAAGTACGATGGAATCATGGAAAACACTATGCTAAACTTTACGGGGAAATCTGCCTCGTTCCTCCTATAGACGGAGCTCACAAAATAGCACAACTCGATGTGAAAGCGAATCGTAATAGCCACAGAGATGATTATCGCGAGTAAGTTCAAAACATACATGGACATCTAATTCAATGGATTTTATCTCGTGAAAACCAAACAGGATTGATGAAAAACATCTCGGTACATGCAGGTTGGACTCAAAAATTCATAGCACCATGCCATCGCCACATTTGCAGTCGATCAATTAAAATTTTGGTGATCAGGTCGATCGCGATTATCCCATCTTTGCATGCATGCGAAGTTTCCATGCCATCGTCGTTCCAAATGCATGGATTGGTGGAAACCCAATTCCATTCAATCTCGAGTGAATCCATGCTTTTCAAAATTTTGATTATGTAGTGCTTGGGGTTGCATTCCGAGTCGGCATAATTGCAAGGTCGAGGAGAACTCGGTTTGATCGGCTCAATCGCTCGAGGAATTCACATGTTTTTTCGCAATCGTGATTCACCTTGGACTCATCGAAAAAGAATCGGCAATACGAGACAATCGCATTACCCAAGAGTCGAGATAGATAATCGTACTTCCCCGCGAACGATTTGAAATCCGAAACTATATCCAGGTTAATTAGGTCGCTGCATTCTCGCAAGTTATTCCGACACAAAGTTTGTATGCAGAGTGTGGCCACATTCAGGTAAATGCTAATGGGGAAATCAAGATAAACTTTTTCAACGAGATCTTTATTTCGTTCCAATTGAACAAATCATTTTCCATAATGTCCAAAAAGTAAAATATATATTTTTCTCATATCGAATTTGAGCTGGTGAGTTCGCCGATCGTCGTTTCGTTTCCAAGTGCTCAGAGTTTTCCGGCATGCAATCTCCATTGTGATTCGAATGTGATCCATTGTTTGGTTCTGCAGTTCGATCGTTTAATTGTTCCAGATCGCGATCTTGGTCTTCTGGTACAGATTCCTCCGAATCCGGTTCCTTCGGTGCATTGGGATCACACTTTGGCTCCACTTCGTCCACATCTTCCATCATGCTCAGAATCGTTTGTGAGCCATAGTTATCTCGGAATTCGTCTTCGCTGTGAACAACGGCCGAGAACATGAACATGTCCGTTCGCCTGCCCCCTCACTCAAACTTCCAGAATTTGAATCTCTGTTATCCAAACAGACGTCACTCGCATCCGTTGCATCGGGTTTCAGCATGTTCAGAACCTCGTCGTCATCTTCCAGGCGATCGTCTCTGAGAACAGTATTTCGTTGTGATGATTGGAGTAATCTTCTGGATTTAATGACTCGTCCAACAATTTGAGTTTTTCTGCATCATGAATGGTTTCATCCATGTTTTTCACCCAGTGGATGAATACTTCGAGAATATAGTCCGTGAAATGGTAGACAATGAAAACATACAGTGGAGAAGCATTGGATATGTTGCCCATCAAGTCGAAATTCGATTTGCTATGGTGAATGTCCACAAGCATTCTTCTGAAGAGTGTTTCCGTGCACGCAAAATTGTCTAAAAACTGGGTCACTGCGAACACGAATATATTTGATAACAGCAAACGAACATAATTTTTGCAATCTTCAAACATCACAAAATCTATGATATTTCGCAAGAGGAAAAGTTCCAAGTCTACGAACACAATGTTGGTTGATAACATCTTTCAAGATTACGTAGCTCTCCTACAGTTGTTTGCATTGTATGTAGAGTTTCTTGATCGAGTTGGGCACGTATCGACTGTTGAATATTTCGCTGTCCTGAACATGATGCAAGAGTTTGTTGTAAATCGCCAATGAGTGAGAATCGTTGCCATCCACATATTTCATGCCAGAATCCAAAATTGTATCAATGTCCTTTTTTAGCGTGTTCTTGTATATCGTCGTTGTACTACAAAAAATCTTAATTAAGAAAATCGAATTATTTTTGAATTTTTGTTATTTCGAGAAAAATTTCGGCGAAGCGATGCTGCCGTGCTCGAACGAAATTATATGCTCCGAGTCCACACTGTCCAAAATATGCACGATATTGTTGCGGGCCGAATACAGCACTTTTGTTTCCTTGAGCCCGTATTTAACACAGTTCAAGACATTCACATCATTCTGGATGTGCTCACTCCTGTACGGGGCTTTCGGATTTTTTTATTGTAGAGGAGCTTCATGTGTTTGATAAGCGAACGATTCTGATGCTGGATGGAGGTAAGAGCTCAGTTATTTTCGCCGTTCAGCACATCCACTGTCAACATATGTAACAAATGATCAGAATTGGAAGTTTGATGATCACATCTGGAATAATAAAGACGAGGCGATGCGAGAGTTTTACGGTAACACTTCTTGCATGTTCTGCATCTTGTTATGCCTTTTCAGCACCTTGTCTCACATTTTCAGAGACTTCGCTTGCATTTTCAGAATCTATCTTGTATTTTCAGAGCCTTTCCTGGCTATTATCATTTCTTCATTGGCACAAATAAGTACAATGTTTGTAGATTAAGCTCTTTGCTTGTTTGAAGTAACCAATCGTTTAATCGTTTAATATTCTTTATATTTCTTCGTTCTTTATGGCCAAATCGAGTTTGTATAGTGCGGGGCTGCCATTTTCGATTATTCATCGTGGGAAAAAACAGCACCTCCAAATTCTATATTTTTATTAATTATTTCTTGGTTCATAGTGTTAATAACATCGTATCAATTGAAATTCTTGTCTTCATTCAATCGAACGATACTCTTAACAACATTGTACGCATTGAAATTTTCAACATCCAGATCGAATCTAACGAATTTGCAATTTAGCTGTTTCTCACTATACTTCTGAATTTTGACTTCGTATTTGGAAATTATGTCTCTGTGATTGTGTTCCTCGCATTCAACTGTGATTTGGTTAACTAGAAAACACAAATCTATTCTGTAACTATCGATGGCGAATTGGAGTTTGTAATTCAAATGTTTGAAGCAATTCACAATTATGCTGATGTAATATTGTCAGTTGTTCTCGAAACGAGGTTCTGGTTCAAGTTGAATTCTCTTACCAGTTTCTATGACAAATATTTCGAGACTGGTTTTTTTAACTTTGCATCAATGACTTTAACCCTTTTCTATTTATGAAAATTGTACGTGTTTGGAAGGTACATCAATGGGTGATGTACATTTCAAATTAGATCAAGTTTTTTACATTTTGACATAACAAAATTTAAAATTGCTTTGTTTGGTAATGTGTAGCCGAGAAATGATGCGATATCAGTACCTCTGAACCAACATTTCTCATTAGAGTTACCCTCGATGAACGGGGAAATACAACAATCGAAACTCTGGAAATTGGGTAGTTGGAAAGAGTGCTTGACCAACGACACTGCGGATGCCATAGTGTTATGTTCGGTTGGTTATACATAGGAAAAAAAAAACATAATTAACTGTACTACATCTGGTAGTTTTGAGAACACTATCAATCCACAGAGGCCCGGTTCCGAGATGAAGATGGTGTGGGGTTGCCATTTAAATAGTGCATCGAGGGGGGCCAGCCCCAATCAATTTTTTTCCTATTTTGGCTTAACAAAATTTTAAATTTCTCTTTATTTGGTGGGGCCATGGGGGCTGAGCAATTAGCCTGCTCGCCTCCCACCAAGGCAATCCGGGTTCAATCCCCAGCCGGGTCTCTCCGGATTTTCGCACGTGGAAATTGTGCTGGACGATGTCGTTGGTTGGCGAATTTTCTCAGGGATCTCCCATTTCCTCCACCCTTTCATTCCGGCACTGCTCCAGACTCGCCATAATCACCCTCATAGGCTCTCAAGACCTTGATGCTAAGAGCTGTCCAAAATTCTTCTCTCACTCACTCTTTGAGAAACAGCGTGAAATGTTTTCCTTTGAAACAAAATTTCTCTTTACCCTTACTGTCGATGAGTAGAAAAATCCAAAAGTCGAAACTCTGGAAATTTGATAGTTGGAAATAGCACTTAGCCCACGACATGTTCATGCCTTATATATAGTCGAAAATTACAAACTTTAGCAAAAAAATGTTTTTTTTTTTTCAAAAGTTTAAAGGTTGATTTTTTAAATTATGTCTTCCAGATAAAACAAGATGCGTGGACATTTTACAGCGTAAAAGTTCCATCGGAATCATGGCAAATGCATGTTGGAAACATAGTCTTCTTCTCCTAGTCGAGACGGAGGAGGTCGTTCATCGAAATTTTAATGTTTGGCACTATATTTTCTAGACTGAGCATGTCGTTCCCTAACAGGTGGGGAAGTAGCAACCCCCGCACTATTCGCAGTTTGTTATTGTCCGAAACATAAATGCAGTCGAATGGCTTTAAAGGTGTCTGCACCAGTGTCAACAAGTGGTCGTAGGGGATCGAACCTTCGTAGCAGCCCATTCTGTGCCAGCTCGTAATCGTTTCAACGATTTCGAACTGGTCTCTGCTACTGAAACAATACAAATAGCAAATAGGCCGAATATATAGTGGTGGAAACGATTTGAATCTATTTCCAAAACTTCAATCTCCATCACGTAAAAGGTCTGAACGATGCCGAAACCCTGAACGTCGATTACTCAACCATTTTTGGCTGCGGGGACGTCGACCAATATGTCCACCATTCAAAAGTCTCGCTTTATGGCATCAAAAGTTACTGCTGCATCTTCGCAATCTGCGATCGTGCACTGAACATCGCAACCAGAAATGCAACACGAGCACGAGGCCTATTCGTGGATGCACATGCTGTGTTCTGGACGACTCGCCGAAATTATGCGGTAAGGTGCTATGTGGAAATTGTTCAACATATGTGTGTGTTTTTTATTTGTTGAATAAAAAGAAATTTACCATCATATTCTTCTTGTTTTTTTTTTTTTCAAATTGCATTACTCGACCAATCGATTCAGCAAAATTTGCTGAAGACCCGTATCGCCCAGTATGTGCCTATTTACATAACTAAGAGTTGATAGTTTCTTGCTGTGTCAGAGCATGTTCTGCACCAGTCTCGGATCGATGGCACTCGCTCGCATGGAAGAGTTATTGCACCAATCGTGAAACAGTACTCCTATATCCGGTTTCGCACGTGTTATCTTCTGGTAGAGGCGAACACAAATGGAACGAAGCTTTTTGTATCTCGTCACGAAGAGTTTGGTCGCATGTTTATAAATTGCACACGATGAATGGTCGACGAAAACATTCAAGGTGCCACAAATATAAAATGAATTAATATGACTAAAGTTTTTGTTTTGGCACTGATTTCTATTTTTTCAGTTTTGATCAGTTCGCGAATCTGTCGATGGCTAATGACAATATTTTGTTTTTACGCCTACCTGTCTTGTAGAGAAAATCTATCAAGAGAATCAGCTCGACTTTCAGCATATATGATGCGGTTTTGTTGCTCAGGAATTTGATGAGTGTAGTTACTGTGTTTTTGTGTCTTTTCTCAGCATTGTACCAAAGTAAAATCTAAGGTGTTTCGTCAATTCGAAACAATTGTGTCGAATCATATTTGCCACCCACCACTACCGTATGCCTGTCACTCAAGTAAAGTATCTGCGAATCGTACCTATTGAGTTTGGTGGCATGAGCAAATGCCAAAGCTATCATCGACATTTTGAACGATTTCACGTAAGCGGAATCGAACTGTTTGAGTTCGCTCACCAAAATGCTGCAGAACACGGTGCAATAGGTCCTCGTCTTGAGGACGCAACCAAAAATGAAATAGGTAATCAGATTTGGGAAATCTTCGAGTGAACTGTCATGTTTCATGTATCTCATGTACTTCAAGTGAGACTTCATGCAGCTTTCGCGACTGTGCCCATGCATCTTAAAGAAAATCAACAGACTCAAGTTGAACATCGTCTTATATTTTTTATATTACCATTGACGAGCACATACATTTTTGTCAACTGATAAACCATGTTATCTGGTGGCCCATTGTGGTACAATTTCAAATTCGGATGGATAATCTTCACAGGTACTAAGATTTTCTCGGACCAAACATAGCCCAAGATCATGAGAGGAACTATAAAGTTAACGTGCTTCTAGTCAATTTCTCTGATCTTTTCTTAATTCACGAAATATGCACTCTTTTTCAGTCCTTTATTCATCGATGATTTCGCACCCATAGTTAAAATACGAAGTTTTTGGTTCTTGTTAGCGATTATGTACTTGTGGACTTGGTTAGGGCATAAACTCCAAATTTTTCCCATGATGGCATGCGAATGCGGGTCATCAGCATTCGATTGACCCATGAACTGGCGAAACGAATTGAAGTCATCCATCAGATACAGCACAGTCTCCTCATTCTCGAACTTCGGGGACTAAGTCTTCTATTTCGATTTCATTGTTGAAGATATGGTTATTACTAATAAATTGATGTAAATAATTGAAACTGGCCATATATAGCTAGCAATTTTCCAACTTTGTCAATGTTTGTTTGGTGGCTAGATTTCTCCTCGCGTTGGTTTTCGCTCCGGCGACTCAACAACATTCGATCAACGACGAAGAAGAATAAGCGGTCATAATTCTAGGTTGGACTTTTTTTTTTTTTTTACCGAGATTCCAATCTTCAACTTATGGTTTACTCTAACATTCAGAACGAAGCCATACTTGATGCACAAATTCGGGATTTGTCTATATGCATGCGACTAGGCCGAAAAGTCCAGATAGAGCAGATCGAATATCAACTTTCAATATTGTACTGAAATATCAGCACATTGACATACAGTTAAGAATCAATCCTTCCAAAATTGGTGATTTATTTGCTGACCCCTGCAGTATACAAAATAGTTATTAATTTGCTTAGCATTCATTGCAATTAATAAATATAATATTTGAGTACATCATATCAATTGATGCTGGACAAGGTTAAACAGAATTATGAGCTATTAAAATTGATTGGTTACAATGCGGATCATGAGAACACTCTTACTGGGTGCAATAACCATTATTAAAAAATGTTCCCTCAAACCACGCCACATTTACACGGCACACAGTGCACATAAATTTAAGTGATGGATAAAATACAACTTTATTATAGTACCTGGTTTCAAATATATGCATACGTTTACAAACAAGTGCAAATAATATAGAAATCCCTTTGAAAAAACCTTTACTTAAGTCAGTTTTTTTTTTTAAATACAACACTACTTTCACCTGAGGTTTTCCGGTCGATAAGCATTCAGACCAAATTCATGTAGATTTTATTTAATAAATTGTCACGTGATATTTAACCAGACTACCTATTCAACACATGCACAAGTATGATCTTCCGTGCCAAAGCACCACATGTAACTGTGTGGTTGAGCACTTAGCAACCTACATATTTGCTTTTACCGATTAACTCATCTGAAATATTCTCACCAGCAGGCCTTATTTTTAAAAATTCACCTTTGACAATCTCATAGACAAGCCAGAGTTATGTCTTATAGAATTCACTATAAGGGTGAGCACAATTTTCAATAAAGTTTCAACTCTATTTGGCCTTTCGCCAAACACTTGCACAGTTTCTACTCGTTTTGCAGCAAGCCATATTTATTGTACGTTGTTTACGTTAACTAACAATGGAGCATACACTAAAATGCAAACCATTAAATTACTCCAATAATAATTTAAGTTTAAAATAAAGGTAATCACCGTAGCCTGTCAACCTATCAAAGTGCATTCACCATAAAATGATACATGTTAAAATTTATACCTTAAAACAATCATCAAGCTTAACTTACACGACGGCACCTCTATGAAATTGGCGGGCCTTTAAAGTGCCATGTACTTGACAATAAAATATTATAAAAAGAAAACATTTAAAAGATTTCTTTTAACAGGCTAAGCATGGACAGTTCGCCAACATAAAATCAACCATGAGCCGGGCCTGGCAAACAGGGCAGTGGCTTACAAACAGTACTATGCATCTACAGTTTAAATCGCAGTGGCCTAAAATCTTCAACACAAAATTTCCAGTTAAGTTTTTAATGTGCAAGGCGAATGTATAAAATACCAATCTCTACAAATTTAGGTCGCTCACCACCATAATTAAGCACACTCTCTACAACTACTAAATATTCGCAAATGTAAGCCCATTACAATCCACAAACTGTCCAATACTCACCGCTTCAACTCGTTCCCGTCGATGCTCACAACCTAACTCTAAGTATCATAAAAACTTTTGCTGTAAAAACTATCAACCTAATGGACATTACAATTTAAGAATTACGTTGTGTTCATTATGACTGCCAATGATACCCTCGTAGAATATTGCAGGTCATGACGATGTGGTTGTCGGTAGCAGAATAAAAAGAGGGAGGACACCGCTCCTACACTCCAGTAGTTACGTGACCCCCTCCAATTAGAAATAAGTGACATGTAATTAGGAGAAATAGGACTGGGGGAAGAGAAAGGATAAGGGAAGGTGAGCCTAACTGGCCATGGAGATCGTCCCCGTGTGTTAGCGGTGGTGGCAGTGGCGCGAACTAATGATGAGAGAGCAGCACCCCTGCAATATCGAGTACTCCAGTGTCAACATAAACAAGTGCATGCTTTTGGCTGGGTTCGTTCAAATGTCCGCAATGTTGGTCTGGACGTTGTTTACTGACACGTCGATGGCGGTATCACTTCATTGTGAGTATCATCTCGCGAGAGATAATCAAAATTTCTGTGGATCGAATAGATTGTATGGATTGTACCCATGGGCGTAACTAGCATCGCATTCTAGAGGAGGCTAAAGCCCCATCTCTCTCTTTGACCTCTTCGGGTTTGGGAGGAGGGGGAGGAAGACCGATCGCCCTAATAAAGGGGGGGGGGGGTCCTCCCCCAGGAAAATTTTGATTTCAAAAAAATTAAAAAACAACAAACCAACAAACAATCTCTTAATTTGCATCACTCCTGCGCATTTATCTTTAATAGTTCATTTATACTTTTCTGGTTTTTTAAAGTCCAGTTTACGAGCCTTTTTTGCGAACTCCTGCACAACTGTTTCCACCCCAATCTCCTTCAGGATGGCTGTCTCAGTGTGGATGACAGACAGGGAAGAAAACCTTTCCTGTCCTGTTGTTGACCGCAGCCATGTCTTGACCATCGGCATGGCAGAAAAACTTCTCTCTGCTCTGGCAGAACTTACAGGGATCGTTATGGCGAGCTGTAATCCCTTGTATAGGTTCGGCATGTATGGTTTATCAACATTGTTTCTTATAAACATGTGGTCCCATTCTGATTCACTTTCCTTGGTCTTTAAGAAGTTTTTTGAAAACACTAACTTCGGATTTTATCTCACTATATTTTATTCCGAGCTAATTTTTGTAAGCGTTTGAAAATATTTAACTGCCCTCCATATCAAGTTTTTGAAAGCAGTCAAAACTCTCAGCAAATTCCAGATACAGAACCGCTTTCCATATTTACCATTATAGAGTAAAAAATGGCATAATATACACGGCAGCACCAATATTCTTTGCCTAAAGCTTCTCTATTTATTGCTGTCACTGTCTGTCCCAAAGTGCTTTCAGCTATGTAGTCCTGTAAGGTATGACTGGTATTTGGCTTTCTATTCTTTGTTGCTTTTCGTGCTGAAAGAGTCAAATCATGCTCTTCAGCAAATTCTTCTATTGGTATCCAAACATCATCAAATTTGTCTTTTTGTGCCTTAAGTGTTGCCAAAGTTAATTTTACCAGTCTTGCAGAAGCTCCAAGGGTTGCTTCTTCCTTTTGAAAATTGTTTGAAAGTATATTCATTAAAGAGAGAACATAACCCATGGTGAACAACAACACTATAAAATTTGGTGTTTTGGGTTGATGAAAGAATTCCCATTCCATTCACAGCATCTTTGACTTTTTTCTTCTTCTATATCTTCAGACAGAGCCTAAACAACAGCTTCGAAATTTGCAATGATATAGAGACAGTTTTTGTACTGGCAGTTCCACATGGTGGTAATTAGGCTGCCAAGTTCCTTAATCTCGAGTCTGAGAAATTTCTGTAATTCCATAAATTTACTGTGAGTGCTAGGCTTTGCTGTAATGTATGCACAGAGATTCAGTAATGTTGAAGAATCCCATGACCATTCAGATGTGGCTACAGGCATCTGTAATAACAAGATTCGCTCTGTGACCCATGCAGTGAATATATATTGCTTGTGGGTGCTGTTCTTTTATTTTAGCTTGAACTCCATTATGTTTGCTGCTCATCACAGACGCACCATCGTACGACTGTGCTACCATTACCATGCCCTTGACATGAAGGTAATTTTGGACATCTGTAATAGCAGCAGCAAGGCTGGTAGAGTCTCTAGCTTTAGAGCAATTCACAAAACCAATTAAGTTCTCTTGAGGATGAAGGTTCTCAGAATAATGCAAAACTATAGACATTTGTTCCTCTTTGAAACATCGAGCCTCGTCAATGATGATTGAAAACATACTAGACTTGTGAATCCTCTTGCTGATTTCTTCTTTCATTACTGTGGCAGTAGTTTCAATAAGCTCATTTTGTATCTTTGGGCTGGTGTAACTGATTTTTTGGTTCAACTCACTTTCAAATGAAGAATCATATTTAGCAAACAGATGACAAAACTCTAGGAAATTTCCTCTATTGTCAGATTTTGTGCCTTCCCTATCGCCTTGAATGGAGAGCCCTTGCCTACCCAAACACAAAAAAATGTCGCACAACTTCTTCATGTACTCATGTGTTGCTTCTTGCTGTTGTTTCATTTGTGTTATTAATAAATCAGCAACAGTCTTACTCATGAGCAACATATATTTCGAAACATTTGTTATGATTCTGTGAACTGTCATGAGACTTCAATGCCTCAGTTTATTTATCCCATTTGTTAAAGCCACTTGTGGCGAACTTCTCACATTGATCTCGCACATCAGAAGAAATGGGAAATTTTCTGCACACAATACAGAATATTTTGTCTCTATTCTCACTGTACTCAAGCCAAGGGTAAGTCTCATAGTGTTTCGATGAAAAGCACCAGGATTGTTTCCCATTTTGTGTTTTAGGGAAACTCACAAGCTTAGGCTGCATGGAGTCAGATTCCTAAGTTCCTAAGTCATATGTATCCTTGTCTTCCAGGTTCTCCAACAGAGCAGAGGTTTGTGATGTACACGCATCGTTACACTCTGAATTTCCAGAAGTATCTGTAGGTGTGCAGCTCTGTCCAAGCTCTTGCAAAGGAGCTGCTTCTAGTGTAGCAGTCGAAGGTGACTTAAAATATTGTCGAATGTCTGCAGATATTTTCTTCATTTTGCATTCTGTCTCTAGTCTTCTCTGTAAAAAATAAAACAATAAAATGTCATGAATGGTACACAAAATACGGTAAACTGCCTTAAGATTGTTCACAGTAATCTGATCACGTTCGAAACCAACCATTGGAAAATAATCTCTGCCTACACTTGCATTTAATTTGAACGTATTTTAAATATTACCTCGCATACTCACAGTAAAGATAGCATATCATCAGGAGCATTACATATCCATCTTAAGAGTGGTTTAAACCTTCAGTTGTTTTCCGTGTCTGAGGCACGGAAGCGGGGGAACGATGAGAACCACATTGCCTCTATCAATTTCCCCTGGTTTTACTGACAAGGCAGTACGATATTAATAAAAAAATTAGCGATGCTTAATTACGCATGTATATTCATTATATCCATGGTTATTAAAATTTATGTACATGCATGTACTGAAACAAAACACAATGATCAGAAAGAAGCAAGATCAATGATTAAAAATATATTCAGTTAACCATGAATCAACCATTAAGGCAATATAAATTGATAATTGAGATAAACGCAAAATGTAACATATTTCAGTGTTTTGACAAAGGGAAATGTGCCATGTTCAACCATAACTTTTAAACCATAGAAGAGAGAGAAATTATGAAGAAGGATGTCATCTTTATAATTTTGTTAGCAACCTTTTCTTCCCTGTACATTTTTTTCTGTCAGATGCTTCGTTTTTGAGATATGACGCAAAACGTAACTTATCAGTGGTATAGTGCCAAAGTAAAATGTGCCGTGGTCAACGGTACCTTTTAAACCGTACGAGATACGGAAATTATGTAGAGGGATATATTGTTTATAATTTTCTTGCAAACGTTTTCTTCACTGTGCATTTTCTCCGTCAGATGCTTCGTTTTTTTTCTTAGATATGACACAATTTATATTATGTTTCAATTATCGGCCAGTTGTTATTGTTATGCCTGCAATCGGACTCTATATCCCTATTTCGATAACCGGACCAGGGCAACAGTAGCGTACTTCTATTAACACTATATTGCTCACAACTATATTCTATGCTATCCTTGGTTGCTTTTATTCCACTTTACAAATAACGTCTTTGTGCCTTCTATCGGCCCCCCGGCCGATAGCTGACAAAACGTTGTGTTCAGCGTGCCTTTGCCTGGTATTGGGCATCCCATATATCCCGCCAAAATGCACGTGTGTATAACTTCGTATTATTTATAAATATCACGTCTAACACTCCTACTTCAGCACAAAACAACCACCATTGTGATACGACCACTTTAAGAAATATAATTAAATATTATTGTCACATACCTGTTGATGAAAGCAAAATGCATGCAATGAACGCCAATTGAATTGTTCATCGACACTTTATTTTGTTCATTATTGTATATATAAGGAAAATGAAAATTATAAAGATAAAAATTATAAAGAAATATAATAGAAGAAGTATTTAAATTAATTATAATAACGAAATGGTTTTCTGAATATTTTTTTTATTCTTGTTATGATAACAATTAAATGTTTTGACTATTTAAAGTCCTGCTATTATATTTCTCATAATAACATTTTTTTTTTACATTTTTTGTATATTGGTCCTAAGTATTTTTATGAGGAGGAAATAATTTAATTTATTTATTCTCTTTATATACTGTACATTTTTGGTTGGATAATTACCATTCTGAATTTAATTTAGAATATATACTTCTGTATTGTATGATTTAGTTTTTTTTTGTGGTTTTTAGGATGTTGATTATAAACATATTTTCCAAATTCGCTTAGTACTTTCTCTTTATTTAAATTATTATTTATGCCCTTTTCAATACAACATTTTTTTTACAGATACAAAAGCCTATTATATGTATATTTATTAAAGTAAAAACTTTTAAGTTAAATACTTCACCACATCTTTTAAACTGCATATATATGATATTATTTTCCATTTCGTTAGAGAGTGATGATTACATTTTATTTATTAGGCAATAAATTTATATTAAAAAATAAATATATTTTTCTTTATAAATAAAACAAAATTGGAATTCCTGCTCGCCAAGTTAAACAATTCGTACAAACTGACTAAACTACAAGATTTCGAAAGAAATTAATGGTATGCTCCTACATGTTACCAAATTTATGAATCTAAATACTGAAAAAAAATTATCTGTATTCTAGGTAATAAATATACAAATACTTTGCCTGATCGGTATCTAAAGAGATTTGATTAAAATTATTTAAAATTAATAAATGAAAAACAAGTTTTTATGTCATATAAACAATTAAAAATTATGAAAAATGGAAAAACTATTCATGATATAGATTTCTCTAAAAACACTAAAACTATTAATTTGAATCTAACAATTATTCTTTTAACATTTAATTCGATTTTAGGTTAATTTGCTTGATTTTGATATAAATTTTCTTAATTTTTTTGCTTTGATTTAGCTTGCATTTTTTGGTAAAAATTTTCTGCATTTCCTGTGTAAGCATCTGATTTTGTTTAACTTTTTGCGAGACACATTACATTCACTGTTTGAGAGGCAATAAAAAAATTAGACTTGAAAAAACTGTGGTTTTGAAGGTTTTTTTAAAACCAATTATTGGGGGTTTATTTAATCACTTTTGATGCTTTTTTTGAGGCTGTTTTGAGGTTGTTTTAGGCTCGGAATTCGAGAAAAACGTATGAAATTATTGAAAAACATAGTAAATTAATGAAAAACAATGTAAAATTATGTTATTTAGGACCTAAATTGGAATATTCTCAAGATACCCATATACTACTTGCTATAATTTGGTAAACGGTAGTTTGGGAACACAGGTACTTTTAATTTTGGTGGGTCCTGAATTTGCACTGTTGGTTTAGGAATGTCATTCTCCACTGTTTTCTCCTGGGGTGTTTCCTCGCGTCTAATTGAGGCACAGTTGTACGAGGAGCTAGACTTCTGACTGCAGCTGCAGTATTGTGTTCCAAGTTCATAATTTGTGACCACATCTTGCGAAATTGGTCGCAGACATTGAATATACAGCAGCACTGGTGCGCACACCTGCATTTTTCCCGCCATGTTTGTCAACAAAGATCCACGTGTTCGCAGCATGGCTGCATGATAGCGGGAGCATGCCACAGACAGTTATGGGGAGGTAGTGTCTTCCCCTCACACGGCTGAACCCTATGCACATGCCAAAGGGAGTAATGACCGGCTGGAGTAGAGCGAGGGGTGTGACCGGGCTGCCCACGTGACCTGCTGCCGTCGATTGATATTTCCTCCCAGCTGGTCTGGCGTGGAGCTGGGGAAGATGTGCTGGTACGTTCCCTCCCATCGTGCGCTGAGGAAGTGGTAGATGGGAGGCTAATGTCATGCCACCACCTCAAGATGGCCACTGTACTGCACATGTCTTCCTTCTCCGAAGTAATGGCTGATCATCTGATGTTCTGGCGTGCTTTTTCCTCTTGACCTTGTGGCACACTTCCTAGCATCCTGGAGGCATCTGGAAGGCATCACGATGGTGTAGTTGGTTCTGTTGACTGTCCTCATTGTCTTCCTGTTGCATATGGGCAGGAAATACGACAGGAATGGTTCTGGTGGGAATAATTTTGCCGAGAAAGGTTGTGGAAAATTTGGTGTGTTTTCAGTTTTTGGCGGCTGGAGATTTTCGTGATGGAAAATTACGCCGCATAGGAGGGTGGCAATTGATGCTACGTGGCTGGACAAAAAGGTGGTTTCATGAGGGGGGGGGAGGTGAAAGGTTTTAGGTGAGAAATTGACGTTGTTACCCGATTAAGCACCAGACATCGCACATGGGCGGCATCGATGATGGTGGAAATGAAGCATCGAGACTCTGGTGCTCTCAGGGTGTTTCGGGCCTATTCACGCTGTTATTATTCCAGCTTTGCCGAATTTACTGTTTCCTACATTATGTTGTATTGGGGCTGAGCACACGCCCATATAGCTGATACATGATGCCATTACACAAATAATGAAATATTCACAGAACTCTTATGTGTATTTTAAGCAGTGGACTATTGAGTGCTGAACACGTGCCCAAATAATGACACACAATGCAAAACAAATCACACAATAAATATATACTGGAACATGACAAACACACTTGAGGAAATTGGCTGGAAATTATGAGGGCCTGTGCCCTGAAAGGCTTTGCTGCAACCAAAATAAATAACACGTGCTTCAGGTCACTTCTGCATTTACTCGGTACACAAATTATACACTTCTTGCCGAAGTAACTTTACATGTGTGTCAGGATTGACCTGCCATCGAAGGTTGCACTGATAAAAGGCACTGAGGCCATGAATTAATTAAAGTGCTGCTTAAACTTCCCCAGGCGATGCTAGCATTGGAGAAGGTGAGGAGTGGTGTCTCGGGCGGCAATGCGAAAACTGTTTTGATATAATTAAACTATTGTAGATTTACATGATCATGAAAATTATTTGAGTGGGCCTGGACACGGGAGTATGCGAGACACGGTAACATGCAACCGACCTCTCTCGATGCTCGATGCTGACTAATTCCCCAACATGGCATGCGAGCCGGTGTTGGTGGGCTGGCAGGCCATGTGGGTCTACATCGTGACACCTTTCGTACAAAACATTGCTTACCTGCTTTCAACTTGCAAAATAACATGAAATAAAATTAACAACATTAACAAAACTTATTATGACACTTGCAAAGGAGGGATGAAATGGATATAACACATGTGGATGAAAACAATATTCAATGAAAAACACTTGCAAGGCTCTGTCTTTTGTACACATATAATCATGGCCAGCATGGTGTGTGCCAACAAGCCATGGGTGATTGTTTTACCCTTGCTGTGTTACTACATATCTCTCTGTGCTGCAGATTTCTAGGCCGCTTCGCCAGCCACTTCACTCGTGCCACTGTACTAGGGTTACTCTAGCCTGCCCGGATCTGCTATGTACTTGTCGCACACATCACTCGTATCACACGCACTGGTGCACTGACATACTCCCATAGAGTGTGGGTGTTGACTGTGGTGCCATTGGAGTGCTTGGCCAGACAAACAGGCTAAGGAGAGGGACGCATGCACACATCAAAATGCTGCATGAAAGAAACTAGCAGAGGTGAAACGATACAACAGAAAGCTTGAAATGTTCGCAATGAGAAAAATTAAGAAAGGCAAGAGATTTATGTGAAACCATACATCTCACAACCTGCAAAAAAACCATTAAGTTCGCAACCCTATAGAACGCTGACCAACTTGGATCTGGAGCAATATGCCCATCAGTTAAATATACCCGATTTTCGAGGTGTATTCATTCGTGTCATACTACTACAGTATCCTCAAGTGAACGAGTGAGGCATCGTCAACCTGAAGGACGAAGAGAGTCCTGGCACTCACTGAGTCATGTATGTGGGATGTGGAAATCGAGTAGAGTACTTCGATACCGTGGGCAACCTGAGATCACCATGGGAGGTCATTCGATATTCTTAGGGTAGCGAGATAAAGTACAACCGTGTAAAGTTCCAGGAATGGGAAACTTAGACATGTGGTTATTTGCCATTGACATATCTGCTGTCAAAATATAAGAAGGTGCAATAGTAGCTATTTTGTCAATAATGTCGTTGATACTCATACTGACAGCAACTCGCCAGAGCTAATCGCCAACTACATTCCACCCATTACACTCAACAGAGGAGAATGGTTGCTCTACCTTATATCATTCGAAACATTCGATTCCATTTCAAACATTGATTCTCGCAATCAGAAATTCACTTGCAGATGAAAAGATTACATAGTTA
Organism: Dryococelus australis; assembly: GCA_029891345.1. Lineage (NCBI taxonomy): Eukaryota > Metazoa > Arthropoda > Insecta > Phasmatodea > Phasmatidae > Dryococelus > Dryococelus australis. The sequence goes on along the minus strand of CM056993.1, from coordinate 200,044,470 downwards.
CAACAGGTACATGCGAACTAAGCGAGTTTTGCTTTTTATTTTAAAAGAAATCTGTAGCCATCGATGGCATTTAGTTCGATTTTGGAGCTAATCTATACATCCTAGAGAGTAATATAAGGTGTTTTGCAGATGTTGATTTCATGAAGAAAAAGTCGTTCCGAGACCTGCCGGGGTTTGAATCCCAGGTGCACATCTTAAACTAAAAGCACAAGTCGGAGCATCCCATGGACATCTCAAACTGCACACTGAGAATTCAAGCAGACATTTGCAACATTTCCTACTTCAACGAAGACAAGACAACAACCGTTTACGGATATTTCCCTTCTATTCTGGCAGGATATAAAGTAGTGGAAGTACCGAAAAATGTAATTTATCTGCCTGTTATCATGAAGAGCACAAGCAAGATAACATTCAAGATTGTCGATCGGAACAACGAGCTTGTAAACTTCAGAGAAGAAAACACAACGGTGCATCTGCATCTCAAATGATGGGAATAACATTCACATACAATAAGTTGAAAGTGAAGGTAACCTGCAATAGAAAGGGAAAGCAGTGCAATAATCTGATCAGTAGTTAAAAAACAGCAAGAAGCTCACACTGAAGAACTGTATGGTGCTATCCTTTCTCGGCTACAATGTGAAGAATCACTGCATCCAAAGATGTGCTAAACGTAAGCGAAAGTGTAAAGTTTGAATATGACATCATGTACATCCAGTATCACAGGCGCCAAACATGTGGAAATAATTTTGGACAATCTTCGGAAATACACATCCTGATACAACAGCAATACATATACATACTGCCTTACGAAAGACATCTTCTGATGCAGTGAAAACTGCTCAAGAACACCGAAGAAGCAGGAACCACTTCCACAAAAAATGAGTAATGAAATCCTGTTCCTGTTTGACAGAATTTTGTACGAGCTTAATGGTTCCGAGGTGGATGGTAGCAACGATCCGGGAATAACAAGGGCATTCAAAACTTCATTTCCGCAACACCAAACCAGAGCGCTCTCTTGGAGTACAGCAATTGGAACTATAAAGTCAACGATGCTGTGAAAATCAGAAATTAATGTCAATTTGAAGTGTTGCTTTCTTTGAACAATATTTTTGGATTCGCCGGGGAGTACAAAAAAGTTCTAGTGAATGTCAAACAGGAGCTGGTACTCGTGAGAACCAACACAGACAGTAATGCTCTGTTTACAAATGCTGAAAACGAGGTTGGATCTAAAATAGAGCTGACGAACATTGAGTGGATAATGTCGCACATAAAAGTCGGAGATAAAGAATGCCTGGATCTGTTTAATGTAGCGAAGAAGGAGAAAACAGTGGAAATGGAATTTCGTTCGTGGAAGATGTATGTTCTACCCTAATATACCAAAACACAAAAAAGCATACATGACAGAACAAAACATAGTGTTAGAAGAAGAAACCACACCATGTCGTGCTCACTTTCCAGACAGATCGCAAGAAAAATACACGCAAGTATCACAGCAAATGGCAGAATAAGGAAAACATTCTATATTTAGGTCAAGTTTTGTTTTAGTTTTCCTTATTCTGCAATTAACATTGATTTTTTATAATATCGTCTCGGCACTATACAACATGTGTGCGCAGATTCCAAAAATCCTGCTACCTAAAAAGAAGATGCGTCTCCTCTGCTGAGACCTGCAGAATTCTCATAAATTTGCCCTGTGGTAGTTTTGACACGAGCAACCGGACATAATCGATGAAGAGCAAAATCGTCGATGCTCGTGTTGAATTTGAATTTACGGAAAATTGTCCGGAGAAAAGGACTGCCTACCGCCTAATAATCCACGATAAGATAGTTACAAAACTTTCAGCGAAGTGAAAAAAAATACTAAAAAACGATTGTACAAGCACTTGTAGTTCAATTATGAGGTTGTTATGCTATCTTCAAGGATTTAGACACAACGAAAATAGCTTTCTTGCTGGCCGATGGTGAGAAGGACCTGGGTTCAAAATTTATACCGAAGTTTACAGGCCTCATCACCATTTCTAAGTTTCTTGGCCTAACTCAGTTACGTTGTCAGTTCCTGGGTCTCAACGGGAGTTCCATAAAGAGCATACCAGTCATTTAAAACAGTATATGCCCCGGCAGTAATTGTTAGTTTTTTGTAACTGGCTATGGTCATGTTTCCCTTCCTATCCTTGTTCTCTAAGTTTTGTTAATTGTACATTTTTCTAATGCGTATTTGTTTTTTTTTTCCCCGCCTGCAGTGTGGACTGGCTCTGAGCATGGCCATCGCTATCCTCCGACTTCCATCTGAGTTGAGCTTGCATCTGCGATCGTGCTGGAGATTTCCTTCCTCTCACAGGTGCCCGAGAAGTTGCTGGTTTGCCAGGCGCTGGTTGCGCGGCATTGACCGAGTGCTGATCAGTGCTGTCCTGATCTTTGTGTATTGACATTGTCCCCGGGAACTGGAACTGGAATTTGGAGTTGTCGACGATTCAAGAATTTCAAACTTCAAGATTGTTGTGTTATGTTACTATGTATGATGGCAACTCTGTGAATGTAAATTTTCACTTACTCTACACGTTTGTGAACATCTTGAACACTTTCTTTGGTATTTGTCTCTACGAACTGTGTGTCAACCTTTAGTTGTCAGGATGTTTAGTGTATTCTTCGAGCTTCTGCTCTTTGTTCATAGAAGTGTGAACTTTAACTTTGGGTTTTTCAGGGCACTGGGATGTTTTTAGGGGAGGAGTTTTGAATTTTTCGCTCCTCCGCCGCGCTTCGGATCTCGGTACCCATATTCCTGCTCCATCACTACCTCTTCCTTGGTTACCCCTTTTTCCATGCATACACGATAGACAGCCTTCCCATCCTTACGTTTGTGTTAAATTTGGTATAGGCCTTCTGGTACCAACTCGTCAGTGCCTTTCCAGTCTTGATATGGTTACGTGATTTACTAGTGTAAATGGATGTTCTGTTTTTCCAAGCAGGTGATTTGAATGTTTCTGTGTTTTTAAATGCTATTGTAACGTTGTTTAAGGGCTAGTTAACTTCACTGGGATTTTCGCTGACTGTTTGTATTCGAAATTCCTTTTTGGCCTCCCATTTCAAATTATGGTTCTGTTAACTTTATAGGGAGCAGTGATGGTGTTATTAATTTCTTGGTATTACCTTGTTGAAGTTATTAAATTATACTTCTCCGGTTAGCCCGAGGTCAAATCTACCGCGCTGCTTTCACTTGGTGGTATCTAGTTGACATCTATTCTTCATCTGCCTGCAGTATATTAATTAATTTTTACGCGTTGTTATGATTTTACGGTACCTTTTATTATGCTTGGTTATCTAGTCATGATAATTTATTATTATATTTATTTGTTTCTGGTACGCTACCATAGAAAATGGTTTTACCCTCTGCTCCTTATGAGCATCACCCCTATGAATTTCTAGTTCAATATTTTTTATGTCTTTATTTTAATTTCCCTTGCTGACATATTTTTTCCTGCTCAATTTTGAGTGTGTGTCGTATTCGCAGATGTCAGTTGTGTAAGAGTTTTAAGATTGTATGTGTTAATTACTTCCTTGTCAGGCTGGTGGCCTTTTGAATTAATTGGGAAAATAGTTTGTTGGCTGAGGTTTTAGAGCCATGTTGCTTGAATTGTAAGGCCATTTTATGTGATTATTTTTTACAGCCAAATATTGTTAGACCAGACAAGCTGAATGTTAGTAATGCTTCTATATGTTTATGCAATCTTGTAAAAGGAATACATTGTACGAGCTTCATTCTAAAAATAAATTTTAATTGCAAACAGTTTTGTAGTGTTTATGTTTGGAATAAAATTGTGTACAGCACAGTTTAATAAATGAATCGATTATAAACATACCTTTGTGTTTGTATTATTATTTTTTCATATAAAAGCACAATCATCAAAAAACACAATTTCCGTGTTCAAAATGATGCATCTATTTTGCAATGTCAAAAGAGGTGTCGGCGGCTGGTACTTCTGCTTGACAGTAGAAACATTTAACGGATCACATTCGCCATCACCAATGTAGAAAAATCCCCACTTGGCCAGCATTTCGATTTTGGTAAGGTTGTTGGTTTATCGCTGTGATGCGAAGCTCGCTTGCCGAACGTGGACATTGGCGAAATGGCTCTTGTCGAGGCCCACTTAGTGGCCAATGCAGATACGAAAAAATTTCAGGCAGTAACAACGTAAAAATTGTGCATTTCTTTCGAGCAAGACAAATTTTTATCTGTACTAAAATTTCGACTATCGGTATGTCTTACATTTGCTACGGCAGTAGCAATGGCAGCTTCTGCTGCACTCTCGATAGGCTAAACATTGACTTGAATTTCGGGTTGAGGAAAACACATTTCGGAACAGTACGATTCCGCAATGTTGCGGAAATCCTTGCAGGTACTGGCAACATGTCCTCTTTCGGAGTTCTGAGAAAAATCCACCCTCCAACATTTATCTGGTTATGTAATGGCAATGGCCACTTCGGCATTGATTTCTCCACGAGATTTATTATTATGAGGTAATAATGTGCATACACACATTGATAAATTTCGGTAATTTTCATTCATTTTTCTTAATGTGCCAGCTATCATCACAATCAAAAACGTAGCTGGATACCACGTATAACTACATGGTTCTTAAAAAAATCCACACAGCTGCACGGATTATCGCATCTCCACAATAATTACATGAATTACAAAATTCTAGTTTAAATTTAGGAATGATATCGTTTTCGTAGTTCGAATACACCATAGTGCAATCGATTGATCTTGGCGAGAGCTGTCGATTGAAAAATAAACGAGTATCGTAGCTTCTCCTAATTAAAAGTTATACTATGCATAAGTAATGCGACACGGTGAAACAAACTCAAAAATTGCTGCGCCCCCTCCACCCCCATTCAACCGAGTGTGCGATGCTTCGCAGTCATCACTCAATGTAACATATTATTTGTTCCTTTGGCAACCAAGTGGTGTAATTTATTTGAACGTAGGCGATACATTCAGAGCTGCAATGCCAAACTGTATCCACCTATTTTGTTATTATCAGATTTTCTGGATTGCCTCACATTTTAATTATTTTATGTAGCTTAAAATATTAATTAAAAGTGACCTTTTCAGAACACTGCACACCTAGCAGTGGAAATTTTTTTAAATGATAAACTCTCCCACAAGAAAACTTGTTTTGTTCCTAACCAGAGTATAAATCTAGTTTCCATTTCATTATTTTCCTTTTATAAAAATAATAATTAGGTATTATGTATTCCAAATAGAGAAGATCTTACGACCAAACAAACTGGATGCCAATCCTAAATCAACTCTAGCATCGAAAGAATGGGAACATTGGTTTAGAACTTTTAAAAACCATCTGGATGCAATTCCCAGTGTTGCTACTGATTCTGAGAAACTAAAGGTACTAATTAATTTTGTACCATCAAATGTATATCATCACATTAGCCTTTGTAAATCCTTTATTGGTGCTACATCAATTTTAAAATGTCTTTATATAAAGCCTACTAACGAACTATTTGCTCGTCACAAGCTTTCCACAATACATAAGAGGCTCACGAAACAAATGATCAATATGTAGACACACTTATATTGTTAGCTAAGGATTATCAGTTCAATGTAGTCACTGCTGAAACTTACAGGGATGAATTCATTAGGGATGCATTTATCAGTTGTGTTCGTTCCACAATTATTCATCAGTGGCTTCTTGATAGGTCTTCACGAACATTGCAAGAAATCTTTGAATTAGTTTGTGTCCCTTCAGTTTGCTCACGATCACTCTCAGTAGTATCTAACTCAAATGTCTCTAAATACAGTTTCTCCTCCATGAGACCTCGATCAAATCGCTTCTGATGAAAATAATCCTACACTAGCTGTTATTAAAGTAAAATGCTATTTTTGTGGCTAAAATAGACATCCAAGGTTCCACTGCCCTGCTAGAGACTCTAATTGTAAATTATACAGAAAGAGAGGACATTTTCCAATGGCATGACATTCTAAAATTATAGAAAATCTTTGGAGTCAAAAAAGGAAGCTTCCTTTATTATTAATAGTGAGAAAACTATTGCTTCTTTGGGAGCCCTTTCTGTGACCATTATACCTCTTTCCATAAATGGCACTAAAGTCTTGATGCCGTGTGATTGGACGAGCGGGGTCAAGGTGAGTTTGGAGAGGTGTTAAGGTTTCAGGTTAGGATGGAATGCTGAAGTTTCCCGATAGGTTCCAGGCATCGCCTGTTAAGGTGGTGCTATGAAGTTCTTGGAGAGCAGGCTCTATTGATTTCTTGGTCATGGGCCGTTCACCCGTTGAAAAGAATCCTGTCATAATGGTGCTGTAGAATATTTACGTTTCCTACATTGTAAACTCTTAGGGCAAGTTACATGCTGCAGTTACTTGTAACTTTTTTATTTATGCACATGTCAAACAGTTGTTAACTGGTGGCCTATCGGCTGACCACACACTTTGAGCATGTAATTACACATTAAACATACACAATGAACTCAGTTAAATTACACAAACTCTTGCAAAGTACACGACACTATTAGAACAGCATTATAAGGACCCACACCCTGAAGAGCCTTGCAGCTACACACATAAATGAAACTTTTGGAGTTCATTCGACATATTTATTTAGTGCACTTGCTACACTTCCCTATGGAATTAACTTTATATTAGGCCTGGGTACAGACAGCTGGCAAAGGCTACATGGATAAAAGTAGCACGAAGCCATGGAAATGGTTAGGTTGAAATAATTATGCTCCCCTTGGCAATGCAAAGCTACAGGGGGAGAGGGTGGGCATCTCCAGCGGCAGAAAACGAACAGTGCCAGTATTTGCATTACACTATTGCAGTTAAAAATGGTTGGCATGCAAAAGTTACTGGTTACCAGAGTGCGACGAGTAATGTGGTCATGCCCTCACATGTCCGAGATGCTACTGCTCATTCTGGCTTGGTGCCTGAACATACCGAGTGGGGGTTAGTGCACCAAGTAGGAATTACTTTCAATGACACCTGCAGTTTTATATTCACATTAACTTGCTTACCTGCAGCAAAATTCCCCTGCAATCTAATATTATACAGAAACTACACATGCAACATAATGTAATGAAGTGGAGATCAAACACATGATGATGAAAACAACTAACATAAACAATAAATGCTCTGAAACACAACACTCTAATAACGCTTTATTAAGGCGTCTGTGTGGTCTCTTTTAGTTAGAATTTATATCGACCATCGCCGTTAAGCACTTTTATCACTGACCCTACTTTCACTCTGCACTCTCTTGCTCTGAGGTGCATTACCTTGCACTGGTAGGATACTATTGTCCATGCACTCAATGAATTGTACGATTGAAGTGGCGCGAGGCGCGTAACGCATGCAACACTCGTAGAGTGCTGATACTGGCTGCACCGACTTTCACACGACTGGGCAAATGGTGTTATGAGGCGAGGGATTGGAGCACACTTCTGTCTCTGCTCTTGTAGACACAGGAAGCATATCAAACTTCGTCAGTCACCATGTCGTCCGAAATCTAGTACTGAAAGTGTCAGAGAGTTGGGGGAAGGATTCAATGGCTTCTTTCTTGTTGAGTTCTACTACAACTTGGAAGTGTTGTATTGACCTCTCTATAATTCTACACACACACACTGATACATACTTAGATATTTTACAAGGACTATGTTCGGACATCATTATAGGTCATGATATCCTCAATAAACATACAAGTTTGGATGTGGTGTTTGGTGGAAAGAAGCCTCCTTTCACTTTCTGTGCACCCGCAACTGCAAAAATTCGTCCAGAATTCTATTTGCATATCTTTCTTCTGACTGTCAGCTTAAAAAATGACAAAACATCAAACTGAAAGTGATTACAGATTAATAGAAGCAGAAGTCGAACGCATGCTCTAGGACAATATAAATTAGCCAATTCGCAGTCCATGGAGATCACAAGTTCAAAATGCCACTAATGAAAAGCATAAAAAAATACTGGTTGTGGAACATTAGCAGACAATAAACAAGTTTACTTCTTTGGATGCCTATCTGATTCTGAGAATTGATGATATTGCCAAAAAAGTAGCAAATTATAGTGAGTACAACAAACTCGACCAACGAAGTGCATATCACCAAGTACCCATCCAGGAAGAAGACAGATGATATACTGCTTTTGAAGCCCATGACCATCCATACCAATTTTAATATATACCTTTTGGAGTTAAAAATGGAGTGGAAGCTTTTCAAAGACGATATCATCCGAACAGAAAATACTAAATATATATTTACCTAATTGGACGACGTTACCAGATGAAGGAAAAATCAACAAGAGCATGATGGAAATCTTAGGAAGTTCATGGAAGCAGAAGTACAACCTGACCATCAACAATTAAAAGAGTATATTCTCCGTTCGCTCTCTTAATTTACTCGGCTACGTTATATATTATAAGAAAATCCAACCAGACACAGAGTATAGTCGACTTCTTCGTGAACTTCCTCCTCCTTCTGACTGTGCTTCATTAAAAAGGACTGTAGGAATATTTTCACTCTTCTTGACACTGTTGAATTGGATGAGACAGGGTCAAAATCACACCAGGAAGATGAAGTGATTTTGACGGCTGTCAGAATGTCAAAAAGGTGGTAGGAACTGCCACATGTGTGGTAACCACTTTGACTTGATGCTGTGGTGCCTCAATGGGTAGAGGCGGAATCTGAGGAGCAGTGAAATTTTTAGAAAAAGGTTTTAAGGTTGATTGTGGAAGGTTTTACCCAGAGCGCCAGGCATTGCTGGATAATGTAGTGTGAAGTCGGTAGAGCAGATTTCTTACAGGGTCGTTCAGCCGACGACCATAGCTAAATCCTGGACTGCATCTCCTAGTAAATGATGATATCAAAGTAATCCAATTGCATAGTGCACCATGACCTGTTCGAATCAGCTCACACACCAATATTAATTATTGACGTTGTAAAGAAAATCTCGCCGAATATTTCCAGTTACGCTTGGCACCGTGACTTATCGACTAGTCACACGCCTTATGCTTTACACACACGATACTTGCACATTGACACTTACGAATTAAATACATAGTTATACACTTGGAAATGGTGGAGGTATTTTGAGGGCCCCTACCCTGAAGAGCCTGAAGGCCACGAAATAAATGCCACATTAACAGTTCTCAATACGTACTTACTAGTTTATTAAACAAGGTTCTGTGGACTACACATATGACATACAAAAACACTCCCGGGCTTAAACCTGCTGGTGAGGTGATATTAGAAAATGAAGCAAAGCCTATAAAATGGTTCAGTGCAGTATTATGCTTCCCTAGGTGATGCAAGCACTAGGCAAGAGGGGAGTGGTGTCTCGGGCGGCTAAAAGAACAACGGTTTTGGTATATTTAACATCTATTGAAATGAAAGTGATTAGAAACAAAAGTTGAGTGCCACCCGAGCATGTGAAACCCGAGCCGCTGTAACATGCAACCACACCCCGAGATGCTCTTAGCTGACTGACTGCATGCCGTGGCACACCAGCCGGTGTTGGCAGGCCGGCGAGCCATGTGGAACTACTTTCTTAATACATGATACATTAAAAATGCTTTACACTTCTTACCTGGTGCTGAAACATACATAAATAATTCTCAACTGTAACTCTGTATAAACTTAAAGTGCTAAATTTGGGTGAATGAGGTGAGGATGGCACATGTTAAGAAATGGTACAAGATCAGAACACTATAAAAGACACTTTAATAACAGTGCATGGATATCGGGTTATTTCCTTGCACATACTTAGCACACACATGTTCCGAATTCACATACAAAATCCGTTTAATCATGTTTACCCTCGAAATCGGGTCTATTAAGCAAATTCCTACACCCGCTACAGCACATTGCGCTCTGATGTCACATGTTATGTTTTGTGTTTGCACTGCAGCTTAGACTTGTGTCGCACCTCACTGCACTGCACCTTGCATTGAGTGCACATGCCTGTTGCACAGTTGCATCACACCACGGCTGTCAAAAATGCCCAAGTTCTCAGGCAAGATACTTTCTCTCGTTCGTTGTAAATTCCCTTTGTCAGCTGAAGTAGTGATCACATTCAATACTCCAAAAACCAAAACGATAATGCTACTATTCATCCATTGTCCCTGAATAAATGTTCACAGTGGAAACTGATGCTTCTAGGAATGCAGTTGGTAACACCCTATCCAGTCTGGTCGTACAAACACATTTTCCCGGCTTCTTTCAGGCACCGAAAGAAGCCCTTACTCTGTTGAGAAAGAAGTCTCATTCCAGGTTTCACATTACACATTTCAAGAGATGTTTACTCATTAAGTGCCAGCTCCCGGCTAACATAAGTTTTTCCTAACCTACCCTATTGCAAAAGCATTAAGTGTACCTACATCTGATGTAGGGACGGGTGCTAAATGCATCTCAGAGATAAGCCCCTAATGCCTAAAGGAGAGGGAACTGCATGCAATCGGGCATGCATCACAGTAAAGAGGGATTAGGCAGCCATGGCCACTGTTTTGGGCCTTGACTACCTCCCTAGAGTGTACCTATAGCTAAGATGGGGAGGGGAAAACCGGCATAGGCATACTACAAAACCCCTCCCGACAGGACAGAAGTTCAAAACTTTTTCATGAATTATTTTTAATGCAATGGAAAATAGCTTATATGGATTCCATGTTCTTTAACATAAATTTGAAAATCTTCGAGAGAGGGTGCAGGGGTGTGGGCGCAGGCGCCCTTGAGGTTGAACTGCTGTCAGTGTTTCTACAATGGCGAACCAGCTCAATAATATTCAGAGCAGCAATTGAATGATGTAGCCCCCCCCCCAACCCTGCTTCTCGTCGAGTGTGTTGGAAAACTGGGCAGCTCAGCCATGGCTCCTACATAATCATCGATATTCCATGCTGAAAGTAGGCTCTTCATTCCTTGGGTGAAGGTCGGAGTGGTGGACCAGGGATCCACCTCCTCCCTTTTTCCAAATTGGTCTGTCGGTCTTAGAAGAGCACTGAAAAGTGTTCAGTGGGGCATCCGGCACCTATCAGTGTTGGTGGCGAGCCACTGGCTCCGGATTAAGGCTGATATCAGTGAAGCTTCCAGTGTCCGATGCATTCCATTATTTTCCTTATGCATCCACAGTCGGCAACCCACAGAATCCAGCAGTGAATTCCACAATACATCGTACTTGTGGCACCTCGAGATCCCCCTCCTGGCCTTGATCACTGGGCTGCTTCATGCGCGATCTGTTTTTCATCTTGTACCGAGCTACCCAGGTTCCCGAAATTCACGACGATGGTTCTTGCTCACCCGCCAGATGGTCTATGGGATGGTATTGGAATATTCCCAGCCACTCCAGAGTCTGGGGATCCCCTATCCGCCATCTGATGGTGCGACATGTTTCGAAATAGTTGCCACATCCAAGCTGCCATAGTATCGCTGTACTTGCAGAAGCCCCTCGTCCTCACTGCTCCCGGAGGTCAGGCACATCCTGCCGAGAGAGCAGCCACGAGCATGACGTTCACCCCATTACAGTTTGGCTGATATATTTCCAGATTTATCTCTTATATAAGCTGACTTCGAGGATATTGATGTCGCGATAACACATCCAGAATGGTGCCTTAATGTGCTTTGAGTCCTCTTATATATACGTGGGCCATGATTATGATTATGAATAAACACGTTCATCGCTGTTGAGCCTGTGAGCTTGACCGTTGTGTCCCTTTGGAGTAGGTAAGTGTTACGATCATGCGCAGAAAATGAATAAGGTGACATGAGCCGAGCTCCCGGCCCTAAGACCGTTTGCTCTACATCCACTGCATCTGCAGCAGAGAGCTATACTCTAACACACGTGGTAGCATGGCGGTGATGAGCGTAGATGCAAGTGCAGTGCAGTGTGTGTGTTTCAAGTGCAACACAATGTAGAATAGGACAGTGGCCATGCTGCCACATGCACAGCAACACAGGGATACAGGAAAGAGTACCATGTACATTCATTTTCGCAATTATTGTGTAAAAAGAGCTATGGTGATGATAAACACTGCAACGAAAGGGACACCTGCAGGAGCAGTTTCAAAGCCCTTAAGTATTTATTAAAGTGTTATTGCAATGTTTTGGCAGTGTACTTCATTTACGTTGTATCATCCAAACATCATTCCACTTGTTTTGAAGTGTCCTGTGTTTTGTTGTCATGCTAGAGAATATTTAAGAGTGTTATTGCAAGTGTTGTAGTGTTAGGAATAGTTGTGCAAGTGCAAAGTAGCAGAAAGTACTTCTATGTGGCGCGATGTTGAGAAAACCCCTGCCTAGCGCACCATGATGGAAAGACAGTAGACATTGAGAACTTGGAGAGGCAGGTCGCATCCCGTTCGATTCTGTGCCCGTGCAGTGTTCACAACTTGTGCCAATCATTCTCACTGCAATATTCTCATAGTTTAACAGGAACATTTTTCACAAGCTGCCTGGGACACCGCCCCTCACCTTCTCCATGTTTGCATCGCCTGGAGGACTCTAACCTGCTCTAAGTAACTCACGGGCCTTTGCACCATTTTTCAACCGCATCACCGCTACCAACCGGTAACTGTTCGGTATATATTCATGTAAAGTGTTGCCCTAGAGGCATGTAAGCAATCGCCTAAATAAACAGCATTACGTGAACCAAGTGATTTTATTTAAGGTAAGCCACAAGGCATTTCAGAGATGGGCTCTTCTAATTTCCCACCAACCTGCACATGTGTATTGACTTTCAGCTTTTGTTTGCAAGTATTACAGTGTAAAGTAGCATAGGTGTGTGAATAGCCTAGGTAATTCACCATGTAGCACATGATAACAGTTCGTAAATCTATAGCACAAGGAGTGATGCAGCACAACTGGAGGACAGCTGCCTTTGGATGTCTGTCACATGGTCCAGAGTGAAGAAAAGTCAGATCTACCACTTCAATAACAATATGTCTGGATAGTGCCTGACGCCCGGGTAATATACCTCATTCCAAGAACCTCATCCAGACAAACTCACTCCTCAAACTTCTGAATTTCATAATTTTCACTCTGACCACTGGACCACCATCAACTGGCCTAAGTTCATTCCTTTCTGAGCACTTGAACACCTCAAATGGCTTGTACGAACGTGTGTCAAAATCCCACATCTTACTGAGCATCTGACAACCGTCAAATGTCGCCCAACATTGTGGCCTATCCTTCATCATTTGTCTCCTGAACATCAAAATTGAGAAACGGTTCAGGGAAGAGTATTTTTGTGTGAATACTGTGAAGAACAGGAGGGCACGGAGCAGCAGGTGCATGTAAACAAAACTCACATGGCAGTTGACAGCACGAGCAACAAGGAGGTACAGCCTGCTCCACAACAACCCACCCCAACCTCAGCACCTCAGCCACTGATACCAATTACACCTTATTCACAGTTATTATTAGCATTCTAACCCAACACAATAATTCCACATAATATCCCGCCTTTGTTTATTCCCTATTCAACCACAATTCCCATGACACCTATGCCAATGAATCGTACTGAAGCACAGATGGAACAAAGTTGGAGGAAATTCAGCACACCACAGGCAGTAATGCCAACCAACCGGAGTCAACAACACCTGGAACCAGACAAGAAAAAGATGCCAAACCAATTTCAAATATTGCCCCCTTTTGCAGGAGCACCAACATAAGACCCACTGGCATTTCTATGGGACTGTACTGCACATCTACAGATATATGGTGTATGCGAAGAGGAATAGGCAGGATGTGTGGGAGCCCAATTGCAAAATGAAGCAAAAGTCTGGTGGAATTCACTAAATCACTACGGACTATAATGGCAGGAGTTCATCCATGGCTTCCAGTGCCGGTTCGGAGGTAGGTGCATTCTCATCGCTGCAAGCACAAAGCAAGCTGACACTACAAGCCCAACAACCTGGCGAGCCTCTCACCACATTTATCACACACAGAGTTCATCTGGTAAAGCGTTTTCACCCGCATTTGCCTGAGCGAGAAGTGATGGAGGTAGTATCGGAAACTGTCTTACCGGAATACCCTGCCACAGTAGTTCTACTGCTAAACAGCACTGTAGAGCAGATGATGAGAGCTGCCATAATACTGGAACGGAATCCATGTCAACCACATAGCAAGAACGATGAAGCAGGATACAGGCATGGGCTACAAAAAAGACATCAGTGCAAAAGACAGTGTGCCACCAAAAACTTACAACAAACAACAATTCGGACAGTCAACCTCAAAATTTTCAAATGTAAACAGTCTTGTAAACAGTGCACAGAGTGTAGGGTAAGGTAAACAGAACAGTGTCGCACGTGTTCCTGCGAGTCAAGATGCTAGATTGGAGAGGACAGGGAAGCCGCAGCATCCTTGTCACTACTGCAGGTCAGCCGAGGCCTACCATTGGCACAGCCAGTACCTCAACAACCCACCCCTTGGTGGCTATCAAGGCACCACATGCAACCAGCAAGGAAACAGGAAGCAGGGTTAAGGAGGCCCAATGCCTCTGATGCCCTGGTCTCTTCAAAACAACAACAATCCGACTTGTCACCCCACCAGGCATTGGTAAATCAGGTAAGTGGAGCAATGGCCCAATTTATCCACATACTTGTGTTTGTCAATAATAAACCATGTCACACGTGAATCGACATTGCTGCTTCATACAATTTCTTACAACCTCAATTTGCCAACAAACCAAATGTAACTCCCACAATAAATGAAATCAGATTGGCCACAGGGCAAGAAAGTAATAGCAAACAAGTGAAAGTAACAGTAACTGTCAGGATATGTGATTTAGAAACTATCACCGCAGCAATAATTACAGCAGATATCACAGAGCAAGAAATATTAGGTGTGCCCTGGCTAAGTGAACAAAACACAATTGTCGAGGCTGCTGTTAGGCGAATTCACTTTGATGCAAATGAAAGGCATACTGTGAACAATATTGACTGGTGTGTCACAGATAATACCCACGAGGCAGAGCTTGCTGAGTTTGATCATCAGATACTGCCACAACACCAAGCTGCATTTCAGAGAGTACTGAAAGAACACAAGGAAGTATTTGCACAGCACAATGCACTCAAGCGTGCTAACATAGTGGATCATGTAATATCGTTAACACGAGAATGTCCCATCTACACCACACTGTGCAGCTACATGTCTCATCAAGCTAAAATTATTAAAAAGGAATAAAGGAAATGCTCGCAGATGGCATAATTGAGCCGACATGTCGCCACTTTAATTCTGAAATCACTCTTGCACCCAAAAAAGATGGAGGATGGCACGTCTACGTCGATTTTAAGCCAATTAATGAAGTAACGAATAGTGCATTGCTGCCATACATAATGGCCAAAGACGTTCTGCAATCGCTAGGGAGCAAAAAATCTAACATCATGGACCTAAAAAGCAGCTACTGGCAGATCCCCATAAAATTGCAGGATAGAGAGAAAAAAGCTTTTACCACACCTGATGGGACACATTACCAATTTTGCGCAATGCCATTTGGCTTGAAGTGTGCTCCAGCAACTTTCCAAGAAATTATCGTGCGTGTGCTAGACAATATAATATGCAAATTCACTCTCGCCTATTTAGACGATGTAATAGTGTGGTCAGAAACATGGTAAGATCACTTGCACCATCTATCACTTGTGTTGGAAAGACTAGCAATGAATGGGTTGGCATGTGCGGTAAAAAAAATGTCACCTTGGCATGCGTAACTAGATTTCCTAGGTCACGTAGTGAGCGAAAAAGGGAAAATCTCCAAATCTGAAACAGTTACAATTAATCGACCAGCAACGTTCGCTACGTACGAGAAAGCAGTTACAAAAATTTGTTGGCCTCATTAACTGGATCCGTGAGTACATAAAGCAGTTCACAATGATAACAGCAACGTTAACTACACTACTGTCGCCGCAGAAACTGTTTGTATGGACAGACGAAGCAGAATAGGTGTTTGAAGCGATAAATAGACAGTTCAATACATGCACAACACTAGTGCGATATGACCTAAAGCAACTGCTGTTTTTACAGACTGACGACAGTCAGGAGGGCCTGGGTGCAATACTGTATCAATGCAAAGAGGACAGAGAGAAGCATATAATTGATTTTGCGAGTGCGAAATTAGGTCCCATAGTGCACAGATACAATGTGAATGAAAGGCAGTGTGTGGCAGTGGTATGGGTAATTAAAAAGTACCGTGTCTATGAAGAGTATAGAAGGTTCACATTACGTACAGATAATCGATGCTTGGTCTGGCTAAGTAGCATGAAAGAAGCACATAGCAAGTTGACCCAGTGGGCATTGTATCTACTGGCGTATGACTTCGCTGTAGAGCACCTTCCCCGAGAAGGAAAACGAATTAGCAGATACATTGTCGCGAGCACCGAACCAGGAGGTTGTTGTGTATGACAAAGCAGAGTTGGACGAGATCCTTCTGCCAAATTTGCAAGAATTACTCGAGGTGCAGCTAAATCAAATTGATGCAGGACGAACGGAGATTGTAGTAAGTGAATTTTACAAGGAAGTCGAGGCTGCACAGAAAAATTGAAGGTTTATGCAAGAACAGGTAGAGAATTGTGCAGGTGGACCATGGAGCAATGACGAGTGATGAATGACAGATTAGAAACATGTGCACTGCGAGAAAACATCAAATGGCGGCTATTTCTGCCCATAGAAATGAGAGCAAAAATTTTTGCACATGTACATGCTAGCAACATGGCAGACCACCCAGGTATGGACAAAACCATTCACAATGTGAGAGAGAAGTTTTTCTGGCCTGGCTTGTCACGTGACACACACCAATACTTGAAAGAATGCATGGAATGTCAACAGTTTAAGTCGCAGTGCACAGATGGCATGCAGCAGCAGTAGGCAAATATGCAAAAAAGGAAGTTGGAAACAATTAGTTTGGACCTCATGGGCCCTTAGCCCAGGTCTGCAGGGGGTAAGAGGTTCATTCCCGTTTTGAACGATAGCGGTACACAATTCTCAGGGGGGAAATGGCAAGAGTTATGAAACCAGTGGGGGTTACACCATCTAAAAACAGCTGTCTATCATGAATGGGCCAACCCCACAGAGTTTCGCAACGAAGACCTCAAGATGTAGTTGCGACTTCGGGTGGGTGAAAAACACAATTGCTTGGCCGAACATCTGCCCATTGCCTTGTTCACCCTCCACCAGCAAGTGAATGCTGCCACATGAAGGATACCCACGGACATCCTGTTGGGAAGAATCCTCACACTACCCGGCGAATGCAACTGCCCCAAGAATACAGCATCCAGTAGCATGGATAGCAGTGGTAGGCAGCACAAGAATCACAGGCAAAGGCGGCATGAGCAAAGGGAGCACCAGAGGAGGTACACGGCGAGGTGGGCCCCACCAAATATGAGACCACCATCCGCTTTGCAGGAAGGAGAGCACGTGTATTTGCGAACACAACCGCAGTCAGCTGCCCGGCAGAACTTTTGTGCATACTTGGCAGCAAAATGGAGCAGCCTGCACGTAATTGTATGGAGTGTTGGAGCAACTATGTACATGTACCAGGTGGGGAGGAAGTTGCTGAGAGCACATCGGGATGACATCAGATGCATCGCAGGAGACATCAGGAGGAAAGATGCGCCCGATGCCTCACAGCCCCACGATGGCGAAGAACACATAGAGCTCCAGAAGAGAGCAAATTAGGAGGAAGGTGAGTCAGCATCTCCCTCAAGGGGACACCTACCACTGGTAACAGTCACGCCGATGCCGGACGTCGCAATGTCCACCAGGCACGGGAGCTCAGTGCCACACAACACAGAGCATGGTGCAGCAACAGCAGAGGTAGAGAAACAGGCACAGGCGGCAAACGACAACAAGCCCACAAATATCCGTAGCGCAGAGTGGAGTAGAAGGGCAGGAGAGGAGAAGTTTGGCCCCAATCACATTCGACGGCGTCGCCGATGGTGCATGGAAGGTTTATCTGCACCTTCAAAAGACAGCAGCAGAGGGTGCGGTGAACCCGACGATGCCCAGCACAGTAGGGGCCAGGGGCGCTCGTCCGAAGGTCCTCCCCAACATGTTGGATGCCGCACCACCTACAGGTGACACCGTTTGAACACCATCACAGTAACAGGTGCCTGCAGTTCCAGCAGAACATGCACAAGGAGATGGTCCAACACCCGACGTTGCGATGTACCCGGAAAGGGGTGAAACACAGCATGGCAGAGGAGATGCAATGGAAGAGCAAGAGACCAGGAAAGCAGATCGCTCCCATGGCAACGAGCAAGAAGGGTGCAGCAACGAACAGTAGGAAATGCAACAGGAGCACAGGAGAGAGCACGAGAGTAGCGATGATAGCGGGAATGAGTCAGACCTCTCTTACATCCTGTGTCGGTTGCGGAAGCAGAGACATCCGTCGACAGCATGTACGACCTGCAGGGGTGTTCTGGCACATTGCAGGCCAGCACAGGAGCGGAGGACAGCCAACAGAGATCGGCTGCAGCAGTCATAACCAGCGTGTGGGGGGAGGCATCTAGATGCCCCTATCAGCTAGATCCACGACGGCAGGTGGGTAGGCAGTGTGCATGCTGCCATTGAAGACACCACTGCTACAAGCAGTCTCAAAAAGAGGGGGGAGGGGCCCTTTTATATGAGCTGAGCTCCCAGTGCTTAGACCATTTGCCCTTCATCCACCACATCTACAGCAGAGAGCCACACTCTAAAACACGTGATAGCGCGACAGTGACTAGCGAAAGTGCAAGTGAAGTGCAGTGTGTATGTGTTCTGGGTGTAATGCAATGCAGAATATGACAGTGGCTGTGCGGCTACGTGCACAGGCACTAAGGAATACAGGAAAGATTACCACATACTTTTATTTTCGTAATTATTATTTAAAAAGGGTTATGGTGATGAGAAACACTCTTGTGCAAGGAAAGGGACAACCATAATAGCAGTTTCAAAGCCCTCAACTATTTATTAAAGTGTTATTGCAATGTTTTGGTATTGTTCTTCAGTAGCGTTGAGAACTCGGAGAGGCAGGTCGCATACCATTCGGTACCGTGCCCGGGCGGCATTCACAACTTGCGCCAATCAGTTTCACTGCAATATTTTCATATTTTAACAGGAACCATTTTCGCAAGCCGCTCGGGACACTGCCTCACAACTTCTCCAGGTTTACATCGCCTGGATGAGTCTAAAAAAGCACTAAGTAATGCACGGGCCTTCGTGCCATTTTTCAACTGCATCACCGCTACCGACTGGTAACTGTTTGGTATATATTCATGTAAAGTGTTGCCCTAGAGGCATGCAAGCAATCGCCTTAATAAACGGCACAATGTGAACCGAGTGCTTTTATTTAAGGTAAGCCGCAAGGCGTTTCAGGGACGGGCCCTTCTAATTTCTTGCCAACCCGCAAATGTGTATTGACTTTGTGCTTTTGTTTGCAAGTATTACAGTGTATAGTAGCATAGGTGCGTGAATAGCCTAGGTAATTCACAATGTAGCACATGATAACAGTTCGTTAATCTACAGCACGAGAAGTGATGAAGCACAACTGAAGGATAGCTTCCTTTGGTTGTCGGCCACATGGCCCAGAGTGAAGAAGAGTCTGCTCTACCACTTCAATGGCACTAGGTCTGGATAGTGCCTGGCACCCGGATAATATACCTAATTCCAACAACCTCATCCAGACAAACTCACTCATCAAATTTCTGAATTTAATAATTTTCGCTCTGACCACTGGACCACCATCAACTGGCCTAAGTTCACTCCTTTCTATGGACTTAATACCACTAAAGGCTACATTCCACTTGCAGTGTCCAATAGCATGCCAAAAGGAACGCCATCGGTAAAAATTCGCACTGCGGTAGTGCTCACTACTGCTACCAGGTGGAACACTCAACTGTTTTCAGCAGGAATAATGGCGTCTGCTATACATGATGAAGCAATGATAGTCTTAAACATGTTGTAAACAAGGATGGACAGTTTTCCTTTTCATTTTCGTCTGATTCAGACTCATCAATTGATGATGGGATCAAATCGTGTGAGAATATACTTTCCACCTGCAACTTCTGCATATAACAACGTAACTTGCTCGTTATGCATTGCTGCCATGTTGTTTCGTCTGTTTTTACTGGGACAGTCTGACCTTCAGCACATCGGTAGTTTCAGCCAGAAGCATACTCTCCATCCCAGACGACCCTACACCATTTCTCTGTTACTGATCAGCAGAACCAGTGCCTAAAGGAACACTCATCAGTACAGGTCAACTCTTTCTGTGCCAAGTGGAATGCGGCCTAAGCGGTCCATATACTCCAAACACCTTGCTTATCTATGCTCCATGCGGTTCACCTCATAGTCCACAGAGCTAGTAAGGAGACAAAAGTGGACAATTCCATGTTGTAACGATCTTCTTATTTTGAGGTTTTTTTCAGGGGTGGTGTGTGGGTGGTTGGTGCCTGGATTAATATCATCAGCAGACACACTTTACGAAAAATAATCACCTAGTATAATAAAACAAAAATAATAGTTTTTAAATTATTATTTTGTGATAAACACACTTCATTGAAGAAGTTAATAATCATGTTGTGTTCAACGTTTAATAAAATAGCTTATTTACAAAAAATAAAATTTTAAAGTTTTTTTTTTTTCTTCTATTGCCGGGTAGCATTTTACAGTATGCTTACAGCCTGTATTATTCTTAAGAGGTTCTCGAACGAAGTTTTAAGAGTGGTTTATAAGAACTTAATTGACAAACATCATTTAGTTGCCGAATGCTGTTTTCGGTAATAATTAAATATATAGTTGTGCTATCTGTATCAGCTCTGTCTTTTAAATATTTAAGGCCCACACATAATTGAAAACTTTAATATTAGACTTTACCATTTGACTTTACATTTGCTTTCCGACATGTTTTTTTATGGAACTTGACACACTGGAACTGTCAAAGTAAAAGACAAGCACTCTTGACTTTACGATTTCGAAAAGTTGAAATTTAATTCAAAGTCAAGCAGCCATTTTGCCGAGTATCAAACAGGAGCTACACGGACGTAAATAGTTCGATTATTAAATTTAATAACGCGGTCACTTTACAACTATTGATGTCCACCATCAGCCAAATCGATAGGGGTTTCACCAATGGGTTGGATGCTCAAACTACGGCGGCGGTCAAGTCGTATATCAAGGGTAAAATTCGAACACCAAATATCATACAATTTACTAACGAAGCGATCGTAGCGAAAACGTTTGAGTACACGGATAAAGAGATTCGTTTACAACCCAATAGTGAATTGGGAAAATTGTCAATTTCCGTTCTCGATGAAGACAATGACTGGTTGGTGGCACAAATCATTAATAATTTACAACTCCTATCAAACAAACACTTGTTTTTCAAATGCACGTCTCAGTTTTATAAATCCGATGCTAATTTGATAAACCTTCCTGTCGAGTATTCCCAGCTACAAAATAATTTCGTTTCCGTCGTGCCGAATAACTTAAAGAAAAGTGTAACGTTGGCATCGAATAATGATTTGGTCAAAGTAGTGATCGATAGTTCTACATCGCTAGCGCTCAGCAGAGCTGAGATTCCCGTTCTCGATAAGTTAAAAGTATAACACGTAATTGTTTATGTTCCATCCGGTAACAATTCGTACATTTATTCCTCTCGTAGTTATACTATAGATTCTTCTTTGAAATTCCAAAATTACAATCGAATATCAAATACAACTATCATGGTGAATGACAAAATTGAATATACTGATCGGAATACTAATACATACCAGATTTTTGCACACATTCGATCCGCTTCAGAGCTTTTACTAAGAGAGGCGATGGAATTGATCTACAACATTACCATTTTGTTTCAAATCGAAAGAAATTCAGTATTTCTGATGGACAATCCCAAAATAAAAAGTACATTTCAAATGCGTAATATCAGCACGAAATGTTTGTTCTTTCAAACACACATTATTTTATTATTTGCCGTCCAAAAAAATATGTCTGTTACTAAGCGACGAAACGACGATCAAAGATTCCAGTTTTCTACTCGTCATCCCCCCTTCCCCCTTTTATTCGCAACTCCTTCCACTGATACATTAGTAATTGGTTTTTCCAAATTAATTTTAAACGAGGCAAAAAATTTGGATTTGGATGTAATACGGCTAATATTATATTTTCGTCCGAACCAAATAACTAGGAGCAAAATAGTCAAGAGGAGGTTTTTGAATCCTCGGGGGAAGCTTTTTATTCACCAGTAGATTTGAATTGGCACATAGTAAACAACCACGAATTAATGTTGGTGGATCGCAGGGAAGTTCATGTAATAGCTATCAATAAAATGCGACATTCGTTAAACTCGAATTATGCGTTAGTCAATTACTTTGCGACACTTATGCTTTCTCTAATTTTCATCTTTTTTCGTAATGTTTCCGAACTTTTTATCCGCATTTTGGTGACAAATTTGGCCACATTTAAAAGCCAATGAACCAATTACACGCCCATTTCTGTTATAACAGCTAGACAAGACGATAATTTTCAGGATAATCAACTACATACAAAACTTACTGGTGTTTCGTATAAAATGCGCACCACATCCAATAGTCCCATGTATCAATATATTTGTATAGGAGATCTAAACACATCCCTGTTCTACGACAGAAACAAAAATGAAGCGATTGTCTAAACGATCAGGTCGAATAAAACACTATGATTTGTCATTAGTGAAAACCCTCAAAAATATGTGAATGCCAATAAAAATGATGATTTTATGGCCACTGCATCTTTATACAAATCTTCGATAAACGAACAATTTACATGTAATGCCGAATATATATATATATATATATATATATATATATAGTGCGATTGATGGTCGACATTATGTCGTAAACCTCTAATCCTTTGTTGGTATTCCAGGGATTTCAGCCATTTACGAGGATAAAGATCCGGGAGAAATAACCATTGACAACATGTGTGACAATCACGAGTACTATTTCCATCGACTAGTACTATTCAAAGCAATTATGTCTGATTTGTATTATTTGAGCAAGTACTTGGAAGCCATGCCCGATGGAAAACACACACTAGTGGCGAAGATTATCGATTCATTCATGGGAGATAGCTGTATAGTTTTGAAAAAAAGATTTAGCCAATTTATTTAACAAAAGTAATGGTTTCCAAGTCGTTGAAAATATTCAGAGGAATCTCGTCATAATTTCAAATGCTTCCCCTGAAGTTCTAAACGATTGTTTGCAATTCGAGGATGGTGCAACCACAAAAATTCTAGCACGCCAGAAGAAGACAAATTGGTTTTAGATACCGAACATTGGAAATTTAGTGTTGAAACGTATGTAGATAGAAAATAATTACGAGTTGTTCAAGTTCAATACCTCAAATACCCATAATAATAACCGTGGGGAGGTGGCATACGTGCATTGCGGTGATCAACCAGTTTAATTTACAGCTGAATACAGATTTCGACAAAGAGATACTAAATATTATGATTTACTTTCTACGTGATATTTTGATAGCTTCCTTCAATAACATATTGCGATCTATGGAAATTTATCCAACTGCTTTCTCTAACTAGGTTGTAATTGCCAGCATTACCAACCTGAAGAAATAAAAATTAAATGCATGTTATGACAAAATCCATCATTATGGGAAAATGTTGAATTATTGATACGTATCTAGTTCGAGTAAAATAATTTAAGATATTGAGAGAGGAAATAGTTCAGATAGCATTTACATCAATGGTTTTGATGGTATAAATGATAAAATTATGGTGTACGTGGATTCGACAAGGAACCCCATACTACCTACTGGCGAAAATGTTATTTCTATTTCGCATAAAAGATTTTGCGGTACCGATCGGCTCGCGTGTTTAAAAGGATATACTATTTTAACCACGCAATATATGATCAAAGATCCTTCGAATTGTTATGCAGCTATTAATCTCGACACATCCAACCAAGAGTTGATCAGGGCGGCAGATGTGTGATGTGTCAGATGTGTGTTTGTTACAATTCCTTCAATCCCTTTCCCAATTTTAATATCGTATATGATAGACCATCTATTGTGGTTATACGTTGGGAGTCTGAGGAATATGAACCACCTTTAGGAATTCTTTGGGTAAATATTTGTGCAAAATATAACAATTCTCAGTGTGTGTGTGCGTTTTCAAAATTGAAATACAACAATAAACATATTCGCCCGAAAGTGTATTTTAATTATACAAGAGAAAACTTAAATAGAAAAAGTTAAAAAAAAAAATACTCTTCTATCTATTTAGTACATTCGGTTAAAAAGGGCATTCTCGCATCCCATATAGAGTACATAGGTAATAAAAACTTTTTTTACTACAAAATTTTTATCCATCAATTTGGGAGAAAAATACTTTACGAGCACCCATTACACATCAAATTATACGTGCATGAAAATGACAAAAATGTAAAAGATATTTTAGGTATTACAAAAAACACCTTTCATTTTAAAACCAATTTTTGGGTAAAAGAAAATCGTAATTTTGACCTTTTTGATGAGGTGGTAAGTTGTGTTGTGCTTTAAGGCACTCAATATTTCCGAGATATTAGCAGCTGCTGAAAAAAAGTTAAAATTTTTTCAATTTGATTGAAAATACAAATGTTTTGAAAATTAAAACTACTACTGCTACTTTAAACACTAAAGATGAACGGAAAGAGAAGCTGAAATTGGGAAACGAAAATTTACAAAACGATACCTTCTATTGGCAAATTTTTTAAAAATATATTATTACGCCGACCCTCATGACTATTGTATTTATGCAAATAGTGCATATGGCGACAATTATACAAATAATAATCATATCGATATTTTTTAGCACATATTGCATTCATTTATCTAAGTCATTATTGAAAAAAATAATGAAAACAGATTCCTTTAAATTTTTCTACTTTCTCTCTCTCTCTCTCTCTCTCTCTCTCTCTCTGTATATATAGTGTGGTATTCAGAGTGTTGTAGCAAACTTGTAGTTGGTGTAAGTAAAGAAACACATCAAAGCGCTCCAGATGGCTACGAAAATTAACGTCAACATTATCGCAGAGTCGACCAAAATGACTTATAACAAAGTCGGAAATAAGGATAACGATGAATCAGTTACCCTTTTTATCGATAGGCTGACAAAAAATGTTTTATCGTGCAAAGAAGATGGATATTTCTTTACCTTCATCAAGAAAGGTATGAAAAAAACCATAAAGGTATGTGTAAACACAGTTTGTGAGATTTTCAAATTAGCCAAGGATCGACAATTACATCACACAAAGTACTCACCCAATGAACTCTATGAATTGTTACTTCTACCTATATGGGACGAAGGACAACGGTCGATAAGAAAGTCTCTCAATTTATCTATGATAAATTTTAATAAAAGGATGACATTTGTATAAAAGTCGCCATTACTAATAAAATAACTGATACAATAAATAAATGTATTGTTTTATTGGTGAAAAATTAAGTTATTCCCGAGATTAGTATCGAAACCCCCAGCAAATACAATCCTCTGTCGATCATGTTATTTTTCTAGAGTTCATTGTAGATGTGTAGAGTGTAAAGTCCAAAACTTGATCTGGATTGCGTGCACTAATAGTTTTCATTTGATTTGACAACATCGTATCATCATCATTGCCGCCCATATTGTTCCAATCGATACAAGATCCATTCGAGTTGAATTTGAGGGCCGGTAGGTATTGTAAATGAAATTGCAATAATGTTTTTAAATAGTCATCTTTTACTACTTTAGTAGGATTAATACCCCTAATAGGTGGGTTTAATATGACATCTTTTTTTCGAAAATGCCACTAATTTACCGGTGTCGGCATCATTATCGATAGAACATGGTTGGATGGAATCATGATTCGCTAAATCCACAACTCCTTCGTGTGCGTTCTTCCACATCATCACGAACATGATCGATGTATATTCCATCTTTCGAAAACCCCAAATATTTTGTTTTAACTCCAATTCCAGCTTTGATATATCATCTACGTAATCATAACCTTGTAGGTTTTGCAAGTTGAATGGATCGAATGTGGTCAAGAACACATCAGCGACTGCCGTCGTGATCAATACATCAAGTATGGGCACCCAAGAAAGAGAAACTGCAGCAAATGCTCTAACGGCGAATCCCACCATTTTCAAAGCAGTCGATATCACAGCTATAGTAACAAATTCTATCGTCAAGGCTCTGAATAAATAAATTCCCAACTGACGAATTCAGATCTTTGCACCAGTTTCGATCATTGTGGGTCCTATATGCTTGACTACGGTCTTGAGAACCATATTCAGACCGACCTCACCGAATAATTGCAATAGGAACTCGTTACTATCCAATCCTTGGATGCAAGATATTATAATATCGGCAATTATTTCAGAAATATCTTCTTTATTTGATAAATCATCGGGATATTTGGTCGGAAAACCACCCATTAGATCGAGCATTTGATATTGGACGATTTGACGTTTACCTTTATCTGCATATATTAAGTGGCATGGCGCCGAATTGGCTTGCAGTCCAATTCTAACTGGAGTATCTTTATCGGAAACTATGGATTCGACAGCGCGGGTCAGTATCAAATGCTCCACGAGCTAACCCCCTCCCCCATTCTCTGTGGTCCAAAATAAATGTCTTGGTTTTCTTTTTCTGCGATGCCCATGTCGCTGAGTTTAATGTCTGTATTTATGCAGAACGCCTCGTGATTGACGAAGTTATTCCATTCTGCGACGTAGTTGGGCATTTGTCGGCCCGTTGGTGGTACTCGCGGGCTCTTTATATAGTACTGATCAATTCTATGAGCCAATTCCATGAAACTGTATTCGATAATCTTGTACAAGTAGTTTCC
Source organism: Dryococelus australis (assembly GCA_029891345.1). Taxonomy (NCBI): domain Eukaryota; kingdom Metazoa; phylum Arthropoda; class Insecta; order Phasmatodea; family Phasmatidae; genus Dryococelus; species Dryococelus australis. The sequence continues at coordinate 200,017,624 of CM056993.1, read as the reverse complement.
GATGAAAAAGCCTATCATTTTATTATCTAAATGGTCTGTGCATTCGTCACCCGCCAGAGATAGGATAAAATTATCGCAATAATACGAGTTTAGACGAAAGTGTATTGTTTCATCATCCATCTCTGTCACATACGGCGAAGAATCGACATCGAAACCAGTCCATATCGTGTTTACATGCGGAATAATCGTGCATTCTTTTACGCGCCAATAATAATCTATTCCCAACAGGTAGGCTTCTTAATTAACCAACATACATGCATCGCAGCGTTCGCTCCAATAGTTATTTGATCCGTGATATTTCGATTCGGGGTCTTTGGTTGGAAAACATGCTCCTTGCCACGCAATCACATCTGAATTACCACTCTTGAATATTTTATGGACGTCTCGAGGCGTGCATGTTTTTCCCCGTGGATAATGCAGATTGAATCGATATGCATCGCAGAATTGTTTTCCACCTTTAAGACGAACCTAATAGCAATAATCAAAAAATTCCAAATTTGCTTTTTGTAACTCTACATCTTGACGAATTTCTATGTATACGTGGGAAAATATTTGCGGCACTTGCAGCGAGTGTTTATTATAAGTTAATTTTTTTTTTTTGTCTTTCAGAAGCATTTCTCAAAGCATTTGAATAATCCAAGCTTGTTGGTCCGGTGAATATGGATATCTTATGTTTTTTTTTTAGGTATATACAAGTAAATAACAAAACTGCGATCATTGAGTCAACTTCAAGCTCAGGGTAGTTCGAATATATTTTGGAATCTCAATACGCATTCATTAAATCGTACTATTAATCTCAATCAATCAAATGAAATTAATCGATATTATCCACTCATTTATGTTCATCAAAAACTTAACCTCAATAACTGTTGTAACAGGTCCGTCTACATGGAATTGTCGCCTATTTGTTTAATAAATAACGAACGATGCGGTGCAAACACACCCGCTTGCGAACAGTTGTTGATTGGTAGATTGTGCGAGACTCACGAGTCAGATTCCTGCAACGTCGATTATAATTTATTTTGAAAATTCAACAAAGCGATATTAAGCCCCATCTCAAAGACGAGCATTTCCGTCGGCCGATTTCCCCTGTATCACATTATTGTCGGAGGACCACTGAAAACCTAGGCTAAAACATTCATGAATCTATTCTCCAACAACCACTGTAAATCTATCGATTCGTCGAAATTGACCACTTTATTCGAGTACTCTACATATCCCGAAAATATCGCTAGTACCGATAAACTCTAACTTTTTACCAAACACGTGATCGATCGCGGATTAACGTGGGCTTCTGTTTTGGATCTACCGTGTATCGAGTAGGCTAAACTGAATATGTTTTTCGACCAGGAATATCTAGATTGGACATGGTCAAACAAAATAAATGGATCCATGACATAACGACGTCTTTGCCAAACACAGAAGTCGCTATGGAGAATGGCAAAAAAATAATAAAATGTGTGGTTCCTTTTGCACATTTTCCCATATTTGACATTTTATCAATCCTAAGCTACCTCCCCGCATGCGATATCAACGTCAATGCGCTCGGATATGTGGCAAACATCGAAATTTTCAACTCAAACTTGGTTTACAGTATGGGATTTGGACTCAGGCACGATTTAGGCAACATGGAAAATGTCGAGACGTCCAAACCATCATTAATTCCAAACCACTCCATTAAAACATTGACGGAGGGGCTAAAAATACCAATCGTTAAAAGAAAAATCAACCAATGTTCCGAATACTTCCCAACACTTATGTAATTTCGTAAAAAAAATTAATAAAAAAACATCACATTATATAAAAAAAATTTACTAATTTTTTAAAATTACAATTTTGAGAATGACATGAACTCGTTAAATTTTTCATGTTGGCACAAGTCAAATCTTTATCGTATAAATCAAACTTGACATTACCAGAAGCATCTTTTGTAGTGGTAAATTCCACATTCTTTTTCAACATCAGAAACAGTTGAAGTAGTTGCTTGTTTGCTGTCGGCAAACACTTGTACCGTTCTGTTGACGAATAGGATAGCTGGAGAATATTGTAAATGGCAGCATTACACCCGTTAATCTGCGAGTTGTTTATCGATAAATTGTCGAATTTCATAAAACCGATACTCTTACAATCAGATGCAATGTTTTTCAACACCGCCGTCGATGATTTGCAGCAAAATATATTTGTTGGCGTTTTTTTTCTCGACTAATACTCATTTCTTTCAACTGCATCAGCGGCGATCAACCGATAACCGAGTAGATCAGAGTCATGCAATCGATATAATCTTCTTTCATTGGCATAGGCACAGCTATTCCCTTTTGCGTTGATGTATTGCTCAATTTTAAACCACCGTAGAATCGAAGCTGGGACTCTACAACCACCTCGAAAATGAGACGGTTGTTATGCACGAAATACGCGTTCGTCTTTACTAGTTCGATTTTAGTACACGGACATAGAATGTCGTTATCGTCAACCGCCAACAATATTCTGTACATGTTTGGCGACACACTTACGATAAAGTGTGGGTTATTGAAATATTCCAGCGGATCGGTCAAATGAATCTCGTCACAGTACACGTGCATTTGGACAAAGACCATCTCGGGTTTATTAAATGGTAGAAATACAGGTGCCGAGTCCTTGCTCAAGCGAATACGAAATATGGTTTTGGAATCGTGGTTGAAAATCATCCGGAAAGGACGATGGTGTACGGTCGGAATGTCTTTTTTGGTGTTGATCGCATACCCATCTTTGATGAGTTGCGGATGACTGGTGAAGACCGTTTTTAATTTAAGGAACCTCGCATCGTCACTCTCTGTCTCTAGATGTTCGCCTTCGCCGTCTCGTGATTTACGTTCCGCAATGTCCAGGTAAATATCCACGCTTTGTAATCCGAGCTCGAAAAAATGAACAAGGGGTTTTGTGTTTAGTTTCGTCTTTAAATAGTTTATCGCGGTGAGCAGCTTGGCAGTTTCCCATATTGGAACGTGGATCGTATTTGCACTGTGATGTGCAGTCCGAAACAAATATCCAGAGTCAAAACACGCTCGGAATCGCCGTCCTCCGGTCAATTCAAATGCGGATTTGGTGCAGATACTTCCCGTCACCTCGTCTACAAATGTCTTGAACAGCATACCTTGGAAATGATTCAAGTTGAATATACCTTCAAACACAAGCACCTCGATGAAACCAAACCAACATCGAATATTTGAGCATAGTTTATTCAACTTCACTTTAGGATTCAACTTGTAATTCAAGGGAAATATAGAGTTGAATGTGCTCAAGTGACCGGTGAAAGAATTGTTTTTCATATTCGCAATATCGCATTCGTCCAGCGGCAACCAGTGCCATTTAGAAGTCAGTTTGGAAATCCTTTTTTCGATTCTACACGAATCATTGCTCATGGCCAGGTTCACATCCGAAACTAGGGAGTAAACACGATTGAACGAATCGATGGAGACATTTTTTTCTTTCGAAAAGACACAAGAATTCCAAATAATCTGTGGGTAGCGTGGCTGTGTCAATGTTCTTCGGTGCAGGTCTGACGACGAGGCCAAGAAATCTCCATCGCCGATCTGAGGAGTCAATGGTTTAGGGTTCAAGTTTGAAATATTTGTTCTTTTTTTCGTTTGGTACATATTCTTCATGGAAACGAGCTTGCAACCAATTGCCAGTCACAACAATTTTTCTTCCTGTTCTTCATTTTTGTAGAATGCATACAAGACTAGCCAAATCAACAACATTGATTGGAAGAAAATTAGTTTATTGGAGAAACTATCAATGGGCCAAATATGGCCGACAAATCGTTTTAATACGTACCCGAAAAGTTGATGATCGTAGACAACGTATTTCATCCACTTCAAAAGAGTGTAATGCACACAAATCAAGACCATTTTCAAAGTTTTCGCCTTCAGGATTACGGTGAACAAACTTATACAGTGCTTTACCTATGGGCAAAATCAGTTCGAAACAATGTTCTTTATTTTTTTGGGTGTAACTGTATTTGTTGATGCAAAAGCGATGACTGTGTTTTTTGGCTCACTCGAATGTGCGGCAATTCGCGATTATTCGTCAATATATATGGAACACAACACAAAGGGCCGTTTTCGACGAAATAACCGTGAATTTGGGAATTTGTTGTCGAGTATTCTTCCATGATTAATCTCCTCTTTTTGAATACTTCACCATATAGTATTCCGTCACACATTCGCACAACAATGGCGATGATGAAGATGATGAGGGTGATGATGCCATTATGCGATATTGATGGAGTAATCTCAAATCCAAATCAGATCCTAGCATCACGGGGAATATATTGCAGATACGACGATCCTCCATGGTTATACATGTCGTATAGTTCAAGTTGAAATAATGGCACAAGTCCAAATAAACGTGATTGAAACGAGGACACAATGGAATACCACAGATGCCAATCAGTTTGCATTTGAGAATTGTATTATTGAGACAAGGCTGAAAAGTCACATTATGTTTATGAGCCAAGTATTCTACACAATTGTTGAACTGATTCAAGTAACGGCAAAATAAGAATTTCCCGTGCTTGGTCATAGAAGAACTGAAATATTTTTTATGAGGTGTTGTATTTACACACACACACACACACACACACACACACACACACACAGAGAGAGAGAGAGAGAGAGAGAGAGAGAGAGAGAGAGAGAGAGAGTCGTTTATTTCATGTTCTTTTTTTCAATAGTAAAATAAAAGAAATCTTTTAGATAGAAAGTTTTTCTTTTTTTTTTTCAGAAGTAAAATAAAAAAATCTTTTACTGTATATATACCGACTGTTGTTTGTGTATTATTCGGTGGATGGATTTCAACAGTGCTTTCTTAGTAGGTTCTGATGCGAGTGAACGCCTACAAATCCCAGTCTGCATACATTCGAACATACCACAGGAACCAGAGCAAGTTTCCCAAATTTACTTTTGAATTTACTGCTGATGAAGGTTACGGTGATCCTCACTTGATTATTTACGTACTAATGAAGGGTATACCGAGAAATAACTGTGTTGACGACAAAGTAGATGGATATGTGGATGAAGATGTTAACGTCCGTCGGTCCTACGTCTTCGATGATTATAGTGTATTGGAAACGAGATAGAAGAACTGCGTGAAAATTGCACTCTAGATCTCGAATCTATTGTGCAAAAAAATTGCAACACCATCAAACTCCTTGTTTTTATTCGCAACATAACTAGGTGTTATCCCGTTTCAAAAAAGGATGTCCAATTTACACCAGAAGAAGAAGAAAAGGAGGAAATTGAACAGTCTTATATATTCGAAGTTAGTTACGATTCAGTCCATGAACTATTACCCGGATAATATTTGGGGAAAAGAAAAAAAAAAAAAAAAAAAAAAAAAATGTACTGAAGATTATAACATTCATCCAGTCATAATGTGCACTTTAGTTTGGATTTTTGAAATTCTTTGTGAATCTAATGTAAAATTTTTTTTTTATTACAATAAAAATAATTTAAAGAGTTTGTATATTCGGTACCTACTATATTCACAAATAGACTAGTGCTGAAATTAGAGGATTCAATCAGGATTGGTAATTATTGAACAAAACCAACAACAATTCGTGTTTGTCTTCAGATTTTAAGTCTTGGACAATCAGCATACCTATTTTTATTGGGAAATAAGACAGTGTCGATGCGACTATCAGATTGTGTAGTTTTGTGTGAAATAAACTTGTATTTTTACCACTTCGATAATTAATATTTTATTCAAATATTGTTTCACATCGTAATCATTTATCATATATGCGAACTGATTAAAATAAAATTTTCGCTTCAATCTCAAGTTTGTTTCCGCATCGAGTTCTCGAACACAAGGCATTAGAAAATCCAAACCACTTCGAGTATACATATTTGTTGCAAATAATCTATAGTTGTAATTGTCTCCTAGTTTATTTTTCTTACGGATATGTCTCAACGAATTAATCAAGAGATTCAAGGTGTATAATTGTGTATGTAAAGGTAGTCTTGAGATGCTGACAACGTGATTGTTTTATTGATTTCGTTTTTTGAATATGCGATCATGAATTGTGCGGAAATTGTTGTGAGTGGTTTTTGTTTTTTTTTTTCCAATTTTTTAAATACAATGTGATTCTGTAAAATTTTTTGTTCTTTCATGAGTTGGTGGAACTTTAGAGAATTTTGGTAAAACATAGTCCCAGTTGTCGGTTTTTAAAGCAACAAAAGTTATCGATGGTGCATTTTTTTGCAAGTTGAAAAATACATACAGGAGTGAATTTTCAATGTTCATGACTAGAATGGTTGGCTTATGAAAAACGAAAATTCGTGTGGCACTTGACTTTGTTGTGGGATACGATTTCATAACGGTTGAATTGAGATTTTTCAGTCAAAGCTGATAAATCCCATCGGCCATTGATATCCTGGAAAAATCCTTCATCCAGCTATACTATATCATTGTAGACAACGTCGCAATCGAGATATACGCCGGGAGTGTATCGGAACTAAAATGTTTCGAGAGAGTATTGAGGAATTAATGCCCGATACTTATCAACGAGATTATCATTCAAAGATATCGGGTAGGCGATATTTCCAGGTCTTGAATAAATACTCCTGTATTTTTTGGATTGAGCATTTGTGATGTTAGATGATTGTTTCCATCGAGACATGTCAACACACGTCTGTTGAGATGTTCTTCGTCAAATTGTTCAATGCGATTTTTGTGGTAATATTGAGACAAATTTTCCCAATGTAGGTAATCAAGTTCTTGAGAATTTAACGTGTAAATAATTTCACCCCTGTAGGAAATTTTTTGGTTTTAAATGGCCGTATGCCACAAAATGCAAAATGGGATCTCTTAATATTGGGTAAAACAGTATTGACTAAATTATCGAATTCACAGTGCACGAATATAGGCCTTACATCCACGATTTCAGGCGATTTATCAATGGGTGGATAATTGGAGTCTTCTGTAGGAACATGGTAGGGAAATACCAGGGACAATAAGGTTCTTGCTGTAGTCACAAAAGCATAGCTAGGAATTCTTAGAAACTCTAAATCAATCAATATGTTTATCTCTTCTACTTTGAAAGCATAACCAATTAAAGGTTTGTATGACATTTTTTCTTGACGATATGTGTTTCGCTAACCTATAAAGAAGATTGTGAATCTGAAACTTTAACCATTCCATTCGGTAATCGACCGTTATTGTTGAGCAGGTAATCGTGCTCAAAAGTGATGGGGATGTAACGTGAATCGTATGAGTAACATTCAACGGCGCCTTTCCAGTTTCGTGAGCCGACCATATCGCTGAGAATCCGTTCGCCAGACAAGGCATCAATTTTGCAAGGATCTGTTTTTTTTTTTTTTTTTTTTTTTTTTTTAAATATCTATGAATAAGGATTTAAATTTCGCGTCTAGATAATCAAGTCTGATCTGTACGAAATCGATGAAATCATCACGTGCAGCCTCGAAATACGTTGGTATTGTGCATAAAGGTCCGCCATTAGCAAAGGATTTAAACTGGTGCGAGGAATCACATTCGCAGGTAATTTCCTCAAACGAGTTCCATTGTGTCGGATCTTTGGCGTTTGTAGCCTTTGAATTGAACGGACAACCGGAAAATATTGTGCAATCGGCGTACAAATTTGCAGAAATGAAAATTTTTTGATATTGACAACCCCAAATCCACAAGTACCTGTCGTTACCATCCGAGGTAAGCTTCCATTGTCCGCCGTTCTTGGCCGTGCAAGTTCGTCGGCCTCTATCTTCCAAATACATGCAATACCCCGTGCCAGGCTCTTTGTCCCGGGGAATTATTTGAATAAGACTGGTTTTGTGATCTATGAAAGTGACGTCGGTATCAAAATGATGGCACTTGGATCTACGGTCTTTAGAGTTTAAGCAAGCACTGACTGATTTAGAATCCCATTGAATCAAATTATGACTCGTTCATTCATCATTTTTATTTTATAATTTCAATGTATCGAAAATCAGTAATCTAAAATTTGAGTAATGTCGTTTGAACTTTGTCGAGACTGAAGGTAACACTTTCAAACAAACAATTTATTACTAGAATAAAAATTACAATCACCAAAAAGCGTAATTTTCTACTTAAACAAATTGAAGCAGTTGATCAAAAAATCACTGAAAAAATACATCTTATTCATTGGATGTATACTTGCAATTATAATCCTACAAAAAAAAACTACCCACCTTCAAAAAAATAATTTGATTTCAAAAATATAAAAAACAAAAGAACTCTTGAATAGTCTTTGTATAAGGAATATTGGACAAGTTGTGTACAATGACCAGGGAGTAAGGGGAAACATTTGTTTAGTTCCACGAAACATTATTAGATGTTAGCACAATATAGTATATAATATATAGTATATATTATATATAGTAAATAGTTTAAATTATATATTGTATATAGTATAGTGTATATATATAGTATATAGTATGAATAATATAGTATATAGTTAATATATTATATATTTTATAGTATATAGTATATAGTATACTTATTCCTGATTCCTCTTCTGCCTTAGGAGGAGGGTTGATGTGTGTCTGTCCATCTCTCACCATCTACTGAAGTCTTTTTTCCAGATATTGCTACCATATAGGCTAAACTGGAAGAAGGGTAAGGGAGGGGAAGTGAAATGCAGCAACATAACTAGTTGTTGAAATTAGGAGTGGGGGAATCAACAACCAGAGCACAGCATTTCCCCTTCCCTCTCTCCACACCCTTTCAATTTGAGTATATGGCCAGGAAATCTGGAAAAAAATACACCAGTCGATGGTGAGAGATGGACAGACACATCAAACTTCCTCCTAGAGCAGAAGAGGAGCAAGGAATAAGTATAATATATACTATATAGTATATATATTATATAGTACATAGCGTATATATAGTAAATAGTAAATAATATATAGTATATTTATAGTATATAGTATATATATATTATATAGTACATAGTATACCTATTCCTGATTCCTCTTCTGCTCTAGGAGGAAGGTTGATGTGTCTCTGTCCATCTCTCTCCATGGACTGAAGTCATTTTTCCAGATATCGCTGCAATATAGGCTAAACTAGAAGGGTATGAAGGGAGAGGAAGTAAAATGCAGCAACATGACTGGTTGTTGAAATTAGGAGTGGGGGGAATCAACAACCAATCAGAGTACACCATTTCCCCTCCTCTCTCTTCATTCCTTTCAGTTTGCCTATATAGCCAAGAAATCTGGAAAAAATACATCAGTCGACGGCGAGAGATGGACACATCAACAGAGACACATCAACCTTCCTCCTAGAGCAGAAGAGGAGCAAGGAATAAGTATAATGTATATACTATATAGAATAAGTATAATATATTCTATATAGAATAAGTATAATATATGCTATATAGTACATACTGTATATTTTATACTATATACTATAAAGTATATATTACATAGTATATACCATTATATATAAATATAAATATATAATGACAATAAATTAGACAGTGAGCATAGACTCACTTTCCTTAAACCCTATTTACTTTAAGTCCGCTTTTCAACCGCCGTTTAAGTACATAATTTCAAATTGAGTGATTATTATGTCGCGTTCGTCGAGGAATTTGAAAACAACAAAGTTTTTGTTCTCATCAACATGTTGGGTAAAATCAATGTTTCGAGGGTAGATATGAAACAGTTATTACAAAATCATCAAAATCATATTCCTGCCTTCAACAAAATTTATATTCTGGAATCAATTCGATTCATAGCATTCCTCACGGAAAAACATGGCCGTTTTGATCAATTGACTGGTGTGTACCGTTTGAATGAGGACAAATTACATGCAAACATGTTCCATCGATCGGAATGCTCTCTCGTGCCAATTTGTCTTCTCACCGATGGCCTGTTGTACTTCTAAAAGGACAAGATCGTCAAAGCAAAGAGTGAAAAAACAATCGATTTGAAGTTTGATGGGCAAACTTTTTCAAAGTATTTAAAGAGTAAAAAAAATCCCTAAACTAAAGCTCAAACAGGTAATGTCGTTGGCCGACATGACTGTGAAATATCTCGGTTGATATGCAGTGTATAAACACCTCGTACCAAAGGTTTTGGAAACTGAAGATGGACATATCTTTGAAGAGATGTTTCTCGATTATTCCATCATAATTGACGAGAGTAAATTAAACAAAATTCTTCCCGATATAAGCAAACTTGCGCCGTGCGAAGACATTGTGGTTGATTCGCTTTTTATTTTGGAATTCAAGGTATGTTATGATAGTGGCGAAATTTTATTCTGTGAATTTCGCAAAAAAAACAAGTGCCAATCCAGCAAGTGTAATTGAAAAGATTATATTGAATAACTAAGACATGTATCATAACCGAATGCTATTTTTAAAATTTCACAAGAATTTTGGTACCCCTAAATTTATAAGTCTGGGAATTATTTTTACGGGTTTTATTATTTTACCCTTGAAATACGTTATAAAAGTGATTGTCCAAATGAATAAAATAGAAACTGATGTTGTTTGTTTTGTAAAGGTAATACAACATTATCACAAACAATACTTGTCCACAAATGTTGATTATAGCAACGATCTCGTAATGAAAACGTTTGAAACTAACAACATGATTTTACCTCAATACGACTGGCTACAAGACACTGGGCAGTTTGGTAAATTGACTGAACTTTTGGAGAAACTGATTATTAGTACAATAAACGAACGTTCAAAGTACTATAGTTCAGCAGATGTCTGGAATTGCGTGAAATTTGCCATAAATACCAATCACAGCAAGTTACCGATGCCATCGACAGACTATACTCGGCCGTGGGGTACAAACTGGTATCAATTTTCAATTTCTTTTCCTTGGTTTCTCATCTTATCAAGTTTTACCCACGCATTTTTATTTGACGAAATTGATGAAACTTTACCAAATCAACTGGTTAGTGTAATTAAAAATTATTTACCCGCACCTACAATAAGTATAGGTTAGCCTAGATCGGGACCAAACACAGTTATGATGGTGGTGCCATTCATTGGAGCCCACGTTTTAATGGGTAATTAAAAAAATTAAATCGACACTGAAGCGATACAACACATGTTATCGCAATTGAAATTCCAAGTGTTTACTTCGAACGAAGGTTTATATCCCGATGGAGGATACGTGTTTCACGAAACTCTCCGAGCCTACAGTTATATATATTCTTCGGCTCGGGATTTCTTCGCTCTGCAAGAATTTTCGAATATAGATTCAAAGGCAGTGACTGATAAAGTGAAACGAATGTTGGAGAATCCGACAATCCCATTACATTTCGGTACCATGTTTACGAGGACGCAGAGTTTGGTATCTCCAGATAGAGGTGATTATGGTTTCTTTGTGATTGATCCGATAAAAGCAGTGATTGCTAAGGCGGAAAAGTGGATGTCGCAATTAAATAGTCAATGCTCCAAACGCTGTTTTTACGAATCCGACCAAAGGTATAATAAATGGGGCCAATTTTGGGTCATGGCTCGCATATTTATGTATGCAAATTCCATTACGAAAATTCGCGGAGTGTTTCATTAGCGTAAACAATAAATTGGTGTCTATGCCGACCACAACAGAAACCATGACAACGTTCATGCCACATAGTGCCTTTACGTGCATTGCACATTTGGATTCAGTCATAGTATGTGTAATGCTTGGACGATGAACAATTTCCAACTAAAAGTGATCGAATTAATTTTAGTGAACGAAACAGGCTACACCATCGCTTATAAAGTACAGTCTACTTCGCAGACTAATCGCGACCCCATAAAAGTTTCAGTAAATTTGGGTAAATGCATCACATCTTCCAACCGTTCGTTCAATGGGATGCCGAAGTACCATTTTGATCAAAACTGTTCGTTTGTGCGTGCGGGTACTCCGGAATTGACCAAAGCAGTTCGAACGGAAGATAACGAAAGTTTCGTTTCATTGCAGTGCACACAAAGTATTACCAATGTGGCTGCATTCAACACGGTTCACAATAATTCCGATAACGTACAAAACATCTCGGAGAATTTAATCGAAAGCTATTATTACACTCTGTATTTCTAAAACGATAAATTATTTCTCGAGGACGTGAATACAATCAAAGTATCGATCGGTGTGAAATCCGTCACTCCTTTATCCATTTTGAAATTTGATGGCACGATAATTAGGCGAAAATATGGCACTAGTGCGAAAATCGTAAACGGAATGTATTCAGAGGGAAAATATTTTACTTCCGCTTCGTACATGACGCTAAATGCGAAATTTATAAATGTCAAAATTAATCCACTGATAAAATAAGACAATGGATGTAACGATGCTTCAGTACGAAATTGCTTGTTTACCTAGACAACTTTCACGAGATGTACTCAGTACGAACCTTGTTCAAAATTTCTACTCGATATGTAAATTGGCCTTTATCGCAAAGAACCTTTATCTGGTCAACAAAATAGACAATGAATATGTTGATGTACGATACTATGATAATAACTTGGCTGAAATTTCACTGAAAACCATTAAAGCATTTACTTTATTGGCGGTATGAGTACATTCTTAATCAAATCGTTTGGTTACAATTTCAAGTACAAAGAAAATCATATTACACCTATTATTTGAATGAAAGGTTTCTTTTTTCACCCGAACAAATAAAAAAAAAAAATTCATACACGTTTCACATGCCAGTCGCTAGTACTTTTCAATACTTGGATTTATGTAAATTTTATAGATTTCTCTTTCCCATCATTTTTACGATGCATCAATTGAACAGTAATGATAATCAATTAATGATGGATTCGAAGGTGATGACGGATTTACTACAGTAATCCCGTACATAATGATATATAAGAAGATGAATAATAAAAACCAAATATATATGTGGATGGATATTGGCAGCATTTTTATTTTAGGGGTTCTGACCTTTGTGATTCGGAAATTTAAAGATAAACTCAAAACCTCCATGACTACGCATTTCGATACTAGTAGCGAATCGTTAAAAACAACTACCCCCTTCGGGAACTGCTAAGACAACACAGAGTTAAATCGGCGAAAGTAAAATGTACAGTAATAAATAAGTATGGGGTTCTTGTCGTTTTGGGGTGATGCTGACTACAATAAACATATATTATTGTATTTTATTTCGATATTTGTATACGAACATGTAATCAAAACATTGTATAAGATGCGTATATTATCAACTACACGTGAATTGTGAAAACAAAAGAAAGTAAATAAATGAGAAAAGTAAGGAAATAGAAAAAAATGTGTTACCATCTTTCTGGTGTTGTTAGCTGTGACGATATTCGCGTACATATTTTTTGTAAACCACTTGGAAACGATACACGAAGATGTGGACCTTAGGAGAGCAATGAACAACTTGCATACCTGTTTCCCTCGACCAAAATCACCTTTGCCGAAACATTTACCAACGTCTCTACCGTGCGAAACCACACTCAAAATAGACGAATATACGTGTAATTTGTATTTTTACAAGAATGGTGTGGTGTTTGACAACTTGGAAATACAGATGCTGGAAAAAACAACCCAACTTGAATAAATTTTCTAACGTTTCCTTTTACCAAATCGAAATTTATGCTATAAAACAATAACTATTATATATATATATATATATATATATATATATATATATATATATATATAAAGGGGGGGTTATGTAAGAATATTTTTTTTGTAAATAATCAATAATGTTTTCTTTAAATCAATTGTTAATCCCGTAATGTAATAATAGTAAACAGCTAGTAATATGTACATTGGTAGTAATACTAATCATCAACATACTCTTGTTTATAGCAAGTATTAAAACTTGCGTGGAACCAATCACCGGGTAGTTGATTATTTTTAATTGTATCTTGGCAATCTATCTTAGCGTCGTCGCCGTAAAACTTCCCAAACCTCTAACTTGAGAGTTATAAAAAAATAAGTATAACCACATAACAATGTTGAAGGCTCTCGTTAAATTCGCCGGTAATGTCAACAAGGCGGGTGAATGTCAAATGATTCGACGTTCACTAGTCCCGAATTTACCAGACGATTCAGTTTTCAAAAATATTTTTAACAATCAATCTTTGTATGGCTTGAAAATGATGGTAAAAAAAAAAAAAAAAAAAAAAAAAATTGGCTACACCACGATTGGTGAACTTATGAGCAAGATCAAAAAAGGTGAGTTTGACGCCACTTTCAGTCAAATCGATTCGAGCATCCGTCTCAACGACAAAATGTGTAAAGTTTTACTGTACGAAAAAAAAAAAAAAATTCTGTGTTATGTGCTGCATAAAATTCTGCCCGGATCCAAAAAACTAAACTCGTTTAATCCAGCACTGAATAAAGCCACTAATTCTAACAATGTAAAACTATTCATGACCGATCTCAAGCTCGCGAAAGTAAAAAAAAAAAAAAATATTTTTTCACAGAGGACAAAACTTGTCGGTTACAACGTTCTTGGTTGAGTATCAAGATGATGCATGTAGAAAAACTAAAGACTATTTTATTCGAAAGAAGCAGAGTTACGATGAGACCCTATTGGACCAATTCCTCGACAATGACAAGAGGGAATTGTTACACTATTTGAAAAATGTCGACCAGACATGCAATAGATACAGTACAGACTTGAAAAAAGTCAACGAGTTGTACACTTTTAATTTAAAATCAAAGTTACTCTCATATTACGAGCAGCTCGAAATTTACGAAAGTGTTCAAAGACCAATTTCTTTGGCACTATGATTAAACGATGTTTGGTGTTCGTTGCGAATGGAGATTGTGAAAATTTTTAAACATTTTAATATTTTTTCCACATTCTTTTGTAAACGAGTAAAAGGATATTCTTTACGCCTTGTTGCACTGAAAAAAAAAAATATTTTTCTTTTAATTACAAAAAAATGTTTTGAAAAGAGACGAGAGCGCCTATTTGTTGCGCATTGAATGTTTTACTTTTGTAAGAGAATAACAATATTGGGGCATATAAAACTGGGAGATTTGTATGATTTGGTACCTCTAGAGGAAAAAACTCACAAGTATTCGGTGCGCAATGATCCACGCAAAACCTTTATCACTGCTTCGACATGTGTTTCAAACACCTTTTATAAATTTTAGTCAAAGAAAATGGTCTCTTACATCGTGATTCGTCCAAGTTTTCCATCGGACTATACACACTGACTTCCGAACCTATGACGATCCCGTAGCTGTCATCGAGGAAAAATAAGGAAAAAAAAAATCATTCGAGAAGCTATTGATTTGGGAGTTAAACTACATACAAAAATCGAAAATTACTACAAATCAAACGAACAAAAACTACCCGATGCAATAGACGATACATTTACCCAATTTTTAGATTTCGACCGCGATGTTAGACAAGCTAATGGCTGGACACCTTATGCATCGGAGCTCAGAGTACGAGATGTTGATTTTGCTCTTTGTGGAACCATCGACATGCTTTTCAAGTCCAATCAGGGTGATTTGGTGATGGTAGATTGGAAACATTCGCCCACGAATTTCAAAGAGTATCGCAACGATTATGGACTGGAACCTCTATGTAACGTATTAGCATCACAACTAAACAAGTACTCGTTGCAGCAAAACATTTATCGTTATATATTTAACAAGGAAACAATTTATATTCGACCACGTGAAGACGTAAAATCACCGAAATATATATACTGCAAATGCACGCAAACCTGTCGAATTACAAGTTACTGTCGGTAATTGATTTTAATGACAATGTGATTGAGAAATATTTAATTTACACGATAGATAATCAATAAAAATTGTTTGGTTTTTACTTCTTGTCATCTTGAAATTTGTTGTATTCTTCTTCATTCATTATTCTTGTACAAGCAATTTATTTGTTGAAATGATCCAAGTTTGGTCTGAAGAAAATTCGGTCGTTTGTCAGGATGCTGTTCCGACACAATTTGTAGATGGTTTCGAGACGCAAAGTCAACATTGCCGATTCGTTTGCATTTTCGAGTACTTTTAGCGCCGCTTCATACGAAATTTTTTGCCTCGCGTAATTTTCCTTTGGTATCTGTACGAGTAGATTGATTGAGGATCGCGAAAGAGAATGGTTCGTCTTTAAAGTTTCGAAAAGTGAGATATTGTGGTAGAAAAATATTATCAAACACCCTACGTTGGTATTCTTCATCCCAGTTCTTAAGATGGTGATTCTTAAACAATTGCAGGAGACCGATTAATGCGCACACGACATTCTTCCTCCGAGAGCAAGCTGATAAAGTAAAATGCATGGGTTCAGTCGAGAATTGTAGGATTTATTGATTTTTTTGTAATTGGTTGCAGCTACACTTAAAACATTATTTTTCATTTGAACACCTTCTTCGAGACCGGTTCGTAGGGTAATTGCCACACTTCTCAAATGGGGTGGAATTGCCAGGTTTTGCAAAACTATGTCGTCGATTTCGTCCAGAAATGTCACGAATCGTTGGTTCTGGTTCTCGATGGTCATCTTGAAAAAATTGTTTAATTTGCGTTCGGTACCACCGATGGTGGGCGAGGATAACTGCCCGATGTTGAGTTGGTAAATAAAATTATCATTGAAGTATGCGACGATCTAAGAATCGCGATCGAATCTTATCAAAAAGCCAATGCATACCTTACATAATTTACCCTTCCGGGAAAAAAAAGTGTGAAGATCAATAATTTTGTAAAAGTGAATAGTTGTAAATTAATTTTTTTCCGGGTACTGTCTCACTGCCTCGAGCCAACTGGGAACCAATTCAAAAGATTTTGAAAATTGAAGGTATGGTTTAAAAACTTGCATTTTATTTCTCGCAACGATAAAGTCAATTAAATAGCCATCTTCCACCTTCTCGAGCAAATTCGCAACATCTTTACATTTTCGCATATATTTTTTGGTTTCAAATTTTTTGTATTTTATAAACCCTTTGCATAAAATCGAAGAAAATTTCTTCTTGGTATCGATGATTTCCGTATAATCCATCAAGAAAACACCTTCGAAAAACGTCGCCAAACATAACTTTGATTCTACAGCATATTTCCTATATTCTAATTCTAGTGTAGGTTTAATGGAAACTATACTTTGTTCGAAAGGAACTTCACCGAAATTAATTCCCCCCCCCCCCCCCCGTGAATCAACATTATTACACTTCGATGCAGTAATTTGCCGTTTTTAAGATATATATATTTTTTTTTTCAATGGCCGGTCGTAGTTGTTTATTCCTATCACGTTGTGCGGATAAAATCAATTCGTTCGTATCCGGCAATATTTTAAACCTTAACTGTAGTGATGGGTATTCGGGAAAATGACAGGGAACGGGAAGGACATCGAGGGTTGGATTTTCACAACTGCCGCCGGTGTCTACATTGAAAACTTTATCGGCGACATCTATCGCATTCGTAATACAATGTAATGGCAGTGTCCAAGTATGCAATAACTTTGAAATCAACTCAATGTATTCATCAATGTTTCTATTCGACTTGCTTCTACACATCCAGTTCTTCTTGTAGTGAGAATAAACAAATTTTTTGAACTCGAGAGTGTACATTTTGTTATGTTCCCTGGGAGGGAATATACCTTATATATATATATATATATATATATATATATATATATATATATATATATATATATATATATATATATATGCATGGTTTCAAACCCAATATTTTTATTTTTATTTTATGTGTTTGCATTTGGTAACTGTAACATTTTTTTTTCGTATCAAGAGAAACATAAATGAAAAAAACAGACTACAACAAACCATGATAAATAAAAACGAATGTGTAAAGAAAAATAAAAGGAGAAAGCACGCTGCCAAAAATTACGACGCAGTTTCCCAATAATCACAGACTATTAATTCGCAGTTGCTAGTAAAAATATTAAAACCTTTGTCTTGTTCAAACAAATTTTTAAAGTAATGATATGTGCAAAATTTGCAAAATTCCTTAATTCCCACTACAACACAATACACGTCGGGAGAATCTACAAAAAATTCGGCAACTTTGTGAGTATCGGGATGCCATTCGCGGTTTATTACGCTGATGAACCAATGTCGTAGAAAGTCCCTGTTTAGAAAATTTACCTGGCGGCGTTTCAACAACAGATATTCAGTATTATGTTGGTCGCTATCGTAAAATCTAGATTCGGTGGAGTTAATTTTGGCTTGGTCTTGCAAAATGATTCCCAGTCGTCCAAAGCATTACTAACAGCAAAATCGAAATATTTTTCATATATATCTTTCATGATGGAAAAAACAACGATGAATGATCTTGTCATTGTTTTTTTTTCAACAAGTCTTTTTTTTAATTAGTTACGCAAGACGTCCACTGAGGTATCATTAAAAAAAAGAAATCACGATCACTGCAAGTATATATACTATGACATCAGCCAAGACAAATCACTCGCTTTCGAGCCAGCACTTTATCAGCATACAACATGTTTTATAATCTGCAAGGCTTCCGTGATAACAATGGCGAATATGTGCTGAAGGAACTGACAGTCACCAACATTGATGTTTTCATCGAAAGGCGGTACTTCAAATCTCCGTATCCATGGAAAGCATTGAATGATGTAAGTAAAAACTATTGACTGCAGGAAATTATTCACCAATTGGAGTGGCAAGATGGCGAAATTCCCTACGATGAAATTGAAAGGGAAGTATTTCAAGTGATCAGAAACCATTACAACAAATATATATTTGTTGTATATATTAGCCAATGTATTCACATCAAATACATTGGCTAAAGAAGTTGTGCAAATTCGATCACTATATCGAAGTTGTGGATTTGAAAGAAACTTACAAATGCCCATCATTTAAGACTCTGGTATCTATACATGGGAATGCAGGCCATTACGATTGTTGGAGACATATTCGTGGATTTATGTGTGCAGATAGAAATTCGAAATGATTGTGTTTGTGGTTCCGCGATAATGTAGTGGCAAAATGGGCAGATTTCCAAAAACAGCAACAAAATTGAAATAAAGTGTATCAAAGACTTTACATTCAGTGTTGGGTGCGTGTTCACAACAGAATAGATAGTTCGACTGAATTGCTGTAGGTAAAATCTCCGCATCTGTGGGCCAACTGAAGAAATTTCTCATGAATTGGAGTCGAAAGATGGAGAAATTACTTGATGATGGCTGACAAAAAAATCACATTGTCTAACTGTATTATACGTTTTACAAATGTATTTTTTGGAAATAATTTTTTTTTTCATTTACTCGAGGTGTAGTAATTGGTTACATAAATTTCACACAACTATTAAAACAAAACCTGATATAACTCGTATGTTTGTCAAATTATCAGCGTAGGCCAACATCAGTTCCAAAACTGTAAAAATAACACTTAGGCCTATCAAATAAAAATTTTTTTGTTTCCATTCTCTTACCCCTTTATGGCATAATTGTCGTATTATGGTAATGGCATACTAGTTAGAATTCAACAACAGTTTTTAATAAAAAATATATAAAAGTTGAATTTTGAAAGGGTACAAATTATGGGGTACCAGATAAAAGTCAATTATTTATATATTTTTGTGTATATATAAGCTGTTGGGCTTTTCATAAAACCATTACAACTACAACATCGTTGGACAGGAGATCTTTCCGGTTGTCGAATTACCAAAAAAAAAAAAATTGATTGTAGGATTTAAGTGGTATTATGTAAACGGCTTAAAAAATTAAACTTTAAAAAAATAAATCATGGGAAATAATGCAAGTAGTTTGGAAAAGAGCTGGATTCGCTATTCTAACGAATCTGAGCTCATGAAATATTACGTCCAGAATACAGAACTTTATAATAAAAAATTTATTGAATTTAGGGAAATGGCAAAACAATTAAATATCAGATGATATTCCTGTAAAAGAAAACAACTTATAGAGAGGATTGACAAAGTTGAAACTAACCATCCGGATGTAAAAACAATAACTTATCAAAAAAACTGATATTTAAGCATTAACTAAAAAAAAACAAAAAAAAGCTATTGGAAAATTACTAAATATTATAATCTAAACGGCCATACTTTGGTGGAACAAATAGTTATTAATAAATGTATTTCAGGAAAAACATTCCAAAGAATTTAGAAGACTTGAAAGTTTCAGAATTGAAGGAAATTGGTAAAGAATTAAGAATTAAAGGTTATTCATACATGAATAAAAATAAAAGCATCAAAAAAATAAATTGATTCCACTCATACAAAGTGAAATGGAGCAATTGAAGAAAATTCAAGAATTTTACTTTCATACAAATCATTTTGAAATATCTGTATTCTAAAATCGTTGTCAAATACCTACTTACAAAAAGCCCTTGTTTTTATAAGGAATTAAACATGATTTCATAAAACCATTTCAACTGAAATGTTGTTGATTAGAAGGACACTTCAGTTGTAGAAAAATAAGAATTTTGACTTTTGGATTTTTGTGGTCGTCGATAATAACAGCAATGAGGAATTACGGTTCAAGGGGGAAGATATAGCTTCATTTATCGCATATAAAAAACCACCTAATGCAATTTTAAATTTGGTCAAACCAAAAAGAAAAAAAACATGGGCAGATGTGAAGGGATTGGCCCTCACCCGTGATATCCCCTCTAATTGGCAACAACATACGATGTTCATCATCGAGAACAAATGAACAAGTTTACATCAGCGTAATTGTGAATTGTTTCAAACATCTGAACTACAAGTTTCAATATACAATTAATAATTAGAGAATAAATTTGTACTTTTTGGATTACAAAATTGCAGTCGAATGCGACGAATATAATCACAAATACAGAAACATTAAATATGAAATCGAACGACAAAAACACACCGAGAAAGAAAAAGCTAAATTGCACATTTATCAGATTCGATCTGGATGCTGAGAATTTCAGTGTGCATTATGTTATAAACACTACCATTCAATTGATAGAATAAAGAAATTTCAATTTATATAATGTTGCCAATAGTATCATTCGAATGATTGAACAAAAATAAATAAATAAAAAAAAACCTTAGTTCATTACATAGTTGTATCAAATAATATATATATATATATATTTTAAACAATTTATCAATATATAAGCAGCAATCATTGCATCTACAATGACATTGGATAGGCGATCATTTTAGATTCCGAATTTCGAAAACTTTGACTTTTGGATTTTTACACTAATAGACCCTCTGACAAAACGGACCTTCTTTTTAAATTCAATATTTGATCTGGAAAATTTGTACAATAGATATATTCAATATGGGTGTCCACAAAAAACCCTCTTTTTAAAATTAGATTTTTTTATTTACAATATAAAGATTATCTGACTCCCCTTGACGCCCCAATTAACACCTCACTATGATCCAACATCACATGATACTTTAAAGGAAGTATTTTTGACATCCGCTCCAACTAACACCATCACTCCAAAATAGTGCTCTTTCCAAAATTCAATTTGGATGTGCAAGAAAAGTTTCTCCCATTAAAATTCAATTTTTATACTAACCAATATCGAAGAGGGCAGAATAGAAGAATTTATGGATAGATTTAACAATGAACCCAAACTCACTTCCCTACATTAATCATGTAATGATTTTATTTCAAAAATGTCTTGATTTACCATATGACCCTTTAACGAAATTCCTTCAGATTTTAAACAATCCCAATGTTCAGGAAGCAATCAAAATAACTTTTTGCAATAATGTTAAAGGCATGTTTGCGTAAATTGTAAAATAGAAAGATGAAGATGAATGGTAATGATGATGCTGGCGAATCTCACCACGAATAGAGAATATAAATAAGCCGCTTTAAAAAAAAAAGAGAGAAATCACCCAATGTTGACAATCACTTGCTAAATTTATGAAAACCAATTTCCATATATCAGTCTCGGCCTAATATCGACGACGTAACCCTGTACGAGTTTTATGACGAATCCGGTTTGAAATCTTCTGTCTTGTGGAATGAGGCCAAAACAAAATTTATGGAAATTTTCAACAACTCTTATCGTCCAACAAGAGATTAAAAAATCTATCCCAAACATTGCATTGATCAACAGTGAACTTAGAGGATTTTTATATTAAAAAAAAAAAAAAAGGGGGAGGGGGGGTTCAATACCCTCCTTCGAGCTTTGGCAAAAAAAAGGTAATGCAAAAAAAAATAAAAAAATTGTTTGCTTTGCCAAGTACGTATACATCGTCGGTGTAGAAACAATTTGTCTCACACCATGGCGCTCATCGTTCCTGCACGGTTCAAACATCAGTTGGTCCACGGTAGTGAAGAAGCGGCTGGGCATGACTTGAAGGCGAATCACTACATTGAAATTCAACCAGGCCAAGTGGCCAATGTCGATGTCGGCCTGGCGTGTAAAATACCCAAAGGCTATTTCGGATTTGTTACGAGTCGTTCGGGGCTGGCATTCAGCCATCGAATATATGCCTATAATGGAATTATAGATTCAGACTACAGAGCAGATATCATTGTGCAGCTGGAAAATCGAGGAAATTCGAAATTAAAATCCAAGAAAGGATCTCGTATAGCTCAACTACTCACAATGCCACACATGGTAGTATCGATTGTACCAACAGATGAAAATGATGATGAATTTTACAATACATGGCAAGGCACCTCGGTATTTGGATCTTCATCACCACAACTGCCATCATTACCATCACCTACACCGACACAAACCATCAAAGTGAATCCTCTGGCCCATCGAGAAGAACCCATCTAGATGTCATTTACCTTTCCCGAGTGGCATCACTTGTCGCCGGTCGAAATGCAAGAGTATTTATTGAAATCAAAATCAAAATGAATAAAAAAGTGTATGTATTTTATATAATAAAATAAAGATAAAAAAACTATAGTTACTTTTATTTTAAAAATTCAACCCATTCTCTCTCTATATATAAGGGATTTACCCTGCACACATATAAGAAAATATGGATTATTTAATATATAATGATAAAAAAAATTTGGTTTATTTTACACAAGGATAATAAACATTGGTTTCGAGGAAAGGATGCAGCAAACATTTTGGAATACAAGGATACGTGCGATACCATTCAGAGACACGTTCTCGTAGATGAACGGGTAAAGTACAGACAACTAGTAGAATCAAATAGTTTACCATCATCGAGTTATCATGGAAATTAGAGACCCGTTTTTATCACGGAAATAGGACTGTATAATTTGATTATGAAATCACGATAGTCGACTGGAAACGTTTTTATAGATTGGGTAGTGCGCCAGATTCTACCGACCGTTGACAAAACTAGCAACAACATGTCGGCAGAGGAATCGAAAAACGATCGCAAAAGACTGGAGGGTGAAATCAGACGACTGACAATAGAACTTCAGTTTGAAAAGGAAAAATGTTTGCAATTGGAGGAAAAAATTACAATGTAATCATAAGCTTTTTACAAAATTATGCAAAGAAAAGATAAATCTGTATTTATGAATTTTTTATTTGCTTTCGTACTATTCATTGTTCAAGTTCCCATCCGCATATCGTTGGTGTACAGGCGATCCAATTTCTCGCAAAAATACCTAGAATCTGGTATGAATTACATACACGGGTTTACTGGTTTCGAAAAACTACCGACCGTCATGTTGAAGGAGAAAATGAGTGCAGATGATGGCGAAAATGGGGACTAATTGTTTTAACAAAATAAATGCCGATTCGCCCGTAATGTAGGCAAGAAAACGAGCCGGTATCTTACACATCGATTTGTAATGACAACAATAGCGAATTCGAATACAAGATTTTTACAACCGAAACAATCATCAATCACATATCGTATCGAGGTGCCTAGTGTATGGCTTCGGAAGCAGCCGCTTGTAATCCCCATCTTGGTAAAATAATTTATATGGATGACAAATACATTTGCCTTCCGCGCCATCAACACTTGTATGGGAGGATAAGTTCCAACCTGATTGTCGGTTGTAATGGATCGATAGTGGATAGAGCGACGAATACAATGTACACCGATATGGTACCCAGTACGTTAAGGATAGAGAATGTGGACGAAAAGTTGGACGATGGTGATTACCGGATCGTTTGCGCCGAGCAATCAGACACTTTACAAAATCGGTTTATTCCGTTGAATAATGGATCGCGGTTCGAGTACATGCCAAATAAATGCGCTTCCACGATATTCAATGCACTGGAAAACGTGATGCCCGATTACTTCACCAGAAATTATGACTGTGGCCCGCAATTTTAAACTTGAATTCCGACCCCAAACTTCCATATACGTAATGCATTTCGAAATGGGCTGGAAGTGACCCGATCATACATGTAGCCTAATATGCATTTAGTATAGCACGCCCATGCAAAAACCTTAATACCAATAACTCTTTGTACAATCAATTAAAAATACCTTGCTCTTTCGACACGATTAAGGACCCTGCAAAAATTCATTCGGACGTGCAATTTTACTCGCGACTAATACCTATTGTCCATTGGCTTTAGAAAAAATAATGAAACAAAGTAAAAAAGAACAGAAACTATTGAAATGAATAGATAAAAAATATCAAAGAACAGAAAAATATTGAAATGAATATATAGAAAAATTAAAAAAATTATTCTTGTTCGAGATAGTGGCTATAAAAGAGGAGGTTAATTGTTGTTACTTTACCAGTCGCTCAGAAGAAACTCGGCATGATTTATACCCCTAGTAAAACTACTGAACAACAACAGCAGCAGCCCGGATCACAGCAGTCAACTCAACAATATGTTTACTAATCTCATGGCGGAAGATCGCAAATTAGTTAAGCGAAAAAATTACGAATGTTGTGACGATGACAAAGAAGCTCAAGACATTGAATCATTTATTCAAGCACCAATCAACCTACAATCAGAGGGGAAACCAGCTGCGAAATATCAACAGGTTGAGAACAAAACATGTATACCGTTCATTGTCATGGATAATTCCCAAGTAAAGTTTGTTTCAATGTTGGGTGAAAGTGATGGCAACTACTTCAAGTTTTATTGCCACGATCAAATAAAGATGAATGCGAGTAATTATAGCTTCGAAGATGATGAAATTACCAACTTTATCCGCCTGTTGGCGAAATACCTTCAGTTGTTTAACCTACTCGGTTCAAACATTAACCTCGTCAATTTGAAAGATGTCGATGAGATCAATAGAAGTTCTCAAATTCCGTTTGTTGGAAACTAACCATTCAGAAAAAGTCTTTTTCACGATAAATTGCTATTACTTGAAAAAGATTGTTCGCAATAATCATAGTGGGGGAAGTTTCAATTCGTGGTACTTGATCACTGACAAGGTGATCCAGTACAATCTTTCGACCGTGGAAGAAGAAATTATGGAACGTGTCGACCAGATGATTGAACTAAAACAAAAATCTCCCTTCCTGCTACTCAAGAAAAAAAATGGCAATTTTTGAATCTTAAAATTATGGATCCTGCCGGTTTAGAAACGCTATGTAAATGTCAGGATGAAATCCCAACAGTATTTGTCATATTTTTGTTATCTATTCAGCAGTAATATGCAGTATTTAAAGTTTGAGCTTGCTGCATTGTGTATAAAACTAAACGATATGGAACAACAAATGTGTAACAAATTATTTTTTTTTTAAATTTAGTTATATATGTGTATTTTTTGTGATTTATAATTAAATAATTTTTTTTAAATAATATATTGACCTATTTGTGTTTATTTTTTTAAGTACACTTTCTACAAGGGTGATTGTTACCCAAATGAAGACATTTTTCACCTCCGAGTACATTTTTTAGATGCACATTTTAAGAATGCCATACGCATAACTAGAATTGTGCCCCAAATAACCAAACACACACTTTTAACGATATCATCATTTTTTATGTGATCAAAAGATACAGATGTTTTATTTGTAGCTTCACTATTTGTCTCTTGAAATTTTTCTACAATTTTTCGATCGTCATTTTGTGTACTTCAATTTTCGATAACATATCAAGACCAAAATGTCGATAAACCACTGGGAAAAATTATCTGCATCTGAATCTATTTCTTTTATTGTCTGTGTAGTTGTTTTCCTAATAGCATCTTGAATTTTACCGATAATTCCATTATCTCTAGACTCGTTTCGAGTAACAATACCGTCAGCTCCTTCAGTTACAACATCTTCAGTTGTAGCACCAACACTTGGTTTCACACTAGAATTTGAAACATTTTCATGTTCAATAGAATTGTACGTGTTTGTATCTGCGTCTCGCCCCAACAAATCATTATTATAGTCACTTTCCTCATTTCCCTCTATCAGTGTATTAAAAGGTGCTGAATTTTTCTGATTTAAACTAGAAAATCCATAAAGTTCTGTATTATTGGATTTGGATAGTAGGGGTGATGAAAAGGCACAGTTGGTTACCACGCATAGAAATAAAATAAACGGTAGTTTTTTCACAATCATTTCTTTTTAAACATTCTTATGTATACATATTCATTACTTAATTTCTATGGCGTAATGTTCGGCTTGGATTCCGCAGAATATGGGAGTGTTTAATATCGTGACCAAACCCTATTCGTTTGTCGTCTGAAACTCTCGATTGGTTATACTCGCATCTGCCATAGGTATAATTCCACTTTCGCTGATGACGTTCACCAGAGGCCCCGAAATTTCCAAGATATGTGAAATAAATCAGTTTTTTTTTTTTTTTAATGACATATATGTTTTCAACAATATGATAAAGGTGACAATGCAAAACGTCTCTCCGTGTAAATATTCTGGAAGGGGAATAATCTTGTTGTAATTTTGCACAAAGAGTAAAGCTAGGTGATTGTACAAGTACAAATCTTGGTGCGAATACAAGTGTTTTGTGAGGCTCGTGTATATCAACTGAGCCTATGGTCGTTTGGCACAGCCCGATTTCGGATCGGGACACATGGATGGGATTTCCAACCATTTATGTAAGAATTTGTACAATCTTGACACCAGAAAATTCGGTACGTAAAAATGAACCCAGAAAAAGGATTGGTAGCTGAAGAAAGTGGTTGCGACAACAGAGAACTGAAGTTGAATATTTAGAAAAATGTCCATTAACGCATTTTCCGAAACGACAGTATACACATTCTTAACACTGCCATGTTTATAATTATATGTTACATGGTGCGATCTCATCCTATTTACAGTTGTCATCTTTTCCGATTCATCGACGGATATCTCGTTGGCCTCATTTATTTTTCGCTTCTCGGACATCTGTTCAAGTAATGCATAATTGCAATCATGGTGTAAATAAATCACCGCCGACACCGAACTCGAAGGACGTTTCGAGTCCCACTTGTAGGTCATAATATATTAGCGATAGAGAAATTTGTCAGACATGTCGTTGGGTATACACACTTGGTACTTGAAACACGTGTACGAAACAGTTGCATTTACGTACTTTGCATTGCGTGTGAAAACTAAATCGTCGGTCATTCTGTCAAACAGTTCAACTCCATTAGTATATTCAGAAATTATCACGTTTGAACGTTTAATATTGAGCTCTCGCTGTTGCCTCGGCTCCAAGTAATTGGCGACGATGGTGTATAGAAACGGACTCGAGTCAATGTCAGACAGTCAGCAATGCTGGCGGATCATCCGAACCCAGATGTGTTTGCAAACTTGTCGGCGATTTCGTCCAAATCTCGCAGGGTTTGCGGTGGATGAATCAAGATTCGAACGCATCCATCAATCATAGCTTTGCAAGAACAGATCGTCCCCTCGTCGACCTGTTTCGCCTGTAAACTCTGCCATATTTTCTATTTCAAGTTTTTGTCATTGCATTGATTTCGTACATGGTCATCAACAGCGTCAGAAATTGTTCCGTCAAAATCGGATCCAATCCCTTGGACATTAACACCTTAGGGAGAAATGTGATTCATCAAGTCGTAAAATTCAATCTCAAATTCACTTTTCAGGTACATTTACAGACCTTTCCTTTGGCAGTAAATATGCCAGTTCGAAATTTACACTACACTCGTATCCTTTTCGAGAATTGTGGGCAAAGAAAAACTGGTAGAATAATTCAGAATATCACCAATCGGAGCTTGATCACCAATTAATTTTATTAAATTTATGATTCCAACTCACCCTCATTTAGCAGACAGTTTATTTTCAAATTTAATTGTCTGTTCAGGCAGTGACCATGAGGAACTCTGAACATTAACACGTTCTTTCCTGCGAAATTCATTCGCCTAAATTGCATGCTCTTCACTCACAGAACACTAATTTTAGACTGAGAAAAACAAAATGAAATCCCTTACAATGTAAGGTTTTTTTCTGTAGAGGATTGTTTTTTTTTGTTTTCATTTATTTTAACACTGTGTGTGTGTATGTATATATATATATATATATATATATATATATATATATATATATATATATATATATATATATATATATATATATATATATATATATATATATATATATTGGAGATGTTGGAGAGTTGGAGGAGATTCATATATATATATATATATCATCAGAAGATCATCGTCAACCATGTCGGAAAGAGAAAATGTTCTCGAAAACTGTTTCACTGTATCGTATATCATGTGGTTGATTGCTTCGATATTGATTGTAATCAGCAATGGATTTTTACCCGAATAATACCTCAACAATATTTTCGTCATCATAGCAGGACTCATAATCAATTTGAGTTCGATCATGCAAACCCTAACATTGATTGTTTGGCGAAGACAGTTACTGTCTCTAATCTATTTGAGTGGATTATGCATCGGCTGTTTGGAATTACTTATTTTAGTTCTTTATTAACATTTCATATTTGGAAATGGAATGTTGTCTGCAATCATCACGACGGTCTTTTGTTTGACTTGCAGTAACTTGATGTTTATAAATTTGCTAATTTTTGCCCAACAAAAACAAGTTGTTTTACTCGAAGGCACTTAGTGTGTGGGGAAGACTACAGTGTATCCTCGATCGTTTGATTTTCTCCAGTTTCTGTCGGAATATCCCCCATATAAGAACACGAACGAGAATAACCTACTCCAATCGATGTATACCATCGACTTGGAAAACAAACTGATGTGCTATATACAAATGCTGAAGAAGAAAAGTAAAGTGTTTCTAGACCTCTCTCCATACTCGCAGTCTGTGTATGGCTTGTTATTCGATTACAAGGGGCTACACGCCGACCCGCACACGTTCAAACAAAATGTGTTGCCTGTCTTAGAACTTTGTACTGAACGTTTACTTCACATACAAAAAAAAGTTCCTGCATAAATTTTCCATTTTGAGTCGCAAAGTCGAAATGAAATGGTGCCTTGTTTGCTTGATTTGCTTCACTGTTTGATAAATAATTTGTGTTTGTAAAACAATAGGTATCTAATGAATTAACAAAAATAAATGTATAAATAAAATAATAGTTTTTTAAAATATATATTTATGATATGAATATTTTACTTACAGCAATGATTTTTCTTCGACATATTGCACATTTGGAATGTGTAAATATACATTCGATACATGAAATCGAATCACCACAAGGCAGAAAAACATGCTTCAATTCCCTTTGGTAACAAATCTTACATAAAAATGATATTTGTTATTCATCATCATTATCGCCACTGCTGCCACCACCCACACATTTCTCCGAATCGTTGTTTGTGGAAATATTGCCACTGCTGTTACTCACGTATTTCTCCAAATCGTTGTTTGCAGAATTGACCACCTCCTCGTTCTCTTTTTGCTGAAGTTGTCGTATTCTTTCCACCCGAATTTTGTCGATGAAACACTTTCTTTTTGCCAAAAGGGAAAATTTACATTTGGGATACCAAAAACCATGTTCTATCTAAGGATCGTCTTCACCTTCCCAATGTATAATGTCTTTACTGCAATGAAAATAAGTCACTCGATCACCGAAACCCATGTAAAATAACCCCACATTACTTAGTCGTTTCGGGTCTTGAACTAGAGATTTAGGCCATTGTTTTATTTCAAATGTTTTTATTCGTGCTTCGCATGTATTGTTTTGCAAAAATTGAGATATGGCCTCAACATCTACATCATCGTGTGTGATGTCGATTTTACAAACATTTTTACCATACTGTAAATTTGCAGTCATAATAGGATATATATTATCCTTTATCAAGTTAACATACAGACATTCAATCACTGAGTAATTATAAATGTGTTCTATCCAATGATCATATTCTTCCTTCCTATGATAATATTTGCAGTCACAATAAAAGCAAATAACCGTATTGTTGTCCCCCATTTAAATGAAACCAGCTTGGCTAAGTTGTTTCGGTCATTGTTTCATCGCCTTGGGCCAAAACTCGTATGTTGCCAATCGCGATTCAAACAAATTATATTCGGGATACCTCGGACCTACATTTTCAACTATACCAATCTCTTCGAAACAAGCAGTTCGCAATCCTATAAACACAGCTTGCACGGCATTGCGGGGCCGTTGCCCATGTTAGTGAAAAGAACACTCGAGATAAACCATAATTATTTTCCTCCTAATAAGTTCCCTTCATGAACTGTAATTTCACTGTCAAATGTCAGTCACATACATGTGTATTTATTGGTGTAGGTGCAGATTCATTTTTCTGGTTCGTTTGGTGCAAGGGTAATGGCAGGTAAGTTGATCAGGCTTCCTTTATTGCACAAATGATATATAATTTATAATACCACCAACATCCTACTACGAATAAATGTTATATATGGGCCAATTTACAAAAAAGGAGAAAACAAAACATAAACCGATTATTACAGCATGATGACTGTAACATTATTATTCTTGCTTCATATTTGTGTTTCTTTGTTATAATTGTACTGCTGGAATAATTGTGGTGACATTGCTGTTTGTTTGACAGAATTCATTTCAGTGGATCGGATTTTATGGGCGATTTTGTTTTCAAGGTAATGGACTTAGAATATTTATGCCAAGCACCAGGAACACTAGTATTACTGTAACCTGATGTGTTTAAAAGTTTTAACCTTGATTGTTTAACCAGGTAGTGATAAGGAGCCAAGCCTTCGCCATATATATATGAAAACATTTCACAAAGTATTGCATGAATGATTCGGTGAAACATTGCCTAAGAAATAACAGTCTTTGATATATTTAAATTTCATTTTTCATTTAAATACAATTATCATCTCTCAAAGTTAAACCATTCTGTTAGGTGACCAGGATAAACGAAGTATGACCTAGTCGGGGAACCATGTTCACATTTATACAAATTTGGTACTTTTCCTTATCGATTTCGGCCGCGATTTAGATCAAGGAAAGTTTCGAGGAATTGATTGTCTCTTTAAGTTCGAATGTTTCGCCGAGCGAAACCAATTTATCCACGAGTCCCAGGTAGTGATGAATGTTTCCCTTTTGCACCACTCAAAATGAAGTGAATTAAATTTTCGTCCGATTAACTCAGTGATTTTAATGAGTAGAGAAATGGGAGCGATTCATTGTGAAAATCATAAATGATGACATTTACCAATCTGTAAGTCTTCTGGTTCACCTCGCAAAAGAAATTGTATATTTTCCTCGAGCTATATTTGAAATAAACAAAGAGACAAATATTTTCCAAAATATCCACCGTTGGTTCGACAGAGAAAGAGTGATGTTTCAATGTTCAGTTCTCATTGTTAACTGATGTCCTTTTTTCAGATACTGCTGCCATATAAGCTAAACCAAAAGGAGGGTAAGTGAAGGGAAATTAAATAATACACTCTGATTTGTTATTGATAGTATGTAAATGGGAGAGGGGTGAAACATCCTATCATCGGCTTGGATTATGCCGTCACACGAAAGTGTACGTTGTAACCACAGTTGTTTATTTTTGAGAAATATTACAATTGGTTGTGTTGTAACAGCAGTTGTTTACTTTCAATAAAAACTACAAGCATGTGTGTTGTAATCCCCATTGTTTAATTCTGAGAAAAGTCATTATAATTTAATTCTGAGAAAAGTGGTGAGTGATATTGCATTCCCCATACCTAATTTTAACAACCAAGCATATAACAGTATTTCATTTCCCCTCCTTTCCCCTCTTCAAAGATTGCCTATATGCCAGAGAAATCTGGAAAAAATAATTCTGTCGATGACAAGAGCTGGACAGAGAAACATCGACCTTCTTCCACTCCAGAGCAAAAGGAATAAAGCATATATATATATAGTCATCGACTAAAGACTTTTTTCCAGATTTCTCTGCCATGAGGGCAAACTTTGAAGATGGGAAGGGAGACAAAATTAAATAGTGCTCTCTGATTGGTTGTTGAATGTCTGTGTTGGGGGAGGAGAGAATAATCAATGATGGAGTATTCTGGTATAATCTCATGGAACTAAACAAATTTAATCATGGTCCCTATATATCTAATTATTATTCAAACTTTGTTTTACAAGATCAACTTTTATTACTAATTACCTGTATAGGGCCCAATGAATATGTTTGTTTAGTTCCATGAGATTTTGCAAGAGTACTCCATAATTGGCAATTCTACCCATTTTTTTTTCACTTTATTGATCATCCAATCAGAGTTCACCACAATCTCACTGGTTTTAGTAACTGTGCACTAAAAGACTGACCTAACAAAACATCCCTCACCACCTCTGTGTTGAAGACTGTCGCCATATTTGTCTGGAAATGTCCAGTGCAAGTGCATGTCTTCTTCAGGTCATTTTCCTTGAAGAGAAAACCCTTTTGATTCACATTACTGGTGTATGGTTGCACAATTGCTCCTGGCGTTAGTTGGTAATGAGGGTGCCAGTACGTTATGATGTTTCTTCCTATAATGGACAGTTAAAACCAAATTTTAAAACAGAGTAAGTGGGGTCTTGCAAACATGAACTATTTGTACAACCAAATTTTAAAACAGAGCAAGTGGGACTTTACAAACATAAAATATTTTTATTATTGAAGCATTCTTACATATTAAAGTTAAGCACATTTTGCACTACAAAATGCTGGATGTTTATAATCAATATTGACAATGTGCAACCTTGCAAACATAATATATTTTAATTATTTAAATATTTTACATATTTAAGTTATCCATGTATTTGCACCACCATAAGTCTGGATATTTGTAATCAATATTGATCACGTACAACCTTGCAAACATTTAATATTTGCATTATTAAAGTATTTTTACACAATAAAGTTATTCATGTATTTGCACCACAATATGTCTGGACATTTATAATCAATATTGACTACATACATTGCACCACAATATGCCTGGATGTTTATAATCAGTATTGACTATGCACGACCTTGTAAACATAAAATTTTACATTATGTAAGTATTTTACGTTTTTAATTTATTCACGTATTTGCACCACCATTTTTCTGGATGTTTATAATCAGTATTGACCCATGCGACCTTGTAAACATAGAATATTTGAATAATTGAAGCATTTTTACACATTAAAATTATCTATGTATTTTCACCAGAATATGTCTGGATGTTTATAACCGATATTGACCACGTGATACCTTGCAAACATAAAATGTTTGAATTATGAAGCATTTTTACACATTAAAATTATCTATGTATTTGCACCACAGTATGTCTGGACTTTTTTAACTGATATTGACCAAGTGGGACTTTGAAAACATATAATGTTTGAATTATTGAAGCATTTTTACTCATTAAAGTTACTCACATGTTTACAACATAGTGTGTCTGGATGTTTATAATCAATATTGATCACATGGGACCGTGTAAACCTGAAATATTTGTATTATTGGGGCATTTTTACACATTAAAGTTATTCCCATATTTACACCATAGTATGATGGATGTTTATAATCAATATTTACCCCATGGGACAGTGTAAACACTAAATATTTATATTATTGATGCATTTTTACACATTTAAGTTATTTGCATCTATATATGTAGTATATATGGACATTTTAATCAATATTGACCACATAGGACCATGTAAACATAAAATATTTGTATTATTACAGTCTTTTTACAAATTTAATTTGTCCATGTATTTGCACCACAGTATGTCTGGATATTTATAATCAATATTGACCATGCACGACATTGCAAACATAAAATATTTGTATTATTAAAGTGTTTTTACTCATTATGTGTTTTTACACAGTATGTCTGGATGTTTATGACCTAATTTTACCACATGGGACTTTGCAAACATAAAATGTTTGAATTATTAAAGTGTTTTTACACATTAAAATTATTCATGTGTTTACACCACAGTATGTCTGGATGTTTATAACCAATATTGACCACATAGGACCTTGCAAACATAAAATGTTTGAATTATTGAAGCATTTTTACACATTAAAGTTGTTCACGTGTTTACACCATAGTATATCTGGATGTTTATAATCAATATTAACAATGTGCGACCTTGCAAACATAAAATATTTGTATTATTAAATAGTTTTTACATATTAAAGTTATTCACATTTTAACACCACAGAATGTCTGGAGGTTTATAACTGGTATTGACCACATGGGACCTTGAATACATAAAATATTTCATTATTAAAGTGTTTTTACACATTAAAGTTATTCACATGTTTACACCATGGTATTCCTGGATGTTTATAATAACTTTTGACCACATGGGACTTTTCAAACATAAAATATTTGAATTATTGTAACATTTTTACACATTAAAATTATCTACGTATTTGCACCACAGTATAACTGGATGTTTATAACAAATATTGACCAAGTGGGATCTTGCAAACATAAAATGTTTGAACTATTGAAGCATTTTTACACATTAAAGATATTCACATGTTTACACCATATTATGTCTGAACGTTTATAATCAATATTGACCACGTGGGACTGTATAAACATAAAATATTTGTATTATTAAAGTGATTTTACACATTTTAGCTATCCATGAATTTACACCACAGTATATCTGGATGTTTATAATCAATATTGACCACATGGTACTTTTAAAACATGAAATATATTTATTATTGAAGTCCAAATGTATTAATTTCCAGACAGATGGGTAATTTAAAGTATAATAAATACTGTAAGAATACAAATATTCATGTTTGCAAGTTCCTATGTGGGCTTCATTAATTATAAAAGTTCAAACTTACTGATGCCCTAACATATGGGTAATTTTAATGAGTATAAATATTTTAGTTCCCATTTGGACAACTTTAATTAATGTTGTCCACCTGGGAGTTTAAATATTAAATTTATTTATTTTTATAAAATAAACTTTAAAATTAACTGAAAAACCAGATTTTACTAGCTGCTACTTGCCGAAAGCATAGTGTGGCACCGATAACCTGAAAGCTCAGATGGCTGACCTGCTCTCTTGAGCCAAGAGATAGTGCTAGGTTTTTAAGCACAAAATATTAAACAAATTGAATTATATATTTTTTACTTTTAAACAGGGCAGATATCTTCACAAGAATTCGTTTAATGTATTTGTTGTTGTTTACAAAAAAAAAAACCAATCTTCTCTGACGACACCGCAGCTCTCACTTTCAACCTCTGCTCTCTCTTTTTTCGAGATCTCGCCGCCATATAGGCTAAACTGAAAAAAAAAAGAAGGGAGGGGAAGTTAAATGCTGCAACTTGATTAGTTGTTATAATTAGGAGTGGAGGGAATGTCGATTGCAATACACAACTGTAAGATTTCTCGGAATAGCACTGAAGCAATTACTACACACACAAAAGTCTAAAGTATTTTTTCCAGATTTTTCCATCATTTAGGCAAACTGAAAGGATGGTAGGGAGGGAGAATGAAACAGTGTTCTATGATTGGTTGTTGAACGTTGGAGTGTGGGGGAAGGAATATCGAATGTGGAACATTCTGATTAGTTGTTTAATCTAGGGGTGAGGGGAATATATAATGTAAAATGAGCAAGCAACATATTTCAATTATGGACAGGTTTGTTTGGTTCAGAGAAAAAAAACTTATCAATGTGTGTTGAAATAACACCCCCCCCCCCCCCATCTTTATTCAAAACCAATCAGATTACACCATTGCATTTCCCCTCCCTATCACTCATTTTGGTTATGATGTCACACTCGTTTGTCTTTGGTTATGACATCAAACGAGATGGCTTTTGTGCCACCTCGGATATCACCCTCGTTCGTCGACTTAGGTTATGATGTTACACTCATTCATCGACTTGGATCATTACATCATCATCTTTATGTCATTTTAGGCCACATCCACATCATTTTAGGCAGCCTTAATGTCATTGTAGGTTGCAATCTCATTAAATTGATGCTGACATAATTAACTTCACATTGTTTTAGGCGGCCATCACATTAAACTGATGCTGACATCAGATTTGCTTCCAATAATTAAAAATATAATTTTTTATTTTATTACAAAATATTTCAAATTCAGTAAACATTTATCTAAATCCAAATCATTTCCAATTGTAGATGTATTTACATGTCAGTGGAGTGTTTTTTCTTTCGTTCTCGATGGTCATCGCAGCAATTTTGGAAGCTACGTGTGGAACAAATCTTTGGAATTTGGACACGAAAATATTGTTTACTTCTTCGGCAAGTTTTTATTTTCGGTCACTATCCGAAACATACCATTACATCATAATCAGTGTCCTCTGTAAGTTTAACACTTATATAATCAAACAATAATTAATCTAGACCTGACATTTACCTATAGGTTTGCATGTCGAGAGCTTGACAGTGAGATTTACCATCCAGTATATTCAAAGCGTCCTTTACCTCGCTTGCTTAGAGCCAAAACTATATCCTGACTTTTGCCACTGCTTGGATCGGTTGTTTAGTTACATTGAAGAATATTGTTTACTCGACTTTTATATTGCAGCAATTTCTAGTTTTTTTATTTTTATTTTAGAAGTTTTTTTTATTTTACCAATGCTAATTGTTTTGTATCGTTTTATTCGACCAATATTTTTTATTTGGCAGTAATTGAAAAATATTTTATTTTATTACAAAACATTTTAAATACAGTAAGTAAACATTTATCACACCCATAACCAACGGTAGGACATTCCTTCTTCACATTTAAATGTCGGTACAGTGTATTTTCCTTCACTCTTTCCTATGACTCTCGAGAGTCATAGCAGTAATCTTGGAAGTTAGATGTGGAACGAACATTTGGAATTGGGACACGAAATTATAATTTTTGGCCTCGGCCAATTTTTATTTTCTATCTTTATCCAGGTAATTTTCTATCTCTCGTAT
This sequence comes from Dryococelus australis, assembly GCA_029891345.1. NCBI lineage: Eukaryota > Metazoa > Arthropoda > Insecta > Phasmatodea > Phasmatidae > Dryococelus > Dryococelus australis. Next base: position 199,980,517 of record CM056993.1, on the reverse strand, counting down.
GGTTTGTTTCATTTTTTTTTTTTTGGCAATACCTTCTTTGACTGTAGGAAACTACAAAAATTCAATTGTATTTGCAAATGAAATTGTTGCATTTTGGTTATTGTTTCTTCAGATGGGTATCCCATTTTCATACTTGTGTATCCCCAAGAACAAACCAAAAAATGCAGATCGCTAAAGTCGATAAACTTATTTTCTTCATCAACAACAATGTTTTTTCTTGGAAATATCGAAATTTATTTGTAATGTGTGTTTGCACAGCCACCACTGTTACATTTTTTTTAAATTTCAAGCAAATATCATTGAACATATGAGTATAGCTGATTATAGTAGTGTCAGAATTTATAAATCTTTTTCATATCCAAAACTTTCATACAGTTTTCGAAATCATCCACTCCTATGTATAACCTTGGTCCGAAACATACCTATCCATCGTAATAGGTATCCACTGTAGGTCTGAAACACGCCATTGCATCTTAATTGGTATCCTCTGCATGTTTAATAATTATATAATCAAACAAAAATAAATTTCTACCCGACATTTTCCTATGGGTTTGCGAGTCGAGAACTTGAAAGTTAGATTTACTGTCTAGTATATCCAAAAAAAAGTCCTTCGCCTCGTTCGCTCGGAGCCAAGGCTAACTCGCGACTTTCGAAAATAACAGGTCGTGTATGTGGAAGAATTAATAATTGTGCGATGCGGTCTCCTTTGTTGACGGTCAATTCATTCGGCGCAACATTCCAGACGAAGATGTGTAGTTCTCCGCGATAATCGTGATTGCACACTCCGGCTTAAAGTTGAAGTCCTTGTTTTCCAGCCGATGTACGAGGAATCATGTACCCAAAATGACCAACGGGATACAGTAACCGAATACCCAGAGGTAGTGCATGTCGTTCTCCCGGAGCTAATGTAATATCTTGCGATGGCGTATAAATCACAAGCTACTGATCCCAGAGTTGAATATTTTGGAGCTCTTGCTTCTGAATGAATCTTCTTGAAACAAAGAAGAGGACTATTGTAAGGTAATCCTTGGATCGGTAGTTTATTCATACTGAATATCATTAGTTACTCGACTTGTTATTGTACATGCAAATTTCTAGTTTTATTTTTTTTATTAATTCACTTTTTTAAATTTGTTTTTATTAATTAACTATTTTTATTTGTTATAGTCAACCAACGTTTGCTCGTTTTTGCTATCTAAATTATGAGCTGGATTCGTGGAAATGTCGTGAATACAAGCATCGACAAAATTGATCAACTCTGTGTCTGTTATACCAACACCATCTTCTCGATTGAGTAACAACATACGCGTGTTGTCCCCTAACATCAAATTCGCAACACCGACTGTTGAAAAGGTTATGCTTCGATTTTAGTTTATCCTTAATGATGTTGGTGATGTTGATGCTGCTGCCCACATCTTCGTACACCTTCAGTTTCTGGTAAAAAATGGCCATCTTTTATTGCTTTGTTTTCTCCAGTTTTGTAACTGTCGATTTGACACCATATGAAATACCAACCAGTAACGTCTCGATTTATCAAACAGTCGACTTCCTTTTTTTGTTTTTCATTTTTGAATGCGGTCATTTGTAAGGTCGATTTGAACATGTATTTTGCCTCCAGTTTGCTATCGAAAAGGTACACACAGATACAATTCAACTTACATGGAGCTCTGGGACATGATAAAATCAACGGAGCCAACGTTTCGACCAACATTCTGTTGTTGGTGTGTAAAATGTTGGCAATCTTGCATTCTTGTTCATGAGCACATTGGTATTCCTGTTCTGCTGCGTTTTTCAAGTTCGAGTACTAGTGATCATTCCTGTTCTGCTTTCCAAAGTTCCTGTTCGACCTTTCTTCCTTATTATAAAGGCATGTGTTGAATATATATATATATATATATATATATATATATATATATATATATATATATATATATATATATATATATATATATATATAATATATATATATATACTTTAAAAAAACTTCAATTTCTAATTTGTAAAAAAATATTTTTACTATCATCCAAGGGTTGTGTGATGTCATAACCTTAGTCGACGGATATAGGATTAATCCTATGAACGAGTGTGACATTATAACCCAAGTCGATGTCCTATGAACGAGTGTCACATCGTAAACCTAAGTCGATGAATGATTGTGATGTAATGACACATTGAGGCATAGAAAAGGTGTAATGTCATAGCATAAATCGACAAACGAGTGCAATGTAATAACCAAAGGTTGCACAAATGCAGCCTTTGTATGGCATTATAACCCAAGTCGACAAACGAATGAAACGTCATAATCCAAGTCGATGAACCATGGTGAGAATATTTTATGCTGATTAGTTTGTTGAAATCACAATGTTACAAAAAAATTCAAGCAATATTTGTAGATTTTATTTGTTACTAATATAAGGGACAAATTAATATATATATATTCAATGTCACTTTGTCGCCGAAACATGAAAAAAAAAGCAATAATATATCAGAATGGCAAACCAACACATTCACACCCAACCATCGACAATTCACACCCAACCATCAATGCATTCACACCCAGCCATTGACGCATTCACACCCAGCCATCGACACATTCACACCCAGCCATCGATGCAATCTCACCCAACCATCGACACATTAACACAAATAATATTGCACTGTTTCAGATTCCCTTCCCTTCCACAACTTTGGGTTTGCCTATATAGAACCGAAATCTGAAAAAAAAAAAAAAAAAAAAAAGACAAATTATAACCAGACACATGCAGGCAAGTTTATTTTTCTCGGAACCAAACAGAATTTTCTATAATTAAAATGGGGAAATGAAATGGTGTAATTTGATTGGTTGTTGAATGAAGTGGTGGAGGGAATCAACAACCAATTAGAGTGCACTATTTCATTTTTCCTCTCTTCCCCTCTTCAAAGTTTGCCTATATGGCAGAGAAGTATGGAAAAAAAGAATTCAGTCGATAGCGAGAGCTGAACAGAGAAATATTAACCTTCCCCCACTCCAGAGCAAAAAGGAATAAGGCTTGTATACTAATAATAATAGTAAATATACTATATATAATAAGGCATATTCATTAATTTACTTACCTTTTTGTCATTTCTTTATTTCTCTTCTGTTCTGGAGAGGAAGAAGGTTGATGTTACTCTGTCCAGCTCTTGCCGTCTACTGGCGTTTTTTTTCTAGATTTCTCTGCCACATAGGCAAACTTTGAAAAGGGGAAGGGAGGGGAAATTAAATGCTGCAATGTGATTTGTTGTTGAAATTAGGAGTGGGGGAATTCAACTTAATTTATCTTGCAAGGGGTGGAGGACAGTGCAAAATTTACACAAGTCTGTTTAGTTCGGAGAAAACTTGCAAGTGTGTGTCTGGTCCTTATACAAGTAATTATTATTCAAAAGTCTTCTTGTAAATGTGAAGTAAATAATAATGTAATTTTGGACGAGTTGTATTACCCTTGTTTAGTTCTGCGAGACTTTACCAGAGTGTGTTGAAATTCCGGGGTGGGGGAAGATGTCAATGACAACACATTCTGACAAAATTTTGTGGAACTAAACAATAAAAGATGCCTTTTTCTTCAATATTTTTTAAATTTAATGTACAAGTTCATTTGTTTATTTTTAATGCTAAATCATTTTGTAACAAATGTGAAATTCCATTCGTTGCTGTAATCTCCATCAAGGCCATCGTTATCACATTGTCGATAGTACCAACATTCCCATCATAACCATCACTGATTTTGCTGCCACCATCATCATTGTTGGTATCCTTGCTATAACAACCAAGTCATTTAGTGAAGAATGACAATTGTAGAGCACTCGAATGTTTTCTCTACTTATAAAAAACCATGGCATTATACAACAAATATATTTTTTTGTTACTGCAAAACTAAAAAAAAAAAAACTAAACTATAAATACCAAACTCAGATTATTATTACACCCAGTTCGAGTAGTCTGTTGATGATGCGCACTGCCGAATACTTTGTGGGTGTTATATCATCAAATAAATAACCAATTTCACATCTGTTGGTATTTAGTATTTTTAACAAAGTCAAGCATTTAAGGACTATAATTTTTTTTCTCAAAACTTTGTCCCTCGCATTTATCATCAATTTCCACTACTCGAATCATGTTGGTTTTATTGAATTTTTCTTTAGGGAGTTGTGTTGTAAGGTAAAATTAGCAAATATCGAACATCTTCCATCTCGGTCCATTTGACACAACATCGTTCAAAAGAAAAATTATGTATAAATTCCATCAAGTCTCGACACATTATAATTTGTTAAATTCCTCTTACCATGTATTCAATCAATATCGTTGAAAATGATTGCCATAGTTTTTCGCGTTCGCCGATGGATGGTTTAGTGTCACAAATGTTGAAAAAATCGATAAACGGCATTGGGTGGTCGCAAACTTGAATTTTCATACGACTTTCTTTACCTTAGCAACACAATAAACACCAAATTCATTTTACACGATTATTGCACATTTAAAAACAAATTTCATGAAAAAATTACATACTTGGTCGACTCTTTGGAACCATTTCTTAAACTGGATATGTGCTGTTATGGAAACATAACTCAATTGATATACATACAGCTGATTTTCGATGCATATTCATCAAGATCTCTTATAAAATGACTGGCTATCGCCTGGAATGTTACATTCATGGTCGATGCACTGGGATACGAAGACAGTAAAGATGCAGATACCGGATACTTTTCTTCAACACCATCAATTCGCATCACGGGTCGATTCACAAAACTATGTGAGTGAATGAGTCTAATCAGAGGGGATTAGAAGAGAAAGATAAGCCAACTTCAATTTTACCTCACGTGGTTCTTGAGGCAATCTTGAGAATTCTTCATATTTACCTCAAGATTATGCCATAATAAAATGAAAAATTACAGGGTAATACTGAGGCAAAGTTGAGGCAATTTTGAAGTTTGCCTCAAGATTACACAAACATTTTTGCTTCATTACTATCAACTTTGCCTCACATAATTTTTTTACTGGCTGCACTCTTTTGTTTTAATTTTTTTTCTAGTCTCGAGAGTCTCACTTGATAGATGAATAAAAAGGGGGGGGGGGGGAACCAACAAAATAAAGTATATATGCCCTTTTTTATCGGGCGAAATACACATGCAATTAAAACATAAATTGAGTATATAAGTCTGTTTCTCACGTAATACCCACACACACACACACACACACACACACACACACACACACACACACACACACACACCACACACACACACACACACAATAAAATGAAGTACCGAGAGTCAGACATTACCCTGGAATGAGCAAAAAAAATAAATAAATAAAACTGGCCAATTGTTAGCACAAAACAAATAAGGGGCATCCTAAACAGTTGGTGGTTTGGAAAAATTAAAAAAATCGTGCTTTAGTCGAGGTTCAAATCAATATTGGTATTTACATCGTACAAACAAAATTCCCATTCATTTACCGGCGGGCGAATCGCAGGGCCATGGAACAATTAAAAAACAATTCCGATGGTCTATGCTGTTTTGTTATTCCTAACTTGAAAATGCACTCAAAGGAATCAATTTCCAAGTTTAAAAACATTCTTACAACTGTCGAAATGGCCTAATTGGTCATCCTGTTCAAGATGATTGGGAATCACCAGTACATTTCGAAAAAAAAATTAATTCCATTCTGGATTCCTTTGATTCCCTGATTGCATCATTTCCAGAATCCCCTGGGAAATGGTACAGCGATTTAATAGAGCATACAAAGACCTGGCAGTACAGTCGAATTTATGCCAACTGGAAGAAAATGTATACATTTTTACTCTTGTTAGAATCGTGCAATGTCAGTGAGTCATGGTTGACGAACAAGCTATTTACGCCTTGGACGAGAAATTTTTTTTAGATGAATCAAGCAAATATTTGTCGATATTGAAAAGTTTTTCTACGTTCCATTTTTTATGGGTTGTTAAAGACAATGTCGTAAGAAAGCAGGAGCCAGATGCGCCGGAATTTACTGTCACTGTGAATGAAATGTTTGTGCAGTCAAATCGTTTTACGAGCTGATATACAACCAAACGAGATAATTGTTCCTCACACGTGGATGACATCACTATGCATCGACCTGAAGGTCTCTCGAATCGTCCGGTTTGACCTGACCACTATTGTAGATGGATAAAAGGAAAAGTTCATCAATCTGGGGTGGGATACCATCATATTTTACTCAAACGAGATCCAGTGATACATCCCGCCTCGATCGTCGTCATCGATCGAGTGGAATTTGCGACGACAGATTTACTGTTTGTCTCGCCGTTGATGCTGAGAATTAGAATGATGACATCGATGGAGATACGGAATTATTGTACGTGTTTTCGGATGTGATCGACATCAAGGAAGCGATAATCAACATGTCTCCCATTTAGAATATTTACATTCCTTTTCATAAACTAAGGTTGAAATTTACCAAAGCTCATATTCTGTACATGCATAAACGAAGCTTACCCAAAACACACGAGTTTCACCAATTATACGAATTGTATCGCAACATTTACACACTAAAATGTTTCAATGACGAGACGAATCGTGAAGCATTGGACAAACTTATTGTCGACGTGCCCCACGAATACGACTTGGTCGAACCAACTGCAGACATTTTGGAAAATTTTTGTCTCTTTGTTTATTTCAAGTATGGCTCGAGGAAAACGTACCATGTCTTTTGCGAGGTGAATCAGAAAACTTACGAGTTGGCAAATGGGATCATTAATGATTTTCATGACGAATCGCTCCCATTTCTCTACTCGTTAAAATCACCGAGTTTATTGGACTGAAATTTAATGCGCATAGTTTTTGCGGCGTCAAAGGAAACATTCATCACTACTTGAGACTCGTGGATAAATTGGTTTCGCTCGATGGTACACTCGAATTTAAAGACGGAATCAATTCCTCGAAATACTCCTTGAACGAAATCGTGGCCGAAATCGATAAGGACATGTACCTAATGGGTATAAATGCACACATGGTTCCCCGACTCTGTCATAATTCGTCTATTTCGGCCATCTAATGGAATGGTTTAACTTTGAGAAATGATGGTTTGTATTTAAATGAAAAACGAATTTCAAATAAATCAAAGACTTAATTATTTATCAGGCTACGATTCACCGAATATTTCATGCATTGCTTTGTGCATACTTTTTGTAAATTATTTTCATATATATAAGGATACTCACCGAAAAAAGGTGGGCGGAATAGAGAGTGGAGGTAAATAATTATGGTTACTTTTGAGTATGCTTTTCACGAACATGGGCAATGGCCTTCCAATGACGTGCAATCTGTGTTTATGGGAAGGTCGAATGGCGTGTTTCGAAGAGACGGGTATAATGGAATATATAGGTACAAGGTATCCTGAATATAATTTGTTTGAATAGCCGTTGGCAACATACAAGTTTTGGCCCAAGGCGATTAACCAATGACCGAAACAACTTAGCCAAGCTGGTTTCTTTTACACGGGGGACAACAATACGGTTATTTGCTTTTATCGTGGTTCGAAATATTATCACTGGAAGGAAGAAGATGATCTTTGGATAGAACACGTTTATAATAACTCAATGTTTGATTATCTGTATGTTAACTTGATAATGGATAACATATATTCTATTATGACCGCAAATTTAGAGTATGGTAAAAATGTTTGTAAAATCGACATCACAGATGATGATGTAGATGTTGATGCCATATCTCAACTTTTGCAAAACAACAAAGAACAACATGCCTATCCTGAATACAATATGTGTGAAGCATGAATAAAAACATTTAAAATAAAACAATGGCCCCAATCTCTAGTTCAAGACCCGAAATGGCTAAGTAATGCGGGTTTTTTTACACGGGATTCGGTGATCGAGTGACTTGTTTTCATTGCAGTAAAAACATTATACATTGGGAAGATGAAGACGATCCTTGGATAGAAAATGGTTTTTGGTATCCCGAATGTAGATTTTTCCTTTTGGCAAAAAGAAAGGGTTTCATCGACAAAATTTGGATGGAAAGAATACAATGGCATCAGCAAAAATAGAATGAGGAGATGGTAAATTCTGCAAACAACGATTTGGAGAAATGTATGGGAGGCAGCAGCAGTGGCGATAATGAATATGAACACCAAAATCCATTTTAATGCAAGATTTGTTACCAAAGAGAATTTAAAGTTGTTTTTCTGAATTGTGGTCATTCGATTTCATTTATCGAATGTCTATTACACATTCCAAATCTGCAAAATGTCGTAAAAAATAATTGCTCTACTTCTTCATCACACAGGAAAGCAAACCAAGCAAACAAGAAATTTTGATTAGTAATGTAGTTTTCCAAGTTGAACCCATTGGTAATTTCAAGCGTTTTGCTTCTCTTGATCAATTCCTTCGTAAATTGACTGTTCGCGGCGAGACACCATTTCATTTCGACTTTTCAACACAAAATGGAAAATTTATGCAGGAACATTTTCTGTATGTGAAGTAATCGTTCGGCACGAAGTTATAAGACGGGCAACACATTTTGTTTGAACGTATGCGGGTGGCGTGTTGGCCGTTGTAAACGAATAACAGCCCATACACAAACTGCGAGCATGGGGTGCGGTCTAGAAACACTTTACTTTTCTTCAGCATTTGTACGTAGCAAATTAGTTCGTTTTCCAAGTCGATGGTATACATCGATTGGTAGGATATTCTCGTTCTTGTTCTTATATGGGGGATATTTCGTCAGAAACTGGAGAGATTCAAACGATCGAGTATACACTGTAGTCTTCCCCACACCCGAAGAGCCTTCGAGAAAAACTCGCAAAGTGATAAACATCAAGCTACTGCAAGTCAAACTAAAGACCGTCGTGTTGATTGAAGACATTTCATTTCCAAATATGAAATGTTCATAGAGTTGTAAAATTAGTAATTCCGAACAGTCGATGCATAATCCAATCAAATAGATTGGAGACAGTAACTGTCTTCGCCAAACAATCAATGTTAAGGTTTGCATGATCGAACACAAATTGATTGTCAGTCCTGCTATGATGTCGAAAATGTTGTAGAGGCATTCTTCGGGTAAAAATCCATTGCTGATTACAATCAATATCAAAGCAATCAGCCACATGATAAACGATACAGTGAAACAGTTTTCGAGAACATCTTCGCTTTCCGACATGGTTGACGATAATCTTCTGATGAGTTGGAGGAGATTCATATATAATATATATATATATATATATATATATATATATATATATATATATATATATATATATATATATATATATATATATATATATAATCACACACACACACAAGTGTAAAAAAAATGAAAACAAAAAAAAAAGACCCCTCTACAGAAAAAACAAAGTTATATAGTAAGGGATTTCATTTTTTTTTCTCAGTCTCAAATCAGTGTTCTGTGAGTGAAGAGCATGCAATGTAGGCGAATGAATTTCGCAGGAAAGAACGTATTAATGTTCAGAGTTCCTCACGGTCGCTGCCTGAACAGACAATTAAATTTAAAGATAAACTGTCTGCTAAATGAGGGTGAGTTGGAATCATACATTTTATTAAAATTAATTGGTGATCAAATTCCGATTGGTGATATTCTGCATTATTCCACCTGTTTTTCTTTGCCGACAATTCTCGAAAATGATACGAGTGTAATGTAAATTTCGAACTGGCATATTTACTGCCAAAGGAAAGGTCTTTAAATGTACCTGAAAAGTGAATTTGAGATTGAATTTTACGACTTGATGAATCACCGTCTCCCTAAGATGTTAATGTCTAAGGGATTGGATCCAATTTTGGCGGAACAATTTCTGACGCTGTTGACGACCATGTACGAAATCAATGCAATGACAAAAACTTGAAATAGAAAATATGGCAGAGTTTACAGGCGAAACAGGTCGACGAGGGGACGATCTGTTCTTGCAAAGCTATGATTGATGGATGCGTTCGAATCTTGATTCATCCACCGCAAACCCTGCGAGATTTGGACGAAATCGCCGACAAGTTTGCAAACACATCTGGGTTCGGATGATCCGCCAGCATTGCTGACTGTCTGACATTGACTCGAGTCCGTTTCTATACACCATCGTCGCCAATTACTTGGAGCCGAGGCAACAGCGAGAGCTCAATATTAAACGTTCAAACGTGATAATTTCTGAATATACTAATGGAGTTGAACTGTTTGACAGAATGACCGACGATTTAGTTTTCACACGCAATGCAAAGTACGTAAATGCAACTGTTTCGTACACGTGTTTCAAGTACCAAGTGTGTATACCCAACGACATGTCTGACAAATTTCTCTATCGCTAATATATTATGACCTACAAGTGGGACTCGAAACGTCCTTCGAGTTCGGTGTCGGCGGTGATTTATTTACACCATGATTGCAATTATGCATTACTTGAACAGATGTCCGAGAAGCGAAAAATAAATGAGGCCAACGAGATATCCGTCGATGAATCGGAAAAGATGACGACTGTAAATAGGATGAGATCGCACCATGTAACATATAATTATAAACATGGCAGTGTTAAGAATGTGTATACTGTCGTTTCGGAAAATGCCTTATTGGAAATTTGTCAAAATATTCAACTTCAGTTTTCTGTTGTCGCAACCACTTTCTTCAGCAACCAATCTTTTTTCTATGTTTATTTTTACATACAGAATTTTCTCGAGACGAGATTGTACAAGATACTATACAAATGGTTGGAAATCCCATCCATGTGGCCCGATCCGAAATCGGTCTGTGCCAAACGACCATAGGCTCAGTTGATATACAAGAGCCTCACAAAACACTTGTATTCGCACCAAGATTTGTACTTGTACAATCACCTAGCTTTACTCTTTCTGCAAAATTACAACAAGATTATTCCCCTTCCAAAATATATACATGAGGAGACGTTTTGCGTCGCCACCTTCATCAGATTGTTGAAAACATACACGTCTTATGGAATTACAAAAAAAAAAAAAAATTAAAAAAAATCACATATCTTCGAAAATTTCTTTCGGGGCTTCTGGTGAACGTCATCAGCGAAAGCGGAATTAAATCCATGGCAGATGCGAGTATAACGAATCTAGAGTTTCAGACTACAAACGCATCGGGTTTGGCTACTATATTAAACACACCCATTTTCTGCGGAATTCAAGCCGAACATTGCGCCATGGAAATTAAGTAATGAATATGTGTATGTAAGAACTCTTAAAAAATTAATTTAAAAAAACTACCTTTTATTTTATTTCTATGCGTGGTAACCAACTGTGCTTTTCATCACCCCTACTATCCAAATCCAATAATACAGAACTTTATGATTTTTATAGTTTAAATCAGAAAAATTCGACACCATTTATGGGACTAAAATGGGATACAAACTCGAATGATGGTGATAAAATTGAATGTGTTGTTAATGAAGGAACCGTCAGTATTTAGAAAACAACCACACAGACAGAGATATTTTACGTCGTCACTTTTGTCTGATTGTTAAAAACGTACACATCTTATGAAATTACAGTGAATTTTGAGTAACGAATATATGTATTTATGTATGTATGTATGTAGGTATGTATGTATGTATGTATGTATATATATATATATATATATATATATATATATATATATATATATATATATATATATATATCTCTGTGTGTGTGTGTGTGTATAAGAACATTGAAAAAAATATTGCAAAAACGCTACCTTCTATTTTATTTCTATGCACGATAACCAACCATGCCTTTTCATTACCTTTACTATCCGAATCCAATAATACAGAAATTTATGATTTTTCTAGTTTAATCAGAAAAATTCAACACCTTTTAATACACTGATAGGGGGAAATGTAGAAAGTGCCTATAATGATAATTTATTGGGGCGAGACGCAGATACAAACTCGTACAATTCTATTGAACGTGAAAATGTTTCAGAATTCTAGCGTGAAACTACGTGTCGGTGATACAACTGAAGGAGCTGCCAGTATTGTTACTCGAAAAGAGACTAGAGGTAATGGAATTATCGGTAAAATTGAAGATGTTATTAGAAAAACAACTACCCAGACAATAAAAGAAACAGATTCAGATGCAGATTATGTTTCCCAGTGGTTTGTCCACAGTTTTAGTCCTGATATGTTGTCGAAAATGGAAGAACATAAAAAGACGATCAAAAAAATCGTGGAGAAATTTCAAGAGACAAATAGTGAAGCTGCAAATAAAACATCTGTCTCTTTTGATCACATAAAAAAATGATGCTATTGTTCTAAGTGTGTGTTTGGTTATTTGGGGCACAATTCTAGGTATGTGTATGACACTCTTAAAATGTGCGTTTAAAACATGTGCTCGAAGGAGAAAAATGCCTTTCTTTGGTTAACAATCACCTTATCAGATATTGTATTTAAAATAAAATAAAAACATATAGGTCTATATATTATTTAAAAAATTTATTTACATATAAATTACAAAAAAATACAGCGAGCTCAAACTTTAAATACTGCACATTAATGATGTATAGATAACGAAAAATGGCAAATATTGTTGGATATTTATCCTGACATTTACATAGTGTTTATAAACCTGCAGTATCCATGATATTATGGTTCAAAAATTGCCATTTTTGTTCTGGAGTAGCAGGAAGGGGGATCTTTGTTTGAGTTCAATCATCTGGCCGACATGTTCAATATTTTCTTCTTCCGTGATTGATAGAGTGTATTGTATCAGCTTGTCTGTAATCAAGTACCACGAATTGAAACTTCCCCCACTATGGTTTTTGCGAACAATCGTTTTCAAGAAATTGCGATCTATCGTGAAAAACTTTTTTTTATCGGCTGTTTTTTTTTCCAACAAACGGAATTTGAGAGCTTCTCTGGATGCCATCGACATTCAAATTGTCGAGGTTAATGTTTGAACCGAGTAGGTTAAACAACTGAAGGTATTTCGCCAACAGGCGGATAAAGTTGGTAATTTCATCATCTTCGAAGCTATAATTACTCGCATTCATCTTTATTTGATCGTGGCAATAAAACTTGAAGTAGTTGCCATCACTTTCACCCAACATTGAAACAAACTTTACTTGGGAATTATCCATGACAATGAACGGTATACATGTTTTGTTCTCAACCTGTTGATATTTCGCAGCTGGTTTCCCCTCTGATTGTAGGTTGATTGGTGCTTGAATAAATGATTCAATGTCTTGAGCTTCTTTGTCATCGTCACAACATTCGTAATTTTTTCGCTTAACTAATTTGCGATCTTCCGCCATGAGATTAGTAAACATATTGTTGAGTTGACTGCTGTGATCCGGGCTGCTGCTGTTGTTGTTCAGTAGTTTTACTAGGGGTATAAATCATGCCGAGTTTCTTCTGAGCGACTGGTAAAGTAACAACAATTAACCTCCTCTTTTATAGCCACTATCTCGAACAAGAATAATTTTTTTAATTTTTCTATATATTCATTTCAATATTTTTCTGTTCTTTGATATTTTTTATCTATTCATTTCAATAGTTTCTGTTCTTTTTTACTTTGTTTCATTATTTTTTCTAAAGCCAATGGACAATAGGTATTAGTCGCGAGTAAAATTGCACGTCCGAATGAATTTTTGCAGGGTCCTTAATCGTGTCGAAAGAGCAAGGTATTTTTAATTGATTGTACAAAGAGTTATTGGTATTAAGGTTTTTGCATGGGCGTGCTATACTAAATGCATATTAGGCTACATGTATGATCGGGTCACTTCCAGCCCATTTCGAAATGCATTACGTATATGGAAGTTTGGGGTCGGAATTCAAGTTTAAAATTGCGGGCCACAGTCATAATTTCTGGTGAAGTAATCGGGCATCACGTTTTCCAGTGCATTGAATATCGTGGAAGCGCATTTATTTGGCATGTACTCGAACCGCGATCCATTATTCAACGGAATAAACCGATTTTGTAAAGTGTCTGATTGCTCGGCGCAAACGATCCGGTAATCACCATCGTCCAACTTTTCGTCCACATTCTCTATCCTTAACGTACTGGGTACCATATCGGTGTACATTGTATTCGTCGCTCTATCCACTATCGATCCATTACAACCGACAATCAGGTTGGAACTTATCCTCCCATACAAGTGTTGATGGCGCGGAAGGCAAATGTATTTGTCATCCATATAAATTATTTTACCAAGATGGGGATTACAAGCGGCTGCTTCCGAAGCCATACACTAGGCACCTCGATACGATATGTGATTGATGATTGTTTCGGTTGTAAAAATCTTGTATTCGAATTCGCTATTGTTGTCATTACAAATCGATGTGTAAGATACCGGCTCGTTTTCTTGCCTACATTACGGGCGAATCGGCATTTATTTTGTTAAAACAATTAGTCCCCATTTTCGCCATCATCTGCACTCATTTTCTCCTTCAACATGACGGTCGGTAGTTTTTCGAAACCAGTAAACCCGTGTATGTAATTCATACCAGATTCTAGGTATTTTTGCGAGAAATTGGATCGCCTGTACACCAACGATATGCGGATGGGAACTTGAACAATGAATAGTACGAAAGCAAATAAAAAATTCATAAATACAGATTTATCTTTTCTTTGCATAATTTTGTAAAAAGCTTATGATTACATTGTAATTTTTTCCTCCAATTGCAAACATTTTTCCTTTTCAAACTGAAGTTCTATTGTCAGTCGTCTGATTTCACCCTCCAGTCTTTTGCGATCGTTTTTCGATTCCTCTGCCGACATGTTGTTGCTAGTTTTGTCAACGGTCGGTAGAATCTGGCGCACTACCCAATCTATAAAAACGTTTCCAGTCGACTATCGTGATTTCATAATCAAATTATACAGTCCTATTTCCGTGATAAAAACGGGTCTCTAATTTCCATGATAACTCGATGATGGTAAACTATTTGATTCTACTAGTTGTCTGTACTTTACCCGTTCATCTACGAGAACGTGTCTCTGAATGGTATCGCACGTATCCTTGTATTCCAAAATGTTTGCTGCATCCTTTCCTCGAAACCAATGTTTATTATCCTTGTGTAAAATAAACCAAATTTTTTTTATCATTATATATTAAATAATCCATATTTTCTTATATGTGTGCAGGGTAAATCCCTTATATATAGAGAGAGAATGGGTTGAATTTTTAAAATAAAAGTAACTATAGTTTTTTTATCTTTATTTTATTATATAAAATACATACACTTTTTTATTCATTTTGATTTTGATTTCAATAAATACTCTTGCATTTCGACCGGCGACAAGTGATGCCACTCGGGAAAGGTAAATGACATCTAGATGGGTTCTTCTCGATGGGCCAGAGGATTCACTTTGATGGTTTGTGTCGGTGTAGGTGATGGTAATGATGGCAGTTGTGGTGATGAAGATCCAAATACCGAGGTGCCTTGCCATGTATTGTAAAATTCATCATCATTTTCATCTGTTGGTACAATCGATACTACCATGTGTGGCATTGTGAGTAGTTGAGCTATACGAGATCCTTTCTTGGATTTTAATTTCGAATTTCCTCGATTTTCCAGCTGCACAATGATATCTGCTCTGTAGTCTGAATCTATAATTCCATTATAGGCATATATTCGATGGCTGAATGCCAGCCCCGAACGACTCGTAACAAATCCGAAATAGCCTTTGGGTATTTTACACGCCAGGCCGACATCGACATTGGCCACTTGGCCTGGTTGAATTTCAATGTAGTGTGTCGCCTTCAAGTCATGCCCAGCCGCTTCTTCACTACCGTGGACAAAATGATGTTTGAACCGCGCAGGAATGATGGACGCCATTTTGTGAGACAATTTGTTTCTATACCGACAATTTATATGTACCTGCCAAATGGAAAAAAAAAATTATATTACGTTTTTTTTTGCCAAGCTTGAAAAGGGGGGGGGGGGTGGTAATGGAAATCCCTTTATATATATATAAATTCTATAATATTACTCTTGGTAAAGACAATGATTGAGATGGATTTTTTAATCTCTTGTTGGACGATAGAGTTGTTGAAAATATCCGTAAATTTTGTATTGGCCTCATTCCACATGACAAAGGATTTCAAACCAGATTCGTCATAAAACTCGTACAGGGTTACATCGTCGATATTACCCCGAGCCTGATATATGGATATTAGCTTGCATAAATTTAGCGAGTCATTGTCCATATTGGGTGATTTCTCTTTTTTTTTTTTAAAGCTTATTTATATATTCTATTCGAGTTGAGACTCACCAGCATCATCATTACCATTCATCTTCATCTTTCTATCTTGCAATTGCTGCACGAATGCCTTTAACAGCATTGCAAAAGTGTTTTGATTGCTTCCTGAACATCGAGATTGTTGAAAATGTCAATGAATTTCGTTAAAGGGTGGTATGATAAATCAGACAATTGTGAAATAATTTCATTACATGATTCATGTAGAGAAGGGAGTTAGGGTTCGTTTTTGAGATCTATTGATAAATTCTTCTATTCTGCATTCTTCGATATACGAAAGCATAATTTTCATCAACTGAAAAATTTCGGGCTCGCAGAGCTCTTCGAAAAACTCCTCTTGCACACGATTCCAGATGGAAACATAATTCTTGTACAATTATGCAAATATATAATTAAATGATCGAGATACAAAATTTATGACCCCGGGCATCTTTGGTGTTTGTTTTACTTCTTATATCTTGATATCTTGATTTCCTTATATATATTAATGGTGTTTGAAAATATATTGATATATATAATATATGTATACACCAAGATATTTACAAATATATATAGGTATATATAGTTATATTTTTAAATATATTTACACACACATATATATTAATTTCTATATATTCTTTTATCTCATATATTTTAGTAAACTTTATTACTCATAACGAAGGGTTAATTGCATTCCTAAATATCTTTATGTATATATATATATATATATATATATATATATATATATATATATATATATATATATATATATATATATATATATATATATATAAAGATATTGCATTCCTAAAAATCTTTATATATATATACATACATACACACATAAAGATATTTAGGGATGCAATTAACCCTTCGTTTTGAGTAATAAAGGTTACTAAAATATATGAGATAAAAGAATATATAGAAAAATCTTTTGTTTTGTGTATACTTTTTTTATTCAGTATTTATAATTTTTTTCTTTTTACATCTCCTTTTTTTCTTGACAATGTTAATTGGATTTTCATCTACAGAGTATTTTTCGAGCAAATTTACAGAAATCTTTGCCAAATTACAACGATCTGTTTTCATAAAGTTTCGTACATTATCAAAGAAATCAAAGTAATTGTTATTTTCATTCTATCCGTGCAATTGAAAATCCAACATTCACTTGATGTTCACTTTCATAGATTGTCTCTACACTCTGTAATGCTCTAAATAATTTCATAAAAACATTTGCGGGATGGTGTAGATGTTCAGTTCGTTGGCTCGACAATTGGTAAGTTCAACTACTCTTCGCAACAGAGTAGATTTAGGTAATGCTCAAATTCCCTGTTTAAACACAAGTATGAAATCTGGGGTAGAACAGAGTTATCATCCCTCAACTCGAAATTGGCTGTTTTATTGATGCATTGGTAACAATTTTCAACATTTCAAGGTTAGTTCATTCCCCGTCATGCACGTCGTCATCAAAGGAAACAAACATGATTATGGATTTTCGTATCTTGGAAATTAACTCTATCGAATTAAAATGGCAGTGGGTGATGTAGGGTGCGAATTTCCTGTACAAGACACCAGAATTGTAAAATTAACTCTTTTTAGTATCAGGGTTAGAGATGCGTGCAGAGAGAGAGAGAGTAGAGTTTCCAAGTTAGATTCGTCAAGGTAATTACACAAGTAATAACGTGCTCTGTGTAAATTTGGCTCGAGTTACGCAAAATTGCAGTTGACAAACACAATATCCCAGTAATCGTCGAAAATGGTATCGAGGGGAAGGATATCGACGTATTTGAAAATTGCAATTTCACTGCAACAAAGAGAGATTCTCTTTGTACAATTTCCGACAAGTGAGCCAAGAACAACGCGCTTTCATCTTCGTCGTTTTTAACGATGCATAAATTTGTATACATACAAAACATGGTCTTATTTCAAGAAGTATATATAAGGTATAAAAATTTAAATACACGCCTATGAGAAAAGTATTAGTGATACGGGAATGTTGAACGTAAACAAATTATTGTTTGATTACATCACCATCGAACTTGCAGAGGATAAATTTCATGACTTGGTTGTGTGATTCGGAACTTAGTACTACATCGGGGTGAACGATTTCGAAGAGTATTTAAAAATTTTGGGTGCAAAACACATTTTAAACGACTCGAATTATGATAATTAAGTGTTGAAGTTCCAGATAGAATCGGAGCACTCCAATAAACTGGTAAAAGGACTCGGTGTTCTCTACAAAACAAAAGGCATAAACGTCGGCTACAAAACTAAATTCATCATATACTTTGAACTAAACAAATTGTTTTGTCTGTGGAAAAAAACGAGCTTGCAACTACAAAACTTGTACTTGCAGCTGCAATTAAACTTTTGTTATCACTATTACTTTTCAAAAAATGTTTTACCGAGAGATGTTTCCGAGCCAATCGTGCAAAAGATTGAAACCTACCTCACAAGCAGTTGGGATCCGGGACGAAAAGAGAAACTCGCGGAAAAAATAAACAATGTTTTTGTGTCCAATCACAAGAGATTCGTTTCTACATGTCGTCCAATATTGCCATGATGGCTGTTGAAAGCGAATGAAATTAATCTCCTTTCGAGTGCGATTGTAGAAATTGTTTACGCTGTGATGATGACAATCAGTAACTCAGGTAATGATTTATAATAAAAATAATAATTTTTATAAAAATGGATCGATTTAGAGATATCCCACTTGTGTGTGTGTTGTAATCGACATTATCCCTCTCCACCCAACTTTTACTTTCAACAACCAATCACACTGCAGTATTTAACATCCCCTCTCTTCCCCTCCTTTCAGTTTGGCCTATATGGCCGCGAAATCTGGAAAAAAGATGTCCGTCGAAGGCGAGAGCTGAACGTGGAAACATAACTCCTCCCAGAGCAGAAGAGGAATAAGGAGTAAGTATAATAATATTATGTATATACTTTAACAAATATAAATATTTCATATGATATATATAATAATGTTATACTTACACCTTATATATAATATTAGTATACTTACTCCTTATATATCTTATAAAATATTTATATTTTATAAGGTATATTTATTATATTATTATACTTACTCCCTATTCCTCTTCTGCTCTTGGAGAAGTGATGTTTCCACGTTCAGCTCCCGGCCTCAACTTATGTCTTATTTCCAGATTTTGCCACTATATAGACCAAACTGAAAGGGGGGAAGGAAGGGGAAGTGAAATACTGCAATGAAGATTGGTTGCTGGAAGTAGGATTGGGGGAATGAATGTCGATCAAAAATTATGTAAATTTTTTTGATAATAATAATAATAATTATTATTTTACACAAATTACATTTTATTCAAGACTATCGATTATGTGATTAAGTTTTGTACAAACGATATAACATGCTCCGAGTCCATGGCGTCCAAAATGCGTACAATGTTATTATGGCAGAATACAGTATTTTTGATTCCTTCAGCCATTCTTTCACACAAATCAAAATGTTCACGCTATTCGGGATGTACCCGTTCCTGTACAGTTCCCTGGCATTTGGATTTTTGTCGTTGAGTCAGTTCAGAGATTTGGCGAGCGATCGACATTGGCATTGGGTAAAGGCTACTTCTCGATTTGTTTCGTCCAGCACATGCATGGTCAATGTGTGTAATAAATTATTAGATTTTCATATAACGATCACATCTTGGGCAATGCCAGCGATGCGATGAGAGAGTTCCACAGTATCCTGCCTTGGTTTTTCAGAATCTTGTCTGTCAATTCTTCATTTGTAGATATCAATTTTTTGTTGGCCAATATATCGACGATTTGTTTGCTTCGAGTAAGCCACGATTATATACTTTAATTTTCTTATTTTTTTTAGTCATGTTGAGTTTGTTTGACCTTTTTCCTCAAGGAGGGTAAAACATCTTCATAGGCCCTGTTAGCGAATCTTTTAGCAACACATAATTTCGAGCGCATTATAAATGCATATAGACCTGGTTAAGATATGAAAATGCTGTGGGGTTGCCAGATGGATGGAATATCAAGGGTACGATTTCGCACCATACCCTTAAAAATTTACCCATGTTCTTTTCCATTTACGAAAGACATTAATGGAAATTGCATCATTTGGTCGTTCATACCCAAGAAACGGTGCTATATCATTTGCTCTTAACCAAAATTGTTCTATTCCATTATGGTCGATTAGTGTAAAAATTCAACAATTGAATTTTTCGAACTTTGAAAGTTGAAATATCTTCTACCCCAATGACATGATGCCAATTGCTTATATATAGACAAAAAAGTAATATCTAATATTTTTTTTTGTGATTCTATTTGTTCTACAATAAATATTAATTTTTATTAATAATAAATATAAAAATTGAATTTTAATGGGAGGAACTTTTCGTGCACACCCAAATTGAATTTTGGAAAGAGCCTCTTTTTTGAGTGAAGGTGTCAGTTGGAGCAGATGTCAAAATTACCTTTCAAATTCGACCACGTTCTCATCCATTTTTTTTTTACATGGTCTAAAATTACTTTACGTACATTTTCATATCAAATAAATTATGCTATAACTTTTCCCTTTGAACAAAAATTGTTCGATTCAATTATGGTCGATCAGCACGAAAATCCAACATTAGAAACTTTTGAAGTTTGAAAATGGAAAAAACATTTTGACCAACGACATTATGAGTGCAATGATGTTAAGTGGCTTTTATATACATATTTTTTTTTATATTTTTTTATAAAATATAATCAATATATTTAAATATATATAACTATTAATTTTATTTAATAATAAATAAATAAAGGTGGGTTCGTTTTGTATAAGGGTACTCACTCACAATCTTCCTTCTAAGTAACCTGTGGCTTTGGTTCATAGTGAAAGTATTAATTTGGGGGGGGGGGGGGTTCAAGGGGAGTCAGATAAACTTTATGTTGGAAATATAAAAAATCGAATTTTTAAAGGGGGGACTTTTCGTGCACGCCAAAATTGAATTTTGGCATTGTACCAATTTTCCGGATAAAAATTGCATTTAAAAAAGGGGTCCATTTTGTATCAGGACCCTTGCCCACAGAGGGTCTATTAGTGTAAAAATCCAACACTCAAACTTTTCGAAATTCGAAAGCTGAAATGATCTTCTATCCAATAACATTATATATAGACAAATTGTTTACAAAAAAAAACACTTTTTTATACAATTATGTATTTAACTAAGGCTTATTTTTTAATGATTTATTTTTTGTTCAATCTTTCGAATGATACTATTGATAACATTTTATGAATTGAAATTCCTTCGTTCTATCAATTGAACGATAGTGTTTAGAACATCATGCACATTGAAATTCTCAGCATCCGGATCGAATCTCATAAATGTGCAATTTAGATTTTTCTTTCTCGATGTGATTTTGTCGTTCGATTTCATATTCAATGTTTTGTATTTGTGATTATATTCGTTGCATTCGACTGAAATTTTGTAATCCAAAAAGTACAAATCTATTTGGTAATTATTGATTGTATATTGTAACTCGTAGTTCAGATGTTTGAAACAATTCACAATTACGCTGGTGTAATCTTGTTCATTCGTTTTCAAAACAAGATTCAGTTACAAGTCAAATTCTTTGATCAGTTTTCGCAGTAGATATTTCGATGTGGGTATACTCAAATTTTGTATCAATAAATTCAATCCTTTTTTATTGATGAGCATCGTACGTTGTTGCCAATTAGAGGGGGTTTCACGGGTGAGGACCGATCCCTTCACATCTGCCCATGTTCTTTTCCATTTTGGTTTGACCAAATTTAAAATTTCATTGGGTGGTTTTTTATATCCGATAAATGAAGCTATATCTTTCCCTTGGAAGCATAATTTATCATTACCGTTATTATCGACGACCACGAAAATCCAAAAGTAAAAATTCCTATTTCTCGACAACTGAAGAGTCCTTCCAATCAATGACATTTCGGTTGAAATGGTTTTATGCAACTATGTTTAATTCCTTATAAAACAGGGGCTTTTATAACAGTTGGTATTTTACAACAATTTTAGAATACAAATATTTTCAAAAATTATTGTATCAAAGTAAGATTGTTGAATTTTCTTCAATTTCTCCATTTAATTTAGTTGAGTCGTATCAAATTATTTATATGCAATTATTTTTATTCATGTATGTATAAACTTTAATTCTGAATTCTTTAGCAATTTGCTTAAATTCTGAAACTTTCAAGTCTTCTAAATTCTTTGGAATTGTTTTTTTCTGAAATAAATTTATAATTAACTATTTGTTCCACCAAAGTATCTCTGTTTAGATTATATATTTTTTTTATTTTTGGTACTTTTCCAATAGCTTGTAATTTTTTATATTAAAGGCTTTAATTTCAGTTTATTTTTTAAGTTAATGTTTTTACATCCGGATGGTTAGTTTCAACTTTATCAATCCTCTCTATAAGTTCTCGTTTTATTTTACAGGAATATCCTCTGATATTTAATTGTTTTGCCATTTCCCTCAATTCAATAAATTTTTTATTATAAAGTTCTGTATTCTGGACGTAATATTTCCTGAGCTCAATTTCGTTAGAATAGTGAATCCAGCTCTTTTCCAAACTACTTGTATTATTTCCCATGATTTATTTTTTTAAAGTTTAATTTTTTAAGCCGTTTACATAATACCACTTAAATCCTACAATCAATTTTTTTTTTTTTTGGTAATTCGACAACCGGAAAGATCTCCTGTCCAACGATGTTGTAGTTGTAATGGTTTTATGAAAAGCCCAACAGCTTATATATACACAAAAATATATAAATAATTGACTTTTATCTGGTACCCCATAATTTGTACCCTTTCAAAATTCAACTTTTATATATTTTTTATTAAAAACTGTTGTTGAATTTTAACTAGTATACCATTACCATAATACGACAATTATGCCATAAAGGGTTAAGAGAATGGAAACAAAAAAATGCTTATTTGATAGGTCTAAGTGTTATTTTCACAGTTTTGGGATTGATGTTGGCCTACTCTGATAATTTAACAAAAATAAGAGTAATATCTGGCTTTGATTTTATAGGAGTGGGAAATTTATGTAACCACTTACTATATCTCGAGTAAATGAAAAAAAAAAATGATTTACAAGTAAAATATAAAAATATTTTATTTACAAAAAATATATATTAGTGAAATATATAATTCAGTTAGACAACATGATTTTTTTTGTCAATCATCTTCAATTTTGTTGCAGGGAATTTCTCTATCTTGTCACTCCAATCCATGGAAACTTTTCTTCAGTTGGCGCACAGATGTGGAGATTTGACCTGCAGCAATTCAGTCGAACTATCTCTTCTGTTGTGAACCCGCACCAAACACTGAGTGTAAAGTATTTTATACACTTTATTTAAATTTTGTTGTTGTTGTTGTTTTTGGAAATCTTCCCATTTTGCCACTACATTATCGCGGAACCACAAACACAATAATTTCGAATTTCTATCTGCACACATAAATCCAAGAATATGTCTCCAACAATCATAATGGACTGCATTCCCAAATGATGAGAATTTGTAAATTTATTGCAAATCCACAATTTCGAGTTAGTGATCGAACTTGCACAACTTCTTTAACCATTGTATTTGTTGTGATGGCTCCCTACAAATTGAAATACTTCCCTTTCAATTTCATCACAGGGAATTTCGCCATCTTGCCAAACCAATTGGTGAATATTTTCCTTCAGCCAATAGTTTGTCTTTTTACTTACATCAGCCAATGCTTTCCATGGATACGGTGAAACCATCCTGCCAGTTCGTTCAGCACATATTCGCCATTGTTATCCCGGAAACCTTGCAGATTACAAAACATGTTGTATTCTGATAAAGTGCTGGCTCGAAAGCGAGTGATTTGTCTATATCCGCCGTGGTCGTGATTTTTTTTTTTTTTACCTCAGTGGATGTCTTGCATAACTAATAGAAAAAAAATGACTTCCTTGAAAGAAAACCAATGACATAAGATCATTCATAGTTGTTTTCTCCAACATGAAAGATATCTATGAAACATATTCCGATGTTGCTGTTAGTAATGCTTTGGACAACTGGGGATCATTTTGCAAGACCAAGCCAAAGGTTAACGCCATCGAATTTTGATTTTGCTATAGCGACCAACAGAACACTGAATTTTTGTTGGTGAAACACCGCCCGGTAAATTTTCTAAATATGAACTTTCTATGACATTGGTTCATCAGCGTAAATAACCGCGAATGGCATCCCGGTACTCACGAAGTTGCCAAAATTTTTGTCGATTCTTCCGACGTGTATTGTGTTGTAGTGGAAATTAAGGAATTTTTAAGTTTTGCAAATATCATTACTTTAAAATTTGTTTGAACAAGATAACGTTTGAAATGTTCTTACCAGCAACGGCGAATTAATAGTAGGTTATTATTGGGAAACTACCTCGTTATTTTTGGCCATGTGTTGTCTCTTTCTATTTTTCATTACACATTCATTAATTTTCTATTGGTATGAAAAAAAAATGTTACAATTACCAAATTTAAACACATAAAATAAAAAAAATATTGAGTGTGAAACCATATATATATATATATATATATATATATATATATATATATATATATATATATATATATATATGGTCTATTCCCTCCCAGGGAGCATAACAGAATGGACACTTTTGAGTTCAAAAAATTTGTTTATTCTCACTATAAGAAGAACTGGATGTGTAGAATCAACTCGAATAGAAACATTGATGAATACATGGAGTTTATTACAAAGTTATTGCACACTTGGACACTGTCATTACATCTGATGGCTCTTCAAGAAGCATTATTAATTAATTTGTTGCACGATTATGAAAAAAATGCGACATTGATGGGCGAGCGAGTTAACTAATAGATTCGTGCCAAGCATCTACTATATTGTATACATCATTCAGTAATGAGTTGTAATTGATAATTTTTTTTTCATTTCTTGTGTTTGGTACGTAATAGTACGATCATTATGTCGTAACCACCTGTATTCAAATGATGCAACTAGTCGTCTATTAAAATGTATGGGCCTGTCGTTATTGGAAGTCGTTGGCGAACAATAGATACAGATTTAATTTTTCTATGCAAACCATACAAAAATTTGTAAATTTATTGGCTTGTGGAAACTGTTCGATCAACATTTTCGCGTGCACCTCATTACCCGCCGTCCACAGCACATCTTTAAAGTATTTTGCCACAGTTGCTATTAAATGATTAGCTCCATGAAATTCGTTTTTACGTTCGTCTATTTAAGTGTTGTCAAAATCGATGACTGAGATGCCTTACGCTCGCCTTTTCTTTGTGAATTTTAATTTTTTTTTGCTCTTTTATCGGCCAGTTTGCGATCGTCTTCGTCACCGCTGGCGATTCTCTGATTACGAAATACTTTTCTCATCCCACCGTATCTGGAATCGCCAACCACATCGGAATCTTCACCATTGCTTCTGATTTATAAAGCAGAGGAAAACATGTCTCTTTCATTTAACAGGAAGAAACAAATAAGGAAATACGAGGATTGTTTGTACAAAAATAATGTCCAAAATATTATCAACCGATCGGCAAATATCAAAACTGTTGTCATCGGAAAATACCGTTAAAATCTTTGCGCACCTTTTGCTCGGATTGTTGAACAATATCAAAACCTTGAGAAATGCTCATCCGTCCGTATCGGGACCCTTGTGTTACCTGATATTTGCCAATGTGGTAGTGAATTTCGGCCAAACGAGCACGTTTATCAACGACAATCGTGTTTTTTTCCCTCCATTTCTCGAAATGAATTTCATGCCTCTGGAAATTGTTCGATTGTTGGAATGTAAGTACAAGCAGTTGGAATTTAACCGGCGCGAGACACTTCCCTTCGATCAACTTCAACATATCGCAAAAAATATTTTTGGCAGCAGCGTACCATACCTCGAATGTCAAATCCACATCCCCCACGATCGTCAACTGACAATCGTCGAACATTTCACGACGCTCGTGGTGCAAGCAGCGCTCAGTTTACGCGAAAACGTCTGATTTTACAGAGATCATGCACCTTCTTCTAGAGTGGATGTGGTTCGATTCTTTGATGACTTTGACTGATAATTAGAAAAAAATATATAAGATGCTCGGAAAAAAAATCTTCGCTCAATATCTAGCATTTTGAATTATGTGTTAAATGGTACAACACCTTTGATTCAAACTTACACATCCGATGGCCGAGTTTTATAAACGCTGGATGAATGTAATCATATGGAAATTAATTATTTTGAAAATGTTTGATACATATCTCTAGACTAGTTAATATGCTCCTTTCCATCGATTCGTCGTGGTTGAATTTGGCAAAATGGTACAATTACCATCGGAACTAGAAGCCATCGAGTCTGAACTACAAAATCGAATTTTAGAAAATATTTTTTTAATACCTTTGATTATTTCTACCTTATTGCATTGGTGGTTATTTTGAAGATTTTATTTGTGTCGAAGCAGCCGATATTGGCTGGTATATTCCAAATACATTGGCTTTGAAAGTAATCCTTTGATTATAATTTTTTTTTTTACCTAAGAGAGAGTGTGTGTGAGGGAGAAAGAAATGCATTGATGGATTCCTACTCAATTAGCATCATTGTTCAAGCTGTATTATCGATTGTAATATTGTTGCTGTATTTGTATTTACTACATGCGAAAACTCCAAAATAGGATCCCGCGAAATCGGGTAAAGATTTGTTTAGGTCAAAATGAAAAACTTAAATTTGTCACTTTTGTAAAACGAATATGTATTGTGAGTACGGATTTTTTGCGACGAACACAGAAAATGCAGAAATCTCGAAAATCGAGGTGAATTTTATCGGCGAATCGGACAAAACACCTCACGAACAGGGATGGAATTTCGAGAAACAAAATGGTTCAAACATAGTCACACACAAACACTTTCTTTCACCAAAACTCGTCAAGTCAGAACAGATTATAAAATCCAGCTACGCGATGATTTAAATCCCTTAAACTTTGCATCGATCTCCCCGAAACTGAGCATTTCCGAAGGCCTGCAGTTGACGTACAGTGAGTGTAGTAATCCGAACCAAGTCGATTGCATAATGTACGAACAGTATTGCAACTTGATGAACATCGATGGTTCCAAATCCACAAAGAAAAACAAAAAACTCGAGCATATGTATATGATTCGAGGGCGCGATCGTAAATGGATTTTGGAAGTATTCTCAAAGAATATGATTTTTGATGGCACCATGTGCCGTACGAACAATGATGCGATTAGGATGGAATGGGATATTGGTAACATTTGTGTCGAAAAATTGAGCAAAATCAGATTGCCTTACACGAACAATGCCTACGTCGTTTGTAACTACGGATTACCAGAAATCGTTAAATGTGAGCACGGGATTTCTATAAGTCGAATAAACTGTCTACAACCTGAATGTTCGCAAAACAAATATGGTTATGTAGTGCACTCGTATAAGATCAATGCCTATTATTGCCGAAATGGTGAAGTCTAACATTTGAATGAATTTGATCAATAATTAAAATATTTGTATTACAAGTGCGATAGATGTCGCCTGACTTATCCCTACGATGATAAAGTTTTCAATGTAGACACCGGCAGTTGTGAAAATCCCACCCTCGATGTCCTTCCCGTTCCCTGTCATTTTCCCGAATACCCATCACGGCAGTTAACGTTTAAAATATTGCCGGATACAATCAAATTTATTTTATCCCCACAAAACTATAGGAATAAACAACTACAACCGGCCATCGAAATTTTTTTTTTTTATTGAAAACGGCAAAATAGTGCGTCGAAATGTAAGAATGTTGATTCATGAAAATAAAAAAATAACAAATTTGATTTCGGTTAAGTTCCTTTCGAAGAAAGTATAATTTCCATTAAATCTACGCTAAAATTAGAATATAGGAAATACACAGTAGAATCTAATATGTATTTAGCGACATTTTTCACAGGTGTTTTCTTGATGGATTTTATGGAAATCATCAATGCCAAGAAGAAATTTCCGTCGAATTTATACAAAGGGTTTATAAAATACAAAAAATTTGATACCAAAAAATTTACTCGAAAATATAAAGAGGTTGCAAATTTGGCCGAGAAGGTGGAAGATGGCTATTTAATTGACTTTATTGTTGCAGGAAATACACTACAAGTTTTTAAATCGTACCTGCAATTTTCAAAGTCGTCTTAATTTGTTCCCAGTTGACTCGAGGCGATGAGACGGTACCCGGACAAAAAAATTTATTTCCAACTATCCTCTTTTACAAAATTATTAATCTTGGCACTTTTTTTTTCCCCCGGAAGGGTTAATTATATAAGGTATGCATTGGGTTTTTGGTAAAATTCGATCGCGATTCTTAGATTGTCTCATACTTCACTGATAGTTTTCTTTTCGGCAGCCAATTTAAGTAAATGCATTCCAGCGAGATAAAGAGCCACATTTACTTGATTGTTGTCGTATGTTCGTTCCATGAATTCTTTGCAAATGTGAATACTATAAAGTACTTCTTTTGGGTTAATGGTTTTACTTTTTTTTTTTACCCATTCCTTTGTCAAATTGATGATGAATTTGTCAGACAATAGGGCCGTTTGGTTCGACGTTGGTGATTAATAATTTTCTTCCCTCGCGGCACAATGCAACTCATCGGGTAATGTAGCGACTTGTGTAACAAGGGTTAAATTTCCCTCGGGAAGAACGTTTATTTAAATTTGAGTTGTCGGGTCGAATTAGACTGGTGCATTTACCTCATTTATCAGAGTTGGATCGTTTCCATTACCGCTTCCCCCAGCCATCACGTCTTCATTCGAAGGGATTTGATAGTGTGATCGTAAGATATTGAACATTAAATCATCGAGTGATGTTTGTTGATTACAACACACAGACGAGTTTTTAAGAGACTGGAAGGTTAAAAAATATGATAGGTTGTAATCGGGTGAAATGTTTTGAATCGAGAATGACAGAGTTGGGGATGTAGTTAATTCTTGTTGTTGTTGTAATTGGGGATTATCTGTCACCACTCTTGTTAAAGTCGATTGAATTACTTGAGGTTTTACGTGCATCGTGTCTAGATCGATCGAGGTTACATCTTGCAAATGCGGAATATGCGTCGAATTCAAATTGGACTGTTCTACCGGCTGCGATTTGAAATGTTGTGGTGTATTCGCACCAATCGAATCCACGAATTTTATTCGTTTGGTCGGCTAGTGTACTTTTTCATTTGGAAAATCAAACGTGACATTTTCGTACCCTGTTGATGAAAGATGATTTGCGGTAAATTTTGTGCACGAATTTGCGACTGTTGCCTGCTTCTTGCACGTGCCTGTAATTTTCAAAGTGGGAATTGTCAATCACCGGAACTTTCACTAAGAATAAATCTTGAACCTCGTGACTATTGGCTAGGTAAAAATTAAACACCAAGACATTTTGCAACACTGTCAACCCATATCGAATTATTTAAAGACGTTTAGAATTGCTGCCTGGGGATTGAAACTGAAAACTTGGATTTGGTTTTTGGATAGTAAAACGTTTTCCCCGACGATTTCATTAGTTATTTTATCAAATTATCTTAATATATATGGGCATTAGTAACTTATGTTGTATTTATGTTTAATCTCGTCGTGTTTAAAATCCAGTGTTGGAAGTTGTTTTTTTAGAACAATGTATTCCGCACCGCCACTACTTTTGAAAGTTTCCGAATTTAGTGCCTGCTCCATGAAGGCTCTGAGTTCACAACAACCATTATACAATCCAATCATTGCTTGTTCGGGAATATTTGGTGTTTCAACCAAAAGCATCCACTCATCGACTCTTGTCTAAGTTCTGCCGTGTGGGCGGCCTGGTTTTCTAGTGTACCACTCTTGTACTTTTTCTAAAATATTTTGTTCATTAGGTATATAATTCGAGGTAAGTTAGTTTTTCTCTAGTAATTGTTGTTGTTACTCGTCAAGTACGAAATCAATAGTTTGTTGTTCTTGCTTTGGTAAATTTAGTTGTTTATTGTTTATGTAATTATTAGGTACAAAATTTGATGTGTATTGGTTTTTCTCTGGTAGTTGCTGCTGTTCTTGTTCGAAATTCTCGAATGAATAGTTGTTTGAAACATCTGATTGAAACACAATGTCCATGTAGAAAACAAGAGGTGTGTCGATTGCCAATAGTTCATTTAAATACACGGGCGAAGTCTGAACCTGGTTCATTGTCGGGGTTCTTTCATTTTGCGGTGGAGTCTTTTGACTTTTTTACTTCACGCACATTGTTGTGAAAGTCGAATGCGAAATTCCCATTGCCTGGGAATTGAAGATGCTGTTCGTATTGGTCGATATCGTGTGTTCGCTTCACCAATTTCTTTCGACGAGCACCAGACAAAGTGTAGCCGCAATAGTTGACTGATTAATCCAACACTGATGAAATATTCTTAAACAAATATCGCACATTATCAATATCAGCTTTCAGCTTTATTTAAATTTATGAGGAAATAATTCTTTATAAATGTTAGGCCTAAATCGAAAGTTTTAAGGATGTTGTGAATCGCTAAATCAACATCAAATGTGTGATTATGGATTTGGTTCTTATAAATAAGAACACTTTCACCGACCATTTCACCAGACATGATTTTCACTATTATATTAGGTATTATGGTAGCTTATAAATTGAACATTTGTTTTCCTAACAGGAAGTATTTGAATGTGTCGAGTGTAACGAATATGATGAGGAAACTATATTTGATGACAATAGCACAGAACTCAAACTCATGGGTTAGATACAAATACAAAATATATAAATAAAAAACTTGTAAAAAAATATTTTTATTAATAAATTTTTTTATGAAACTTGAATGTTTGCATATACATAAAATACATTGCAAATTTTGCTATACATCAGTTCGAGAAAAAACAAAGACTTTTTATAAAATCCATCGAATTGTTACTTGAAGCGGTTCAAAGATGCATTCTTGAACGTTGATTGACTCAGTCGTAGAAATCCATGTCTGAGTTCACTGACGACATACATTTTGTTCATTTCCAAATTTTCCTATATTATACGACTAGGTCCGTAGTTGATTTTTTTTCTCTTGCATTTTTCCAAAGCTGCTTTCATAACTGCATCGAATGGAGATTGTAAAGGTGGAACCAATTAAATGTGTTTGATGAACGATTGGTTGTTGAGTACAGGCTGTGCTTCGATGGATCCGTTCAGCGACATTTGAACGAGAGTGTATGTGGTTAGGAGATTGTGTTGTTCGAGGATTCAACCAAACTGCGTTATATTTTCCAGCACGTCTTCATATTTCGAATTGAGGATGGATTTTATAATTTCCGCATACTGATGACTGACCGCTCCATCATTCACCAGTTCCGATTCTAGTCGGCCGAGCTTGGCGAAATGTATAGCCACTCGTTTCATATCCACCGAGGTATTTATCGCATAAGAAGAATCACCGACTGCCTTTTTCGTTTGTGTGATGGTCGTATGGATTCCCGTCAAAATTTCCACGAATCGAGACATGAAATTTTTAAGTTTTTGCGCCAATTCTTTGTGTCCATCATCTGGTTCTACTCACATGCCTATACGAAGAATGGACATTTCAGTCATGGTATTTAGATGAGATCTTTGTAAATGAATAGGTGGGTGTTGTTGTGGAGGGGGGGGGGGGAGGGGTTTAGCAGCTGAGAAGAAGATTGCTGGTTCGTTACGAGAATGTCAGAGTCGGTGAACTGTGGTCTGAGTGGTTGAAGTTGCAACAATGGAAACAAGGTTCTTTGCTGTTGGTGATGTATGACGATAAAAAATAATCTAATTAGTATTGCGGAAAACCCAGATTTAAAAAAAAAATGAATGAAAATGTTTGCGGCATCGTAGAAGCCAGTCTGATTCAGTTTACATGTGCACCGAAAATCGCATTTGGCGAAAACACAAACGTGGAGAAACTATCTCAAATGCTAAACCGTGCTGAATTTTTGTCATCTTCACTAGAAAAAACACACATCACTTTGCAGAAAGGTTACAAACTTTTAAATGATTTTGAGACTACGCTCTTTGGTTTAGGTGACGAATTTTCAAAAATTTTAAAGGAGAGGGAATCTACTCTGGCTGAAAATCAATACACTATTTACAAATTGTGGCTGTACTTGGTACGAAAATGGGCAATTTTAAGATGTGCGCTACTATCGAAAAATAACCTCTAATATTTAACGGCCCAGTTTGAAAATTTATTTCTGGGTTACTTTTGGAATCCTAAGAATGTGAGCGATTTATTTGGAGGAGAATCGTATTCGGAGATTACAACAGAGCTAGACCCCTGGCGAATCGAACCCCAATTTTCTTTCAAGAATATATGTGGCCGCGACAAGTTGAAAGCAGAACACGAAATTTTAATTTATATGCAAGAATAAACCCACAATTCATAATTACAATATTTTTCGGTCCTCTGGGTACGGGCAAGAGTACACTGGCCAATGCAATCGTGTCCGAATGGAAAGCCAAACTATACCAACTCAACATAGGGCAGTTATCCTCGTCCACCATCGGTGATACCGAACACAAATTAGCTAATTTGTTCAAGATGACCATCGAGAACCAGAACCAGCGATTCGTGATATTTCTGGACGAAATCGACGAGATAGTTTCGCAAAACTTGGCAATTCCCCCCCCCCCCCCCCATTTGCGAAATGTGGCAATTACCCTACAAACCGGTCTCGAAGGTGGCGTTCAAATGAAAAATTATGTTTTAATTGTAGCTGCAACCAATTACGATAAATCAATAAGACCTACAATCCTTGACCGAACCCATACCTTTTACTTTATCAACTTACCCTCGGAGGAAGAATGTCGCTGCGCATTAATTGGTTTTTTGCAGTTGTTTAAGAATCAGATTGGTAATATTTCCCTACCACAATAGTTCACTTCTCGCAACGTCATGGCCATACATAATATGGTGAGATTGGAAAACTTAAAAGACGAGCCATTCACGTTCGCAATCGTCAATCAATCTCTACTCGTACAGATACCAAAGGAAAATAAATTATGCAAGTCAACACATTTTGTATGAAGCGGTGCTAAAAGTACTCTAAAACGCAAACGAATCAACACTGTTGACTTTGCGCCGCGAAACCATTTACAAACTATGTCGGAACAGCATCCTGACAAACGATCGAATTTTTTTAAAGCCAAACTAGGATAATCTCAACAATTAAATTGCTAATACAAGAACAATGAATGAAAAAAATACAACAGACTTCAAGATGACAAGAAGTAAAAGCAAAACAATTTTTATTGATTATCGATTGTGTAAAAAAAAAACATTTCTCAATCGAATTTTCGTCAAAATAAACTACCCACAGTAACTTGTAATTCGACAGGTTTGCGTGCATTTGCAGTAGATACATTTAGGTGATTTTCCACCCACATAGGGACGAGTATAATTTTTTTTCATTGTTGAATATATAACGATAAATGTTTTGCTGCAATGAGAACTTGTTTAGTTGTGATGTAAATACGTTACATAGAGGTCCCAGTCCATAATCGTTTCTAGACTCTTCGAAATTCTGTGGCGAACATTTCCAATCGACCATCACCAAATCACCCTGCTTGGACTTGAAGCATGTCGATGGTTCCGCAAAGAGCGAAATCAACATCTCATACTCTGAGCACCGATGCATAAGATGTCCAGTCATTGGCTTGTCTAACATCGCTGTAAAAATCTGAAAATTGTGTAAACATATCGTCTATCGCATCGGGTAGTTTTTGTTTGTTCGAGTTGTAGTAATTTTCGATATTTATATGTAGTTGAACTCCCACGATGGCGGCTACTGGATCGTCATAGACTCGGAAATCAGCGCATGGCTCGATGAAAAACTTGGGCGAATTCACGATGTAAGAGGCCATTTTCTTTGATTGAAATTTTGGAAAGGTGTTCGAAACACATGTCGAAGCAGTGATAAAGGTTTTGCGTGGATCATTGCGCACCGAATACTTGTGAGTTTTTTCCTCTAGAGGTACCAAATCATACAAATCTCCCAGTTTTATATGCCCCAATATTGTTATTCTCTTACAAAAGTAAAACATTCAATGCGCAACAAATAGGCGCTCTCGTCTCTTTTCAAAACATTTTTTTGTAATTAAAAGAAAAATATTTTTTTTTTTCAGTGCAACAAGGCGTAAAGAATATCCTTTTACTCGTTTACAAAAGAATGTGGAAAAAATATTAAAATGTTTAAAAATTTTCACAATCTCCATTCGCAACGAACACCAAACATCGTTTAATCATAGTGCCAAAGAAATTGGTCTTTGAACACTTTCGTAAATTTCGAGCTGCTCGTAATATGAGAGTAACTTTGATTTTAAATTAAAAGTGTACAACTCGTTGACTTTTTTCAAGTCTGTACTGTATCTATTGCATGTCTGGTCGACATTTTTCAAATAGTGTAACAATTCCCTCTTGTCATTGTCGAGGAATTGGTCCAATAGGGTCTCATCGTAACTCTGCTTCTTTCGAATAAAATAGTCTTTAGTTTTTCTACATGCATCATCTTGATACTCATAATAAATGCGGTCTATATAATACGGATCATGATTACTAAACTTGAGTGGATCAGACATACTCTTTATTAATAAGAACTAATTTAAAAAATGGGCCAAATCTATCGTTTAATCTCGAAGATGAGGACTTGAATCGGATAAAGTCGAAATTTGCTGAACTTCCGAAAACTTGCGAGGATGACAAATCGCGACTTGATGAATTGTGAATTGCTACAGACAACTTTATTCGAAGTAAGCAGATATTTGACATATCTCATACATATGTCAATAACCTCAACATTGTGGATTGTTGGACAAAATTAAAATTGAAATTAATGAGTGTTTACCTTCAGAGATTCGACAAGATTAGTAATGATTACTTTGGCGATAAACTGCACGAGTTTTTAAATTCGAGGAAACGTTGATGAAACAACTTAGGGACGAAGTCACGGACAAAAACATAGGAATATGCAAACTAGTCGACAATAATTGATTGTGAGATATCAACAATGCGTTGAAAGTCTGGCATGTTCAATTCAAGCTCGGTCAATAAATTTACATTAATGGGGTTTAATATCCCTTTATCCATCTTGGTGAAGAGCGAAAATACCGGTTCGCCATTTGGAATTATGCGTGCAAACCGCTCGTTGAAATCATCGATTCCTCCGAGCAGAGTATCCAATTCGAAAGAATAGATGGGGTGCACAAAATCTAGCGGAAAATTACGGTACCAGCAAAACACTTGCGAGATAAGATCCAACTGTTTGTTTAATGTGGAATTATTAATTTTTTTTTGTTCACGGCAACTGCAACTGCTCGAGATTGATTTTGCGCATCGATTGTAAATAATTTTTTGTTTTTCAAATCGCATGGAAAGTGATTTACAAAATAGACGGTAAACAGTCGGTTAATGGAAGGTCGGTAAGGTAATTTAATGGGCGATCAATTATACGATAAGTTGCCAAAATATTTGCGAGTAATTTGAAATGCCCATCGGTTAACTTGGGTATCTGCGACAAGATTTCGTACACCTCAAACAGCTTGAGTATGGAGTTCCCATTGTACGCGCTCGTCATTTCCACTTATCTTTCTTTTACCGTTTAACTACAACCGAAAAAAATTTATTAAGTACTCGGGAAAACCCAAAATAATGACCCCATCGATAAAAATTAATCCGTAATACAAATACCGAAATATGTTTTTCCTATAGTCGAATACATCGCTGCCAAAAGCCACAACATTCTCCACATCTTCGCCCAATACATCAGCGATCACATCCGTCCACAAGGCATCGACACAACAACATTCCACATTGATCTCGGTCATGGGAGAATCGTTTCGAGCATTTTTACAATGAACGCGTGCAATGTCACCATTCGCCCCCAAACACCAGGCGTTTTATACTTCATCGCATAAAATTTTACTGTTACATAAAACCAAATAACTTTGGTTGGAAAACGTCCGACAACTGAGATGACTGACTTTACACACTTCGAGTTTTCCATTGTAGTTTTCGTAGCGAAAGCATCCGCTTATCGCCTTCCTGTACATATCGTGAGCTTGCGATAGGTCATGATTAGTTTTACAACATCGTTAGAATTAATGGCTTTATTCAGAGCTGGATTCAATGAGTTTAGTTTTTTGGATCCGAGCTGGAGGCGGATGCTCGAATCTATTTGACCAAAAGTGGAGTCAAACTGGCCTTTTTTGATCTTCCTCATAAATTCACCAATCATGGTGTTGCCAATTCGTAATGTATTTTTACCATTTGAAATCATTTTCAAGCCATACAAATATTAATTATTAAAAATATTTTTGAAAATTGAATCTTTTGGTAAATTCGGGACGCGAATTTAACGAGAGCCTTCAACATTGTTATGTGGTTATAGTTATTTTTGTTATAACTCACAAGTTAGAGGTTTGGGAAGTTTGACGGCGACGACGGTAAGTTAGATTGCCAAGATACAATTAAAAATAATCAATAACCCAGTGATTGGTTCCACGCAAGTTGTAATACTTGCTATAAACATGAACATGTTGATAAGTATTGCTACTGATGTACATATTATTAGCTGTTTACTATTGTCGTATTTCGGGTTTAACCATTAATTTAAAGAAAACATTATTATTTACAGAAAAATATTCTTATATAACCACTTTTTAAAAAATATATATTTATAATAGTTATTATTTTATAGTGTAAATCTCGATTTGGTAAAAGGAAACATTGGTAAGTTTAGTCTGGTTTAGTTGTTTTTTCCAGCACCTGTATTTCGATGTTATCAATCAACACACCGTTCTCGTAAAAATCCAAATTACATGTATATTCATCTGTTTTGAGCGTAGTTTCGTATGGTTGAGATGTTGGTAAAAGTTTTGGCGAAGGTGATTTTGGTCGAGGTAAAAAGGTATGCACATTGTTTATTGCTTTCCTAAGGTGGTCCAAGTCTTCGTGTATCATATGCAAGTGGTTTACAAATGCGAATATCGTCACAGCTAACAATACACCAGAAAGATGATTACACTTTTTTTTTTCTATTTCCTTAGTTTTCTTATTTACTTTTTTTTTTTTTTTTTCACAATTCATGTATAGTCGGTAATATACACATCACATACAATGTTTTTAATATATATTTGAATACAAATATCTAAACAGAAAACCATAATATATGTTTATTGTAGTCAGCATCACCCCAAAACGACAAGAACCCCATGCTGATTTATTATTGTACATTATTCTTTCGCCAATTTAACTCTGTGTTGTCTTAGCAGTTCCCGAAGGGATAGATGTTTTTAACGATGCGCCACTCTTATCGAAATGCATAGTCATGGAGCATTTGAGTTTATCTTTAAATTTCTAAATCACAAAAGCCAAAACCCCTAATATTAAATTGGTGCCAATACCCGTCCACAGATATATTTGGTTTTTATTATTCATCTCCTTAGATATCGTTATTTACGGGATTACTGTAGTAAATCACATGTTGCCATCTTCACCTTCGTAATCCATCATTAATTGATTATCATTACTGTTCAACGGATGCATTGTAAAAGTGACGGGAAAAGGAAATCTATAAACTTTATACAAATTCAAGTATTGAAAAGTACGAGAGACTGGCAAGTAAAACGTAATTGATATGATTTTTTTTTATTTGTTCGGGTGAAAAAAGAAAACTTTCATTCAAATAATTGACGAAATAGAATTTTTCTTTGTACTTGAAATCGTAACCAAACGATTTGATTAAGAATGTACTCATACCGGTCAATAAAGTAGATGCTTGAATGGTTTTCAGTGAAATTTCAGCCAAGTTATTATCATAGTATCGTACATCAACGTAATAATTGTCTATTTCGTCGGCAAGGTAAAGGTTCTTTGCGGTAAAGGCAAATTTGCGTATCGAGTAGACATTTTGACGTGGTTCGTACTGAGTACAATTCGTCGAAGTTGTCTAGCTAAGCGAGCAATTTAGTACTGAAGCATCGTTGCATCCATTGTCTGATTTTATCCGTGGTTTAATTTTGACATTTACAAATTTCGCATTTAGCGCAATGTAGGAAGCAGAAGTAAAGTATTTTCGTTCTGAATAAATTCCATTTACGATTTTTGCACCAATGCAATATTTTTGCCCAATTAACGGGCCATCAAATTCCAAAATGGTTAAAGAGGTGTCGGATTTCACACCGATCGATACCTTGATTGTATTCACGTCCTCGAGAAATAATTTATCGTTGTTGAAATACAGAGTGTAATAATAGGTTGCGATTAAATTCTCCGAGATGTTTTGTACGTTGTCGGAATTATTGTGAACCGTGCTGAAGGCAGCCACGTCGGTAATACTTGGTGTGCACAGCAACAAAAAGAAACATTCGTTATCTTCCATTCAAACTACTTTGGTCGATTCCGGAGTACCCGCGTGCATAAACGAATAGTTTTGATCAAATTGGTACTTTGGCATCGCATTAAACGAACGGTTGGAAGATGTGATGCATTTACTCAAATTTACTGAAACTGTTATGGGATCGCAATTAGTCCGGAAAGTTTACTGTACTCTATAGGCAACAGTGTAGCCTGTTTTGTTCATTAAAATTAATTCAGTCACTTTTAGTTGGAAATTGTTTATCGGTCAAGTATTATACAAGCCAACGACTGAATCCAAATGAGCAATGCACGAAAAGGCACTTCACGGCATGAACGTTGTCGTGGTTTCTGTCGTGGTTGGCATAGACACCAATTTATTATTTATGCTAATGACTCCGCGATAATATGTGCAAAACTCCTCGCGAATTTTCAGAACGGAATTTGCATACATAAACATGAGAGCCATGACCCAAAATTGACCCCATTTAGACGTTTGGTCGGATTTGTAAAACCGGGGCATGGAGCATTGGCCGTTGAATTGAAACTTCCACTTTTCCATCTTGGCTGTCGCTTCTTTTATCGAATCGATCACAAAGAAATCATAATCACCTCTATTTCGAGATACCAAACTCGCCATCCTCGTAAACATGGGACCGAAATGTAATGGGATTGTCGGATGCTCCAACATTCGTTGCACTTTATCAGTCACTGGCTTTGAATCTATATTGAAAAATTCTTGCAGAGCGAAGAAATCCCGAGCCGAAGAATATATATAACCATAGCCTTGGAGAGTTTCGTGTAACACGTACCCTCCGTCGGGATATAAACATTCGTTCGAAGTAACAACTTTGAATTTCAATTGCAATAATACATGTTGCATCGCTTCGTTGTCGATTCAACTTTTAAATTACCCATCAAAATGTGGGTGCCAATGAATGGCACCACCATCATAACTGTGTTTGGTCCCGATCTAGGCTAACCTATACTTATTGTAGGTGTGGGTAAATAATTTTTAATCACACTAACCAGTTGATTTCGTAAAGTTTCATCAATTTCGTCAAATAAATATGCATAGATAAAATTTGAAAAGATGAGAAAACATGGAAAGTAATTTGAAAATTGATACCATTTTGTACCCCACGACCGAGTATAGTCTATCGGTGGCATCGGTAACTTGCTGTGAATGGTATTTATGGCAAATTTCACGCAATTCCAGACATCCGTTGATCTATAGTCCTTTGAACGTTCTTTCATTGTAGTAATAATCAGTTTCTCCAAAACTTCAATCATTTTACCAAACTGCTCGGTGAATTGTAGCCAGTCGTATTGAGGTAAAAGCGTATCATTAGTTTCAAACATTTTCATTACGAAATTGTTGCTATCATCAACATTTGTCAACAAATATTGTTTGTGATAACATTGTATTATATTTACAAAATGAACAATGTCTGTTTCTATTTTATGCATTTGGACAATCACTCTTATGACGTATTTTAAGAGTAAAATTATGAAACACACTTAAAATAATTCCCAGACTTATAAATATAGGGGTACCAAATTTTTTGTGAAATTTTAAAAATAATGTTTGGTTATTATACATGTTTTATTTATTTAATATAATCTTTTCAATTGCGCTCGCTGGATTGACACTTGTTTTTTCGAGAAATATACAAAATACAATTTCTCCCTATCATAAGATACCTCGAATTCCAAAATGAAAAGCGAATCAACCGCAATGTCTTCACATGGAGCAAGTTTGCTCATCTGGGGTAGAATCTCGTTTAATTTACTCTCGTCAATTATGATGGAAAAATCGGGAAAAATCTCTTCTAATATTAATCCATCTTCAGTTTCCAAGACCTTTGGGACTAGGTGATTATACGCTGCATATCGACCGAGATATTTCAGAGTCATGTTGGTCAACGACACTCCCTGTTGAGCTTTAGTTTATGTTTTTTTTTTTACTCTTTAAATTCTTTTAAAAAGTTTGCCCATCAAACTCCAAATCGATTGTTTTTGCACTCTTTACTTTGATGATCTTGTCCTTTCGGAAATACAACAGGCCATCTGTGGGAAGAGAAATTGGCATGAGAGAGCATTCCGATCCATGGAATGTGTTCGCGTATAATTTGTCCTCGTTCAAACGGTACAAACCAGTCGATTGATCAAAACGACCATGTTTTTCCACGAGGAATGTTATGAATATAATTGATTCCAGAATATCAATTTCGTAGATGGAGGGAATATGGTTTTGATAATTTTGTAATACCCATTTCATTTCTACCCTCGAAACGTTGATTTTACCCAACACATCGATGAGAACTAAAACTTTGTTGTTTTCCAATTCCTCTACAATTGCGACATAATGACCACTCAATTTGAAATTATGCACTTGAACGGTGGGTTAAAAGGGGACAAAAGGTAAATCGGGTGTAGGGAAATCGTTTCTATGCTCACTGTCTAATTTATTGGCATAATATTCTAGTCGTTCACTTATGGCGACACATTCGATAAAGGGTCATTTCTCCAAGTGATCGGGGTGGATTCCATTGACGAAATCGGTTACTCTCTTGTATTCACCACAATAGTTGTAAATCAATTCGTCGAATAACATTTTGGGAAGATGGCATATGAATGATTCGATCGAATCACACATTTTGTTTTCGACAGTGATTCGTTACGTGTTGAGTAGAGAAGTTTCTTCAAATACACGATCAAAAGTAATGCGGTTCCCCATCTCGCTGTTGTAATACACCAAACGAACGATTTGCAATGATTCTTCCAAAGTGACGCGCTTCAAATCACAAATATCGAGATCAATTTCCAATACTTTGCTCCAACCTGCAGGCATGATCTCACCCCAATAAAACTTTAATTCTGCCCACCAACCAAAGTAAATTTCAAGTTGATAGGTAATGATACCAGACTCATTTAAACTTTGGAATCGGATTACCACCAATTGGGGAATTAGAAAATCATTTCACAGACAAGTTTCTTCATCATGGCTCTGTGATGATGACAATTTGTACAAAGTTTTAATCAGAGTAGGTTCGGTATTTTCCACAAACTGATTAAATTTTACGAGAGTGATGAGCTGTTGAATTAAAAACTCAGTTTCGTGATTAACCTTTCGAGGAAATTTGTAAATCCGTTCGAGAATATTTTTACAATTGTCATTGTTGCCACTCTTGCATTTCGTACCAAACACAGCAAAGCTTATGACTCGAATAAAGGAAATGCCCCTTTTTATATATAAAATAAAAAAATTTACAAACAAAACCAAACAAAAAAAAATAACCATATAATTACAAAAAATTAAGTTTACTAAATTATACAATGTGTATGCACAGTTCTAAATAATATTTTTTTTTGTAAAACACATTGTCTCAATATTCATATAATAAATATTATAAAAAAACTAATGCATTTAACACAAAGCACCGAAAAAACATACAAGCCAATATATTAGCAACAGGAATCAAGTTACCAGATCTGGCAATAGCAAAACAAAATTCATGACTAATGGGTATTGCTATCAAACAAGTTAACATCCAACAGCCAAAGTATAATATTATCAGAAAGACAATTATTATTCTGTTTATAATATAATGATAAAATATCATTGATTTTTAAATAAACAAAATATTTCAATATCGAATACTAATGTGTTTGTCGATTGTGCACATTATTTCTTTTTCATTGTTGCTTAATCTGGTCGGAGAATGTTTCCATATTGTTATTGTCGTACCAAATGTCACAAAGCTTATGACTCAAATAAAGGAAATAACCTTTTGTATGTAAGAAATAAAAAACAAAAAGAAATGATGAAAAACTAAAAAAATCTATTTACAAAATAATGTGTATGAGTGATGAGTTCATGAGTTTAATCCTTCAGGCAAGCAGTATATGTATGACATCACACAGCACTGGTTCCAAGTCGATGTAAAGTTTATGACATTACTTCATCATAAATTACATTACTAATCACATTACAGTTACAAGACAAACTTTGAATATTAATTAGATTTATAGAGACTAATCAATAAGTTTGTTTAGTTTCATTTGATTTTTGTCAGAGAGCTCCGTTATTGGCATTTCTCCCCCTTCCATCTACCAACAACCAATCACACTGCAGCATTTAATTTCCCTTCCCTACCCTCCTTTCAATTTGCCTAAATTGCAGAGAAACCTGGCAAAAAGACTTCAGTCTATGGCGAGAGCTGGACAAAGAAACATCTACCTTCCTCCTAGAGCTGAAGAGGAATAAGGAATATGTCTAATAATATACCGTATAGTGTAAAGTATATATAAAGTATATAGTATTTATTATATATAGTATATATTATAAATATGTCTATACTATATAAGGCATATTTATATTATTTATTATTATACTTACTCCTTATTCCTCTTCTGCTCTGGAGTGGTGGAGTGATGTTTCCACATTCAACTTTCATCATCGACTTAGGACTTTTTTTCAGATTTCATCACAATATAGGCCATGCCAAAAGGAGGGA
Source organism: Dryococelus australis (assembly GCA_029891345.1). NCBI lineage: Eukaryota > Metazoa > Arthropoda > Insecta > Phasmatodea > Phasmatidae > Dryococelus > Dryococelus australis. The sequence continues at coordinate 199,937,432 of CM056993.1, read as the reverse complement.
AAAGGAGGCGAAATTAAATGCTGCCACTTGATTGGTTGTTGAAAGTAAGAGTGGGTCGGAAGAAGAATGCCTATTGTGGAAACCTCTAGTGATCTTTTGTGGTACTAAAAATACATATCCCCCTTTGTTCTTTTACACAACTTATCGAATAGCTTTTATATATAAACTATTCAGAGTTTTTCAGGGGGACTGTGATTGCAAGTATACATGCAATGAATAAGATGTATTTTTTCAGTGATTTTTTTCAAATCAAACACTTCAATTAATTTTAAGTAAAAATTATACTTTTTGGTGATCGTAATTCTTATTTTAGTAATAATTTGTTTGTACTTGCAACTTGAAAGTGTTTTACCTTCAGTCCCGGCAAAGTTCAAACAACACCACTCAAATTTTAGATTACTGGTTTTCGATATATTAAAATTTGAAAATAAAAATGATGAACGTACAAGTGATAATTTGATCGAATGCGATACTAAATCACTCACTGCTTGCTTAAACTGAAAAGGCCATAGATCCATGTGCCATCATTTCGATACCGATGTCACTTCCATAGATCATAAAATCAAAATCAATCTTATAAAAATAATTCCCCGATCAGACTTGATTATCAAGATGTGAAATTAAAATCTTTATTAAAAGATATTCGACAATGAAAAATGCCAGATACTTACAAAATTGATGTGTTGTCTGACAAACAGATTCTCAGCAATAAGGTCAGCTTACGAAACTGGGAAGGCACTGTTGAATGTGACTTATACAATAAACATTACATCCCCATCACTCTTGATCACGATTACCTGCTCAACAATAATGGTCGATTACTAAATGGAATGGTTCAAGTTTGAGACTCACAATCTCCTTTATTGGTTAGCGAAACACATACCATCAAAAAATTTATCATACAAATCTTTAATAGGTTAAGCTTACAAAGTTGCATAGATAAACATATTGATTGATTTAGAGTTCTTGAGAATTCCTAGTTATTCATTTGTCACTACAACAAGATCTTTATTGTCCCTGGTATTTTTCTACCATGCTCCTACAGAAGACCCCCAATTATCCACCCATCGATAAATCGCCTGAAATCGTGGATGTAAAACATATATTCGTGCACTACGAATTCGATAAATTAGTCAATACCATTGTACCCAATATTAAAAGATCCTGTTTTGCATTTTGTGGCATACTGCCATTTAGAACCAAAAAATTTCCTACAGGGGTGAAATAATTTATACATTAAATTCTTAAGATCTTGATTACCTATATTGGGAAAATTTGTCTCAATATTACCACAAAAATCGCATTGAACAATTTGACGAAGAACATCTCAACAAATGTGAATTCAAACCATATTTCCTACCCCGATGTTGACATGTTTCGATGGAAACAATTATCTAATATCACAAATGCTCAATCCAAAAAATACAGGAGTATTTATTCACAACCTGGCCAAAAATATCGCCTACCCGATATCTTTGTATGAGAATCTCATTAACAAGTATCGTGCATTAGTTCCTCAATACTCTATCGAAACATTTATGTTCCGATACACTCCCGAAGAATCTCTCGATTGCGACATTGTCTACAATGATATAGTACAGCTCAATGAAGGATTTTTTCAGGATATCAATGGACGATATGATTGATCGACTTTCACTATAAAATCTCAATTCAACCCTTATGAAATAGTATCCCAAAACAAAGTCACGTACCACACGAGTTTTCGTTTTTCATAAGCCAACCATTCTCGTCATGAACATTGAAAATTAACTCCTGGATTTTTTTTTCATCTTACAAAAAATTACACCATCGATATCTTTGGTAACTTTAAAAAACGACAACTGCGACTATTTTTACCAAAACGTTCTCTAAAGTTCCACCTACTGATGAAAGAACAAAAAATTTTACAGAATCACATTGTATTTAAAAATTGGAAAAAACAAAAACCACTCGCAACAATTTCGGCACAATTCGTGACCGCATATTCAAAAAACGAAATCAATAAAACATTCATGTTGTCAGCATCTCAAGACTACCTTTACATAAACCAAGTATACACCTTGAATCCCTTGATTATTTCGTTGAGATATGTCAGTAGGAAAAATTAACTAGAAGACAATTACAACCATAGACTATTTGCAACAAATATGTTTACTCAAAGTGGTTTGGATTTTTTAATGCCTTGCATTCGAGAACTCGATGCGGAAACAAATGGAGCTTGAAGTGAAAATGTTATTTTAATCAGTTTGCATACGTGGCAAATAATAGCTTTTTAATTTTTTTAGAAGATATTTATTTTTGTTTGTTTGTAGAGAAAAGGAATTCTTCCAAAGTGGAGTCTGATTTGCAAAGATTGTTTCTGATCGAAATCGAAAACAACGAAGATGACGATTGCAAACTATAATCCACCGCCAAAGAGTTTCTATCCGATTTGATCAAATGCGAATCTTTTGGCAGTATTTTTCATCTCCGAAACATAAACCAAGAGAGACGATAATGCCGCCATTTAGAGCGATTGTTACCTGAGGCTGGTTCGCGACTTATAGATCGAATATCACACCGATTGAAAACTCATTAGTCTATTCGCAAAAAATGAAATAAATTGAAAATTTTGTTTATCATACACTTGTCTCGTTATTGTGCTACTTAAGTAAACGCCTCCCTTAATTTATAATCATTCAATGTCCTTTTCCCGACATTCACTTGTCGGAAGTCGAACAATTGGTGATAACAAAGGGATATATTCCCAATATATTTCCTTTATGAAGGTGTTTTGCTAATGTAAAAATAGGCGATGAACCACGAGAAAATGGAACTTTGGTAATGTTTGTAACACAGACACATATATCCTTGTGTTGCGGGCAGAACCCTTCAAAACTCAATTTAGAAGATTCGTTTACTCCATCAATTTTAATTCGATCCAAAGTGCCAAAGAAAAAACAACGATGGTGAAGGTGGAGATGGTTGTGACAAACGAATACTATATGCTAATAATAAAACTTTATTAGATCCAAGAGTAGGTTAAGTGTTTGCAAATGTGAATTTATGGTTTTACCATCACGATGATATTGAAAATGGTTTGGGAAATGCTCTCGAACATACCATTAGCTCGCCCATAAAGTGGTTTAAAAATCATTGCGACATGAATCAATATTTGAATAAAATTTTAAATATTGAAGTGGTTAAAATACAAGATTTATTTCGCACAAAACTACACAATCTGATAGTCGTATCGACACTGTGTTATTTCCCAATTAAAATAGGTATGCTGATTGGCCAAGAGTTAAAATCGGAAGACAAACACAAACTGTTGTTGGTTTTGTACGATAATAACCAATCCTGGTTGAGTCCTCTAATTTCAGCACTAGTTCAGTTGTGAATGTAGTAGGTAAAAAAAAAAAAAAAAAATACAAACTTTTTAAATAATTCTTATTGTAATCATATATTTTTTACCTAAGATTCACAAAGGAATTCCAATAATCCGAGAGCAAGTGCACATCATGATGGGATGAATTTTATAATCTTCAGTACATGTGGGTTTTTTCGAATACTGTCCAGGTAATAGTTCCTGGACTGGATCGCAATGAGCTTCGAATATATAAGTGTTCAATTACTTCCTTTTCTTCTTCTGGTGTAAATTGGACAACCTTTTTCGAAACGGGATAACACCAATATATGTTGCGAACAAAAACAAGGTTTTGATGGTTTTTGAAATTTTTGCACAATAGATTCGAGATTCAGGGTGCAATTTCCATGCAGTTTATCCATCTCGTTTCCACTGCCATCATCGAAGACGTAGAACCTACGGACGTTTACAACTTCAGCCACATATCGATCTACTTTGTAGTGAACACAGTTATATCTTGGTATACCCTTCAAGAGTACATACATCATCAAGTTAGCTTCACCGTAACCTTCATCGGCCGTAAATTCAAAAGTAAGTTTGGGAAACTTGCTCTGGTTCCTGTGGCAAGTTCGAATGTATGCAGACTGGGATTTGTAGGCATCCACCGCAGAAGAACCCACTAATAAAGTGCTGTTGAAACCCATTGTTGTCAGCACCGAATAATACACAAACAACAGTCGGTATATATACAGTAAAAGATTTTTTATTTTACTCTTGAAAAAAATCAAAAACTTTCTAGATAAAAGATTTTTTTTATTTTGCTCTTAAAAAACATGAAATAAATAAACTCTTTCTCCATAAATACAACACCTCCCTTTTAAATATTTAAGTTATTCTACGAAAATGCACAGGGAATTCTTCTTTTGCCGTTACTTGAATCAGTTCAACGATTGTGTAGTATACTTGGCTCATAAATATAATGATGCTTTTCAGACTTGTCTCAAAAATACAATTCTCAAATGCAAACTGATTGGCATCTGTGGTATTCCATCGTGTTCTCGTTTTAATCACGTTTATTTGGACTTGTGCCATTATCACAACTTGAACTATATGACTTGTAAAACCATGAAGGATAGTCATATCTGCAATATATTCCCAGTGATGCTGGCATCTGATTTGCATTTCAGATTTCTCCATCATTATCGCGGTTATTGCAATGGCATCGGAATGGCATCATCACACTCATCATCTTCATCACCACCATTTATGTGCGAATGTGTGATGGAATACTATATGTTGAAATATTCTAAAAAGAGTAGATTAAACATGGAAGATTATTCGATGAGAAATTCCCATTTTCATTGTTATTTCCTCGAAAACGATCGTTTGTGTTCGGTTCCCTACATATTGACGAATAATCGCAAATTATCGCACATTCTAGTGAGCCGAACACACAGTCATCGCTTTTGCATCAACGAAAACAGTTATATCCAAAAAAAGAAAGGACGTTTCGAATTGATATTGCCCATAGGTTCTTTAACTGTATGAGTTTGTTCACCGTATTTCCGAAGGCGAATACTTTGAAAATGATCTTGATTTATGAAAGTTTCACTCTTTTGAAGTGGATGATAAATACATTGTCTATGATCATCAATTTGGGTATGTATTAAAATGATTTGTTGGCCATATCTGGCTCATTGATTGTTTCTCCAATAAACTAGTTTTCTCCCCATCAATGTTTTTGATTCGGCTGGTCTTGTATGCATTCGACAATAACGAAGAACATGCACAAAAAAATTGTTGTGACTGGCAATTGGTGCAAGCTCGTTTCCATGACGAATACATACAAAACGAAAAAAGAACAAATATTGCAAACTTGAACCATAAACTGTTGACTCCTCAGATCGTCGCTCGAGATTTCTTTGGGCACATAGTCAGACCTATACAAAATAGCAGTGACACCACCATGATACCCACAGATTATTTGGAATTTTGCATCTTTTCGAGAAAAAAAAATGTCGCCATCGATTCGTTCAATCGTGTTTACTCCCTGGTCTCGGGTGTGAACCTGGCCATGAACACCGATTCATGTAGGATCTACAAACTGATTTCCAAAGTGATTGCTAAAGGGTACTGGTTGCCGCTGGACGAATGCGATATTGCGGATATGAAAAACAATACTTTTACTGGTCAATTGTGCATGTTCAACTCGATATTTCCCTTGAATTACAAGTTGAATCCTAATGTGAAATTTAATAAACTATGCTCAAAGATTCGATACTGGTTTGATATGCCCAGGTATGCCATTCAAGACATTTGTGGACGAGGTGACGGGAAGAATTTACACCAAATCTGCATTCGAATTGACCATAGAAGGCGATTCGGAGTGTGTTTGGACTCTGGATAATTGTTTTGGACCACACATCACAGAGCAAATACGATACACATTCCAATATGGGAAAATGGCCAAGCTGTTCACCGCGATAAACTACTTAAAGACGAAACTAAACACAAAACCCATTGTTCATTTTTTCGGGCTTGGTATAGAAAACAGGGGTATTTACCTGGACATTGCAGAATGGAAATCACGTGATGGCGAAGGTGAATATTTATTAGAGGCAGAAAGTGACGATGCAAGGTTCCTGAAATTAAAAACCATCTTTACCAGTCATCTGCAAATCACCAAAGACGGGTATGTGATCAACAGCAATAAAGACATTCCGACCATACACTGTCAACCACGATTCCAAAACCAGATTTCGCATTCGCTTGAGCAAGGACTCGGCACCCATATTTCTACCATTTAATAAATCCGAGATGGTCTTTGTCCAAATGCATGTGTACTGTGGCGAGGTTCATTCGACCGAGCCGCTGGGATATTTCAATAACCCACACTTTAACATAAGTATGTCGACAAACATGTACAGAAAATCGTTGGCGGTTGACAAAAACGACATTCTATCTCTGTGTACGGAAATCGAAAGAATAACGACAAATGTGTATTTAGTGTATAATAATCGTCTCATTTTTGAGGTTGTTGTAGAGTCCTGGTATCGATTCTAAAATGGTTTAAAATTGAGCAATACACCATCGTAAAAGGGAATATCTGTGCCTATGCCAATGAAAGATGATTATATCGATGCATGGCTTCGATCTACTCGGTTATCTGTCGATCGCCGCTGATGCTGTTGAAAGAAAGTAGTATTAATAGAGAAAAAAATGCCAACAAATATATTTTGCTGCAAATCGTTGACGGTGGTGTTGAGAAACATTGCATCTGATTTTTAGAGCATCGGTTTTATGAAATTCGACAATTTTTCGATAAACAACTTGCAGATGAACGGGTGTAATGCTGCTATTTACAATATTCTCCAGCGATCCTATTCGTCAACGGAACGGTACAAGTGTTTGCCGACAGCAAACAAGCAATTACTTCAACTGTTTTTGATGCTGAAAAAGAATGTGGAATCTACCACTACAAAAGATGCTTCTGGTAATGTCAAGTTTGATTTATACGATAAAGATTTGACTTGTGCCAACATGAAAAAATTGGACGAGTTCATTTCATTTTCAAAATTGTAATTTAAAAAAGAAAATATTATTTTATATAATGTGTTTATTTTTATATTTTTTTTTCGAAATCACAAAAGTGTTGGGATGTATTCGGAACATTGGTTGAATTTTTATTTGACGATTGGTATTTTTAGCATCTCCCCCCCACCCCTCTGATGTAGTTCAAACGCAAAACATTAATATTTTGATAAAGTGGTTTTTGAATTGATTATGGTTTGGATGTTTTTCGCAAACCGATAGTCCAACTCGACATTTTCCATGATGCCCAGATCATGCCTGAGTCCAAATCCCGTACCGTAAACCAAGATTGAGTTGAAAATTGAGATGTTTGCCACGTATCCGAGCGCGTTGTCACTGAAATCGCAATGGGGGAGGTAGCTTAGGATTGTTAAAATGTCAAATATGGGAAACTGTGCCAAAGGAACCATATATTGTATAATTTATTTGCCATCCTCCATATCAACATCTGTGTTTGGTAGACGTCGTTATATCATGGATCCATTAATTTTGTTTGATCATGTCCATATCTAGATATTCCTAGACAAAAAACATATTCACTTTAGACTTATTGATACACACAAGATACAAAAAAAGAAGCCCACGTTATTCCGTGATCGATCACGTGTTTTGCAAAAATTTGAGTTTATCGGTACTAGCGATGTTTTCGGGATATGTAGAGTACTCGAATGAAGTGGTCAATATCAACGAGTCAATAAATTTACAGTGGTTGTTGGAGAATAGATGCATGAACGTTTTAGCCAAAGTTTTCAATAGTTGTCCGACAAGAATGAGATACAAGGAAAAATTGGCCGGCCGAAATGCTCGTCTTTGAGATTAGGCTTAATATAACTTTGTTATATTTTCGAAATAAATTATAATCGGCATTGCAGGAATCTGACTTGTGAGTCTGGCACAATCCACCAATCAACATCAATTCGCTAGCAGGTGTGTTTGCACCGCATCGTTCCTTATTCAAGAAACAAATAAGCGCCAATTCCATGTAGACAAAACTGTTACAACCATTACTTAGGTTAAGTTTTTGATGAACGCAAATGAGTGGATAATATCGATTCATTTAATTTGATTGGTTGAGATTAATGTTATGATTTGATGAATGTGTACTGAGATTCGAATATATATTCGAACTACCCTGAGCTTGAAGTTGACTCTGTGATTGCATTTTTGTTATTTAATTGTGTGTGTGTATATATGTATACACACACACATAAAAAAACACCTAAGATGTTCATATACACCGGACCAACCATCTTAACTTGGATTATTCAACTGCTTTGAAAAATGTTTTTGAAAGACAAAAAATATTAACTTATAACGAATACTTGCTGCGAGTGCCGCAAATATTTTCTCATATATATTTAGAAATTCGTCAAAATGTAGAGTCACAAAAGGCAAACTTGGATTTTTTTTGTTTATTGCGATCAGGTTCGTCTTAAAGGTGGAAAACAATTCCGCGATGCATCTAGATGCAATCTGCATTATTCATGGGGAAAAACATGCACGCCACGGGATGTCCCTAAAATATTCAAGAGTGGTAATTCAGATGTGATTGCGTGCCAAAGAACATGTTTTCCAACCAAAGATCTAAATTTAAAATATCACGGGTCAAATAACTATTGGAGCGACCCCTGCGATGCATGTATGTTGGTTCATCAAAAAGCATATCTGTTCGGAATAGATGAGTATTGGCGCGTAAAAGAAGGCACGATTATTCCGCATGTAAACACGATAGGAACTGGTTTCGATGTCAATTCTTCACCGTATGCGACAGAGATGGGTGATGAAACAATACACTTTCGTCTAAACGCATATTATTGCGATAATTTTATCATGTTTATAGCGGCTGACGAATTCACAGACAATTTAGATAATAAAATAATAGTATTTTTCATCGTAAAATATTTGTACAAGATAATTGAATGCAGTTTCATAGAATTGGCTCATGGGATCATTCAGTACAATGTAAAGAGCCTGCAAGTACCACCAACCAGACAAATGCCCGATTACGTCACGGAATGGAATAACTTCGTCAATCACGAGGCGTTCTGCATAAATACAGACATTAAACTCAGCGACATTGGCATCACCGAAAAAACACCAAGACAATTTATTTCGGACCACAGAGTATGTGGGAGGCGATGTCGAATCCATAGTTTGCGATAAAGGTACTCCGGTTCATATTGGACCGCAAGCCGATTAGGTGCTATGTCAAATCGACGAATATCGGATGGGTGATATTCAGACTAAATATCCCAATGATTTATCGACTAAAGAAGATATTTCTGAAATAATTGCCGATATTATAATCTCTTGCATCCAAGGATTGGGTAGTAACGAGTTCCTATTGAAATTATTCGGTGAGGTCGGTCTGAATATGGTTCTCAAGACCGTAGTCAAGCATATAGGACCCACAATGATCGAAACTGGTGCAAAGATCTGAATTCGTCAGTTGGGAATTTATTTATTCAGAGCCTTGACGATAGAATTTGTTACTATAGCTGTGATATCGACTGCTTTGAAAATGGTGGGATTCGCCGTTAGAGCATTTGCTGCAGTTTCTCTTTCTTGGGTGCCCATACTTGATGTATTGATCACGACGGCAGTCGCTGATGTGTTCTTGACCACATTCGATCCATTCAACTTGCAAAACCTACAAGGTTATGATTACGTAGATGATATATCAAAGCTGGAATTGGAGTTAAAACAAAATATTTGGGGTTTTCGAAAGATGGAATATACATCGATCATGTTCGTGATGATGTGGAAGAACGCACACGAAGGAGTTGTGGATTTAGCGAATCATGATTCCATCCAACCATGTTCTATCGATAATGATGCCGACACCGGTAAATTAGTGGCATTTTCGAAAAAAAGATGTCATATTAAACCCACCTATTAGGGGTATTAATCCTACTAAAGTAGTAAAAGATGACTATTTAAAAACATTATTGCAATTTCATTTACAATACCTACCGGCCCTCAAATTCAACTCGAATGGATCTTGTATCGATTGGAACAATATGGGCGGCAATGATGATGATACGATGTTGTCAAATCAAATGAAAACTATTAGTGCACGCAATCCAGATCAAGTTTTGGACTTTACACTCTACACATCTACAATGAACTCTAGAAAAATAACATGATCGACAGAGGATTGTATTTGCTGGGGGTTTCGATACTAATCTCGGGAATAACTTAATTTTTCACCAATAAAACAATACATTTATTTATTGTATCAGTTATTTTATTAGTAATGGCGACTTTTATACAAATGTCATCCTTTTATTAAAATTTATCATAGATAAATTGAGAGACTTTCTTATCGACCGTTGTCCTTCGTCCCATATAGGTAGAAGTAACAATTCATAGAGTTCATTGGGTGAGTACTTTGTGTGATGTAATTGTCGATCCTTGGCTAATTTGAAAATCTCACAAACTGTGTTTACACATACCTTTATGGTTTTTTTCATACCTTTCTTGATGAAGGTAAAGAAATATCCATCTTCTTTGCACGATAAAACATTTTTTGTCAGCCTATCGATAAAAAGGGTAACTGATTCATCGTTATCCTTATTTCCGACTTTGTTATAAGTCATTTTGGTCGACTCTGCGATAATGTTGACGTTAATTTTCGTAGCCATCTGGAGCGCTTTGATGTGTTTCTTTACTTACACCAACTACAAGTTTGCTACAACACTCTGAATACCACACTATATATACAGAGAGAGAGAGAGAGAGAGAGAGAGAGAGGAGAAAGTAGAAAAATTTAAAGGAATCTGTTTTCATTATTTTTTTCAATAATGACTTAGATAAATGAATGCAATATGTGCTAAAAAATATCGATATGATTATTATTTGTATAATTGTCGCCATATGCACTATTTGCATAAATACAATAGTCATGAGGGTCGGCGTAATAATATATTTTTAAAAAATTTGCCAATAGAAGGTATCGTTTTGTAAATTTTCGTTTCCCAATTTCAGCTTCTCTTTCCGTTCATCTTTAGTGTTTAAAGTAGCAGTAGTAGTTTTAATTTTCAAAACATTTGTATTTTCAATCAAATTGAAAAAATTTTAACTTTTTTTCAGCAGCTGCTAATATCTCGGAAATATTGAGTGCCTTAAAGCACAACACAACTTACCACCTCATCAAAAAGGTCAAAATTACGATTTTCTTTTACCCAAAAATTGGTTTTAAAATGAAAGGTGTTTTTTGTAATACCTAAAATATCTTTTACATTTTTGTCATTTTCATGCACGTATAATTTGATGTGTAATGGGTGCTCGTAAAGTATTTTTCTCCCAAATTGATGGATAAAAATTTTGTAGTAAAAAAAGTTTTTATTACCTATGTACTCTATATGGGATGCGAGAATGCCCTTTTTAACCGAATGTACTAAATAGATAGAAGAGTATTTTTTTTTTTAACTTTTTCTATTTAAGTTTTCTCTTGTATAATTAAAATACACTTTCGGGCGAATATGTTTATTGTTGTATTTCAATTTTGAAAACGCACACACACACTGAGAATTGTTATATTTTGCACAAATATTTACCCAAAGAATTCCTAAAGGTGGTTCATATTCCTCAGACTCCCAACGTATAACCACAATAGATGGTCTATCATATACGATATTAAAATTGGGAAAGGGATTGAAGGAATTGTAACAAACACACATCTGACACATCACACATCTGCCGCCCTGATCAACTCTTGGTTGGATGTGTCGAGATTAATAGCTGCATAACAATTCGAAGGATCTTTGATCATATATTGCGTGGTTAAAATAGTATATCCTTTTAAACACGCGAGCCGATCGGTACCGCAAAATCTTTTATGCGAAATAGAAATAACATTTTCGCCAGTAGGTAGTATGGGGTTCCTTGTCGAATCCACGTACACCATAATTTTATCATTTATACCATCAAAACCATTGATGTAAATGCTATCTGAACTATTTCCTCTCTCAATATCTTAAATTATTTTACTCGAACTAGATACGTATCAATAATTCAACATTTTCCCATAATGATGGATTTTGTCATAACATGCATTTAATTTTTATTTCTTCAGGTTGGTAATGCTGGCAATTACAACCTAGTTAGAGAAAGCAGTTGGATAAATTTCCATAGATCGCAATATGTTATTGAAGGAAGCTATCAAAATATCACGTAGAAAGTAAATCATAATATTTAGTATCTCTTTGTCGAAATCTGTATTCAGCTGTAAATTAAACTGGTTGATCACCGCAATGCACGTATGCCACCTCCCCACGGTTATTATTATGGGTATTTGAGGTATTGAACTTGAACAACTCGTAATTATTTTCTATCTACATACGTTTCAACACTAAATTTCCAATGTTCGGTATCTAAAACCAATTTGTCTTCTTCTGGCGTGCTAGAATTTTTGTGGTTGCACCATCCTCGAATTGCAAACAATCGTTTAGAACTTCAGGGGAAGCATTTGAAATTATGACGAGATTCCTCTGAATATTTTCAACGACTTGGAAACCATTACTTTTGTTAAATAAATTGGCTAAATCTTTTTTTCAAAACTATACAGCTATCTCCCATGAATGAATCGATAATCTTCGCCACTAGTGTGTGTTTTCCATCGGGCATGGCTTCCAAGTACTTGCTCAAATAATACAAATCAGACATAATTGCTTTGAATAGTACTAGTCGATGGAAATAGTACTCGTGATTGTCACACATGTTGTCAATGGTTATTTCTCCCGGATCTTTATCCTCGTAAATGGCTGAAATCCCTGGAATACCAACAAAGGATTAGAGGTTTACGACATAATGTCGACCATCAATCGCACTATATATATATATATATATATATATATATATTCGGCATTACATGTAAATTGTTCGTTTATCGAAGATTTGTATAAAGATGCAGTGGCCATAAAATCATCATTTTTATTGGCATTCACATATTTTTGAGGGTTTTCACTAATGACAAATCATAGTGTTTTATTCGACCTGATCGTTTAGACAATCGCTTCATTTTTGTTTCTGTCGTAGAACAGGGATGTGTTTAGATCTCCTATACAAATATATTGATACATGGGACTATTGGATGTGGTGCGCATTTTATACGAAACACCAGTAAGTTTTGTATGTAGTTGATTATCCTGAAAATTATCGTCTTGTCTAGCTGTTATAACAGAAATGGGCGTGTAATTGGTTCATTGGCTTTTAAATGTGGCCAAATTTGTCACCAAAATGCGGATAAAAAGTTCGGAAACATTACGAAAAAAGATGAAAATTAGAGAAAGCATAAGTGTCGCAAAGTAATTGACTAACGCATAATTCGAGTTTAACGAATGTCGCATTTTATTGATAGCTATTACATGAACTTCCCTGCGATCCACCAACATTAATTCGTGGTTGTTTACTATGTGCCAATTCAAATCTACTGGTGAATAAAAAGCTTCCCCCGAGGATTCAAAAACCTCCTCTTGACTATTTTGCTCCTAGTTATTTGGTTCGGACGAAAATATAATATTAGCCGTATTACATCCAAATCCAAATTTTTTGCCTCGTTTAAAATTAATTTGGAAAAACCAATTACTAATGTATCAGTGGAAGGAGTTGCGAATAAAAGGGGGAAGGGGGGATGACGAGTAGAAAACTGGAATCTTTGATCGTCGTTTCGTCGCTTAGTAACAGACATATTTTTTTGGACGGCAAATAATAAAATAATGTGTGTTTGAAAGAACAAACATTTCGTGCTGATATTACGCATTTGAAATGTACTTTTTATTTTGGGATTGTCCATCAGAAATACTGAATTTCTTTCGATTTGAAACAAAATGGTAATGTTGTAGATCAATTCCATCGCCTCTCTTAGTAAAAGCTCTGAAGCGGATCGAATGTGTGCAAAAATCTGGTATGTATTAGTATTCCGATCAGTATATTCAATTTTGTCATTCACCATGATAGTTGTATTTGATATTCGATTGTAATTTTGGAATTTCAAAGAAGAATCTATAGTATAACTACGAGAGGAATAAATGTACGAATTGTTACCGGATGGAACATAAACAATTACGTGTTATACTTTTAACTTATCGAGAACGGGAATCTCAGCTCTGCTGAGCGCTAGCGATGTAGAACTATCGATCACTACTTTGACCAAATCATTATTCGATGCCAACGTTACACTTTTCTTTAAGTTATTCGGCACGACGGAAACGAAATTATTTTGTAGCTGGGAATACTCGACAGGAAGGTTTATCAAATTAGCATCGGATTTATAAAACTGAGACGTGCATTTGAAAAACAAGTGTTTGTTTGATAGGAGTTGTAAATTATTAATGATTTGTGCCACCAACCAGTCATTGTCTTCATCGAGAACGGAAATTGACAATTTTCCCAATTCACTATTGGGTTGTAAACGAATCTCTTTATCCGTGTACTCAAACGTTTTCGCTACGATCGCTTCGTTAGTAAATTGTATGATATTTGGTGTTCGAATTGTACCCTTGATATACGACTTGACCGCCGCCGTAGTTTGAGCATCCAACGCATATGTAAAACCACTATCGAATTATTTACGTCCGTGTAGTTCATCACAAAAACTATATATCCTTCAAAAACGTGTTTTACACATTTACCCGATTTACAGCCAACATCCTACATCAACCTGGTTAAATAAACAGTCCTCCCGAGGTTGTAAGTTTTCGCAAGTATCACGAATCCAGTTTTACTAGTATCGAGTACTTCGTCAAAATTATTAATTATTTTGGCAAGATCATTAAACAAATTCGATTCGGCAACCATTATGAAATTATTGTATCTTCCAAATATATTGGAATTATTAAATCTCAAACGATGTTGAGAAACTTTAAGTGACTTCAATTCGGGTAGATTTAGAAATATTTGTGTATTTTCTGATTCGATTTCTTCCAAGTCTTTAATATTCTCGAAAGAAACAGTATTCACATTATATAAAAAATCAAATGGTTCAGAGCAATTTTGGTTTAATGCACAAATAATGTGGTGTGGGTCATTTGCGAATAGGCCAATGTGCGAACGATTAATTGTCGCATAATTTGTTTCAAAATTATGTAAACATTGTGATATAGCTTAAAAAAAATTTAATACCTTTAATCTCATGTCCCTTCACCCCCCCCCCCCCCCCGCCTTTTCTTGATATAAATTGTCCGGAAGTTTTCACTCAAAGTTAAAAAAAAAAATTAGTCATTCAGTGATCGTAAATTTTGTAAATTGTAAATAAAGTTTTAAAATCGGTTAATTTTATTGTGTTAGTAAGAAAAAATGTTTCGAGTATTCATTTGTTAGACTTTCTGAAATTGTAAAAGGCCCTTTTTTACATTGGAACCCCTTTAATTGTTATTATTTTGAAAACTCTGCGAACTTCCCATACATTACTGTTTTTGCATCACATAAACTTTTTATTTACACTATATTGAAATTAAAATATTGGTTTTTATTTTTTATGGACAGAAAACCTCTTATAAAGGCTTCAGTTTGTAAGTAACTTTGTATATTACACTGGTAACCTCCATGTTGAAAGGTTTAAAATATTACAATAGACCCTTTTTTATTTGGCTGTTCCTCGAAAATCTCCTCAGCAAACATAAAAAACCCATTTCACGGATGAATACCTTTGGAAAATTTGTCAAGTATAAATTACGACGAGTGAAGCATGTTCTTCCGGCTAAACGATACTGGAGTTTATGTTTCAGAGATATGTTGAGTAGTAATGAAATGTATTTGTGGGCGCAACAAACTCCGCGTGAAAAAATCGAGGATAAGTCAATTACCCTTGTATATTCAGCGAATTCCGTACCGAAAGCTGTGGAAACAACGACAACATTTACATCGGCAAAGTTATCTCTTTCACTGGAACAAGAACTTAGTAAAACGACTTTATTTACACGGCTCAATGAGAATGATGGTGAGTTGGCTACACTTAAATACATAACGTTAAATGATCCTGCCGGCAGTGGGAAATCTACACTTTTGCATATTTTTCTCGAAGAAAAAAATACAGAGTTTTTTTACACGACCCCGCAACACATTCTATTGCGAAATATTTGTTCACAGATGAAACTAGCAAATGGTTTGACGTTATCAAGTCTCCTAATTAGGTTATCTAAATCCAGTTACTACGAATATTTGAAATTCATGCAGCTCTTGCCACTGATTGATTTGGACAAAATATCTACAGTGATACAAGAATTTAGCAAGTTTTACGATCTCGGATACAACATGGCTTCGTTTTTTTGTGAAATTCAACGACTATCCAATTTCCTTCGATGCACCCATTGTTTTGTATGTTGACGAATACAGTATGATCAGCGCATGTCGAGCAAAATTTATAGTTGAATTTTTCGAAATGGTGAAGCATACATTTAGTAAACTGTTGATTGTATTTTGTAGCGATCAGTATCAGCTAAAGCTGTTTATGACAAACAAACCCAGTGACATATCGCTTATTCGCGAACTATGCGGCGATATTTTTTTCCTACCCACACAGTTTAGGAATACGGATTCGACATACCAGGAATTTCTGACAACTTTAAATGCCGCTCAGAATTGGAAGAAACTGCTTACACGTCATTTCGGCGTACACAATCGTAACACGAGTTGTTTCACTCTGGATTTTGA
This sequence comes from Dryococelus australis, assembly GCA_029891345.1. Taxonomy (NCBI): domain Eukaryota; kingdom Metazoa; phylum Arthropoda; class Insecta; order Phasmatodea; family Phasmatidae; genus Dryococelus; species Dryococelus australis. Next base: position 199,920,841 of record CM056993.1, on the reverse strand, counting down.
GTATCCGGTAGAAATGTTGGCAACTGTGATTGAGCCGAAGATCAAACTGGCTTCACGTTTGGTACTCAACGCAAAAGAGATTATGAACTGGGCGCAAGAAAACTTGGTAAAGTTTCCTGGATTTCTTTCTTTGCTTTTACAAACATCGAAGCACACTATTTCAATTTAAGTGTGTCGATTGCTGTTCTCACTCAAATAAAATAAAAAAATTAAGGAATGTATCTGCCGGCTTGACGTGACTGAGATGGGCAAACAGAGTATATTCAAGAATCGTCCCCGGTTCACTCAGATTTTCTATTATAAAAAAAAAAAAAAAAAAAAAAAAAAATTGATTGATAGCGTAGAAGAATGAAAACCTCAAACCCGCTACTTGCCGCTAATCGATGGTGTTCCCTATCGCAGTTTATTTCATGCTCATGGAGTATGCATTGGTTAAGTTTTATATTATTTGGGACATGTTGGAAACGAAATACTAATTTGTGATGAGGGGGAAAAAAAACCTCTTTCTGATACCAAAATGTTTCTTCAAGATGAATTTCTATACGATAGATAAATTTGCCTTTCAACACGCATGTGAAGCTACTAAAAACAGTAAACTCTTGTTTTATTTATTGAAATTGTAGGGTATGTTTTATGGGAATTTAAAAGTGTAGTCAAAGGCTAGGTAAATACACAATTTGGTGCGAGTAGATTTCTCTTGGAGGTGCTACTATTTTAGGAGCTGCAGCTGCCAGTAATTAAGTAAATTAAGATTACGCTATGAAAAAGACCATAATACCTTGTGACTATCTTTGCGATTAGAGAGTTGCTAAAGTTAAAAACGTGGAGAAAAATAAATAAAACATGAGGCATTCTGAATTTATGGAATCGGTTGAATTTATAAAACTAAATCTGTTGATTTACTTGGATTTTTTTACATGTGACAGTCATCATAAATAAATATTTTTTACGATTCCGTATTGAGGTTAAAAGGTTAAAAGGCGTAAATATATATTCGTTAATGACTGATCGCGATAAACTCGCTTCTGAAATAAAATTTAAAATTTCGCAACTAATCCATCGTTTAAATTTTCTATATCTTAAGCAGTATACTATCCAAAAAAAAAAAAACTGTTTGGGCCCGCATGTCACTCGCGAAAATTATAAAACATTTTTGAGAGACGAACAACAGGCAAAAAATGAAAATATTAAACAGTTGACAAAATGACTATACAAAAATAATTCCCTACCATTTCAAATCGAGGAGTTTGGGAATAAAGTTGGTTCTGTACGACACAAGTATGAAAAGATATTCAATCACGTGAAAAGAAATTCATTTCTTTTCAAATTACCGCGAAGACGTATTGGTTGATGTAGAGACATTATGGGAGGGTGTTCCAAAGACAAACGATCCCAAAAACTACATAAATCTATGGCACCTCTTATAGATACCTTGAGTTATTCTCAAATTTTATAAATAATGTCTGTATTCCCACTTTCCTCTCAGTAAAATACGATGAAAACGCCATTCAAACATCGGTTGAAGCAAGTATTGTATGGTTTGCCCACAATCATTTGCGATCCGAGCTCGGTCATCAAGGCACCTGATAGACAGCTATACAACTGACAATCGCTCTATGTAATTTTGATTTTTTTACTATCGTTTGCCAATATATAGATAAGAACTATGAGTAAAGGAAATATACAACTCTACGTGGGATTGGGTCTAATCATAGTTAGTTTAATTATTGCAATTCCACTCGGTATATACATTTGGAAAAAACACCACAATTTTGACACCTCTGTAATATAATTGGATGAGGAGGGTGGTGGGGTGGAAAGAAAAAACTACATCTCCACCATGACCGCATCTCTGGAAAATGAATTTACTACTTAAACCGATGATTTTACAAATACCAACGAATCTAGTTTAACCGATGAAAAAATACAATCTATACGGTCATCAATCATTAAGCAGGGAGAGGCGAGCATGATTCGTTTTAAAACGGCAAAGAGATACACTATGAATATTCCCAGAGGTGTATTTATTCGGTTAATATTTAAGAATTTGAAATGTTTAAATTTCAGAGCATTTCATACAATTTTCGACCTTTTGGACGAACATTCGCAAACTATATTCATGGTTCGTCTAAACGATAATGAAGATGGCCAAGTCAAGGGTTCGTTGGATGTCAATGAAATAAATTACATAACTTTATTCGACCAACCACTAAGTTACAAACATTTTTACACTGAATGGACTTTTGAAAATGGAATCGAATTAGTATTCGGGTGTGATAACAAACGAATTGTGATTGTATTTCCCGAGACATCCAGAAACCTCAACTTTTTTTCAATCAGTTTCGTCATTAATGCCAAAACGATTTTGAAATTTGAATAGTAATAAGCGAATGTTAAAATGAAATATGTTTCATCAGTGGTCGCTGCGCTATTTGGTAACTTTGATAAACAAAAACTAACTCCGATTACCCGACTGTGAAGGCACCACGCGCGCCAGCTGTAACAAACAAGATTTGTTTGACGAGAAGGAACTGTCGCCAGTGAGATTACCTGCCTATTGTGGTTGGCTAGATGAACTTGTAATGAAAGGGATTCACAAAGACTGGTAATTGTTGGTGAAAGTGGCTAATGCACATTATGAAAACATTGTGCGTTACCTAATTGAAAAAAGTTTGAGTGAACCGGTTTTCTTAGGAAAGGATTTTTTACTGTATTTCGCGGCCCAAGACGGCATCGTGAAGTGGCAGATTATCTGCTAGAAAACGGAGCAAATGTTTTATTAATGGGACGTAATAACATTACAGTATTACACGAAGCTGTATCTAGTAAAAATAAATCGACAGTTTTGTGTGTTATGGGCAATATAAAAAAGGCAATGAATAACGACAAGGAAAAAATTGAAGATTTACCAAATACTGAGGATGTGAATGGTGAAACTGCAATTATGTGGGATACTACGAATTAAATTTGTGAAATTTTAATTGAACGTTGGGTAAACCCCTAAACAAGACTAAATGAAGCCAATGTCTTATATATGGGTACGCCAGTAGGTATCTATGCATATATTTTTTGAATGAAAATTGTCAAATGTTAACAAATATGTAAATAATATGCAAAAAATTATGTATGTATATATGTATATACATATGTTATTATCATTGGCATTTATCATAATTATTTTTCTAATGTGATTGTAATTATTATATTTGAGAACAATTTTTTTTTTTGCCTACAGTACTATTTGAAGATCGCAATGGCACAGATCTATACATATATATACATATATATATAATAAATGTCAATGATAATAACATAGATTCGTGCAAAGAAGTTGTTGGTCCAGGGAAAGAAGCGGTTGATGGTTCCGGGCTGAAGAAGTTTATGGGCCAGGGACCGAAGAGGTTGATGACTCTTTATCTGTAGCCGAAAGCATATCGTCCATTTCCTCCACATACTCCGTATCTGTTTCATCCTCCATTTGGCTGAAACTCGAGAGATTCACCACGGATCTGTGGATCAAAAATCCAAAATACCGGTGATTGTTCCGTATTGTGTGTCTAAGTCGCTCAAAAACCATTGTATTACGTATCCAATGGTAAAAAAGTCGAGACAAAAAAATGCCAATTACGTATCCAACCATGACCGGGAAAAAGCCCAAATAAAATACAAAGTTTCCCCCTGTGTATCTAGCAAACCTTTAAAAAGCTGGTTTTTACCGAAAGTTTCCCTTTGCTAATCCAGGCGACAAAACCTGCAGGATTGAAAAGGACGACATTGTGTATCCAAGCGGGAAGGGGGAAACTTGGTGCAACACCCCACTTGTTTCGAATTACGTATCCAGCCGAGTCGGGAAGAAATTTTGATCTACACCCAATTATTTCCTATAGCGTATCCAAACCGAAACCGGAATATAGGATAAATGACCCCATTAATTTCACATGGTGTATCCAGATGCCAAAAGTAACGATTGCTAAAAGTTTCCTATCGCGTATCCAAAAAAAAAAGTTTTTTTCGCCTTTTTCTCGTCCCTCTTTAATTACTCTCGATTCGCGATGTATTATTTTTTATTTGTTTTAAAGAGAATATTTATTAAATACTAACATTTTTTAAATAAATATATCAATATAATACACAATTTTTCACATGTACTCCATCACTTAAGGGTGCGGTAAAACGGTATACAGTTAAAAATTCAATTTTTTTTATAAACGTAACAATTTAATACGCAATTTTTCACATACACGCCATCACTAAAAGGGTACAGTAAAACGGTGTACAGTTAAAAATTATTTTCTTTTATAAATGCATCACTATAATATGCAATTTTTCACATGTACGCCATCACTAAAAGGGTAAGGTAAAATGGTGTACAGATAAAAATTCAGCTTTTTATAAATTTATCCATATAGATTTTAATGTTTTATATATACTCAATCACTTTCTTTTATAAATTAACACTTGAAACTGGCAGGTCCAAAGTCCGCAAAAGCAACACCATATGCAATTGCATCTGCTGCTGGCCGAACTGGCCATGACAGAACGATCGTGCAATGCCTTTTCGGGATCGCGAATGAATGAAATTAAAAAAAAAAAAATCTATTAACCTCAATAATTGAAACTTGCAAATCCAAGTTTTGCGGATGCAACAGATGGAAGTACACCTGTCGTCGCTGGGCGGACCCATCACGACCTACTCGACTATTTTAGGCTTCTTTCCAGCTCGTGAATGAATGTTTACACGTACAACACGTCAATCAAACATTTTTATTTTTTTTTTACTGAAACAAACCACAACCCAATTAAACATTAATTTAAACTTTAATCAAACAGCAACTCAATTAAACATTATTTTAAACTTGAATCAAATAACGTCCCATTCACACTCATATCTGCAATTTAAATCAAACAGCTACACAGTCTCACTCGCCCCTGTAAATTAAAACACATAACATGCCATTCAAACATTAATTTAAACTGCGATTGCAACAGCAACTCAATCTGGCTCATGCCTGCAAATTAAATACAACCGTAACAAACAGATACATGCCGAAACTAGGATAGCCTTCGTCGCCATCTCCTCTGTGCCAGTTTCGATGGTGCATCTCGGCGGCGTGAATTAGCAAAGCGTGCAGTCGTTCTACGTACCGATGATTCTTTTTCCAGATGTACTCGGCCAGGTAGCCGACCCAAGATTTTTTCCTTCGGCCAAAGCAGGGAATGCTGTTTTGCACAGAACACCTTCTTCGCTCAATGTTTTGAGAGTGCGCCCTCAACGTCTCGCCCCTCTTCATCTTTAGTGTGTTTACGAGTGTTTACCATTCCGCTCTTTTCGCTGTACACGAATTCCCTCCTGTGATTCACCTGTATGTGACGATAGCCATGAATGTCCAAGTTGCTGTAACCGCGCCAGCAGTCTGAAATTATCGTCGTGCCCGGAGCGATCCACTCGCGAATGATTTTGGTCAGGGTCGCCACGTGTCTCTTTTCCACCGGCACCAGGAAGAATTTCGTCGGATCGGCCCGCTGCACTCCGTTGGAAAACCCCCTGGCCGTGAACTTTACAGCCTTTGCGGTTCCTGCATTTGCCCAATTTCGTCTCGTCGATCTCGACCACTTTGCCCAGTCTGCCGATGCGTTTCCTGTACATCAACACCCAGTCTACGCACACTTGGCGGCAGAAACTCGATCAGGTGACGATCATCATTCCCGATCACAAAATTTCGTTCACTATAGTCTGCTGTCGAGGGTATTTGATCAGGCACCAGAGTAAACACAACTCGACTATCTTGCCTGGAGACAAGTTTGAATCTCCCACGAAATCGCCCTGTCTCGCTGACACATTAAAGTTGCATTTAGTACCGTCCTCCATTCTCCGTCACCACCACTAAAACAAGCCCCTGTTTTCCACCAATTTCGCTTCGCCTTCCCCGCATTTTTCGCACCGTATCGTCGATTCGAGAATGTCGTGCTCGATGAGAAACATGTTTATGTCTGGCAAGGAATTAATAACTTGCCTGGCATTCAACATTGTGATTTTACATCCCTCGCACGCCATCTTGCGATTCGCGAGAGAAAATTTGCGAAAAAATTGCTTGGATACGCGATACGGAACAATAGTTACCGAATTTGAATATGCTAAACAGAACTTGGCCGGATACGCGAAATTGCACTAGACTGTATAGTAAACAATTGGGATGATTACTTTATAGTACACACTGAATGTTTGTATGGTTTTCCCATTACGATACGCAATAAGGAACAATTAAGGTACTTCTTACTTCAACAGTGATGTGTTAGGCTAGGTAATAACTACACACAAAATTATGTTGCTTTTGAACACAGCGAAAGCAATAAATACTCACTCCTAAGTTGTGGTTTAATGTCTTCTTTATTTTCTTGATCTTCCTTTTATTTACATGGGACATACTAGACTTAGACAGCAATATTGACAACCTTTTATCTGCAATAACAACACACAAACCCTTTTCATCGTCTCCTTCGTTTACCTATCAACAAGAACAGGAAGGGATCATATAACAAACATTACACTTTCAGCGACCTTCATAACTTAACACCCTCCCTCGCCAAAAGTCTCTAGTCCCATTTCTTTACAATTCTTCAGAAATACATATCTGGTTGAACCTTTTGTCAAAATGTCAGCATGTTGACTTACACTTTTAACCAATTGTACATCAATCTCACCTTTCTAAACTTTACCACGTACAAAACGATACTTCAAGTCAATGTGTTTTACCCTTCGAAAATTTTCGGGATTCTTAATCACGGCAATACAACCTTGATTATCTTCATACATCGTAATCTTATCTACTTTAGCTTTTAAGTCTGACAACAACTTTTTCAACCATAAACACTCACAAACTGCAGTACTTGGCGCTACGAGTTCTGCCTCTATTGTTGATAAGGCTACACAATTCTGTTTCCTTGTCACCCAGGATACAACATTTTTATTTACCTTACACAAAAAACCTGAAACTGATTTTCGATAATTTACATCTCCTCCCCAATCTGCATCAACAAAACAAGAAAGTTCAGGCGAACTGTTTCCTCTGTACACCAAACCAACTTCTGCTTTACCCTTCAAATATCTCAAGACCCTTTTTAATTGATACCATGCCTCATCAATTGCTTTGTCCAGTATTCTACTGAAGGAATTTACAGCAAAACATATGTCTGGTCTGGCAACCAACATCAGATACACCAGACAGTCTATCAGTTCTCTAAAAGGTTTTGTTGTTAGATAATTTTCATGTGTACAAGGTTTTGTGTTTAGCTTTGGCTCAATTGATGTTGGTGATGATATACAATTCTCACATCGGAAATTTTTCAAAATTACTTTAGTGTACTTGGTTTGGTTAATTTTCAAAACTTTGTTCTCCCTGTCATGACTTACCTCCAACCAAAGAAATTTGTTTCAGTTTTCTTTTTCCTTTAACCTCAAAATTTGATGCTAGCTGAGACTTGACATAATTTATGAGATTAACGCTTGAACTGGTTAGAATAATGTCATCCACATAAAGCAGTAAATACAAAATTTCATTTCAGTTCATCAATGTATACAGACAACAATCGTTTTCAGACCTTACAAACCTAATTCTAACATGACCTTGTTAAACATGTCATTCCAGCACTAGGTGCCTGCTTAAGACCATACAAATAATTATTTAATTTAAGAACAGAGTTAGTCTTACAACTAACACCAACTGGTGGATAAATATATACATCATCATGCAATCCGCAATTCAAAATTGTAGTTTTTACACCCAATTGCTCAAAATGATAAGACTTCTGATTTCCAACCATTAACAATGTTCTTATGGTAGTCATTCTAGCTACTGGTGCATATATATCATAACAACTTACGTTTCCTTTATTGTGCAAAACCTCTTGCAACTAGTCTAGCCTTATACCCGTCACTTACATTATCCTCTAAGAGTTTTATTACATATACCCACTGAGTGTCAATAACTTTTATATCCTTCGGTTTTTCTACTTCCTCCGAAGTTCTATTTTTTCTTAATAGACTCAATTTTCCTATCCATGGCTTGTAACCACATTTCCTTGTGGACCCTTTTTACTACTTCATTATGGTTCTTTCGAACATTCTCTACAAAACTCATCACATTATATGCCGTGTACATTTCATAGTCATCGAATCTTTTTGGCCCTGTTACACTATGTTTGTGATCCTTGAATACACTTTCTTTTCCTTCTTCACTTATATCTATTGGACTGAGACTAACATTTTCAGGTTCACTACAGTCCCCAGCATCCTGTTTACATTCTACAAATTTTCTTTCATTTCTTTCTTTAAATATAAAATAACCTTCATCAGACTTAACATCATGTGACACTATGATTTTTCCCTGTTCAAGATTCAATAGTCTATAACCATTTTGCGAATACCCCACTAATATACATTTATCTGTCTTATTATCTAACTTTGTATACAACTCCTTTGGTACATGACTATATGCTGCACATCCAAAAACCCTCAAATTGTTTATGTTTGGCTTACACCCATACCAGATTTCAGCTGACATGACTACTTTCACGCTTACGGTTGAACTACGATTTACAATATGAGCTGCTGTTCTGACAGATTCTCCCCAAAGTTGTTTAGGTATCCCAGATTCACTGATCATACTACGCACCCATTCAACTAAACTCCTATTCATCCTTTCTGTCTTGCTATTTTGTTCAGGTGTGTATGGCACTGTGTAATCAAGAATTACGCCTTTCTTTCTGCAAAAATCAATCAATTCTTGTTCAACATACTCTCCTCCATTGTCGCATCTTAGCTTTGATACAAACTGCCCAAACATATTGCCTGTCATACTATAATAATCTTGAAAACATTCTGTAACTTCACCTTTTGACTTGATCAGATACACCATTGTAAAATTTGAAAAATCATCAATGAATGTAATAAAATATCTATGACTCTCATTTGTAGTAGGTGAAATTGGACCACACACATCTGAATGAACTATGTCTAATACACTGTTGCTTTTTGTTCTGTTACGAAATGATAACCTTGTTAGCTTTCCATTTACACACTCCTCACAGAATTCATATTTGTTCTTATTGAACTCCTTGTTTATCCCTTCCACCATGTTTTGACTGACCAATCTCTTTCATTTCAGAATAGCTTAGGTGACCTAACCTTCTATGCCACAGCTTATTTTCTTCAGACTCTACTTCAGTCAAACAACTTTCAGCTAAATTTACATGAATTTTTAACTCATATAAATTATTTCTAATACCCTCTCCAATTTTGTATCTCTGAAGGTACAACTGTACCTTAACATTCTAAAAAAACAACCTTAATATTAGCATTTTATAAACATTTCACTGATAACAAGTTTCTTGTTAGGTTTGGTACATAAAATAGATTTTTTTACAGTACATTCCGTTCTTTTGCCCTCTACCTCCGAAAACCCATGAATATTTCCTACACCTGTTGCCTCAATCACACTATTGTGTTTAGCCACTGATATATTCACAGGCTCTTTGAATTCTACAAACTCAGAAAATACAATTCTGTGATTCAACCCTACCATATGTTTTGTACACCCTGAATCTACATAGAAACTCACAACAGCATTTTTGCTAATACTATCATTGTCTGCTTCTATTTCACTTATGAAACACATTTTGCTACAATTAGGGTGACTAGTTTGACATTTACTTTGAGTATCCATTTCAACATAATTTCTTTTTGGCTCACCCATTGTTGAGTAATGTTGAGATTGATTCTCCTGACGACCAAGTGCTTGGAAATGTCTGCTCTGGTGAACATTTCCATAATACCTTCCAGATCGATGATGTCCATGAAACCCCTCTTGGTAACCCTGCTGGTTGCACCTCTTAAGCTGTTCCTGGTTAGCTGCTTACAGTTTCGACGAATATGTCCCTTCTTGCCGCACTCATGACATACACTTTGAGTTGCTGATGAGAGAGAATGATGATGGCACCACTGCATTTTGTACTTCAGTCTTAGTAGAGTTGCACTTACATTTTTCTTCTTCTGCTCGCAGCTTACTCTTCACAAATTCAAGCATTAATGTTTCTGGTGGCATGTTTTCAATGACTGTAACCACTACATCAAATGACTTGGGTAAACTCAACAATAAATGGGATATAGCATCATTATCCTTCAATTCTGCACCAGTAGATTTTAACTGCCTTATTACTTCATCAAACTGCCTGAGGAAACTATCTTCACTTTCACTTCATTTAGCATTATTGACTGTAAATTCTTCTTTAAATACAATTGCCCAGGCAAACCCTGCTTCTCATATAGATTTTCTAGGTATTTCCACGTTTGGTATGCACTTAACTTATCCCACAAATTTTCTATTTGAGGTTCAACAACACATTGAACAATTAAGTTTCTAGCCCATTTTTCTTTTTTCTCATCTCAATCACATGTCGGTTCTCCATCTTCAATTTCAACATATTCCATCTTAACACACTCAGCAACATCATTTTTCACAAGTAACATAAGCATTCTGAACTTCCTATTGTAGTAATTCGAGCCATTTAGTGTCTCTACCATATAACCACCTTTATGTTTCATGGACATTTTCTTTAATATCTTAATAGCCACAGCACAAAAAATACTAACTCTTACATCTTGCCACCAACTATCTTCACACATACCTTGGCCATTCCGTGCATTGATATTTCACTCTTACAGCTTTTCTTCAAAACTTTCGCCAAGTGCTTGTGCCTCGCACTCTAGGCCCATAGCCTATTGCTTTTGAACACAGCGAAAGCAATAAATACTCACTCCTAAGTTATGGTTTAGTGTCTTCTTTATTTTCTTGATCTTCCTTTTATTTACATAGAACATAATAGACTTAAACAGCAATATTGACAACCTTTTATCTGTAATAACAACACACAAAACCTTTTCATCATCTCCTCCATTTACCTATCGACAGGAATAGGACAGGATCATAGATATGTATAACACTTTTGGCGACCTTCATAACTTAACAAACTGTACACACTCACTTAACATTTTTTCCCGCCAAAATAAGAAACACTTAAATGAGGCTGTTCTGGCACTCCACTTGCATGAAAATCTCTCTTTCAAAATATTATTATAAATTTCTCTCATGTTTGCTTGAGACCTTAATAAATGAATTACTATTATTAGATGACAGCTACTGGTGCCTTTAACTTAACCTCATTGAATTGTATTTATATTCCTATTGGTATCAAACACATGATAGGTTCGGTATAGGGGGAAGAGGAAAGGATGCCAGTGTCTGTGAATTGCCCCTTTACATACGATAAATAAATGTAAAAAAATCCTATAACAACTGCTCTAATTTATTTACAATCTTCTAATGACGTGATAAAATAATATTGCAAGGCTAATGGTATGGTATGAATATTTGTGAAATCAACAGAAGCTAAACAGATAAACATAACCTCAGGATACAGAGGTGCAAGAATTTTTATATTCCTGCTATGGTGTAAATTAATAAATAGCATCTCTAACATGTCTGCCCTAGAAGTCAGAATAAAATAGTGGTAACCATATGCAGAGTAAAAAAAAAGTAATTCGTAATTACCAGCATTATGTTATGATTATAACAATACATGATGTTCCCCCTCACAGAAAACAGGGAAAAGTCAGGAAATTGCATGTGATGGGGAAAAGTCAGGGATACATCGGGGACTTGTCACTTGGGTCAGGGAAAATGTTAATAGTTGCTACTCTGCAAAACGTGTTAGTTGTGTGAATACACAATAATGTGATTATGAGCATACACATTGTAAGATTACAATTTTCTAGTGAGTGATCAGTCAGTAATGCATAGACCCTATTTGCCATGTGTTTTCCCTTCGCCAAACCTTCGAGAACATTAGGGAACAGGACCCTACAAAGCCCGCCGAAACCACCTTACCTTTAAACAGTGTGCTATGAGTGTAATTCTTTCAAACATGCAATAAGTCAGCAGTTCAGTGTCAGGTACGTGGGTCAGCCTTTAATAGACCCACCGTTTAGTAAACACTGCAAATAATAAATGTGAGGGGAGATCGGCCCGCTGTTTCTGAGAACGTCAAGAGTCTCCAGCTCTCGAACAACCTCGACACTGCCACATGTGGTGTCATGCGCCTAGTCGGGTAACAAACACCTCTACAATACTTCCCAAAATTAACATCATCGCCCCTCAAAACATCATCTTGCACAACCCAACCGAGCCATCACACGGCATCAGTCTATATATATATATACACACACACACACATGCAAAGCAATGTATTGGTGTGGTTGTAATAGGCAGCAAGAAATATCGATGGGCTGAATCAAATGTCAGTCCTGCTTTGTCTGTTGCAGTGTATTTTAGCGCTACTTTATTGATAGCATTTTGTTCCGCAACGATGGCAAAATAGAGTACATATCGTGTTTCAGTATTCCCGAAAACATATTTCAGGGAAAATGGTAAGGTACTGCTGGGTAAATAAGTAAAGGTAAGGGAATTCCGAAATTGAAATGCAGTGGACACCCTGCAATACTTTCCAATACATACAAATCCACAGTGAAGTAGGTGTAACTCTTTGCTTTATATTCTTTCATCATGCTAATCCACAAAACATGGCAATATTGTTGGTGGGTTTTCATAGGGTGCTCCCATTGTCTTCGTCCTTCCACTCCGTCATAGTTCCAGGCCTCTCTCATCTCAACACGCTAATCCTTAAGGCTGGCTTACAGTGACAAGTTTGGCGCTCTTGTAGGACAACGTGCTTCACTTGCCACTATCCCCCTCCCCTCATCATATCCATTGATCCTGCCTGAGGTGGGAACGAAATCTAATCATTATTATTGTTATGCACAATAACATTTTGCCACAGATTAGCTACATTACATAAATTGATCTACAATTTTGTATGGGAACTGTGGAACATTGTTGAACTACGAAATGTTAAGTGTACAGTAACATAGTCATGGTTTTCAAACCATTATACAGCATGACATCGTGATGACATGTTGTAGTAAAATGCTTGAGATGTAGAATTGTAGGTTAACGCAAAAGTCTGAAAAATATGTGTTTATATTCTCTCTTTTCTCATTGTAGTAGTAAACATTCTGAATATGAACAATTAGAGAGTTTGGTGAGCATGCAATAATACCCAGTATTTTATTTCACATAACCTTAAACAAGCACTGTAAAAAAATATATATAAATGGGCGTCCAAAAAACCACTGAAGAGTTTTGTGTGATGTTTTGTGAGTTTAAAGTATTAGTTCCTGAAGGATGATATCCTGGGCCCCTTTGACAGCTGACCCCAATTTCTGCAGCAACACCCTTTCATAAGGGCTGATTTGTGTGATAACAAACTGTTAACTTGACAGTCATATAAGAAATGCAGTCATGCTTACAGAATAGCAATACAATATAATTACATTTCGTGGATAAGATGTTATAATACAGTAACAAGCAATTACAAAACATTCCACTAGTGCATATATTAATTTGTGGCATTCTTAATTGGCACCTTAAAGTATGTTTGCAGAATAGAAACATTGCATTATCATTATTATGAAAAAATAAGACAATATAATAAACCCATTACCTGTAGCAGTACACTGGTGAAGTAATAACATTCAAGTTTTAGGCATGAATATTAATGTGGGACTCTTGCCGTTTTCTTTGTTGCGTACATGAAACAATAATTAATTTATTTCTAGGAGCCCATAATTGAAATGTTAACACTTAAAAGTGTTACTGCCAAGGTGTTAATTTCATTAGCAACGGACTACTTGTATGCGGAGATATACTAGCTACAGGATTTGTTCTGTAACATGAGAGCAAAGCATAAATATGTTTATTGAATGAAGAAAATGTGTGAGTGTATATAAGTAATAATGTATGTGTCTATAAACATTTGCAGTACAAACATGACAAATGTTCCATAATCCAGCTTCACGTGCTTGGCAGTGTGTGGCTGGAGTTATTATGCGATACACAGTTACAAACAAACAAATTAAACATAACTTCATTAGTAAATGTTACATGCCCATTATTGCTCCTATTATTAGTTTATTTCAAGCCATGATTCCGCGCTGGCCCTCGCATAGACTAAAGATGAGGTAGACCGCTTATTCGTCTTCTGTGCATGTACCCAACATTGACCTACTCCAATCCTACACAACTGTCAAAGTCACATGGTCAACAGTGATGAACGTGTTTGTTTATATCTTAATTTTTAAATGACAAGCACTACTATATTAATAAAATAATTTTACCAGTTTTAATGTAATCAAACTGCATAAAAAATTGGTTACAAAGCATTTATTTACAAATCAGTTTTTTAACCAAAAATCCAAACCATGCCATTTTCACTAGATGTGTTGGCAGAACAGCAGTTCAATGTTGGGACACGGAGATTCATTGTGCGCAGCCAGCGAGATCGGTATACTTCATCTTTTGTCTATGGACCTTCATGGTTATTTGTGTACTTTGTCGAAAAACATAGATAGTGTAATGTATTCTTCTTCTAGTTCGTTATGAACCATCAGGATTACGAGTGACTTGTTCAGTGTGCCTTCGCTCTTTCCAATACCTCTTCATTCTTTCACTCCTCCTGTTTCTCCCTGCTTTTGTGAGTTGTATCTTGATCCTGGTGTCAGTCCATTTGTGACCTTCCGCCATGTTCTTGTACCTGACTCTATCTTGTACTATTGTCTGGGGATTTTTATCTATAATGCCAATTGCCTTCCAGTCCTCCCTAACATAACACCATGCATCAAATTTTCTGTTGTCACATAGTGTCTGATATTTCCGCCAGAATGTGCAACCAGTCTAACATGATGAGGAGATTATGTGTCCGAATAGTTTCTACAAGTACACTACTAGTACACATCACTGCTAGTATGCAAATTTATATACTTCACAAGTATACACTGAGAATTCAGAAACTGCCTAAGTACATGAAGGATCTAATGAAAGTGCATTAGTCTAGTTGTTTATTTTGGTAACATGTAGGCCTATTGAACTTGGCCTATCTCTTTTAATATAAATTAGTCTTAGATAAATTTACAAAGATGATAATATCAATAATAATAATTGTATAACTTGTTCATGGTAATGTGAATGCTAATGATGCAGTTTCGTCAGACATATTTTAATGAATAAATACATTTCATTATGGCCATGACCATTTGTTAATAGAGTATTGGAAAATATATATACTGTGTAAATTAGGTACTGAAATGGCAGTTTTTAGGATGTGAATTTGCTAAAATAAAATTGCTGACTGTATTTAAATAAAAATCACTATTCTTATTAATACACTTCTTAAATTTTGTATACTTTTACAAAACAATTCGGAATGTTTGGCTTCTAACCTGCTCTATTTGGGCTTGCATTTTAACAATCAACTCCACCTGTAGTCCTGTCAACTGTAACTTAAGTTATTTGTGAAAAAATATAACATAATACAGTAACGTGAAGATAAATACTGCCATGTGAGTAATTAAAACATTTTATACATTTCCCCATACTCTAAACAAAAGGCCAAGGCCATAATTAAATGTTTACATTGGTTAAACTGTGTCTGATGAGATTGCATCATAAAATACTCACTTTATCATGAACAGGCTATACAAATATATCATCTTTGTACATTTATCTAAAATTAATTTAATTTGAAAAAAAAAATGGGCCAAGTTCATTAGGTACTACATGTACTTAGTAGGAGGAAGGGTGATGCTGTAAATACACACAATTCTCACCATAGATACTTTGGTTATATTGCCTCTCTCAGTATTTAAAATAGATTCATAAAGATATATTACCTCTTTTAGCATTTAAAGTAAGCTAAATTGCTCCTAGAAAATTAATTTTATTGTATAGTATGGATACGTACTATTTATGGTGTGTATGTGTCTAGAATTCTTTTAAGATATTGTACTTGTATTCTATTTACATATGTAGGCCTATGTTAAATTTGTCACTTGTTTGAGTAGACTTGAGTGGTTCGGTTTCTGGTATTTTGTATTGTGTTTTATTCTTTCCAAGTATCATATTACAAGTCCAAAGGATGATTATAAAATTGGCGTCAAATACTACATACAATTATCCTACGAGTAACATAAGCAAGCCCAAAAAATTCCGACAAATTCTGTACCAATACTAATTCAAGTAATGCTTCACATAATTTCAGACTATTATTTTGTCACAACACGTCAGAAATCTCGGTCTCGGCGGATTTTCTGAATGGAAATAACTTCTAATTATATCGCGGGTGCGACAATCGTCAATAAACAAGCGTATTTTCTTGCTGCAAGTATGGTGGCAATGTTAATTGGTAACATTTGTAATAACATGCAAAGATGTTATCTTGTTGGTGTTGTAGGAATATTTTAACTGTAAATTATTTTTTCTGCTTTTTTTAAGCATAGTTGGTTGTAGGTACCATCGTAGTGTGCCATCTTGTGTGAAAGGTGATATTAATGGGCTTGTGTTTAATGTTTCTTAAAACTGCTCATTCCTACAATTTTTCTTACTGTAACCACCATCCACAATGAAGTGACAAATCTAATTTGCATGGTTATGTTTGTTGGTTTCAGGCAATGTTGATTTTATGGAACGATTCTGCAAATAGATTATTTAAAGCTAGTGGCGAACAAATGTGACTTTAGTGAAGTAAACTTGTAAGAATTTCCATAGAAAAACAAGTTTCCAAGGTGTTGCGAATTTTACAGTTAAGTTTGCATGTTTTGTAAATAATGTATTGAAAGGTATGCAGCCTAATAAAGCTGCGCTTTCAACAATAGACGCCCAAAAAAAGAATTCAAATTTCCCGCCATTAAACTGTGTTTTTTCCCAGCTGCGACCACCATCTTGATCTTTAGTTCATAACCAGTCGCAAGGTGCTACGACCGCAGTGCATCCTCGGTCAAAGATATTGACATGGTAACACCTTATTTATATATGTGCCAAAACCCTTAAGCTTCTTACACAATAGAAAACATTAGCATTTGACTGTACGTTTCCTTTCCTCGGACGAAATCACCAATACGCAATACACAAAATTATAAAGTCAGAATTTAGACAATTAAACGTCGGTTATGCCAGCTTCGTAAAAATTTGTATATTGTTATGCAAATAATTATTATACTATCAAGGAATGCATTTGACGCGCATTTTATAAATATAGGCGTATAATTTATATTTAAAGTTTATTTCAAAACAAAAAACTAATTTTTTTACTTGATTAAAATATGTCAATTTATATATTTCCTCTTCACATTATATTCGTTTGCCATTCATTTAATTTAAGACGAGCTTTGTCTAATATACCGAGATTAAAATCGCCCTACAGTAAAATAACGCACTTTCCAAATAACCTCTGTTAGATTCTCGGGAAAAAGGCTGCTTGACTTTGACACTAAATTAAAACTTTTTGAAATCGTAAAGTCAAGAGTGCTTGACTTTACTTTTGACAGTTCCATTGTGTCAAGCTCCACAAGAAACAACAATGTCGGAAAGCAAATGTTAAGTCAATTGTGTAAGGGCCTGTGGGTCACGGGTGTACAACACATCAAAAAAGGTTCAAGAAATATTTTTCAGACTCAGAAAAGTAGCAAAAGCATAAGTTACTCTCGGCAGGGCGAAACGAATGACTAAAAGCAGTAAATAAGTGAAAATTTATTTTAAAGATTTTAATAACCATTTTCGGCTCTGTGAAATTAATATATATTACAAATTTTTACCACGCGAGGTAACTTACTTTCACAAATAAATGTGTCATAGTTATTTTTATTTCTCCTCTGCACTTCTTACAGTACAAACAAACATATTCTCTTCATCAATTTGCGTAAAAGTAAATTACTATTTGCAATCATCTCTCTCGACACACTTCGACGTTTGTAATTTTATTTTGGCGGCAACTTTTTTCCACCTTGCTCGTTTTGATATATCTGCTGTACCACGGCGAGCAAGAGCAGAAATGACTGCTTTTTATAACACAAATAGCAATTGCTACCGCCAACCAGTGTACAAAAAATAAAGTGTTTCCGGTAATACGAACAGCAACTAGCAGAAATAGCAATAAAGTAGCAGAATAGCAAATCACGCGAACACATCGTAAGTGAAAAAAAAAACCCCCATATATACACAAATGAAATATTCGTAAATGTACAATCATAAATACACAATAGTGATGGGAAATATAGTTCATTAGAATGAACTACGTCGTTCCGAACTAGTCGCATTTGAGAACAGTTCTTTTGGAACCGTTCTTTTGAACAATATAGGTCACAGTCGAATGATCACGCGTACTGGCGAACTGCAGAGCACAAGTGTAACCTCGGTCCGAGATCTAGATACGTCTTTCTCCGTTTCCTCTTTCACATTTCTATTTCCCTTCCCCAGATGTATTTAAGCAAGCGCGAAACGGAAAGAGAAGCAAATACGTGATTTTGTACATGCTAAAGAATTAGTGCTTTTTTGTGTGTAGAAGAAATTACTTCTTTTTATATAGATGAATAGTGAAAATGTCTTTATACTGTGTTATCCATGCATGTGTTGTGTAATATAACACCAAATTACTTTTGACACTGATAGTAACGACCTCAACAATATTATAATAGGTTGTGTTGCGAGAGACAACCAGGTGTTAAGTTAATTTTTCTGTCAGGCGTGTACAAAGTCAACAAAAATGGTTCCGACACAGCGGATTTATGTGTACCAGTATTATAAATATTTTAACAGAACTTTAATTACAAAAACAACTTAATTTTAATATGATGCAAATAATGTCAAAAAGCCATATCCGAAGTATTGAATGAATATACTAGAAAAAAGCAGTTTTTCACTTCTTTGTTGGGAGTGTGTAAAACTTAACATTACATTAATGGTTGTATTAGTACGGCTATCAGATGTATTTTCTTACAGATACGGGAATTTCCGTATGTCTGGCAACACCGTATTTATATTACGAGTGAGTGAGAGTGTTTTTACGACACCGTAATAGCGAGGCGACTACGCAATTGGGGTCGGTACGAGAAAGAAAGAATGAATGATCGCTGCATGGTCATAAGTCTGCCAACTGTCTCGCGCTGTGTGTCCAGTTCCCGACCGATTTGTGACACATGTCACTATTGAACTAGGTAGGTCTGCGATCCCTAAAGTTCAAGGCTGTGCTGAACGAGCGAAATCAAAGATACCGATATACAGAGGCAGATAGATAAGAAGTATGCACGTTGCAATGTGGCCAGTCACGTCGGGTATGATTAAAAACCACATGGAAAATGCGAAGGGGGGGGGGGGGGGAGAGTTGCAGTGAGCAAAGACCGATGGATATCTGAGCATGCGCAGTGGCGCACCTGGCTTAGTTACTTGTACTGAGAGAATGACTGACCGATATCACAAAAGGCTAGTTCTTTTATGTCGCGGTGAACTATACACCTAGTTCTTTTTCAAGACCAGTTCAAAATGAACTGGTAGTTCGTGAACTACCCAACGCTAATACTCAATAATATAAAATAGTTATACAAGCATACAAAGCTACAATAATTACACAAAACAATGCAAGAGTCATAACATATAATTCAATATAAAAAGATGGCCTTGCACAATTAAATCCATTCCATATTAAAGAATTGTTCGAATGATAGAATAAATGCGCCTTTAAGAAAGTTTTTATATGATTTTTAAATAGTAATGGAAATATATTTTTTTTTCACACACTAATTTATTAGTTGCAATAGGAGTACTAGGTAGCGTTACATATAATAATATTTATTTACAGTAAAACTATGTTTATTTTCAAATAGTAAAATAATTTTAGTAAAGGTATAGATAAGTAATAAGAAATAATAACACTTAAGTAACTACATATAGTAAATAGAAAATATATTTAACTGTTTTGTAAATATAAACATTTTGTATACCGATAAGTTTCAATTGTAAGGTTATAGTAGTCCAGCTGTCCTTGAACGCAGCTGTCGTAAAATATATATGTCGCTATTCGACTGAAATGGAAATCAAAATTTTAATTGGCGGGAAGTTTCTATGATTCTAACTGCTGAAATGATCTTTGACACGTGCAACGTCCCGCATTGGGTCGTAAAGATAGATCTGTCCACAGTGCAATAAAGGAGACTAGTCAAGATGGCTCATTTAGAGGAGTGGTTCAGAACAATCATCAGAACTGTAATTAATCAGCTCTTTTGTATGGTTCATCGGTTCAGTACAGTTCTTGACATATAGGCTAAATTACAGAGAAAAAAAATTGTCATTGGCGATGCCTTTGAACTAGCGAATCTTGTCCATACCAGCGCATAAATACGTTCTAGACATTACCTTTTGCAATAATTATATTCTTCCACACTAAACAACATTTTTGGAACATTTCCGGGATTTATAAACAATTTGTACTTAAAGTATTGTGGTTGTTTATATTTTTAATAGAACATTTTTATATTAACGATCATACATGTTGTAATTTGAAAGCACGATACTGTCTTTTGTACCCAGAAATAAAATCTCCGGAATGGAACCGCGGAGATAAAGAAAGGTCTGGCGACTGCTATCCTTTTGCCTTGACCGCCGGTTTTACAAAGATATTTAATATATTTCTTAAAGTTATTTAAGTTTATTGAGGTTATTGAGTCTGGTAGCTTATTGTGTATAATGTATTACTTTCAACTCAATAGGCACTTCTCTTGTACAAATTTATCCGGTGATAATATACTCTATAGGTATATTCCTTGTGGAATAGTGATGTAAATCAAATTTTTTTAAGATATTCGTTTTTGTTTGAGTGAATAAATTAATAAGTTCAAAAATGTAGATTGATGTGAATCGTAATTGTAATTTTTTAAATAAAGGCCTGCAACTTGTATTATACCTATTTACTTTAGAGGTAATTCTAATGACCCTTTTTCTAGCTACAAATATTTTGTTAGCATAGTTGCAGATCCCCAAAATAATATAGCCTATAGTGATAATGCATTGCTCAAGCCACAATACACTGGTTTAAGGTATTGGGGTTGTAATACTTCTACTAGTATGTGTGATGCATAACTATTTTATTTGAATGTATTATAATTATTTGCCATATTGAGGGTAGTGGCAATATTTACAAAATAGTTATTAAATTCATTAGCAACATAGTGGTCCCAATATAATTTTGTTGTTTCAAAATAACTGTATTTTTATATTTCCACTATACTGAACCCGCCAAATTTTTTTTTTTTTTTTTTTTTTTTTTTATTGTTCCAAATGATCTACCTAAAGAGCGAAGTGGCAATCTGCAACACCGCAAAATAATTTTGTGTTGAAATTGGTACAAGCAGTTGGACTATGTGAAATACACTTTGTACCAGAAAATATTATGTAAAAATATATCTGTCTAAAGATGGCTGCAGAGCAGTTATGGCCAAAGAAAAACCTGAAAACCAAAGTCAAGCTCCAGAAAACTGATGACATTCAAATCTGTACCAATTAGCTTGTCGAGTACAGCATAGTGTATGCACGGAGGGGGGGGGTGCATTATGTGCTTAACATGTGCGCTCGCTATGCTCTCTTCACTAGAGCTCGGGGAATCAGAGTGGTGTATATTTGTATGTAAATAGTTTCCAGGAGCTACATATATAACTAAATGTATGTACAGTAGAATCAAATGTAACATAATATGTCACGGGTATGCAAAGAATGGGACATGTACAAAACCTACCAATGCGCAACGATAAAGCAAACCAAGTGATTCGCCATACAGTTAATTAGTAATGTATGGTTCAATAGAATAAATGTGCACATTTACACTGCACACTATTACAGGTTTCTAACAGACAGCTGACAAAGAAATTATTCTCTGTTGTTGGCCAATTCAACAGCTCTCATACGAGTCACACTTCACATTACATGAGAAAAAACCTGTAATATAACAAATAGGTCTATTCAAAAATATTTGGCTAGGATTGCACCACCAAATTCATAAATCCATAGCTGATACACAACGTGTGAAACTCTTGAACTTGTAGCCTCCATTCTATATTCACAAATATCAACACATTAACTGTTCATTCTTTGTACTGAAAACTGTTTTTCAGCTAATTGTTGCTCGTTAGTCCACAACACAGGGAAAATCACAAACAGATACGACCCAGTATGTATGGTAATTTCTCACAGTCAAAAAAAACTAACAATTTTCACAGCAGGGAACTGTGTAAACCTAGGGAATAATTTTAACTGCATACACAGAATTTTTGTTGCTTAAGTTTATTTATTTATTTATTTATTTATTTACTATCAAATCTCTCCAGCAATCCTATGAGCAGGAGCTCTGAAATATAGCATTAGTCAAAAATGTTAAACACAAACATATACCTACACAAAATATTTGTAAATATTTACTATGGCTCTTTATGGAATCTGAAAACTTTAGATAGTTTGAGAAGAAGGTGCCCACTGAATGATACAATATATCATAACAGCATGAAAATATGAAAAATAAATTTGTTTAGGGGAGGATATCTTTAGACGATATGATAAATTATGTAAAGTGTAACACACTGTGGTTAGTTTCGGGACTATGTTATCAATGTGAGTATTCCCATAAAGATGACTGTCAATATGTAAGCCTAAACTATTGTAGGATGGCTTTCTTTAATCATAGCTTCTATATTTCATTAAAAAGTTATAGTCCTGTTGATTTTATGTGGAGAATTCCATTAAAACCATTTGATCCCCTTTTATAGAAAGATAATTTGCTGTAAACAATTTATCTAGTTATGAATAGTCTAATTTAATGATACCATAAGTGCTGTCAGATTCTCATCTTTAAACAAAGATTTAGTATGCATCATCCTCAATAGAATGTTGGAATACAGATAATTTATATCTAGCATATTAAAAATAAATATAATAGAGGCCAAGGATGGAACCTTTGGGAAGAATGTTTGATTACTTTACCCTTTTTTAGACTTGTATTTATACCATCTGAACTTATTGCAACCTGCTGATATCTATGAGACTAATAAGATGTAAACCACGATAGAGTATGTGCCTCCTTGGAGGAAATTCTGTGAGTAAAAATCAATTCAGTGGAAAGTGGTTCTTTTTATTTCACTGCAGGCCGCTTTACAGCTGTATAACTGTTTTGGGTCTTCTACCCGCTGCATCACTGCAACCTCCTGACAGCATCTTAACTTATTGTGTGTGTCTGGCATGTGAGATGGCCATTCAATAGTCTCACTCAACATTTAGTAGGCTTATTGCATCATTACAACAATGTCACCTCATTGCAGGGTGAACTGAGGAGATCCACGTGGGCGAACGGCCTGCACCCTGGATGAGTCTCTCGTGATCTGGCACCCTTCGCAACTCTACGAATACAGTAGAGTGTACATTATCCCGACTAATAGGGACCAAAGGTAATTCAGATAGGTAATCGAAAATTCGGATTATGAGAGAGAGAGAGAGAGAGAGAGGAGCAAGATATATATATATATATATATATATATATATATATATATATATATATATATATATATATATATATATATATATATATATATTATCACTCGACATAAAATTTATTAGGCATGTGTAGAACTCAAACTTATCCAAAACAGAAACTGTACATAAAATAAAAAATGAAATCAGTTAACAAGTAACCATCCTCCTCCCAGACGTGTTTATTGTGAACAACACGTGGAAAGGACACATCACTATAGCACACACAATTGCTTGTCTCTAATCCGCGGGCAAAGGAAACACTGTAACAAAAGAGACTTTCGTGATTTTTGTATTCTCTTTATTTTTAAAACGAGTCTAGATATCTGATTGTCCGTATAACCAACATTCGGATAATCAACTTTCTACTGTATTCTAAAACCTGGTACCTATCGTAAGTCAAACCTCCCTCCTCCCCGTTCCTTAGACCACAACATACCATCAGCGTGGATAATTTCTTGATCTGTGGTGGGGAACATAAATATAGTGTTATAATTGACTTCTTGTCTGCATCAATTGTGATATTCCATTTGACATGGTTCGGTGTTGTTTGAGTATAACATGTTTTGAAGTACAGTAAATAGTTTATTGAATAAATATGTATAAAAAATACATGTACAGGTGAACGAAAACTGTTCTGGTTCACATGACCTGCAAGTGGCCATAGCTATGAAAAAAAAGCCATAATGGCACAAACAAGATCACAACACAAAATTAAAAATAAAAAGCCTGTGAGCCAACGTAGGTATGCTGTGAACACTGAAGGTTACACAAAAACAAAGTTCAGGTTACTGACGTTAAACGATGATTATGGCTTACAAAAATTATCAGAACAAATGTAGATCACCCTCTGTGACTCAATTTGTGTGCAACAAATACGGCTAGCTGGATCCGACCAACTGGGCCACACTTTGACTGGAACAATCCAGTTAAAACAAACACTGAAAATAATCCCACATAATGCACTGATTTGCTACATCCATTAACACTTGTTAATTGCTATAACACATTGTACAACAGGTAGTCTGCTCAAGTACGTGGTGCCTTATATGCTGATTCTAACATTTGCCCGTAGGCTTTAAACTACGTATGATAAAAAAAAACATTTTGACATAATTACTGAGTTTTCTCTACGTGACAAAGAGAAACTGCACTGACTAGCGCATTCCGTTAGTGAATAGGTCACAGGACCTGTTCATGCATGAACGTTTCTGTCAAGCGTGCATGAATATAGGACACGGGAATACTAGCACTAGATATAAGCTTACTGTGATCTGAGTCTCCACAAGTTGAATGACACAATATCAAAATACACTAATCTTTCAAATTCATTTTACTGTAAACAGTTACAGAACTGTGATACAGAGATACTCTGACTATAACAACAAATATCAAAGTACTAGAATGGTGTCTCGCTGGTGAATACTGTTTCACTCGTATAATGATGTAGTTACCCTTGCCACCCCTACTGAACAAAGCACTATGAAAATGGTATGAAAACAGCTTCGTGTTCTGTTTTTAATTGTTTCTTAACTGTGAGATCTGAGTTTGTGTCTGTCAGAATAGTATCCATAATAATTTCAGACTGTTCTCAAACTGTAAGTTCTGTCCCATAAAGTTGAAACTTTCAGAATCTACATACTGTTCAGTCATTATCAACTTGACAAAACAAACATTTATTTTTAAAATGTAACAACGTACTGACCATAGTGTTTTCATACTGTGCTGAAAGTATTATTACACAATAAAATCTCTTGCTTTCCTGGACAGTTCTACAAACATACTGTTACGTAATGCTTTTCTAATATCTAGTAATTTCATTATTTGGTACAAACAGCAGTAGTACAGCTGATGCTCACTGGGGGGTATACTTTATTAGAGTATTTAATAATTAAAAAAAACAGGTTTGGTGTGTAAGGAGGACATGATTCAGGTCCTAATGATGATAAGTTTTGGTTGTCTTCAAACTACTACAGTGTCGACTACAGGAACCTTCCAATTCTTAACGTATTTAACTTTGAAAAGTTGCAGCTTATGAAATCTCCACTTTTGTATGTTGTGGATCAAGATTAGGATAAAATACAATTTTATGAACTGAATTGTCAGCCCAGAACCTGAGCTTTGTTTAAAATTGTTGGTGTGAGAACAGCACTTATCTGTATGATCTAAATGGTAGTGGAATATCAGCTTTTAATTAAAAAATTTGTAGGCCAATATCACAAGTTTTTTTTTTGTTCTTTATATTATTTTTTGAAGCTACTTTGATGCTGTAGATTCAACTTTTACAAATTGTTGGGCAATACCCTTCCTGTTCTGCACATTTGCTACATTTTTGTCTATTTTTCCTGTGTTTGGTAGATAAAAGTGAATCTCCATCAAAAGTAGTAGCCATAATTTGCAGTCCACAGTGCCTACGGGAAACCATTCTCCATACCCATCTTAGTTCTACTACTGGTCATGCACACTGTAAAATCGTGAACTTAAGTGATGATAAAAATTTCACATTCACTTTTACAATACAATCTTTTAAATGTGTTTTACTTGTGATTAATCACATGGTTAGCAAATCCTACTAGCAATTTTGAGACATCAATGGAAAATAATATGCAAATTATGCATCAGATAAGAAACCTGTTGGTGCAATGTTTACATAGTATTTGCTTATTTTTTTACTTCTTCCCCATTATGAGGACTAAAGAAAATATTTTGGGTGAAAATCTACATCTCAAGTTTTAACAATTAGATTTAAGGTTTCAATATTTAACCATGGCATTTTGGACTTAGCGAATGGCTGACGAGAGGTCCCCACCTCCTGACGCCAGTGTTATGTGACTGCGATGTGTGGGACATAAAGTATGCTCGATTCCCGGCGGGGTCATTCCAGAATTTTTGCACGTGGGAACTGTGCTGACCGGCGGGTTTTCTCTGGGCTTTTCCATTTCCCCTGCCCTTGCATTCTGGCACTGCTCCATTCTCATAGGCTCTCAAGACCACAATGTTAAGGGATGCCCAAATCTCTCTACTACAGTGCATGAAATTTTGTCTTAGGAAGACCAAATATAGCCCCATATCCTGTGTTCAAAATTTTCTGTTCAGTATCTTGGTGTTTAGAATAAATAACTTTTTTCTTGTGTACCATCAGTAATTTTTATATGGATTTATAAAAATTTTAAAAGTTACATTATTATTCAAGGTTGGCCAATAAAAACACAAAAAAAAAATTAATTTCTTTTTGCCCGACGTTTCCTGTATTATTTTGAGTATTTTCATTTCTGAAAACCATTTAGTTACAATGAAGAACTTGCCAGTCGTGGTGTGAATCAACATAACTCAAGGTCAGTGCTGAGAGAATGCAGCGCCTTGAGGCATTGCTGTAAATAGCAACATGCCGCATGTTGAAAAGCAGCGTCAGCAACTGTGATTGGAAGCGTCTCACTGTTTGCAAGTGTGATATCCTAGACTTTCATTATGTGGCTGGAAACCTACTGACCATCTGAATTGCCCCAGGTAGTACGTACAACAGTTAATTGTAGCTCATGAAATACTGACATGTAGCAGGACATCGACTGCCAAGTGAGGACATGCAGGGGAGCCATTCACATTAACAATCAATGTATTTGACTTGCGTAACAATCAGCTTGCATCCTATGGTGTATAGTATTTCCTTGGAGATGTGTGCAAGTAGGTCACCATACATCACAAACAACATGAGTAAACATGGGTCAAATATGTACTGTATATACAACCAGCCATGTAAATAAAAAACAGTTTTAGTGTAAGGCGGTTCACGATAAAGTGAGCACTTTTGAAATCAACTTCAGAAAAAAGTCACTGTCTCTGCCTGCATATACTATAACGGACACACTGAGTGATATGTGCCCAGTAAAGATGGTAATAATAGATGGAAAGTAATTCCATATTTTCACATCAAATAAAAAGTGTTAAGGTAACTATTTGTGATAACATAAATTAGGCCTATTTATTTCGCTTTCTGTTTAATGCATCAAAGTGTAAACACGAGCAGATTTGTTAAATATTTACCTTTCTAACAATGCCACAGTTTCACTTGACCGACGCATAAATGAAGTGATGAGGCATGTGGCAATGTTAATTTTATATAACGTGGAAGAATATGTAACGTGCACACGAGTAGATCTTGAGCAGGGCTCTCAAAAGTGCTCATTATTGTGAACAATCTATAGCTTCCCTACTATCAAAATGTAGACCAATGTAACTGTTAACTGAAAATACTTTTGTGGTACGTAACATGTTAAACCAAGATCATTCTTTACATTCTTTTTCTTTCCACAAAAAACAGTCATTAAGGCACTTTGGCAAATGTTTTTTCTTTCCTCTTTCAGATCGTTGTATTTAATGAAAAAAACATTAATTCAGTAAAATCTGCCATTGTTTTCAATTTTTTTGTTGTGTTTCAAATTGCAGTAACTGATAAGTTGCTGTTCCATTTTCTTGATAAAACCATAATAGTTTTCATTGCTATATCATACAATCTGGTCTTTTATGTTAGGCAAAGTGCTAGCATGGTATTACATTTGCATTAAAAAGTTTACTGAAAGTTACCAGTTATGTAAATGCCATGTCACAGAAACTTTACTTAAGGTTAGTTTTTATTTTGGCGTATTTCTACATTAGGTAAGTTTGAACATTTGTTCCCCCACCACTCTAGAGCTGTGATCTAAAAAAAAAAAAAAAAAAAAAAAACACGCACGCACGCGCGCGCGCACACACTCTCTCTCTCTCTCTCTCTCTCTCTCTCTCTCTCTCTTTTCTCTTCTCTTCTCGTTTTCAACCATCATAACGGTGCCACTCAAATCGAAACGAAAAGTAAGAGCAAACAATTCCAAACTACACGATTTACAATTTTAATTATAATATATATTTTCTTCCTAAGTTCTCAATTTGGCGTGGTAGCTCAACATGTTACCTGTTTTTTCAATAACCTGTATTCCACAAATATATAACACTGTGGTTAACTTTAAAGTACTGTATTATTGAATAAATTAACCTTTATCTAAATATCTTCTATATCTTGTAATATTTATTTCTTTTTTAAATATGAATTAACAACAGCGAGTACAGCTAAATGTTGGCAACGAACCGTGAGAAATACTTCACAGTAAAATTACTATTTTAACCTAGTTTTTTATTATACTATTTGTAATTAAACCGGCGCCTATTGAAATACTTAAATATTTAGGTTTAAAATAACAGCGGAAATTATCGTAAGGAGGCCATAATGGCGCGGTATTTTTATCTAGCAAGAAAGCATCTGTAAAACTATCTGCTGGGTGAGGCTTGTCGCTTTCTCTCTCTTTCTTAGTCTCTTTCAAACTCGGGAAATTTCACTTCGCTAGTAATCAAAGAAATGATAAATATTTTCAATTGTAGCATATTTCATACTTATTACAGCAAAATAATGATTTTTGATATGTAATTTACAACTGAAAGCGATTTTAATGTTTGAATATGCATTAAAATACGTATTCAGATATAATGGTGAGGCAGTTACCTAGTAAAGTTGGCAGACATGGCGAGCCATGACATGGCGTGTTGCTTTTTGCCAAACGAAACACAAATTATTATTACTCCGAACGAAAAAAAAATTCAAATTACCACATTACGTTTGTAGACGTTGTGTTTTTTAAACCTACGTAGGCACCTGACGATGTTGTTATAAATCTGTGTTTCCACGGCAGTAATAAATATACTGTGATGTGTGTTTCGTTAATCATTGTGTTTGTGAAATGGCGTACCTTTGTGCATCGTAGTCGATACGCTGGTCCTGTGTGTGCGTAATTTCAAATATTTGATTAGCACTATTTATACATTTTAAATTTGAACTGTTTTTATGATGAGGTTATTTATTTACATCCACGTCGGTTTATTTATCACAACATTGTACCGTTGTCCTAAGGGGTTTGAAACAGCCGTGTAAGGTAATTTGCCACAATCCCAGAAGAAAAATACTAAGCTTAGCCCGACGAATTTCAACAAACCTGATAAACAGTAAGTAGCAATACATATAAATATCGCGGAATAAAAGTTGTCATAGGCTTATTTGTGTGCATATTCACCGCTATCTTTTAAAGTTTGTATGACGAAAATCAGAAACACGTGTTGCGTGCTTGAATTTAATGTGCCTTTTTCACTGGTTGTTCCTTCGTTTTAACATTTATTCCAACTGAGGTCGTCCTTGTAGAGAAATGGCTCTACACATATCAATAACAAAATGATAATTATTACAACCCTTTACCTCGCAGTTGTAGCAGTGTTAAACACAATCGCAGCAAAATACTAACGTACATTACATGTATTTAGCTACGTCGTGGAAAACAAATATGTTAATGTAAAATAACCATAAGAATTGTCTTCAATTCAGGCATCTTTAAAACGCCATAAAGCTGACCTAAATAATGTTAGAGGCCTAAACTGTGAATATTCATACGATTGGTTTTTGGAATATGACAAGAATTGTTTGAAAAGCTGTAAACAGCAAACAGCACTTTTAACAGCTCTAAAAGTAGGTCACATTTCAATGGTGTATTTTTAGATGTAGCGAAAGTATACGATCATATGCACACACACATTGGATTGTAAACATTGATTTTGGCAGATGCTACAGGGAAGTCACATGGCAATGTTTGTTTACATTTGGTGGAAGGATACGAAAGGGGCCTGCAAGTAGAAATTTAGCAGGGCTCCGAGAAAGTTACTTCCAATGGGGAATGGACTATAGAGTCCGCAGGTTCCTGAGTTCGGTCCCTATCATCTCCAACAAAATTTACTTTTTAAAGTTATGGTAAATTGTACAATATAAATTATAAACTATCATAAATATGTTTATTTCGTGTAATTATTTGCCTACATTCTATAAAAGTAATATTCAATTCGACACTGCAGTCGGCTGTCACTTATTCAATCAATGAAATTGTTTCACATCACTAATTGAACCAACAACATTTTTCTCCTGAAACAATCAGTTGCTTTCCACTGAAGACTGGAAGAGAAAGGATCACCACAGGATTTGCGAGGTTATTATGAAAATAATTCTGCTATAAAATATTAATTTTATTTGTGTATTTGAATAGTACAGTTACAAACTATTATACATTTTCTGGGAGTTGGTGTCCTGTTAATGCTTAGGCCAAATTTCTACATTTCAGTTCTTGAATGTATGTTTAAAGTTGTATTTAACCTACTTGTTTACCTACACGATTACGAACTTGCACAAGGGGGCCACCTATCTGACGCGACATGGCACAGGAGCGAGCTGACGCTAAGGATGACATTGGCAAGCACATCAAGTGCCGCATCACCACTATGCGCGAAGCACCAAACTAGCGTGCAAGCTTTTCGTCAAACCATTTTTTCCTATGGGACCTTTAGTGGTGACTATATTATTTAACTGATGGAAAGTCTTAATGCAAAGTTCAATGCAGGATTGTATACGGCAGTATGGAAATACTGTTTTAGCTATGTTCAAGGGTTTCGAAATAGTGGTTCTAATATGCATAGTGTCATGAAAGCGACATTCTGCCATCGCCTGAAGTTTGTTTTCTTTTCGTAAATTAGCACATTGGGAGCACGTTGAATAGTTTCGTAAAAAAAAAATGGATTTCCCAAACACTGCAACACATTTCTAGTGCCTAGTAGGCAGCCTCCTTAAGATAACAAAATAAGTTGTGACTGTGATATAATTGTGTTATTTGTATACTTTTGCAGACAGTGTACGATGCAATTTATACCCTTGTCGATGATTATAGACCTACTTAATCTCTTACAAGAATAAAAAAATTTCCTACGAGTTTGAAGGTTAGCATGTTTGCACAAATCAGTTAAAAAGTTTAGAAGAATGAGCTTTATGGCGTAACAGTTTAGTTTCAAAGAATTGTGATTTATATTGTGGTTAGATTTTTTTTTGGTAACCTGTGTGGCAATATGAACTGGTGTGAACTTACCTAAAGCACTTGTAAGAAGAATTTTTTTTAGTGCCATTTTGATAGTCTTCAGTTTGAACAAAATTGTTCATATGGGAAACCTAAGCTGCATCAGGATGCAGTGCCATTAATTTTCCCTAAACACAGGATCTGTGGACAAAAGATTTACGCCCATGTAAAAAATTTGTTATGTTTTGTAATTTCAACATGAATATACAAAAATACTCTTAATACAAGGCAGACCAGGAAAACGGGAAAGTTAGAAATTACCCTCACCGTGGATAGAAAATGATGTTGAAAGTTTTATTGTTCAAAACGAAAACCATACATCATGTCATTATGGATTCAATACAAATTATTTCACTTTTTGAAAATAATGTCACATAGATATTGTCAGTCTCTTTGTATGCATTCACTGCCGCCACACCAGATGGTCTGTTGGTTTGAACTCCTTCACAATTTGGATTTTGTGTGGATGATAGTTTAATTCCCGGTGGATGGTTGTTTGACTAAGGTGTAAAGTTGATGTGTGTTTCCGAACAGAACGTCGAGAGCTCTTTGCAAACAAAGTTAATCATAATGTTATACTTTTGTGGTATATAAGTTATTTAAAAAACAAGTAACATGTTACTCCTATGGTGATTTATAAGGCTTGTTTCAAAACATTCTAAGAAACTGTGAGTGGACTATACCTGTCTGTGTGCTCATGCAAGTACTCTCTGATAGGGTGGCAGCAGAGGAAGACCATGGCAACATGTGCTAAAATTGTCAACATATAATTGTACCAAGAGAAGACACACATTGTGCACACTATCTCCCTGTATTTACCCTCGTTCCCCCTTTCCTCCCCTCCCCCTTTCAGTTTCTTCCATTCCACCTCCTTTCTCTTTGTTTCCCCCTTCCTCGTCTTCACCCTCTTTCTGTTTGCCCTTTCCGAACAGCTTCCGTATTCTGTGGAGTTCATTGAATTCATGGAACACTCTCATTCTCAGTTTCCCACTCTCCCTTGCCCCCTCAAATTTATTCTCTTCCTCCTTCTTTCTCCCTCTCTCTCCCCCTTCCACCCCTCTCTCACAGTCTCTCCCCCTCTCACACATATAGATAATGTGTGTATACGTGCATGCCCATGCATCATTTTAAAAATTCATTTATCGTAGGCAAAATGTAATTAAAAAGAGCAGTAAACATTTCAAAAAAATTACTCATTTTGTATTTCTAGAGCAGTTTTGAAATCTATGGAGTGTAAGTTAAGTTGACTTCAGAAATTTTAAAGTGTAAAAACATGTTGAATTAATTTCATTTCATATAACTCTTCATAGTAGAAAGCTGCAGGTTTTATCGATGTTGTGAGACTGGTTGTCTTGGATTACGACCTGGAGCTGCGCTTTGCTGGTTCAAAAGTCAAAAAAATCAATACTATTCTTAATATGAATACACTAGTGTCTTGTGTAACCAAACTTGATGAGACCAGGTGTCATTCGGTTAAACTAAAATCTCGTTAATCTGGGATTCTCTACATTTGTTTTGTAAGGAAAACAATAACATAGGGGTATAAAGTTTGTGAATTAGGATTAAGTGTGTAGAACGATTTATTTTAAGAATGTAGGTTTATTGTACTAGGAATATTTACACATAAAAGGATCATGTTTGTATAGTACATAAAAAAATATTGCTAGAGTAAATGCCTCTTAAATTTGGTTAATGCAACCAATGAAATGCTGGTAATGTTACAGGGAAATGTGCCACATTCGCAAAACTTCAATGCTATGGAATGAATACATTTACTAATAGATTTTTTTTGTTATATGTCCACACATGTTGCTTTAATGCACACAAGGTTAGGCCTCAGTATGTTCTTATTTTCTTGGTGTATTTGGAGGCACCAACAATTACACATTGTCAATCATGCAGCATAAAATCTCGAGAGCTACCAGTGCTTTATTTATTTGTAATTTAAACATACTTTACAATCTGAATAACTGTTGTAACTTGTGTGTCATATTTGAAATTAGTTTGAAGTAACAATATCTAATGCTAGGTTCTTAGGTGCAGGTAGATTCAAATAATCTACTATTTTTCAGTATTGATGTAGTAATAAATTTTCTTCATTCTTTCAGTCAGACAAAAATAAATCCATTAACTTTCTTTAAAAATAATAATTAGTTTTATTTCAGCCTAGTATGTCGCAGCTTCCTGATATTTCGCGCTAGGTAGTGTATTTCTGTAAAAAGAAAAAAAAAAAATTATAACACATACTTTATCAGCGTATACCCGTATGTATAGTCCATTCCCGATTGGAAGTGACTTATGAAAATCAACCTTTGAAAAAACACTCTAGGCAAAACATGTCAACCTGTTTTTCAATAACCTGTATTCCACACATATATAACACTGTGGGTAACAGAATACTGTATTATTTAATAAATGAAACTTTACTAAAATATCTTCTATAACCTGTCATATTTATTTCTTTTTTAAATATGAATTAACAGCGAGAGCAGTGACGTGTTGCCAATGGCTGGTAAGAAATAGTTCACAGTTAAAATATTATTTGACCTAGTTTTTTAGTATACTATTCGTAAATTAAACGGTGCCTATTGAAATATTTAATTATTTAGGTATCCCCGATGGCAACATATCTCATTTTTACAGTTTAAAAAACAGCAAAAAAATATTGTGAGTAGGCCGTAATTGTACGGTGTTGTTTTATCGAGCGAGAGCAAATTTTTTGCAACTGTCTGCTGAGCGAGCTTTGTCGCTCTCTCTCTCGCTTTCTCTTTGTCTTTGTTTCTTTCACACTTGGGAAGTTTCACTTTACTAGTATGCCAAAATTGTATATGATTTTAATTGTAGCATAATTCATACTTATTACAGCAAAATAATGATTTTTGAATTTGTAATTTATAATTGAAAAGAGGTTTAAATGTTTGA
The DNA here is from genome assembly GCA_029891345.1 of Dryococelus australis. Taxonomy (NCBI): domain Eukaryota; kingdom Metazoa; phylum Arthropoda; class Insecta; order Phasmatodea; family Phasmatidae; genus Dryococelus; species Dryococelus australis. Next base: position 199,886,445 of record CM056993.1, on the reverse strand, counting down.
ACACAGAGTTTAATATATTTAGATATGTTAGCGGGGCGTAAACAAATTGGAGTTGGCAGATGTGGCGAGACATGACATGGAGTGTTGCTGTTTTACTAAACGAAGTGTAAATTATACTTTCTCCAAAAAAAAAAAAAAAAAAAAAAACAGCAATCCTCACACAGCAATCGAGTGTTGACTTCGCCTGCGACTAAGGAGGGTGCGTCTCTGCTTCTTCTGGCTGAATACGACTATTAGCATTTTAGCTCGTGGCATACACCCTGTACTCTGTGATCGGCCTGGAAACAGGTCATCTTGAGCCTAGCCCCTAGTGGGTCAGCGGTCACACTGTATAGCACTGATCTAGGTACTTTTTTAACAACACTTTCTCGCAATTTGCAAACAACACATCGAGAGTCGCTCCACACAGAGCCTACCCCTCCCCCACCACCCTCACGGGTCATGGCGGCGGGCGGGGAACCGACGACGCCAACAATGTCCACACCAACTTCCTCCCGATCGTCAACACCGGCCGCAGGAAATTACACATCTGAAATGGAAACCGACTTCCAATTAGTCAAACGCAAAGGTGACAGAACAACCACGCAGGAGAACAAGCGTCTCCATTCTGTGTCGTCTGAGGCACATACAAACACCATACCTACACAAAATAGGTTTTCCCCGCTTAAGGAGGTAACGGAAAAAACCTCAGCAGTTAATCGTCCCGGCTCTTCAAGCATCTCCACCCACAAAACACAAACGGCTGCACCACAAACACGTCAGAAAAAACAAAACCAGTACAGATTAGTGGTTCCTGACGCCACAAAATACAACTTACTTGTCCAGAAACTGCGAGCCATTAGTAGGGACGGGTTCTCCCTTCTCCCCACAGCTCGCGGAACACAAATCCTAACTAAAAATTTTAACTTTTTCACAGCTGCTCGCACAATGCTAGAAGCGAACTACATACATTACTTTACTTTCTGTCAAGCTTCCGAGCTCCCACAGAAAGTCGTTTTTGACCTCCACACCACAACCGACATTGCGGACATCAAGTCGGACCTGGAATGTGCCGGATACTCAATCCAGCACATTTATCAATTTAAAAAACGTATCCAAGATGAAACAGACCCCACGAAATTCACGTTGGAGCCGCAACGTTTTTTCTGTGTCACGGCGGTGCAGAACACTTCTCTCCCTCCTCTGCACTCTGTCACGAGGATAAATATGACCATAGTTCATCCCCGACAATACCAGAAACGGCCGACAGACGTGGCACAATGCCGCAACTGTCTCGCTTTAGGACACACAAAAAATCATTGTTCCATGCCGACAAAATGCCCTCACTGCGCCGGCCCTCACCCCGAGAGTGCTTGCAACACAAACAAAAACAACTCCAAGCCTACATGCAGTAACTGCGCAGGCGAACACACAGCCCTATCAAAAGCCTGTCCCAAGTTCCTGGAATTAGTGCAGAAAAGAACCACTACTGCCGCTACGAAAATCGCGACAAAAACCGCAAAACAACCTCCTGCCCCGTCCAGGTTTCCAGTCAGGACATTACAGCCTGGCAAAACGTATTCGCAGGCACTCTCTGCGAATATTCACAAACCACCTCCCACTCTTGACACCCCTGCAATGCCAACTACACAACCTCAATCCCGCCCTCGCCAGCGAAATTCGCCAGGAGAGATGCGAAACGTAATGCAGGATTTCCATGAACTCATGGAATTCCTTCGAGCATGCGACTTCGCCTCTCTCATGGCTCATTTCCACCCCTACATACTAAAACTCCGCAACATCACAGAAAAACATGAGAGAACCTGGCTACTTCTCGAAGCCATGGCGTCATTTGCGGCCCCCTAGCCCGTCAACTAGACCCGCATATGCCAATTTCCCCTACTCTGTACTGGAGCGACTCCGAAACACTTTACATTTACATTACTCACTATGACGAGCGAAATTAAACGCAATTATACCGCCCGATTTCATAGAAAAAAGGCCCCGAAACTGGCCGGAGTTTTCCGATCGGTCCGGGACAAAAATCTACCTTGTGGCAGGACTGGTTGGCGCTAGCATCGCGCCAGCCATATCGCTCTCGGACTTCCCCGAGTTAACATGTTTTACTTAACTTTTAGCCGCTCGTCACGGTACATTCAGACATGCACTCACACACAAATTAGATTATTTAATTGAATATAACATCTGAGATATGAAGTAATTACAAAAACTGAACCAATAACACTGATTTAAATTTTCGCGAAACTTAAATTCACCACTTCAATATATATTTAATTAATTTAATTATATAAACCCTTGCCACTCCAGTCATGGGAAAGCTACTTTATCGAATATTTAACTTCATTTGGCTATTATCCTCCGCTTTTTATACCAAACTGTCGCTAGCTCTCTCACAGGGAGCTAGTGACAGTACTTCACAAGTCCTGAACTTTAAAATTCCGCGCTGATAAAATCAATTAACTTCACCACTCTCTTTTATCCCGTACAGGCAGGGAAAAAGAGAGTAAAAATCAGTTATGGAAACAGCTTCCAGGCGCTACCCTGGGAATCCTGTACAATAATGTTGCTTTGCAGCTTGAAGTAAGTTTGATGGGTGCGGAGGGGGGCGGGGGTTAGCTTCTCCTCGCCTCCGCAAACTAATTGATAACCAACTGGGTGGCCAAGGTTCCTCACAAGGAGCCGATCTACCCCCGCGCTGAGGGAGTAGCGTCCCAGTGATGTAAAATGGCGGTTCTCCAAAAAATACTTAAGATTACCATATTATGTTTGTAGATGTTGTGTTTTTAAAACCTACCTAAGCAAGTTACGATGTTGTGATAAATATGTTTTTCCAGTGCAGTAATAAATACACCGTTACAATGTGTTTTGTTAACCACTGCGTGTGAAATACTGTAGTGTGGCTGTGTGGTGATTGTTACGCTGAATCTGCATGTGTGTGTGATTTCAAATATTTTATGTGAACTGTTTTTATGATGAAGTTCTTTATTTTCATCCATGTCTGTTTATTTATCACAATGTTGTACCTTTGCCCTGGGTGTTTGAAACACAGTCGCGTAACGTGATTTACCACCAATTCCAACAAAATAAGCAAGCCCAGCCCCAAAAAATTTAATTCAAACTTATACACAGTAAGTAGCAATACATATAAATAAATATGAGTGGAATAAAAGTTACTGTAGGCTTATTTGTCAGCATGTTCACTGCTATATTTTAAGTTCAAAGCAAAGAAATGGAAGGGGAGAGAAATGGATAGGATAGCATTGATGAGGCCGCAGGGGTGGAGATAGGAGGTAAGCAATGTAGGATGGTAAAGCAGAGTACTAGTATAAAGATAATGGTGGTGAACTGTAGAAGTGTGTACCAAAAGCTGGAGGGCTTCTGAGGAAAGGTTGAAGGGTATGGGGCGGATATAGTGGTAGCTGTGGAGACTTGGTTGACTGAGGAAGTATTGGACATAGAGTGTAGGCAGGATGAGTTCACCATCTTCAGAAGAGACCGGGATGGGTGAGGAGGAGGAATAATGGTGTGTGTAAGGAAAGTGCTAAAAGGGGTGGTAGAATGGGTTAGTGAGGATGTCGAGGTAATGGAAATTAAATTGAGTGGTAGTAGTAATAGGAGTATTATTTTGCTGGCAGCGTATAGACCACCAGGACAGGGATGGCAGGCAATTGAGATGATCAAGGAGAGGGTCGATAGACTAAAGGACAGGCAGTGGGTTGTTGTAGCAGGGGATTTGAATATGCCAGGGGTGAAATGGGTAGAGGGTGCAGAAGGAATGGGTAGTATAATGCAGAGAATGGCAGCACAGTTAGTCAACAGAGGATTAGCCCAGATAGTAGAAACACCTACGAGATGGAATGAGGAGGGTGTTGGGTCAGTGCTGGATGTGGTGTTGGTCAGACCTAGGAATGCTGTAGTTTGCACAATAGTATTGGATGGTATAAGCGACCATCATATTCCGGTTGTAGAAATTGGGATTGGCAGGATGAGAGAAGTGCTAATGGCAGAAAGGTTGGTGTGGCAGTATGGAAGAGGAGACAAGAAGGGGGCAGAAATATTCCTGAGAGACAGGTTTAAAAAATGGTCTATGGAGGAGGGTGTAGAGGGATTTTAGAAGATTTATGGAGGTTATGTTGGAGAAATTGGTGCCAATAAAAAGGTTATGGACTGGGGGAGATCCCCCATATTATGGACTAGAGATTTTGAAAATGAAGAAGTGCAGAAAATTACATGCCAAGTGGAGAAATGAAGGGATGATAAGATCTAAAGAAATGAAACAAATGGGTAGGGAGCTTGAAAGGAAGATCAAACAGGCAAAGCATGTATTTCTGGGGAACAGTGTGGAAGAAGGAAAAGGCAAGGAATGGGGGAAATTGTTTAGGTATGTTAGGCGGTTAAGGGGAGGAGAGGAAGGGATCCCTCTGCTAACAGGAAGGGATGGTAGGCATGCGACAAATGACCAAGAAAAATCGGAGATGCTGCAAGGACGGTACTTGTCAGTGTTTGAGGCAAAGGAGGGTTGGAATGGGGGACAAACAGGGTTCGGGGGGTGTATAGTGAGTTTAAGATGAGGGAGTGGGGATAGAAAAGGTAATTAGGGGTTTGGAGAGCAGTAAGGCAGGGGGACCAGATGGGATAGGAAACGCAGCACTAAAGTTTGGTGGCAAGGAGTTGGCGAAATATTTAAAAGTGCTGTTTAAAAAGTCCTTTGGAGAGGGTAAGTTACCACAAGATTGGAAGGATGCTATGGTGGTACATATACACAAGCAGGGAGAGGATAGGGGAAGCCTGGCAGTTACAGACCGGTGAGTCTCACATCAAGTACAGGAAAAGTAATGGAGAGGCTGGTGGTGCAGTATGTGGTGAGGGCAATGAACAATAGGAATTGGTTGGAGGAGTCCCAGCATGGTTTCAGGAGGGGTTACTCATGTGAGACTCAGCTGGCTGGGTTATTAGAGGATCTGGTGCAGGTAGTTGATTAGGGGAAGCAGGTGGATGCCTGCTTCATAGATTTTGAGAAGGCATTCGATAAGGTGCCCATGGAACATTGATGAGGAAAGTGGAGGCGCTGATACCAGACAGGAGGGTAGTGGAATGGATAGGGGACTTTTTGAGGGGGTGAAGGCAGAGGATGAAAGTGGGGGAAGCAATATCGGAGGAAGGGGATGTTACGTTAGGCGTACCACAGGGAAGCGTGCTGGGTCCTTTGTTATTTACCATATTGGTAAATGACATAGGCTTGGGGATTAGAGGAAAAATCAGATTGTTTGCAGAAGATTGTGTTCTATATGCTGGGGTGGGAGAGGGGGACGGAAATTTGCAGGTGGACATTGATAAGATATGGTTGTGTACCAGAAAAAATAAAATGAAGACAAATGTAAGAAAAACTAAGGTAGTGAAGTTCACAAGGAAGAAGATGATACACAGGGACATGTACAGATGGGAGGGACAAGAGATGGAAGAAGCAGCAGAATATTAGTATCTAGGGATTGTACTGTAGAGAGACCTCAGGTGGAAAAATCAGGTAGAAAGGATGATAGCAAAGGGAAGAAGGGCTCTGGGTATGCTGGGAAGGGTGCTGAATGGAGTCAGCTGTGAGGTGAAGGAGAAGGCATATGGCACAATTGTATATCCAATGTAAGAATATGCTGCAGCAGTATGGGACCCATATGTGGAGGTGGAGGTGCGAGAACTGGAAAAGGTGCAGAGATAGGCATCAAGATGGGTGAAGGGTAGGTGGAGAAGGCAAGGGCAGGATGATGAGGAAGAAGGAAACTATAGGCCATCAGTGATGATGAAAGAAATGGGGTGGAGCTCATTGAAGGACAGGAGGAAAGTTGAACGGTTAGTCGGGATGTACAGGATGGTGAATGAAGAGGGAGTATGGGGAGGGCTACACTGCAAGATAAGTAAGGGGGTGTTTAGAGGAAGAGGAAACAACAGTGAGAAGCTTCAGAGGGTGTGGAGGAGAACAGAGCTGGGTAGGCAGTCCATGCTTGTGAGGTCTGAGGGAGTGGAATGTGTTGAGGGAGGAATTGGTATCTGTGAGAGGGGTTGGTAAATTCAGGAAGGTAGTGGAAAAGGAGTTGGTTGGGTGAAGGAGAGTTGAGAGAGCTCGCCACTGGGCGGTAGCCTAATTGCGAGAGTATGTATGTATGTTTCTGTAACAAAAAATGAGCGACACGAGTTGCGTGCTTGATTTAAATGTCGCTTTTTCGTTGGACTGTATTCCTTCGTTATACGAACTGAGGCCGTCCTTTTAAAGGAAAAACCCTACATCTATCAATAACAAAAAGTTAAATACTACAGATCATTACCCCGCAGTTGTAAGAGTGTTTTACACAGTCGCATAAAAATATTAACGTGCATTACGTGTAATGTGCCTTGTCGTGGAAAACAAATATGTTAATGTAACATAACCATAAGAACAATCGTTAATTCAGGCATTTTTAAAACGTCATAAAGCTGACCTAAATAATGTTATAGGCCTAAACTGTGAAAATTTGTACGAAATATTTTTTGGAATGTGACAGAATTCTTTGAAAAGCTGTAAACAGTAAACGACCCATTTGATAGGTATAAAAGTAGAAGTCAAATATCAATGTGTATTTTTAGGTGTAGCGAAAGTATACCAACACATGTACACACAAAATGACATGTAAACATTGATTTTGACAAATGCGACATGGCAGTCGCATGGCAATGTTTATTTACATTTGGCGGAAGGATATATAATGGGCCTGCGAGTAGTTATTTAGCAGGGCTCCGAGAAAGTTGCTTCCAATTGGGTATGGACTATAGGTATGTATATAATTTTTCAGATTGTTTTCATAATTGTTACTGCCTATAATGCACATGTAAATTGAATACTAGTAATATTTTACAATAAAACGAAATGCATGTTGGCTTAATGTTATTGTTTGCTTTCATTCCTAATGTGGATCTTACCCACTGTACAGTAACATGTAGCAGTATTTGTTAGGTTATCATCAAATTTGTTCAGCTCCATAAAAAACATTGATACATTGAAACCTGTATACAAGTTTAATTTCTTGTCTAGTTGTTCTTAGCATATATTGGCTGCAGAATGGCAGCTAACATCATTAGTAAAAAAAATTAATTCTTCCCTTTATCTCACTCTTGCCCATTAAAAATGTTTACCAAGTGACTGTCGATGATACGATTTGGAATATATACTTCCTCGTCAACAGCAAAAATGTGTACAAGTCGCCATTGAATGAACAGGCAGTAGTTATAAATGGCTTTATAATTGTGTTGAAATTTTTAATAAAATCACTTTACTGTTTATCATATTTTCAAGGCTGGTGTGCTGTCTCCACCTTCGTCAGGGTACATGATTTATTTCCTATAAATTGAATGTATGTTTTGTTGAGGGTTGTGTAATTATAGTGGTATCGAAAGAGGAAAAGAAAGTATGGTATCGATTCTCATTTCAATACCAGTATCACAAAAATATATTGACTATCGATACTGGTATCATATCAGTACCTGTAACATTTTTTAAATTTTATTTTGTCAGTCATCCATTTTGCATTAAATTGTTTTATATTTATATAAACTTATTTATATTTTTAATGATCCAAAACCTAGATTGTTCTCTCATTTCGAAGTCTCTTTAGAATTGATATTTTTTGATGTTCAGAAGTGAGCATCACTAATTGTTGCTCTTGGGCCCATGGCAATTACTCGTTGAGCATGAGAAGTACATTTAATGTAAATGTACGATAGACTAGGTCAGTCTTTGGCTTCATGCTTCGGACAGAAACTTATCGTTCTGACATCATCAGGCCGTGGTAAGAGCCACGCTGCGAACCTCTGATTTCGAGCTGTTTAGTATACTTTAAGTACCAGTCAAATTTTCGCCTTCAACTAAATTTGACAATAAAATTTGAAGACAGTATTAATCCCCTGCCACACAGTCAAATTTTGCCATGAACTCTATTTGGCTATATTTAAATTGTTCGTTGTTTTAAAGTTCCTTGATGGCCATTTTTGTCGTGCATGATTGTGATTGGCTGAGTTTGTCAAACATCAGAGAAACCCCTCCAATCTTTAAATGTTTGATGGAAGCTGAAGCCATTACAATTTGTCAAGACAAATATGGTGGTGTTTATCATGTTTCGATAATGTCAAAACGGCCCAACTTTATATGGCCAAAATTTACTGGAAGCATTTTGACGAAAAGCTTAGACAGCAGTAGTGACCTAACGGCTATTCCGATCGTAGAAATTCTGGTGTCTGTCTGTGCATAAAAAAAAGTTCAACTAAAACATAATCAAGAATTATAACACACATAGTGACTTTATAACCAATAATAATTTTCTTTGCAGATTACAAACAAAAATAGTTACAAATTATGAAGAATGAAGAGATTTAGGTGGCTCTGAACAGCGAGGGTGATTGAGGCGAGCATTGAGCAGTGCCAGAATGATAGGACAGCGAAAAATGGGAGATCCCCGAGAAAACCAGCCGACCAACCATATCGTCCGGCATAATTCCCACATGCTAAAATCTGGTGACCCGGCTGGTGATTGGACCCAGTTTGCTTTGGTGGGAGGTGAACGGGTTAGCTGCTCGGTCACCGCAGCTCCTACAATTTACGAGTTAGGAGAACAGGACACTAATGGTATTAACAACATGAATAGTGCAATATAAGACAAATCTAATACTGAAAGGATGACTCGGCTACCTCAACCCATTCCGGATGTTCATGGAAGAAGTTGACAATTATATGCAGCAGCGAAATGCAGGTGTGACGATTGCATCATCATCACATATTTTCCTCTCATCGCTCATAGACATAGTCACTTATAAATACCTATGGCGATTTGGTCGACACAATCCACCCCTTTCATATCTGATGTTTGCTTTGAAAAAATACAGAGTGCAGCACTTATTAGCAATAGTTATATTTGTGCATCATTCTAATCAGAGAACAATTAGAATACTGATGTGTGCTGCTTTCCAAATTAATATTTTATGGAGTAAAAATAGTACTTCTGTTAAAAGTTCATTTGGAAATCTTGTTATGTATTCACGAAAGGAAACAAAATTAGGTTATGTAGAATTGTTTTATAATCCTTGATATGTATTCAATATGTTATTCTATATGCATGTGATCATATGAGATTTAATTTACAATAAAGGGTGTAACCATATAAAGTCAGTTTCATTAAAGATTTGTTAGCTTCGTGCCACTGGTAGCGGTCCTAGTACTACAGCTGCTGCCATGATAAGACATTAAAGTTGCGATAACAGCCATATATTGTATGTATTTCTCAAACACTTAGACTTTGTAGCATGTGACCTGTGATAACCTTACTTTAGATAATGTGTTGTTGAGAGCTTATCTACTGAACTCTGTACAGTGAACTTTGCAACATTGCAATGCTGATAAGAGTATATAAATTAATGTCTTCGCAGACCACTGGCCAGTGTTATTTCAGACTTGATGGATATCAAATTGCAGTTTATAGTACAATAGGTGGTGCTAACTTCCTTAAATTATATTGAGATTGTGACTTGTTTTCTGTTTACCAGCTTCAATATTTACTAGCTGGAGAGGGTCGCAGCAAGCGGAGCGAGCTGCGATTGAGCGCCACTCTGCTACAAACCAAGGTATAGTGAGTCCCAGCATAGCCATGTGGCGCATGCAAAAATACTTATTGCTTACAATAATGATATAGTTAAAATACTTAATGCATACTTACAGTCCATTCAGTATCATCTTTGTTAACGTTCTTTTCGATAGAATGAATATTATGAAACACCTCTTTAGGAAAATAAGAATTTCCACCTATACGAAATCTGTTGACGTACATCTTGATTTAACTTCCCCTAACTTCTCGAACAGTCTGAAAACAAGAACATACTAAATTAAAACTATAATACACCGCAAGGGTGAATTGTCCCTAAAATCCCCCTGAAGGGGATAATTGTTCACTGTCAATGGTCATGGTAAGTATACATTAAGTATTTTAACTGTATCAATATAGTAAGCAAGAAGTTTTTTGTGTGCACCACATGGTTACGCTGGGACTCACTATACCTTCTTTCGGAATTACTCCACATAGTTAAATAGTTAATTTAGAATTCTTTCAATCAAAGTGCTCCAAAAATATAAAGATGTACATAGAAGAAAATTATATTTAATTGTCTTTGCTATTTACATTTGTACTGCAGGATGTTACTGCCAAAGCTGGCTCGAATCATTAACTGATATGACACTGGTAAAGTATTGAATTAAATGTATCGATTCCAAAATACCCGGTATCGAAAGGAAAGTATTTATATCAATAGTATTGCAACATCCATAGTCATGGGCAAGATGGTTCGATTAGCGGAGCGATTCAGAAAGAAGGTTTTACACGATGCTATGTACGCACAAACTCCTTGCAATCTACTAATCTTGCGTTGCAGCTCAGACACAAAACTCTCTGAATTTCACACGCAACGAAAGCAATGACGTAATTTCTGAGGATAGAACATGCCCTATGTCCTTGTCCGAATGACAAATTTCGTTATTTCGTGATTTTGTAAATTTGTGTCTTGGTAGGTATCAATTCGGACATTGTCGACAGTCACTTGTTTAGAACTCGCGGCAACACTATCTCATTAACAGTGCAAAATATTTTTATTTTTATTTAATGCTTAAAACAGACATAATATTTCTGCTATCATCACTGGAATACTACGAACATGTTTATAAATAAGAAAATAACAAAATATGCAATAACAAATAAAACAATTGTTTGTGGTACATATATACGAAGCACAACACTTACTTGCTTTTTTTTAAAAACATTCCTAGTGTATTTGCTTTGCAGTTATTTGTTTTAAAAGTAATTTTAATTATGCATTCGCACAAGTGTATTTAAAGTAAAAACAAACATAGTGCTGATTTTGTCATTTTGTATTTTTGCTAACATCTGCTAGATGCAAAATAGGAAATACCAAATACGTCACCATTTTTGTACACAGAATCAGGTCATGTGATTATTTTGTCTACAAAATCTGCCAATTCGGAAACGGCCTATATTTCTGTGCAAGTTATGCGAAACAAGCAACGTGATTGGCTATTCTGGAGTACGCGTGTGGTGAGTGTAAACAAAATTGGAATGAATTTGATATAAGTGGTCTCAAAACTGGCAGTTCTAGGAAAGTATTGCCAGTGGCATCTGGGTGGCTATGCATCCTTCCGCAACGGCTGAAATGTCATTGAAGGTGACTCTGTTTGCAAACAAACACCATGTGACTGCCAGTATTTGTAAAAAAAACAACTTATGACTGCCGGTTTTTGTAAACAAACTGCGTGTACCGCCACCCAAATTACTTTTAGAAAATTGAAAGGCTGTTCAAACAGTTGCAGGTTGGCAACAACCCCATTTTTTTTTAGTTGGTAAATATTTTATGTAAATGACTTACAACCATTTCTATAAATTGATAATTTTTTTTTACCTTGCAAGAAATTTGTAACCAGGATGCACAAAAATAAAATTGTATTTTGACTCAAATGAATGAAAGATATTTTACTGTTTTGAATACACTCTAAATAAATTTGTATGTTTGTAGTCTGGACTATGACATAGTGCTAGTTTTGGTTCAAAATCTTTTCTGTCCATTTATTTATTTAAGAATATGTTGGGCCATCCTTTGTGAGAACTGTTGTGGGGCATGTAAATGTAATTGTAGATAATATTGAAAATATTACATTCATCCTTGAAGGCAAGTGTTAAAATGACTGTTGCGGTGATTATTAAATACTTGTCATTACCAATCACAGGCCACTTTAATGTGCCAAGCAATAAAACTGATGCTGAATTGTCCCTAATAACCAATAACATTGACAATAACATAGGTTTTGTTTTATCAGGCATCGCAAGAATAGGGTTATGTCGAAAACACGACTGTCATTGCATAACCCATTTTAGAGTACTTGATGCTAGTAGGGTTACCAAGCAGCCTCTTTTAACCGGACATGCCCCTTTTTATCGCCTCCAAACTGTCCGTCACCCTACAATGCCATTCACAATCAAGTTGAAAATTACAGATTGACGATGTTGTGATCAGCTGATTAGTAGTAGACAGTTCCGTGACATTTGGTGTTCGGTTGGTAGCAAAAAAGAGAAGTGTGCATTTATATATTTCTTGCTCTCAGAAATTCTCAACTTGCTCTTGAGAGTAAAAAGTTCAGGTCGCCCGAACAAACCTCTTATGAGTGTATGTCATTCTGAGTTGCATATTGTTTTGATGGAGAAGTGGAAAATTTTGTTCCTATGGAAATAACATTCAAAATATCTAAGTTCAGAAATTATAACATTAATGAAAATACAAAAGAAGATATATAAGTTGCTGTTTGTAATCGTACAGATGCAGCAATATATACACGCTCACACTTTGGCAGCAGTTAACCTTGCTACACCCCTTTAGGTCATAGCAGTGCTAAAGGAAGGCAAGGAGAAGGACGCACACCATCTAAAAAATAAAGAAAGCATGGGCACAATTAATATAAATATATTGAATCCCATGTATACATTATCACCAAGAACAACAACTTTGCAACTTGATTTGAAAAATATAAATTGCATCTGTATATTTATGCTGCTTGCTATCAATCGGTGAACCATGGGAAGTAGAGAACACACATGCACTGGAACAAACTGAAAAACAACAATATTAATATATCCTGAGAAAGCACCCAACCTGAATATATACTTGTGAAATCCCTTTTAAAAAGGTGAAATGACTCCCTGAGTATAGCAAGCATCATTACAACTTAAAAATTAAAGTACGTCTGATGATTTACTGAAAAGTACAAATGGAATACTAATTTCAAGAATACCATTGGGAAGGAGCAAAAACCCTCATTACACTTTTCCACGAGCATAATGGCACGCCATAAAATATTCACTAAACTCCTTAGCATTAAAATTCTTTTGACAAATCGTACTCCAGGAGACCATTGCTACAGCACACCAAAAAAAGGAAGAATCCACCTCTTACAAACATTCCTGTAAAATACGATATTGAAAATTCACACGGTCAAAAAAGTGAAGAAACACTTCCCTACAAAAATCCATATATACAGAAGCACTAAAAAAAAACTACTAAATGGGAAGCTGTACCCCAGCATAACAACAACCTATGTCCATTGCAATACTTAACTTGAGTACTCATATTATGCGAAATCGCTTCCAGCATGCTGAAGCCCCGATGTACGAAGTGGTTTAGACATGATCTATCGTCGGCCAGCCAGCGCAACTCGAAGAGGAACACTGCACACTTGCTTGGGCTGGGGCGAAGTGGCTGGGGAAGTGTAAGGAGGCGGCAGGAATAGCGGAGAAGGATATGGAAGGTGCCAGAGTGTGCGAGGCTGAACTCTTTGCCAGTAGTAGCCACCAGAAAGCGCTCGTCCGCGCCAGGAGCATCGCATGCCTCTCTGCAGTATAGCTCAGCCCTTGGAAGCGTTCAGATGTGCGCCACCCTTTGGGATGGTGAGAGGTGGGGAGTGGGGTGGCAAAGAAAAACAAAGTACCTTTTTTTCTGCAGCAAAATATTGCCTCTTCAAATAGTAGCTAATAACCAAGTAGACTTGCTAACAAAGTTTATAAACGTCATGTCGTTCTGTAAACACACTAACCCCATAATAGTAGCATTTAATCGTACTGCAGAACATTGTAGGCATCACATATTTCACCAGCTGTCTGGACGAAAAATAAATCGATCTGGCAGGGCAGGAGTACTGACATAAAATTGCTTGATTTTGCTGATTGATACATGCGTCAGACTTTAAGCAGGGCTTCAACCTTACACTCCAATTTACTATGTAGAAAAACAAGTACTATTCACTCACTAGAAAAGTGCGGCATTTTTCAGGCCAAATGCATTTCAATAATTACAGTTACGGTTTACAAATACATTTATAAAACACGAAAACTTATTGCTGTAATCTCTTGAACACTTGTTTTTCTATGGCAGCCCTTGCGAGTTTAATTCACTAAAATCACGTTTGTTCATCACTAGCATTAAATAATTAATTTGGGAAGGAATTCAATAAAATCAACACCGTGCATGTTTCCTGATACAAACAGACTTAAACTTAATACGTAAATTATTATCGCTTCACTTATTTGTGGAAGACGGTTAGGAAAATAGGCGGAATGAGCAGTTTTAACGACATGCCTTTTAATGTTATTTCACTCAAGAAAATGCACTAAAATGTTACCTACAACCAACTATGTTTGGAAATAGAAAATAAAAAAATATTAACTACCGATTAAATATTCCGACAATACCAATAACATATTTGTATAATAAACGCAATGAGAAAAAAAGTGCACGCACATCGGTCTTCACTGGGCTGGAAAAGTGGAAATTAAACATGGCTAAACATTGGCTGGAAATGTTTACTGTTCGTATGTGTCAACATTCTGTGTCATAAATGCTAAACATGTTTTTAAATTTCAGTTACTAATAGCCAAGAAAATGTTTATATTGCTTAAGAAACATAATTTAAACCATAAATATTGTAAGTATAATTAAGATTTTTAATTACAATTTTTGTTCCGAGTACTATTTTCTTTCAAAATCATCATCAAAATAGCCAACTTACAACACAGATCCCACAGCAGTTCGTCAGCTGATACAATATTGTAGGAACGAGAGCATTTACTGTGTATATAAAGTTTAGGTCGGTCACGTAGTCTGTCAAATTTGAAACCACTTGTATGAAATTGACAATAGTGTTTAGCGTTTATTAGACGAATAAAAATGTTTCCAGTGCTCTACAATACAAAGTCACCGAACTATCACAACAAACATTTGCTCGAGAATGCTTTAAAAGGTTGTGCCCATGACTGCGATTATATGCAGAACAAAGAAAAATCGGCAATAATAAATTTGAAAGTACAATGTTTACAGCCTAAAATGAAACACGTGGTTCACAATTATTTTCTTTTTCATCATAAACATTTCCGTCATAGCTAATGCACATGAACATAAAGTCTTTAGCTTTTGCTTATCCATTTGTACAACGGTACTATTTTCTTCTAAATTAAATTAAGCCAAATATCCTGCTACGCAATACTAAACTTAAGTCTGTTGAACATACTCGTTTCTTTGGAATTGAAATTGATGGCTCTCTATCTTAGAACCAACACACTTGTTGTCTGCTTAATAAATTAAACAGTACTTGTTTTATGTTTAAAGTGCTCGCACATATAACCTCTAAAGTGTGTATGTGGTTTACCTATTTTGGTTATTTTTATTCCCGCATCAGTTATGGGATAATTTATCGGGGCCAAAGTAAATCACATCTCTGTCAGTGTTTACTATTCAAAAGAAAATAATTAGAATAATATTCAAAATACAACTTTCTGACAGCTGCCGGGATGTTTCTAAATCTGCTGATATTCTTACAGTACCATGCATATATTTGCATAAAGCATTATTACTTTTTATTTTTATAAACAAACATAAATATTGTACAAATAACGAGATACACGAAAATTATACCCGAACAAATAGAAACTTTTATCTGCAAAGGGCCAATAAAATAAAAACCTTGAAATCTATAAGTATGCTGGTGTCAGATAACATAATATATTACCATCAACTCTAAAATATATTAAGCAGTACTCTAAGATTAAACGTGAATTATTTAGATTCCTTATAGACAAGTTCTGTTATAAGATTGAAGATTTTATACAATCATGATTTGTGTATATTTTCCCTGTATTTTAATGATTTATTTCTAACATGTCTGTTTTGCTTCTGATTAACATTTTTATTGGTGTTTGTATTTAATGTACTGTACCTTGTGTATGCTTTCTATTAATATCTGTAATGTCTAATTAATTTGCATTTCTGTGACGAAAACAAACACTTATGTATATAGTTTTACTTTATTTATTTTCACTGATAGCTGTCTTTATAATAAAGCTCTGTAGAAATTGTTCTGTATTTTTTTCATTATTTTCATAGTTTAGAAATATTGATTTGCTTGTTTAGCAACTCGTTCAATTCTATGTAGTCTGTAAGTAAATCTGACATGTCCTATACCATTACGTATGGTCTTTTGGATGAATAAAACATTGATTGATTGAGGAAAGAGATATAATATATATTGTGTTGTTAAATTGCGGCGTGTAGAAGGGGACATTGATTGAACGGGAGAGATTTCATTTCAATTCTTGCGCGAGCAATTGCGCACGAGGAGCTGCACGAGAAGATAATTGCGTCATGTAAAACCTTCTGAACCGATTCACCCTCTGTATAGAGATGGGGCAAAAAAATTAATTTTAAATTCGATTAATGAGTTGTTCATAAATACCTTAATCGATTAATAATATATCATCAATCGATTATTCGACGAACTAATTCAGTATATTTCATAGTGAAAAGTTTTGGATAGAAAGTTTAACACGAACGAACACGCATTACGCACATATGTTGTTGAATCTAAAGGATGTGTATATGTGTGTATTGCTGTATCTGTACGAATACGAACGACGTAAATTTCGCGTTTTGTTTTTTCATTAAAGTTAAAATTTTCGAAGATACAATAATTTGAATATTTTTTCATTACGAACAAAATTTTCTACTACTCCATCAAAACAAACCTGTCTCACGAAAGACATTAATCAAAATAACCCCCCGCCCCTCTCTTTTCTGTCTTTCTTCCAAGCAGTGTTTCCCTTTCTTCATTGAAATAAAGTAAACAGAACCCAAGCAAACGTAACTAGGCGAAAATAAAGCATTTTGTAATGCCAATCTGTCACATGTTAATCTGCTGTGTGTATGACTTTGAGATTAATGTGTACTCGTGGTGGCTTTTAAATATTTAATATTCGATTAATTTGATTATGCTTTGTTTACATATACGAGAATTGTAAACAAGTTATCCTGTCATTGTACGACAGGATCACGGGTTTACCATCGCCGTATATGTAAATGTTTTGCCATTCGCAAACAAAACGCTCAAATTACGCACAGAAAATAGAGCATGGAAGTGATCTGATCCCCAGTACAGCATTAAATCCATAAAGAAACGGAACAACTGGCGGCTATGCAGTTGGTTGCTTCAGTGCAGGGAACAGAACATGGCAACATTTGATAAATATTAAAAAAAGAGAAGTAAAATAAACATTTATATGAAAAAAGTTAATCAAGTTACTGATTTATGTGCACAAGAAATATCAGATCTCAAAGTATAACTGTCTTTATTCTAATATATTGTTCAAAAATTAACTATGTAGTGACGGTTTAAATAATTGTTCGATTATCAAAATTATAATTGATTACTTACGATTACTTAAATAAAATCGATTAATCGATTTTTCACATTGATTACACCCATTCTTCAGGATATTTGCTATTTCACATTTTACGTCGGGTTGTGCCGCCCACTTTCGTATTTGGCCCACTTTGAGAAATAGTTTTCTTTGGTGGTTGTGAGCGGTTGAGACTTCTTTATGTTCTATCTTTCAGACGTTTAAGATTTTGAGGAATTGTGAGACGACAAGATCAATTTCTAGAATTAATGTGTCGGTTACTGTTATTGAGGTAGTCCGGGCGTTACAATGTCAAAAGCGTTGTGTTGTGGCTACATGCCGGAATTACCGAGTAGTCCAGAATTCAATGGAAGTACTGTATTGGAAATGTTATTGTTTTGACAACTTTAGATATTTCGTGGTAGCAGAATGAAGTACATATATTTTCATCAGTAACTACACGCACCCGATTGCATCTCGAGTGGAAAACTCCGCATTTTAGGTGTGAGAGGTTAGGGCAGCGGTAGCCCGGACGTCAATGAAGCACAACAGGTACTATAAATGTATAGGTCGTGTCTCAACTCGAAAGTGTGCCCCCTCTCACTCTGGCACACTGTGACTCATTGAGACTTGTGCCCTCTTTAAGCCTTCGGCTTTATTTCTCTGGCAGAATAGGTAATAGTGGAAAATAAAATATTGCTGGCCATTCACTTTCCTCAAGTAAATGTACAGTGTTATCTGAAATAGTAAGTTATTTTAATTTGTTACATTTTTGCAGGATTACGAACATAATTATGTTATAATAGAATAAATAAATAAAAATATAAATTAATAAATATTATATATATATATATATATATATATATATATATATATATATATATATATATATATATATATATATATATATATATATATAATCATGTAGTGCTTAGAGGAAAAAGAAATGTGAAACTCAGCCTACAGTGCGTAATATTAAATTTCCTTTGATCATTCAATCCACAACTACAAAACGTAAAGTATTACAATTCCATGAGAAGATTAGGCCTTTCATACAAATTGCATTATACGTATACTGCTGTGGGAACATACAGCCAGAATTATATTATCTCAGCAAGACATTCCAAAGAGGATGAACTAAATTTTTTTTTCTTAGCCATGCATGCAAATATATTAATGAAATTTGCATGTAGTCTAACACAGTTTATTCCCCTTGATAAAATGTTCATTGACCATTTGAAAGAAAGAATAGTATATGTGTCTTTTTGTTCCCCCGATTTTTAAAATAACCCCCATTATTCAGAATTTAAATACGTACGTACTCTCACAATTAGGCTTCCACCCGGTGGCGAGCTCTATCATCTCTCCTTCACCCAACCAACTCCTTTTTACTCCCTTCCTGAACTTACCAACCCCTCTCACAGATACAAATTCCTCCCTCAACACATTCCACTCCCTCACAGACCTCACAAGCATGGACTGCCTACCCCTCTCCGTTCTCCTCCACACCCTCTGAAGCTTCTCACTGTTGTTTCCTCTTCCCCTAAACACCCCCTTACTTAGCTTGCAGTGTAGCCCTCCCCATCCTCCCTCTTCATTTACCATCCTATACATCGTGACTAGCCATTCAACTTTCCTCCTGTCCTTCAATGAGCTCCACCCCATTTCTTTCATCATCACTGATGGCCTATAGTTCCCTTCATCCTCATCATGCTGCCCCTGCCTTCTCCACCTACCCTTCACCCATCTTGCTGCCCTTCTCTTTACCTTTTCCAGTTCTCGCACCTCCACCTCCACATACGGGTCCCATACTGCTGCAGCATTTTCTAACATTGGCTGCACCATTGTGCCATACACCTTCACCTCACAGCTAATTCCCTTCAGCACCCTTCCCAACATACCCAGAGTCCTTCTTCCCTTTGCAACCACCCTCTACCTGTTTTTTCCGTCTGAGGTATCCCTGCAATACAATCCCTAGAGACTTATATTATGCTGCTTCTTCTATCTCTTGTCCCTCCCATCTGTACATGTCCCTGCTTATCACCTTCTTCCTTGTAAACCTCACTACCATAGTTTTTCTTACATTTATCACCATTTTATTTTTCATGGTCCACAACCACAGATTATCATAGTGGAGTGACGTGTGATAACCAAATTTTTGCATAGTAGGAACAAGATATTCAAAGTGAATAGTTCAAGACTCTCAACGTTATTTAGACAATTTCAAACACTACAAAAAATTACACATACACTAAAATTTAGACAACTATATTTTAACAAAGGAAAACAAAATCACTTTAAAATTACATCATATCATATGCAACTAGAAGATAATTGCTGTCAGCCAACTAGTTCAATACTTATGTATGATATGTAAAAATCATTACTGAATTCATTTTTTATCCTCATAAATGTATAATTACAGACAGGCACAACTTCCAAATAGTCAACTGATTATTTAATTACTGATGTAGATTTACTTCATTTAAAATGTATTTCAGGCTGGCAATAAACAGACTCGAGACTCCTGATTGTACATTTGGTAGAGGAAAATCATTCAAACATGTAATCTTAACTTCCCGTTATGGAATCATTTAGGCTTCTTTAAATTGAATTCTTTGAAGTTTTACTTTCAATGAATTTGCAGTAGAAAGTTTCTTGTAGTTTAGGAGAATTAAAATTGCAATAGTTTGACGAACAGCAACACTGTTACGAAGCTACCATGGGCAGAGCTTACACGACAGATGCACGGGATGACATAGTTCCATCATTCTCTTCCTTCAGGATACCACAGTCCAGGTTACAAGTGGGAAACAATACACCCACATCTCCTGGGGAGCTAGCTGGACGTCGCCAGTTCGGTCATCTCTCAGTTGCGGTCGTGTCGGGCACCAGCCAAACACGGCGTTGATGCATAGCTTCTTTTACATACGTCCATTTGCTGCCATGACATGATGAAGCAGCATTTAAGCTTAAGAACTTTTTGTCTTACATTGTAGCAATCCTAGTGTTGTCATGTTCTCATTGCTTCAAAACACCTCAGACAAAACATTAAAGAGAAAATTTTATGCTGAAACTGCTATTCTTACCACAGAGAAAATATATTAAACAGGGTATTGAATTAAAATTACCTGCAATATACAACCACTATGAAAAATCAAAAGTCTTTAGCAGGGTTTGCTGACAATGTCAACAAAAAATGCAAACAGTTATATGTTAATATTCTAGTATCTAGAGAGTGAAAAAGAAATAAAATTTTAATAAGTAAACATTATGTTTCTGCAATCCAAGTATCATAACATAAACAGAAAATACTTTAGCCTCAAAATAAACAAATAACAAGGGTCTGTATTACTACAATGTGGAAATCATAGTATTTAATAATATGCACACAACCCAAATGAAATGTGGGCATATCATAATTTGTTATGTTTCATATAAAACTGAATGTTATTACACATTTCACAATTGCAATTATTAAGTTAATAAAATATTTCTAGTGCTGCTTTAGAAACAACAAAATATATGTCTGGATATTTGAGGTTAGACTTGAAGATAACATGTCTGCCAGAGAGGGTGCGAGAGTGAGCATTGAGTGTACATCATTGTTCACTCTCTCTCTCCTTGGAGTTGGGACAGCAGAGAGGACTCTCTTTGACGTCAAGAGTGAGCGGGAGTATTCGTGGTTAATTCGGACACTGCTTTAATCATTCACAATAAAATCCATGGTGTCTAGAGAAGACCCCATCAACAATAAACTTGGCATAAATAATATTACTTACAAAGCATAACAAGCAAAACCATCTGTCTACAATCTGCATTAACATGAAAGAAAAAAACCTTTTTCTAACCAATTAGTGCAAACGAATAGGAAATAATTTTTCCTGTGCAAGAATTTTGTATGTATAAGTTGGCTACAGCAGTTTTTATGTCATTTCACATTCTCATTCGCCGGTGTTAAAAACTTGGCGTAAAATACTCAGAGATGACCATCTTAATGCCAAGTTCTGCAAATAACGCCAAGTAAGTTGCGCCAAATACTAATTGTAGACATTACCATCTCAAATACAGGTTGTACGCCATGTTGATTATGGACAGGGCCAACCTTGTGTTATTTTTTTAGAGGTGGTTTTAAAATTATATGACATGCGCAATAAATTCTAGCACATTTTGATTTTAGTTAATTATTCAAAAGGGTGGGTTGTTGTACAATTTGTACTAAGTTTTCTACATAATATTGATATGTTTGGTTATTTTTATCTTTGTAGCGAGAAGCTCAATTTAACTTATAAGGTCTTGAGGGAACCACCAATTTACCTGCCTCGTGTGTATTTACTAGGTAGCCTACATCTATGAGACAGGTAGATTTTTATTAAAGAGCTGGATTGGAAAGATATCGGCACTTACGTTGCTTGTGTTTGGGAAACCAGAATGATGCAGATTTTTGAGAATTTACTTTTCTGGACCTAGTTATTTGGTACAAATTCAAACAATTGGATATGTTGAATCTATCAAAAACGGATATGTACAGCTATCAAATTTGGCAATAGAAATACAGTACCACATTTGCCTGTACGACAGAAATGACCAGCCCATAACAGTGCAATATCCATGGAACTTGCAACTCACATAGGTCCTTGTTGCATGGATGCAGCATAAGCAGTGATGGTAAATAAGTCACTTTGTCACTTTTTTAGACTTGTCACCCCATCAAGTTCACCCGTCTTAATTTCCAGCGTCGGAATGTGGCGAACCCATTGCCCAGCACGTTGCACGTATGTGTTGCAGTCAGCCACTGTCTGTTTTTTACTAATGTTTCTGTTGTCATAGTCCTAGAATGTAGTATACATTCAAAATTCAGTTTTGATAATCTAGCTGTATCATGTAAACCAGGGAAAGTTATTGCCAAACATTCACTTGCCATCATTCAGGTTCATTTCCGAAGATCATTGGCCATTTTTATGTTTTGATAAACACAGCATCGTAACAAGTCTGGAGAATTACACCAGAGGGACTACGCACCACATTCATGCACACTCAGTTGTAATGATATTTTGTATAAGAAATGTTTCTCACTAGACGTTACCAACATACGTATTTTCCCCCTGTTTTTAATTCAAATTATTTATCAATGTAGAATTGTAATTTATATATAAGATATTAACAACATTTAAATTTAACAGGAAAAAAAAGTAACTTTTACAAACACAACTATAAAACGCTTGTGATACAGGACGTATTTAGGAAATAACTAAACATGTCATACATGGGGAGATTTTTCAAACATTTGATTCAAAAAGACCGAAGAAACCGTGAATAGACTATGGTGTCACATAATGTATTATTTTATTATAGGTCTGGGACAATTCATGTATAATTATATAATTCTGCTTAATTGCTGGGCTAGCCTTAGGTAATTTGCACAAATGTGTTTGTTACATGTAAAACATAAAATAAAACATGTATGTAAATACAACAATAAGAGCACACCAAAAGTGTCACCATGTCTAGATAATTTTGAATGTTGTAACATTTTTCATTTGCTGTATGTTATAGATGTTTGATGCCTAGGAAAACTGAGTAAGCCATGGGAAAGTGTTCAGTGAAAGACGCGTCTCTTCAAACCAGTGATGGACAGGGGCATAAAGTGTGTGAGTGGGCAGTAAAACATAGTGACTGTGCAATTGTAAAGTTTGCAACAAAACTATTAGTGTTTCAGCTAAAGGCTTCCAAGCGATAATACAACATGCCAGCGCAGTAAAACATAAGAATGAATGTTGCATTAAACTTTCTCCCAGACAATTACATCTTACTTCACATAGTATACCTAGTACAACCAAATGTGTCACTATCACTGATAGTTATAATTTGGGTGTACATTCTACTAAAGACATTGCGACGACAGCAGAGCTGATATGGACAATGAAGACTATTGCTAGTAATTATTCATTCTCATCATGTGATCACAGTGTTACAGTATTTAACACAATGTTTCCTGGTGCTGTTCCTGAGAGTTTTTCGTTAAGTCGCACAAAGATGCACTACCTCATCACTGATGCCCTAGGACCATATTTTAGGGACTGTGTCTTAAAAGATATGAAAGGTTCTTTGTATACATTGTGCTATGATGAAACGACAAATAGTGGTTGCAAGAAGGAGCTCCAAATCACTGTTAGATAGTGATCAGAATCTCAACTGCAAAACGTTTCGCAACATTTGGAAACTTTTTTTCATGGGGAGAGCCACAGCAGAAGATATTTGTGACAAATTAATGAACGCTGTTAATGGAGCAAGCCTTTCTCTTCAGAATTTGGTCATACTTGGAAGTGATGGGCCGAACATGAACCAAAAAGTTACTAGTCTCATAAATGAAGAAATTAAGGTAGTTTGTAGAAAAGGTCTTGTTGATATTGGATTGTGCAGTATCCATAACATACACAATGGTCTTTTGAAAGGAATGCATGAGCCAGGAGAAGATGTGTCAGATTTGATTACTTCTATGTGTAAATTTTTAGATTGATGGTGTGAAGACTTCAGCACAATTCAAAAGGATCTTAACCTTCCAAACCATCAGTTTATCAAGCACTGCACTTCAAGATGGCTTAACATTGAAATTGCTGCAGCCAGGTTATTGGAACATTGGGATGCAGTTTTGTCATATTTTCTTAAATTTGTCCCACAAAAGCGACTTGAAATATCCAAAAACAGTAATGTCTTCAAGAGGTTCGTAGGAGTGCTAAAATTGTCAATGATTAAGGCAGAATTGCTTTTCATTTGTTCTAGTGTCAAACTTTGTACACGCTTTACCGGATCATTTCAGAAAGATATCCTTCAGATACACCTTCACAGTGAACTAGTTGCATTACTGCAGAGTATGCAAACCAGAAGTGGTAAGTTCTAGTAAGAAAAACCTCAACACTGACATCTTTGTTGGACCAACCTTCTTCCTCTCAAGAACATTGTTTGTGGAGATGGTGTTTCAGAGGTATTGAAAAGTGCACCTAAAAAGATCAACTTTGTTTCTTGCAAAATGTACAGAGGCACTATGTACAGGCTTGTAAGCACATCATTGATAAAGCTCCAGTCTCACCATCTCACCTTGTGAAGCAATTCCACTGCATGCATCCAGAGGAGAGGAAAAGTAATCGTATTTGTCAAGATATTGTACGTATTGCTTGATGTCTTCCAATAGACATTCGGGAAGATGACTTAATGGATGAATGGAAACTGCTTCAGCTTGAAAAAGATGAAAATGAAAGTAAGGAACAGAGAATTGACATATTCTGGAAACTATTTTTTGAAAAAACTCATAAATCTAGAATATTGAAATAGCCTAATGCAGCAAAAATAATTAAAGGCTCACTGTCACTCTCCCATGGAAATGCTGATATTGAAAGGCAGTTTTCAGTTTCTGGTAAAGTATTGACAGATGAGAGAGTATCTATGTCAGAGAGGACTTTAAATGCTGTATTGACAGTGAAAGATGCCTTGAAACAGTACAAAAACAATCCAGAATATGTACCCATCGTGAAAAATCTTCTTTCTATGGCAAGAACTGCACACAGAAGTTATAATAACTAGATAAACAAAAAAGGCAGAGAGATTTAGAAGTGAATAGAAAGATTGAGGAAGAAAAAATAAAAGTGAAACAAGCCAAAGCTGAACAGGAACTGCATAAAGAAAGGAAAACTATATAGCAGAAAGAAAAAGAGCTGAAACATAAACTACAAGAATAGGAAAGAAAACGTAAAATAAAGCCGGTGGGTGATACACTGCTTGATGAAGCAAATGAGCGTCTTACAAAGGCTTAGTAGAAAGGATGTTTAGAAGAAGTAGAAGTTTTTCAGGCTATGTTACAAGTTGTGTATAGAGTGAGAAAAGAAGAAAACCAACAAAAAGTGTTGGCTGATAACCTACAAAGAAACTAGGAGAAAATATCTACATTGCTGATAACATTCTTTAACAAGAGGCCCAAAACCAACTGAAAGTTACCTCTTGGTTTTTAACTTAAACAATTCTTTGTAGTATTTACTGTAGATTAAAATGTCATTGTAATTGCAAACATTTAGTTAGTTACAGAGATAATTTTTTTAATGAAAACACTCCACCTATGATGCTATTGAAATTATTCAGTATTTGTAGTTATGTTTATTGTATTATTATTTTTTGTATTATTTTAAAATAAGTGATTGCAACTGTTTTTGCACCTTTATGCTTACACGTAAAAATGTGAAGAAATGTAAAATATTTAATAAGTAATACCTCCTGATTGTATTTGTTTTATATTTTTAGTTAAAAGTGCTATTGTAAATGTTCTTTTTTTTATTTAACATAAATGTGTAGAAATGTATTATGATTGTTATAATTATTTTGATAAAAAATTATTTCAAATTGCTAGGAAAATTTTATATTTAAGTTGTTGAGATGAGCGTTGAACGGCTATGGGGATGGTGGAGGCCACTTAAAACGTGTTTCCCATCGTGGTAGTGATGAAAATTGTCTCTTTTCAAAATTGAGCAAAAGCAGTGTTATACATCACAACTCTATGAAATGCAGTTTTCACTTTTTTAGTCACTTTGTAATTAAAAACAGTCAGTTTTCTCACTTTTCCAGCCTTAAAAATAGTTATCAGGCCTGCATAAGTAAAGTTGACCAGCAAATAATATAATTCAACTGCAGTCAAGTTAGATTTGAATCTCTTATTCACTTCACAGGTACACTTGAAAGCCTAGTGTATACTAATCATTGAAAAAAATATACCAGAAGCAATTTAGGCCTAATAAAATATGAGTATGCATAGTTCTATACTTTGTTTACATTTTGTATATTTGTGCTAAGATGTTGATACACTTCCAAAACTACATTTAAAAACCAGAATCAATCTATTTAAATCTGAGTATGCATTCTACTTTATTTTTTTACACTTTGCATTCTTGTGCTGATATTTTCAGTTACACTTCCACAAGTACGCTTAAAAACTTAATGACTACTAAACTTTAAGAAAAAAAAAGCAATCAATGTAATAAAATCTACTCCCCTTAATTTTTTTTAAAATTTTGCATACCTTTTCTGTTGCGCATGTAACTCTTTTTATTAAGGACCATTAGATTCAGTATAACAGCTTTTGGTTTTGGAAGAAAAGGTATCTAGACACTGAGTAGTGCCAAGTTAGGCAACTTTTGACAGAAAAATATCTTTTTCCTTGAAAATTAGAAATTGTACTGCATACCTATGTGAATAAACAAATTTTGTTACATACTGAATGTTCTTTGCAGAGCAATATCAGAACTTGACTGAAGTTAGCTCTATCTACCGGCTCTATCCCGCCTCTGGGATGACATACACCTGAACGTTTGGAACAATAACACTGCGTGCCTCGAAGTCTGGACTTTTTTTTTTTTTTTTTTTTGAAAATGGGAGACCTACTGATATAGCCACTATGTACACATTATAACTAAAGCTTCTACATTATAATATTGTGACTGCTGTACCACTTATGAGATTAATTATAGGCCTAAGAATGACTTAGAAGCACAAATTTTGTGGTGCCATTCAAATTTTGGATATTTTTTTTTGCAAAATGGGGTGACCTACTGAATAGCTGCTATATACACATTATGAATAAAGTATCTACATCATAATAATATAATTTTGACAGCGCTATATCCCGTAAGAGATTAATTATAGGCCCAAGAATGACAGACGCACAAATTTTCAAGTGTGCCCCAAATTTTGGTATTTTTTTTCTGTTGAGTGTTACTGAACTTTCGCACCACTCCAAGTTGGGGGAACTATTGTCTCATAACCAAATGCCTTCGTCCTGAATCTAATGGTTGTTATTGCAAAGAGTTAAATCAATGTAAAATCATAGCACAAGTAAGCAAAAATTTAAAGAATAAATGAAATTTGTGCAGTGCACTCATTCTTTCAACAATGACTGCAAGTTCAAAGCCCTACTGTTTGAAAACCAAGTGATGCACTGAATCTGATATTTCTCTACAAAGAGATTTATTTTGTAAAAAAAGTTTTTGTTCAAGTATGCAGTACAATTTCAAATTTTTTGGGAAAAAAAATTTTTATTAAGTGTTACCGAGCATCACCACCACTCCAAGTTCGGGGAACTGCAGTCCCAAAGCCAAATGACTTCACACTTGAATATAATGTTCTCTAATACAATTATTTTAATACACAGCAGAAAGAATTTGGGAGAATTTATACTCAGATTTTATTACATTGATGTATTTTTTTAATGGTTCATACACTTGGATTTTAAGTGTACATGTTGAAGTGTAACAGATAATTGTAACGTAAGTTATCAAATAAAAAAAAATGAAGGAAAGTATGCATAGGTCTACCTAGATTTTTAAATTTTGATTCTGGAAACTTTTTTTTTCAAATGTTAGGATACACTGTGTTTTTGAGTGTAATTGTAGAAGAGAAACATTAAATCTTAGTATAAGTGTGCAAAATAAAAACATAACATTAAGGGGAGTACGTAAGTAAGTGGGCCTAACATCTTGTCGACAGCGAGGTCATTAGAGGCGGTATTAAGGAGAGTATGCATATGCATACTAAGCTTTTACTTCATTGATTGTGTTTATATATGTCTTTTTTTCAAATGTTGGTACACACTAGGTTTTTAAGTTTTTTTTTTTTTCGAGTTTAGTATACACGAGTTTTTTAAGTGTGCTTGTGGAAGTTTTAACATTTAATCTTAGCGCAAGTGTGCAAAATTTGAAAATAAAATTAAGGTGAATGTGCATACTCAGCTTTAACTCTTTAACTGCGACGTTAGACTATTGTCGGATGCCGAAAATATTGCTTACTTGCGGCACTCGACTTTAGTTGAATAGGGTTTTTCCTAAGTTGAATGTGTCTGGCATGGAATTGTTTTCTAACAAGTGCTCATCTAATAACCTGTAACTACAAGTCTGCACATGTAATAATCTGTACCTATATACTATGTAAATATTTTCTGTGTTAGAATGTTAATAATAATATTATTTATATGTAAAAAAATTTTTACATTTTTTTTACACTTTTTGGGTAAAAATTATGAAAATTTTTCACGCAGCAAAAGATTAAATTACGTTGATTCTTGTTTGAGGAAGTGTAACATAAAATTTTAGTACAAGTGTACAAAATATAGAAATAAAATTAAGGGGAGTATGCATACTCAGCTTTTATTAAATTGATTCTGGTAATTTGTTTTAAAGGTTGGTTGTCACTAGTTTTTGAAGTTTACTGGTGAAAGTGAATCTGAGATTCGAATTTAACTTGACTCCGGTCATAATTGAAACCATTTTGCCTGTAAAAAAAGTTTAACATAATGTTGCACCTAACATGCCTTATCAGTGTGTGTCCTGACAGACCATTGCCATAGAAATAATTTTCCTATTTTAGCCAATTTATTTAGCCTACTGTAACACCATGAATATCTTGTGTGGCCCACTTGAAAAGAAAATCCAATCTGAAATAGCCCCAGATTTGTGTATGTCTCGAGAACACTCTTGAATCTGATGTTCAACTTCCACGCACTGATAATGTTTTCATGGTCAAATTATGAAAGAACTATGAACATGTACAGCATTGCTCCACTAACAGTGGAGCATACTTTCTGAAACTAATGGAGAAAAGCAGTTAAATGGGTGTACAAATGTATACTTTTTCTTCACTTCTAGTCATGACTGTTTGGCTTTGTCAGACACAAACAAATATAGCAGGTCATGTAAACAAACGTTTATACCTGCAAACATTTCACATATTTATTTTATACTTTAACTACAAAAAGAGTATTTGTTAAGAATCATGACTTCTAAACAAAAAAATCTTCAGAAAATTGTATAAATCAACATTACTAATCCAACTGAACTCAAATTAACTAGGTGCATCATGATATTTGCAGTACATCGTACTACCAAACATGTTAGTGGGGAGGAGTATTAAGATCTGGGAAATTGTGGGGTAAAACACATAAGTTGTGTCAAAAAATTTGGTTTGCCAACTTAATGCACAAAGACATAGAACTTCACTATTGTTGAATCACAACAGGTGTGGCTGCCAGTGCACGTGCGCGCGCGCACGCGCACACACACACACACACACACACACTCTGTCTCTCTCTCTCTCTCTCTCTCTCTCTCTCTCTCTCTCTCTCTCTCTCTCTCTCTCTCACACACACACTCTCACTCACACTCACACATATCCTGTTGTTATTGTTCTTGTTACTGCAAACTCCACGTTTTGCAGATTTTGAGCCATGCACGCTCGCTATCTACAAAAAACCAGATGGCATGCCTTGAATCACTGTTTTGGGGGTTTACTCCCCTGCTGCTGCAGGGACTCTGGCTCTGTATGTAATGTTTGGCGACGCTTGAACAGTATATTTCAGTGCGAGGGGACTACTCTTGAATATCATTTGTACTGTATCACAGTAAAAACTACAACCTATAGTGAAGTTAGGTATAGGCCTAATTAGGTTGGGTCTTCTGCATATGACATGGCTAGGCGATAGCAGTATGCAAGCTCTTCAATTCCCATACTAACATACAATACTACACAGTACAGTTCACCACGCTCAATACACTTTTATCACTAAAACTAGACTATAAATTACGTTACTTGCTAATGTAAGTGGTGAATATAGCACCATGGTGATGTATTGCTGATAACTTGCATGTAGGACACGTTTTACCTTCAATTCTAACGTGTTTAAATGCCACAAGTACTCGAATTTCCACACAATAATTATATTGGACACTTCACATGGAAATAAATGCAAAAAAAAAAACTCGTAATGCACTTGTAAATCGCAAGCCTTCAGACAGTCAAAGTCACAGTGCGCACCACACTTCCGCATACTACCAGCACAGAACAGTCAGTGAAATGCTACACTGTAAAATTCTAAACGTATGACCAAAATCGATGCACATTTGTTTCCTGTCTGTGTGCATTGTTCCACAAATGTCATATGCGATACACGTAATCTGCATGCAAATAGCCTGGGAACGCCTCTTTGTACGATATACTGCATGTGTATTTTTTCTACTACATCCACGTAATGTAGTATAATTCTCTAGAGAGTATCAACAAGGTAAGCCTTGCAAAATTCAACAGACTTAAATGATATTCCAACACTGCTTGATTACCAGCACAACAAATCCTGTGATCTACGTATTGTGAAGAAAGGTTTGGTTTGCGAAGATGTTCTCCTATTTAACATGGTTCAGAACCCCTAATTTCACAGCAATTTTACATGATGTGCTGCAAAATACCTAGATATTCATAGCTCCTCTCTTCACTGTCACATTTTATGTATATACTACCAATTATGTGATGCTCCCATGAAATTCATATTAAGTTGATTAGTAATGTCCATCTACATCATTTTCAAGTATTATTTTCCCCTTTTTCTAGAAAAACAGTGATGCGTAATAATCATCCAAAAAGGTTAAATGAAGCTACTGTAAAATTTCAACCCTGGAAGCTTCGTCAAAGTCAATTATAGGCTGATAACTGTCACAGCACTCAGACTTTTCCTTCAGAAAAGCAGTGACTTTGCATATTCACCATGTTATAGGCCATTTAGAAGGAACTGTTTGGTTTGCTGTTAATAAAAAAAATGCAAAATAAAATTAAAATGCCAGCTATGAAAAACTGAAAATTTTTTCAAAACTATATTCCTCTGCAGCAGGACTACTAATTATGCTCAATCAAGGCATATGTTTTATTCATAGGACATGTTATGAATAATAATAGTGGGGAGGTCTATGAAGTTAAAAAAAAAAGTGGGATAAGTCATTATAAAAAATTAGCTAAAAATGCTGAAGGACAGAATATATGTCTTCAAATAGCTCCAGAAAAGTGAATTTACACAAATCTATGTCCCTCTGTTTACCGGGGCACAAGCAGTAGTGGGTGTGAAGGGCCACACCAATTTACCTGCTCCTTAAGTAGCTGGTTAAGTATGGAACTAGTTATTTATATGCGGTCCTTCATGCTCTGTATCAGTAATGCACTGGGAATCAGTGGCAAAGTTTTGTGTAAATCACTTTTCTGGAACCAGTTTGTAGTCTGTGAGCAAAGTCTCGACTGTTGCAAACCTCAGATTAACAAAATGCGACAACCTATTACTATCAACAACATTGGAAACAAAAACACTGAAGCATTCAACTTGCAACAAAAAGTGGCACAATCATCTGTAACATGATGCAGAGAAAACTGCTGATTTGCCCCAAATTGTGGTTGTGTTTATACAGTGGAAGTAAATGAACATATCTCAACTTTCAATAAAAGATTTCATAACATTGGACTTCATGGTATTTTATTCCTCACTACCGTTTCATGTCTTAATGGAATGTTGTGACAGAAAATAATTGCTGTTCACTGCCAATTCAATTATCGCCAGTACAGTGGTTTACAAAACACTTGAAAAGACAAAGCCAAATCTGTGTGTTAACTCAAATTAGGACAAGCCCATATAACACACTTAATCAGATGATTTTCACCTCCTAACACTCAACTTGCACACTGATTAGACATGAAAGTTTACACCAGTGAATACTAAAAGGTTCATTAACACATGCAGTAGGCTACAGTACACAGTTCTAAAAATCAGCAGCGATACTAAATGAAAAACATATAAAATGACTTTGAGAATTTGCATCTTTGCTTCTCATTTGGTTGTCAGTTTGGCATAATGGGATGTGTAGGAACATAGCAGATGTGCAAACAATTGGGGTTACTTCCTGAGATTGTAACCAAATTTGTACTGCACAAACAGTGAAATGTAATATGATGTGACTGCACATTTCTCGCAGGGTAAGCTTTACAAAAGCCAAATCTACAACCTTCGTGCCTATTGGACATTGCATTCAGATTAGCTGTGATTCTTCATATTTACATACTTTTAATAAAAAATTATACAAAAATAAACATAAGAATGGAAAAAAAAAAAAAACTGAAAATGGATGTACAAGCACACTGTTGGCCCAGGAATTTTGTATTCAACTAACTTGGAAACTCTTCAGTCAGCCAATTCCACCTTCAAAATTCACTTTAAAAAAAAGTATTGTCATTGAAATATCAAATTAAATAACCAAACTAACAGAATTTAAACAGGAAATCAATGCCACCCTTCTAAAAGCTTTAAAAAAAGTGTTTACTATATTAATTAATATAATTAAGAATATTTACATGATTAACTGCTAGCACATTTAGTGTGGAAAACATGTTGCCATGTACTAACGTTGCTTGTTCACTTTGCAGAATTCAAAAACATGAAAGCAGAAATGGAAATTTTCTGAGTAATGTATCCGGCAACTACATCATGGGATGGGATGTGATTACAGTATTATTACAATGATGCTGGGAACAAATCTTTAGGTTAAAATAAATATTGATTTGGCACACACACCTGCGTGGGAATGATTTGGTAAGGTCCAAATCCAAAAATACTAATCAAAATTTTTAATTTCTATGAAGAGTTTTATTTTTGCTTAGCTACCAGATTTAAAAAAAAACTATAGGCTGTATGAAATATGCCTTCTTCATTTACTAATGAATGGCGTGTGAACAGTTTGGTTTCCAGAACCATGGCATGAGCTCACACGCACACCCACAAAAGGCAATTTGTGAGAACTGTGAGGCTTGATAAGGAGCTCAAATGTTATGTCTGGGTTGTTTCAATATT
Organism: Dryococelus australis; assembly: GCA_029891345.1. Taxonomy (NCBI): domain Eukaryota; kingdom Metazoa; phylum Arthropoda; class Insecta; order Phasmatodea; family Phasmatidae; genus Dryococelus; species Dryococelus australis. Next base: position 199,853,463 of record CM056993.1, on the reverse strand, counting down.
TACATGTGCCAAAACAATATTTTCACAAATTATTATGCAATGTAGTGCCATAATTAGGAGTTTAAGCACAATTCAGTGTACATATCGAGTGATAATTCAGTTTGCTTGTGATTATTATTCAAAGTGATGAAAGTTCCTCTGCTCTTCCCTGCCACATGGAACTGCACTGTACTTGTGTGGTGTTGCAGAGGCGCAGGAGCCAAGAAAATGCAGTTTGACAGCCCTGATGTGGAGAAAGACTTCCCTGGACTTTACGCTTCCGAGTCGGGAAAGAAGAGCAACGAAAGTGACTGTGAGCCTTGCCTTTGAAATTTTATAAGTTTGCTATTTTGTTGTGTAGTAACGTAACGAACTTCATTTGATGTACAGTATAATCCCTATTTTACACTTCCCTGGGGAAGAATGTAAAATGGTGTAAATGAAGGGAAATAATCTAAATTGAAGACTAAGTATATGTTGAAGAGTTACTGTTGATGTAGAGTAATTGATCTAACAGGTTTTAGTTTAATATTTTAAAATGCCAAATCATATACATTAAGTATCAATCACTGTTTTCTATGTGTGTAAGTTTTTGTAGTGAAGTATTTTACTAACTTGAAGAATAGTATGTATTTTACTTTACTGTGTCTAACAGTAACTGTAACTTTTATATTCTTTGACTTTCCCAGTGGAATTTTAAAGTTTTCTTTTGAACCAAATCACAGAATAATATATTTATCTAAATTTAAGTTATCCTTAAGTGTTGCAGGTCTGATAAATAATTCTTTTCGCAGTTTAAACATTTTCAGGGATGATACTTTGATACTTTTACTTTCCAATAAAATTGTGTTGTATAAATATTATTGCACTCTCAATATCTGCATTAATGTGTTTTTTAAACAAGACTGCAATGTATGAATTTCTAAATTTTGTTATCCACATGGATATAAAATAAATGTAATTCAAGGGAACCATATTGATTTGCTGTGTAAATGGCAGGAATTTTAATACGTTGTGAACATAGGGAAAATGCTTGGACCTGAATAAATTGGTTTAATTGTTGGGAATGTAAACTCGAGGTTCTACTGTATATAGGTGGTTCATGATGAAATCAACCTATGAAAAAAATCACTGTCTTTAACAGCATGTATTTGAGCATGGACATTGACCGCAATACTTACAGTTAAGTTGGCAGGGAACTATGAGAAGTAGTTAGTGTTTTGATGTCTTACGAGTCGTGAAGTTAAAAATCTTGGTCATCTGCAATTCCATTTTGTTTTGTTGTATGCAAATAAGAATTAAATTTGGCATCATTGTAATACAATTATTTGTGTTTCAACACTTTCATATCATCACCTCGCTGATGCAACATTCAAGTTAGCTGGTTCATTGCTTTGTTTTGTTTTTCTTTCTGGTCTGCGTTTGTGTGTCAACAAAACAGTGGTTTACGACCAACGTGATTTTGAATGTAATAAATAAAATATTTTAATGCTTCTTCTGAGTGAAGTGACCTTGCTTGTTATTGCTGTCTACTGTAATTCCATGTCACTTGTCCCAGAAATTATTGAAATTTCGCGTTATATGCTTACCTGGAAAATATGGTGCTTCATTTAAGTTAAGTCAGTATACATTTTAAACCTCGAGTAAACTTGAAGAAACTTGGATGCATACGTTTTATTATATTTGTGATGTGTTACACTTCCGGAATCTTGAATAAATGTGTGTGTGTGTTATTTATTCTTTAGGCAATTCCGGAATTTGCAATCGTAGAGTTAATACAGTGACACGTATGTCACTTATTTTGAAACAGTAACAACATAAAAGTTTGTATAAGCTGATATATCAAACAGTAAGTACAAATTTCCACTACTTCATTCGAGGTAAGTAATTTGGTATAAAATTAGATTCGGCAATAAATGTGTGGATGCAGTTTCGTGAAATACATTGGCATCAGCTAAGTACTGTATTGTGTTTTTAGTATTGTTGTAAAATTATATTTATAACAATGTAGGCATTACAATTTTATATCCAAAAATTGATATTTTTGTATGCAAAGTGGTAGGCCTTTAGAAATGTTAGTGTTATGTGCTTTAAAAACTATTTGGCTGGATAAATTTTCACTTAACTTGCATCAAGTGACAAATATTACTGTGGAACGCCAGCTGAAAGTCACTTGGCTCTGTATTTTGATACGTGTGCAGAAAGATAGGCAACCAATGGGCTGAAAGTATAAATTTAGCAGGGTGTTTAAAAGTGCTCATGTTACTGTACGATAGCCTTTTGGAAAGATGGGAAAGTGCATATGTTATTATGGTATGAATTTAAGAATTATCGTACGAAATACCAAAATTATGGTATACCTATGTTACACAAAAATGGGCCTGAGTGACATTGTACCATATTATGGTACTTGCTTATGGTAAGGGAAGTTACCCAAAGGGCCTAACCTGTTTTGGGTGGGGATAAAAATTTTAAAAAGAAAGGAAAGTAACAAATCTCAACAAAATATAATAAAAAATGAACCATATAGCACTTTCCAGAGGTTCAAAAAATTGTAGGGGGAGAAATTTTGAGGGGAGAGTGGTGGTTCCGAAGGGTCTAACTTCCCATTGAGGGATGGTGGGGTATAGAAAGACAACTCTCCTTCAAATTGCACGAATACCTGCCCAAAAAGTGCCTTCCAGGTTGAAAAGAAAGCGAAAAACGAACCCCTTCGGTCTTCGTATCCACTCCTTGGGTGGGTGAGAGGAGGTTTTGGGGGTGGGGAGGGTGTTCGACAGAGGAAGGTCCAAAGGTGTACATAAATTTGGTTCCAGCTCTCTACACGATAATTATGGTACATCCGAACCCAACTTTTATGGCATACACGAACCTTAAGCCTGGGGCACAAAAACCCCTCCCCCCGGAATTTGAGTGGTGGGGTTGGCTACCGTAACTCACTTCCTTCCCCTTGGGCACTATCGATCCCCCCTAGACCCATTCCTTGCTCTCTACCATTTGGCAGTAAAGTGTTAGACGTGGCAAAACTTTGTTTTGATATACACGGGTCTTAAGCCTGGGGCACAAAACCCCTCCCCGCAGAAGTGGTTGGGGGGCGGGGATCAGCAACCATAACTCACTCCCTTCCCCATGGTGCACTATTAATCCCCCCTAGGCTGATTCCTCCCCTCTACACCGTTTGGGCGGTGTAAAGCGTTAGACGCGGCAAACTTTAGTTCTTGATTAATAGTATAGAGATACTATAGATACTTGCCATTTGGTATTTAAAATGATTGTTATATAGTATGTAAATGAAGTCAAATTCTTAGGAGTTGAATTGGCAGTTTCATATAAACAAATTACCTAAAAAATGAACCTCTGTATTATATACCCTGAGGACCATAAAAGATTTATTTGGAGTGTCTAAAACAGTTTATTATGGCTTGATTTAATTTAAGATATGGATTAATTTTTAGGGATGTTATTGAGAAAATTTAAATAAAATTTTCTTAATACAAAATAAATGTATGGGAATTATATGCAATATACCACCATGGTTTAGCTGCAAAGATTTATTTCTAAAATTAGACATTCCAATGCTACCGTGTTGACACGTGCTGGGCAATGAACTAATTACACGGTCAATGTGGTTTTGTTGGCATGAGACCAAACACTCTGGGAAATGGTTATTTATTGGTCTAACTTCGTTTCGGGCTAGCCACTTTTGCTGGATGTGTCAGTTGGCGACTGGGGACGTAATTGTTAACTATGGTAGCGTAATCGACTTGCGTGAAGTGACTTGGGTCGACTTTGGTTAAATGTTTCCCATAGAGCGGATGGCTACCTGTTCGATTGGTTGGCAGGTCTATTCAGTTGTACCTGATTTACACAGTAGGTCTTTGGCCGAAGGTGGTGTAGCTGGCCTCGGTTGACTGGATCTGATGACTGTAGCAGTGGGCTATAAGATGTAGATACAGTGTTGGCCAGCACGGTACTGCTGGTTCCAAGCTGTGGCCTCAGGACTCCAGAACCTGGGGTTGGCTACACAGTGCCTTACCTCTGTACCTTGTAGCAACCCTTGTATGACAGGGTGGTGTAACTATGTTTTTCAACATGTACAGGATGAGGTCCTTGTCTCAACTGCTTCCTAAATGTAGGTGTTTTAAGTTGGTAAACAGCTGAGAGCCCTCCAATGATACCAAAAAATGGATTTAGGTTGGTTCCAATGAAAAGGTTTGCAAATATTCATTGCCTTGGTTATTATAGCAAAAAATAACCATTTACATAGTTTTTCCCCAAAATTTTACAATCAAAAAACATTATATAAAAACATAGGTTTCCCATTGATTACATTTAGTATATAACGAAGGTATTACAAATAATTCTGTTTAAAACTTCCCCTAAAAACTACATTTTTACAAGATTACATCTCTTTACGGCTATATGCAGGTCACATATAATTATTTTGCTTTAAACCATACTTAACTAAAATGGCAGCAAGCCCCCTCCGTCCTCCTTTAAAATGCTGGTATCGCATGGTCAAGGTGACGTACGAGGGAGGGGAAGGCAGTCATAGTTTTCGTGGGCGGCAGCGACCCCCGCGGCGCCCATACTTGTACATCAACAGGCCTGGCCAGCGGACGTGAGGCGTGAAGCTCGTCAAACACACCCCTGTCGCAGCGGAGGTAAGCCGTCCCAACTTCATGTGGCACCGTCGGTTTGACTTTAGTTCGATGTGCAGGGATAGCCGTCACATCCCTCCTTCCCTGAAGAAAGACCCACGAAATCGGTGTCGAACACACGTCTAGAACATAAGACGTAGGCTGGCCAGGCTCCTTTCCACATGGGACACGGGTCACGTTGTTATCAGCAACCATAAAACAGACAAGCACCAGGGCTCTCTCAGCGAAGATATAGACAAAATCATAATTTTTTCAAATTTAACTTTGGGTAGGCTTGCTTCAATTTTGAACCATTTTTTCAATTTTTCCAAATACATATAAAATCTCTAATACATCACTCATTATGTACACAGGTATACATTTAAATATTTATGACTTTACATATTCGTACATTTTTTCTTATGTACTCCTTTAACTTTACCTATTTGTACACGTTTTCAAATATATACTCATTTAACTTTTGAGTAAAGTATACTTGCTTACAAAGTGTTAATACTCTCTCTTAAATTTTCCTTTAAACGCACTGGAAATCTAGAATATCTTTATAAAGATGCAATAATCTTAAAATCTTAGGATGCTTAATAAAACCGATTTACATCCTTTAATGAAGACAGTGTGGATTTCACAAAATGGAAGCGTGGGGGACAGCCCTTTTATGTTGTGGGTACGTAATATCTTTTACATTGGGAGATATGAACCTTTTCGTATTTGTTCGGAGAATGTGGATCTTCGATCAATACTGTCATAGGTGAAAGGAACGTCGTCATCTGAAACGGCCCTCACCATTTCACCGCCAACTTAGCACTAAAATTATCAATTTTTGAACTGAGGTAATGAGCCTCGACTAAAAATAAATCACTAGGTTTCAAAGTTACATCTTTGTAAGCTAAGTTTCTTTTTTGTTCCATTTTCTGGTGATGCACAATTAAATTACGTGTCACATCCACCTATATTTCTTCCAGTTTATTATTATTCACGTTATCCAAACATTCCGGGGGTGCATCAATCTCCGCCCCAAGAACACTTCAGCTGGTGCATACTTTTGTGCACTATGAATCAAATTATTGAAACACAAAAACAAGAGGTATAATATGTTATCCCAGTGATGTTGCGTATCTGACTGAAAACTGCGTAAGGCAATCTTAATGTTACGGTTAACACGTTCTACTAAATTTGCCTGTGGATGGTACGGGGCACTTTGAATCATTTTACTTTCCATATAAAATTCAAATCTCTGAGTTCTTGCGACAAAAAATACATTGCATTATCTGTTACTATATATACAGGTGCGCCAAAAACACAATACAACCGTTGCTTTACAACTTTACAGATTTCAACTGCCTTTTTGGTGCTTAATGGGGAAAATAGACAAAATTTGCTGAAACTATCTATTATTGCTAGGACATAGACATAACCCGATGTACTCCGGGGTAACTGACCTGTAACGTCTAAATACACACATTTCCAAGGATACTTGGCTGCCGTACCCACATACTGGCCTTCTGGTTTTTAATTTTTTGGTTTAGTGTGTTGGCACGTATCACAACCCCTTACCCTGTTTTCAAGGTCGGTGCAAACTCCTGGCCACGTAAAAATTTCTAACACGCGACAGATGGTTTTATCATGCCCTATGTGTCCTCAGTAATAAGATTCGTGGTAATATTTAAATACCATCGCCCTCAAATTTTGAGGTGCAAAAACTCTGAATTTTCCTCGTCTCGTCCATTCACCTAGAAAGCCTTTATGGATAACATACGGCAAAGTTCCATTCTTAATTTCAGACAAAATCTGCTTACATTCCTGATCAGCATTTTGGTATTCTATGGTGTCGATAAACACACTTGAAAATTTTTGTAACGTATTCAATTCTGAAATGTCTACGTTTCCTACTGCCGGCCTTGACAGCTGACTATCTATGCTCGCTACACTCTTTATAGATGCCGCATTCTCTACCTGCTCTCGCTTTGTTCACACTATTTGGCGCAATACATGCGCGACAACGCGTCTGCTACCGAATTATTGCAAATGTGTTGCACATTAAATTTGAAACAGGCCAATCTTACCAGCCAACGTGCCAAACTGCCTGTGGGCTTTTGCAATTTTAATAATCAGCTGAGCGCTTGGTTGTCCATGTACAACATGAACGGTGCGTGATCCAAATAAGCTGCAAACTTTTCCATGGCCCAAATACAACTAAGCATTCTTTTTCATAATAGTAAATTTACGTTCTGCTTGAGTCAAGAATTTACTGGCATATGCTATTAGTACAAAATGACCATCAATCTTTTGATTTAAAAATGCTCCTATTGCTACAGAACTGGCATCACAGTGAAAATAGAACTCTTAGGGAAAATTCGGTAAATGCAAAACGGGAGGATTTGCTAACATATCTTTCAATTTTTGAAAAGCATTTTCCTGGTCTTCGTTCCACTGAAACTACACGTTTTTTCTTTCCAATTTATTTAACGGCTCTGCAAGATTGGAAAAATTCAGAATAAACTTACTATAAAATGCTACCATACCTAAAAATATTTTCACTCCTCGTACATTTTTAGGTTGCGAGAATTTTATGACTGACTTCACCTTTTCTGGATCTGTTTGCAAACTTCCTTCAGAAATTATGATTCCCAAATAACGCACGTGTTGTGTCCAACTTATCTTTTCCGGATTTACAGTCAGCCCAGCGTTACGCAATGCGTCTAATACCAACCGCAAGTGTTGAAGATGTTCCTCTAACGTATTACTGTATATGCACTTGTCATCTAGGTACGTGAATACAAACTCATATAGATATTTTCCTAATACATGAGTTAACAGTCCAGACATACACTGGGGTCCGGAATTTACTCCCATCGGTAAACGTATCCTGTGGTATAAACCCCACGGTGTACAAAACTAACAGTGCCATACTATTGGGATGTAGCTCACACTGTAAGAATGCCGAATTTAATTTTAGTGAAATACTTTGCCATGTGCAAATGTTCAAATACCGTTTCCATGATAGGTACCGGATAGGAGTCCACATTTTTCTATTATCACAGATAGTTCTAAACTGTCCCAGAATTTTCTTAGGAATTAGAAAAGACGGGCTTGGGTACGGACTTGTGGATTTTTCCCCAATTCCCTGCTCTTGCAATTCAGTGATCAAATTTTTAAATATTTTAATATTGGGTGCTGACACGATACGGCACACGTACTATGGGCTCGTTATCTTTTAGTTTTAATTCTACTGGAATCTCTTTACAATGCCCTAACTTTGACGTAAGAACGTCTTTATATTCAATTTTAAGCTGTTCTGATGTTTTCGCTACCTCTTCAGAATACTGAAGCAACTGAATTTGATGGAAATGAGATGGTTTTACTTGCAAATTTACGATCATTTTGGGGGAAAAACTAAACCGTAATTCCTTGTTTGCTTCGTCAATGCATGCACGCCTACTACCCAAGAAATCGATACCTGAAATCACGTCATGTGATAGATTTTCAAAAACACGGAATGCTACTTTCCATGAAAAATTTTCTATTTTCATTTTATCTCTACTACTATGTTTGACGTTATCAAACCTCCATTGGCTAAGGAAAATACCACTGACTCTCCCCGTTTTAACTGCATAATTTTATTCAAGGTCTCTTGCCTTATGAGTGTCGCTGAAGCACTTAAGTCAACCAAGCCGACATCGTTAAGTTTGCAGTCACAAGCTGCACGTACAATAGACCATTTTTGTTACATAGATTTGTGTTTGTGACGGTTCCTATTCCTGCAGGTTTTCCTTTTAACGGACAATTAAATTTAAAAAGCCCAGGATTACCACATCTGAAACAAATATGATCTTTTACGGTTTTACGACCTGCAGACTTAGCAAAACTTTCTTAATTTACTTTTATGTCTGACTGGCCTCCGTTTTCAAGTGGTTTTTCTTTCCCATCACAATCCGTTTTCTTATAGAAGCATTTTTCCTTCAGATTATTGTTCCTAAAACAAATTTGACATTTTTGTTTTAACTTTTCCTGCGCTGAATTTCCTTAGCATTTTTGCATTTTATAAAAGCATTTAGCAGTTGGATGATTGGTACGAGAACAGTTTTGGCATTGCAGTTTAGGGGTTATTACTTAGGCTCTCTTTGCTTACAATCACCAATCAATTCCACCTGAATTACTAAAAGTAATAATTCATTTAACGTTTTTGGCTTTGAAGCAAATGTAAAATATTTACTATTTTCCGGCAACAGATTAAAAAACAGAATTTTCACCAAATTTGCTTCTGCACACGGCAAACCTAACACTTCTACCCATATAATAATCTCACTGACAAACTGCTGCATTGACTCATTGGGACTTAGAAATCTTTCCAATATTTTAATACATTGGTGCACGATAGCTACTGATGAACCTGTCTGTCGCAACATTGCCTGATTAAACTCACTAAAAGGCATAGGTTCATTGATCGCCTGCCCCACTCCATTTTCCGAAGGCTCTGGCACTTTGAACATTATAGCGGGTTACAATAGCACTATTTCACACATATGTAAAGATGCGATGCTAGCCATTTGCACCAAAATATTTACAACTGACTTTAAATTCAAGCGGTGAACTACCTCTATATTTTCTACCAAGTGAGGTGGCAAATGTTTGAGACTTTTAAAAACGCTAACTTCATTGGGCTCACCCGCTTGTTGAATAGCTATGTCGTCTTTCCTCACCAGCTCTCACATTTGCTATCGGAGGGTATCTATTCCTTCGTCCGGATTGAAGGACACCCCTGCGTCCGTCAGATTTTTTTGAAGAGTTTCCTTAGACATTCGCTGGATCCACTATGTACGAATACCTGTAGAAGTCATTTTGTAAATAAGTTGATGCACCACTACTAACAAAAGTCACTCTCATGACCAATGGAACAAACCCAAGGGAGTTTGTACTATTTTGTAACTTTACAAAATTCGTAACTTGATTTTCCCTTTTTACTTCTCTGCATTGAGGAAGCAGAGTGGCACAGATTTGTCTATCCTGTATGTGACTTTGTTTGCCAACATATACAAGACAAGTTCCTTGTCTCAACTGCTTCCTAAATGTAGGTGTTTTAAGTTGGAAAACAGCTGAGAGCCCCCCAATGATGCCAAAAAAAAGGGATTTGGGTTGGTTCCAATGAAAAGGTTTGCAAATATTCATTGCTTTGGGTTTTATATAAAAAAATAACCATTTACAAATTTTTTCCCCAAAATTTTACAATCAATAAACGTAATATAAAAATATATTTTTCCCACTGATTAAATTTAGTATAACAAAGGTATCAAAAATAATTCTGTTTAAAACGTACCCCAAAATCTACATTTTTACAAGATTATATCTCTTTCCAGCTATATGCAGATTACATATAATTATTTTGCTTTAAACCATACTTAACTAAAATGGCAGCAAGGCCGCCCCCCCCCCCCCCTTTAAAATGTTGACGGACGGAACAGCAGTTCCTGCCCAAGTGAAAACCCTCTGCTGTCTCCTCGAATCTGGGCGAGACACTTGTATTTATATTTTATTTGTAATCATCTAGAACATTACAAAATGATCTTCACTCCGTCAATATCTGAAGTTCGGGAAGGGTACTTTGGTGGTGTGTGACTGGTTGGCTGGTGTCACGTGGTCAAGGTGACGCACGACGGAGGGGAAGTCAGTCATAGATTTTGTGGGCGGCAGCGACTTTGCGGCGCCCATACTTGCCCAACAGGTCCGCCCAGCGAACGTGAGGCATGGAGCTTGTCAAACACACCTCCGTCGTAGCGAAGTAAGCCGTCCCAAACTGCCAACATTTTCTCAACTTCATATAGCACTGTCTGTTTGACTTAGTTCGATGTGCAGGGATAGCCGTAACAGTGGTATTCCCTTGGAATACGAATGTGTGCGGGAAAGTAGATATATACATATACCGGAGAGGAAGGGCTCTCTAACGGTCAAGCAAGTGCTGCGCTGTCCCGTTCGGCTTGCCTTACAGGGTGTAGGTGGGGCTGATACAGACTGGTGGCGATACAGGCTGTCCTTTGCTCCTCCCTACTTGAGCTGTGCCTTACCCGAAAAGGCATAGAGGTTGAGCTGACACTGAACTATAGTTGCTGTGCACCACGGACACGATACAGAACTCTACTTCAGTGTATTTCCAGCAGTGTCTGCCGGCACAAGCCCGGTGCTCAAGAAAGATCCCCACCACTGGCGGGTGAACTAGAAGCGTTGAGTTATATGGGCCGCCTTCCTGCCACTACTGGGCGTGAGCAAATATCCCTGCCAGCACCTAGGTGCTCCGGTAGGTACAACTCAAGAGTACTGTCTCTACCTGGTTGGATGAGTTTCTAGTGGTGGTGGCTCTGCCGTTCTATCTCTTGAGGTCTAGAATGGGTGGCTCTCGAATAAAATAATAAATTTGGAAAAACGAACATATTCAAAATACAAACAAATTGTCATTGCCACAATCTCATAACGATTAAATCAATTACTGTCCCTTATAATGAATTATATAAATAAATTAAATAATTCCAGAATATATAAATTATAACATATTGAAATGCTATAATGTTTTACATGCAAATAATACCCTATGTTTTGTCGATGCCCAAAATAAAACATTAAATCTGTGATTCAAGTTATGGCGAAGATTCCCCGTAATCCAAGATGGCTGGGCATGTACAGCCTTAAGATGGGCGCTAAGAATCCAAAAATGTGTGTGTGTCTGACCGCAATGGAATTTTAATTAATGCAAACCCAAGTGATAAGGTGTTTTCATCTAATTGCCCTGATGCATCCAAAAAATTCCAATCCCAATATTAATTACCTCACAACCTAATACCACTAAAATCCAAAAGGGAAATGTTTTGGAAAACCGGCGTATTAAAAAATGTAAATTAACAACCTTAAGTACCTCCCATTTGCAATGTAAAGCTGTAATTCAGTACCTCTCAAATGTATGATTGCATAATCACCTTCCTATGTTACAACCCTATAACAAAGTTCTCACTGACCACACAATGTATCACCCCAATATCAATTAAGGTGGAAAGTGATTTCTATCACGCTATTCTTGATCACCCCATGCTTCTCCTGATGCAGATATTTACGCATAAATCTTTGGCCAGAAAAACAGCTCAACTTTTTAACCGTTGCTCTTTTCCTGAGAATGTACAATTTTTGTGTAAATTCCCTGATTGCCCGCATTGAAAACACTTATGAGGAGTGGCTGCATACAATCATGGCTCAGGTGGCATTGAATCAAAACCAGAGGGGGAAGGAAAAGCAGCACAGTATTCACTAGTAGCCTCGAGCCTACCTTTAATTTCTGGTGCCATAACATGCAACTCCTCAGTTGTATTGGGTATATGAAACAACGTGCAATGAACGCATACATGCAGAGCAATATTCTCTAACACAATATTTATATCACATTTTGTTAACTTTTATCCCAGGACTTAATGGACAATTATGGACTCGACAAATTCTAAAAATGGTTCTCCAGGCTTCTGAAAGTGATGCACAAAATCACGTTAACACTTTCGTCTAATTTGTGCCAGTAGGGTATAAGCCAACATGCACCACTGTCGAAAAAGCCCCTATCGCTTTTCATGTCCTCAATAATTAACTGTAACATGTAACCCTCACATTTAACAGATAAAGTCTGCAACAACTTTTTTCTTCACAGAAATGTAAATTCAGGATTTTAGTTATGGCAATAAAAAAATCTAGAACTCTACCAGGCTGCATATTGGAAAGGATTGGCGGTAAATTGACAGATTGGACCAGCAACTTTTTTTAAAGGAATAGTCTGCCACTCTCTCTGAGCTCGCTTTCCCTCGGCATGGTCAGCCGGGTTGTAATGCTCGTGCCAGAAGGTTACTGCAGCATGCCGCAAGTCTGTTACATTTGAGTTGTCCAAAATGGGTACCTCATGATCTTGTAGTAAGGACTCTTTGCGCAGCATATATATGAAGCCCACCTCTGCAGACATCATAAAACAGACAAAAAGTCACTAATTAGAGACAAGAAGACAGTTGTGCAGATATAATTTGTGGCGTTTGCTAACTTATGCGTATAAATAAGTTATCACAAATTGTACTTGCAAAACAGTGTAATTGACATTAAGATCAGGTACAGATTATATCACAAAGGTGCCATTGGCCATAATAAAAAATTGAACACTATAGAAATGAATATTATAAAGGAAGGGGAATCACAAACAATTCAACACCTGGCAGCTGAATTTAAAAGAATGAAAGCACCAGTAAAGCTGACATTGACAAACTATACTGCAAAAGAATGCATACACAGCAAATATTTAATTACAATACTAAGCTAGACGCTGAGCAGCCCTAACAGTTACTTTTGGCCCTAAAAAAGCTGGTACCAATCATAAAAATACACATAAAAAGGAATATATAGCACTACAGTAGAACCCTGTTATAACGTTTTACAGGGGACCATGAGAAAAATGCACTATAAGCAGGAAAACACTTTGAAAGCGTAACCCTATATGGATGTTAAAGCAAACTACACAAAATTTTTCAATTCAGAAAACCCTTCACGATACTGTCTCTCTTGGTTGCAAATTACTTATTGTTGCAATGTCGAAATTACAATTAGCAATGTAAGTGGTTTATTAATACTCAACTAGTCACTCTGACAATCACATGTTGATACATGGCCCAAAGCCCATAACCATAGAATAATGTAAACAAGAATCAAAGATAAATAAAGTAGAACATGGAACCAACTCTCAAGTACAAAGATTAAGCAAGAATAGACACACATATTATAAATCTTGGAAGATATCAATTTACAATGCCAACACCATCCCTTAAATTTGTCTCCAAACACTATAAGGATGTAACCCTACCAATTTTATCAGCTATGCACATTCACAAAAAAATCAAATGTACACTTACTACTTGACAAGTCCGAATTGTGCAGCACACGTAAGATGCTTGGTCGCACTCAGAGGTTTGGTTAAGACATCAGCCACCATATCCTCTAGGTATGTATACTATGTTGACAGTTCCTGATTTGACATGTTTCCTAAGGAAATGAAACTTGACATCTATGTATTTCAATCTAGGGTTAGTAACAGGACTCTTTGCCAGATGGATTGCACCTTTGTTGTTGCAATATATGTTGCAGAGCTTACCCACGCCTCCAGGATCGATTTCAGACATCAACTGTCTTAACCATAATAGCTCTTGAACAGTGAAGGACAAGGCCATATATTCGGCCTCGCAGGTGGACAATGCCACTGTCCTTTATTTCTTACTGAACCATGATATTGCACCGTTTGATGACTTGAACATACATCCGGTAACAGAATGCCTGCCATTGATTTTGTTTCCCCAGTCAGCATCACAAAATGCTACCAGGTCACTGTTGCTACCTTTACAAAACTCTAGCTTGTAACTTAATGTCCCCTTCAAGTATCGCAACACTCTCTTGACAGCTCGCCAATGCACCCTCTTGTAAGAATGGATGAATCTACTAAGCAGGCTGGTTGTGAAGGCAATGTCAGGTCTGCTTATCTGAGAAAGGTACAGGAGGCAACCAATGGCCTCTGATATGGGGCATTCCTTTCTTCAAATTCTTTGCTGCAGACGTCATCGAAGTCCAATCCTGGTTAAAGCGGAGTTGACACTGGCTTGGCTTCGCTCATGCCGAATTGTTCCAAGACCTCATTGGTGTAGGTCTCTTGGGAAATCCATATCTTCCCCTTTTTTCTGTCCCTTGGGATGGTCATCCCAAGACACTGATTGACAGGGCCTAAGTCTTTCATTTGAACAAAGTAACATGTCATCAACCTAGAGGGCGACAATCATTATACTGGCGCCATCCCTGAAATGGTATACACAAGGATCTACATCTGACTTTGATAATTTAAGTTTTGAAATTACTTTACAGATTCTTTTTTTCCAATTTCTATCCGCTTCTTTCAGGCCATATACTGCTTTCTTCAGTTTCCATACTTTGCCGTCCTCTGATGCAGTGAATTTTTTACGTGGAATGGCATAAATTTCCTCTTTCAAATCTCCATATAAGTAGGCTGTGACCACATCTACATGCTCTATTTCAAGATCTTCTCTTGCTGATAGTGACATAAGATACCTGATGGAGGAATTCTAAACAACTGGTGAGTACGTTTCTTCATAGTTGATACCTTGTACTTGGCTACAACCTTTCACCAACAACCTTTCACCACAAGACGAGCTTTGAACACTTCTGGCTCATCATCTCTACGTGGTTTTTTCTTTAAAACACATTTTGTTCTCAGGGGTTTCGCACCTTGTAGCAGAATAATCTCCTCAAAGGTGTCATTTTTAACAGCGATGCAAACACTTTGCCAATAGCCCTTTGCCAATTCTCTAAGTTCTCACTTTGCAGTGCTTCTTCAGTGGTGATATGTTCTTCTGATGTATTCATTCCTTCCGTGTAATACATTTTATAATCTGGCCAAGTTTTTGGCTTTACTGGTCGCAGGGATTGCCGGGGTATTCCTGCTTGGGTGTTTCCTCCCATTTCTGTCAAAAGTTACTGTGTGTCCCTTTTTTTACCACTTTACTTACTGAAAGTAGGTTTATGGCTGAATTTCGTATGTGTAACACGTCTTTAGCAACTACTTCAACCGTTTCATCCCCATTTATAAACTTCAAATCGACACTCCTGGAAACATCTGCAATTAAATCTGATCCATCGGCAGCTAAAACAGTGTTATTGCAAGATTTGATGTAATGTAGCTTACTTATATCATTGATGATGTGGGTTGAAGCCCAGGAATCGAGATGCCACATTTCTTTTCTGTGAAGTTGGTGGGAGTCTGCAGCTAGAAAGGCTCTCTTGCTGTTGTTGCTCCAATTTTGCGAACTTCTTGTCTCATCCCTCTGTGGTGAGGGTTTTTTCTCACACCTGGAGTGTTACGTCTGTCAGGACAGTTCCTGGCTATGTGGTTGGGCTCGTTACAAATAAAGCATCTGACGTCAATGCGTGGTCGCCTCTTCACATACAATGCAGTCTCTTCACTTGTATTCCAGTCTTCACTCTTGACTTATTGTAACAATTTCACCTTAATTAAGTCCCCAATGATTTTAGTCCCGGAATTTTCGAGTGCCATTATCATTGGCTGATAATGGTCAGGTAATCCGACCAAAAGTAGAGTTCCAATCCGTTCGTCACTTACCTTGAACTCCATTTCGTTCAGTTGGAAAGCTGTTGTGATGATTCAATCACAGTAGTACTCAATTGACTTTCACTTTTCCAGGGTTGTTACAAAGGTCCTCAGTAAGCCGACTTGTCTTGTTAAACCAGAGTCTTCGAATGCATTTTCCAATGCTTTTCATGCTTCTGCCACGACTCTAGTGTCATGTATATGGCAATAGTTTGTTTTGTCAACAAACAAAATTATATGCGAATGTGCCTTTCTGTCCTTTCTTTTCCATGTCTCATCCATGTCCGAGGCTTGCGAAGTTTCTATCAATTCCCATAGGTCGTCGTGCACTAGGTATGCCTTCATGGAAGATTTCCAAGTTTAAAAAATTTTTACACCTGTAGAGTTTTTCCATGATGGGCAGCCCCAAACCCGGCACACTCATTTTTCGCATGCAGGACATTTCATTCAATGTTGTCCACAGCAGGGCTGTGGAGTCTTATACAAAACTTTTGATTCCATTTAGTCAGTTTTTACACTATCTGACTTCAGCTCTAGTTCTGGCTTCGGCTCTCGACTCCAAACCCAAAAATTAGGTTAGCAAAATGATTGAATAATAAAATAATTTAATATTGTGACGATGGCACAAACAGGCTTAACATTTTTCTTGGTTATTTTTCCCATAGAGACTTTTTTGAAATAATGTTTTCTCTTTCTTTTTTTTTTATATTTGCCCCTAATTAGGACATCAATCTTCGGGTAGACCTAACCCTCCCCTTTTTTAAATTCAAAAGCCTTTAATTTCGCTGGGTATCCCTTTTTTATTTTTTTGTTAGGATACCTTTACTTTAGAATTCTCGTTTGAATTGTGAGATTTTATGTTATCTGAGTGTGTGGTTAGGATAATAATTTTTTTTTTTGGTTCGATTTTCTCTTTGTAGAGTTTTGGTGAGGATTTATATATTTTTGAAAAGCTGTTTTTCTGTTTTTGTATTCAGATACTTACCCTCCCACCCCTTGCCATGTTTAACCTCGACAAGGTAGTAATGTTTTGTTTGGATTTTAACTTTTAGTGCTATTTTTAATTCTCAATTTTTTTGTTATAGACAGATGTCTTATCTTTTTGTATAGAAAGTCCTTTATTTTATAATTTTTGTTTAGTATCGCTCCGTCCAGATGATTTCAAAATTTATTTCTTTTAGGTTAGGATATTAGGTCGTTCACTTTGATTTCACTAGAATACATTTTTAAAGTGTCGAAGAAGTTTCCAGAGTCTATGCCAGACATAATTTTCAACTTCATACTGAAATAAGCTTCTAGACTCTTCGTACTGGTCGCAGCTGCGTTTGATTTTCCTTCACCACTGCGTCAGTAAAGTGCCGTCACCGCCTGTCTGTTATTGTGGTGCACGTGTGCCCCCCTCAGGGGGAAGAGGGAGAGAACTTCAGGCTAAACGAGTGTTTGTGAGTGACGGCCCGTGCGTGCTGAGGTGTGTGTGTGTGTGTGTGTGTGTGTGTGTCTCATACATGAGGTGATAGTTTTGTTAGATACTTTTGGATTTAAAAAGAAATTTACTTATAATTTTTAAGGTAACAGAACTGTCGGTGACTTGGTACATTTTGAACTCAGCCCTGTCTAGAATCTGATACCACACCTCGATCTTGACATCTAACACAGCCAGCGAGTATAAGTTTAGTTGCCGCTCCCCTTCCTTACCTTATACACCTTTTTTTTTTTTATTCCCCCCCTTGCTTAAATTTTCAGAGAGAATAAAACCTAGGATAAGCAAGTGGCTGAAGGACTTTGAGATTGAACCACTACCTACAATAAATTAAAGAGCTACCAAGTCTGGCAAATAATGGTGTAACAGTCCTCTCAAAGACAGTGTGTGGAGGCTACCTCTCACTCTCCCAGATAAGGGTGAACTTATTTGAAGTTTGTGTCATCTCTATAGGTGTGTTTTAGAAACTACCCCATTCATTAGCTCTAACTGATTCACTCTTTCTAATAATTAGACTTGGAGTTGCACAGTATTAGTATTTGGTAGTAATATTTGAGTCCTCCCTTAACCCCCTTCCTCCCTTATTGCTTAACAACTTTTGGTTTTGGCCCTGTTAATCTAAATTATTATTTTTTCCCCATCCCTTCCTGAAACATTATTACAGAACTATGCACATGTGAAATTTACATTGCATGTTGCCAAACCTTTTATTCTAAATTAACTGAAAAGTGATCAATGTATAATATCATTTTTAAGCTTAGTGATTATCAACGAAGGCAGAGTCAGGGGTATGTTTTAATTGACGCTGACTCCACCATATTTGCTCCGACTCCACAGCACTGCATCTACCTTGAGTAAGGGAAATAGGAGTCTCCAGTGCAGTACAAATTTATTTTATAATAAAATAAGATAATGACACCGCACATAATGTATTGTAATTGTCAGTCTGGATGCAACTGAAATCCTGATTAAGGGCATATAAAATGGTTTTGCTATAATTTGAGTAATTTTTGATCTAGTATTGTTTGTGAGCAAGCAAAGTGATTTGGGCGGCTCTTAACAGTGACGTCTTAAAAGCCGATGAGGGTGATTGAGGTGAGAATGGAGCAGGACCAGAATGAAAGGGCGGGAAAATGGGAGATCTCCAAGATAACCCGTCTACCAGCTGCATCGTCTGGCACAATTCCCATGTGTGAAAATCCGGGAATGACCCGGCCAGGGATTGAACCCTCTCGGACATCGCTGCCTCTAGAGTTGTTTATTTTTGGGATTTTTGGTGATTTAGACTTTTGGTTTGCCAGTAGTTTGGCGCCACCTAGTGTCATTTCATCTTTCTTACCAACCCAAGTGCAAGTGTCTGACATTATCTTGGTCAATGGATTACTATGAAGGGCATGGCAGGGACACTGAAGGTCATTCAGCTGATACTATATAAAGGTAGAAGTGGCTGGGCCAGTGGGTTATATTACCCATCGAAAGCATGGAGGGATTTTGTGTGGTGGGCTGAGCAGCTTATAGTGCTGTATGTGATCAGCTCACTTTGACTTCCTGCAGTCTAGTGGGCTGAGTCAGTGGCACCTGCTCTGCTGGTTACTTGATGTCACCATTCATTCAAGTAAAGAGAGATAGAGGAGCACGTGTGGAATAAAGAGTAACACAGTGGCAGCATGAGATGAAGCAGTATTAATGGAGTTATTTCGTGGACTGTTGGCTTTGGTATGCATGTGCTGCTATCTTGTTGTATCTACACTGATGGAGAGTACTTGAGGTAACACATAGAGGGGTTGGATCAGCCTGTTGCTCGTCTTCATTATTTATCTGAAGTACCTCATCTGAGGCATGTACTTGACCTTAGAAGAAAAAAAGAAAGTGTGTTCTTCAGGTTAGCTAAGCGTGTGTAAAAGGTCTAAGACACAGTTGTTGACTAGTTATTGTAGCTTAAGGTTCAGCTTGAAGTGGACTCATTGCTGCAGATTGTGGGATTTGTCAGAGCCAGAAGGGATGGAAGGTAGTGAGCCAACCTAGTTCATTAGTCTAAAGCACCTAGCAGAGAACTTTTTTTATTGGGTGCCAATACTGTAGTTTGTGGAATTTATCTTCATGTGCCAATACATATTACTGAAGCCAGAAACATTGACCTGTATGTCTCGCATGGAGCACCCAAATATGAAGTCCCTGGAGGAATTCCTACTGAGATTGGGAGAACCCACAAAACATACATAAAACCAATAGGACAGCTTGGTTGTTAAATGTAGAACCTATGTTTCTGCATGCAGATGTACCTGGAGTGTCAAATATATTGACCTTAAGGTGAGGCTACTCCTAATTATAGTCCAGGTTTCAGCTAAGGCAGGGTAGGTGTCTGATAAGACAGGCATTTGGATAGCTTGGCTGTGGAGTGTGGAACCAGACTTTGTCCATCCAGATGTACTGGAGGCAGTAGCATCGACCTATGCCTGTCATGCCAGGACGTTCATGAGTTTGTGTCCAATCTGAGGGGAAATCTGCTTACAGGAGAGGTTTTTGCTGGCATTGGGTCTTGATAGATGTAGTTTACCAATGAGAAGGGAGACCTATGTCAGACTCCTATCTCAAACTAATCGGACAATAATTGTATCTTGGAAGACATGGAAAGAGGGTTGGGATGTGGCCAGATGTCAACGTTATAGCACAATAATTATGTACCAAGTACTGTTGTTCACTTAGTGGTTTAGTACCCCCATCATTAATGTTTGTGTTTTTCTTGTTGCAGTTAGTGATGATGGTCATGAACGGCTGTCTAAGAAGGACCTGCTGATTGGCAAACGCAAGGACAAGAAAGACTCTAAGAAAGACAGAGGTTATGCAGCTCTGGAAGGTGAAAGCTCGCCTGAGGAAGACTCTGAAATGAAGTGAGTTTGCTGCGTGTGTGTTCTACATCAGTGTTTGTTGAACTTTGCCAATGCCCACTCATTTTTCCACCATATTATCCACTATTTTACTTGATGGATACTGGCTTTGTATTTCCTATTATTTTCAAATTTTCTTCCCTCTTTTCTTTATTACACACTCCTATTGTTTCCTAGTAAACTTGACATGAGCAGTCGAGTTCCCCAAGTGTTCTAGTAACAATTAAATTATTTTTTTGTATCAGTTATTAACAACATTTTTGAAGCATTTAAAAGTAGTTGATGAGTGACAAAACACGAATTTCTAAACATACTTTTAAAAAATTCAACCATTTCTTTACTGTGGGAAGATAAATTAATTTTCTTGTAGTCATTCAAACATGTTATGTTGATGTGGCTCTATTTCTCTTACGTGAGGCTGTAAGGGGCAACGTACTATTATTTCCGTGGTATGTGGTCATGTTTGCATGCCGTCTGATGGCAAGGCTAACTTAAACCATTTGTCTGGTAACAGTGAGTAGTGATTGCTCAGCTCATCTGATGATTCTGTGTTGCATCTGCACTGGGCCTAAGCTAGGGGTCGGTCATAAAAATTCCAAAACAGAAACGTACCCCAACCCACCATTTTTTTCCCCCCTTGGTTGCTGTTTTCAAGTTTTTGGATAGCCTTTGTGGCCTATTGGAATCAGAGAGAAGACTTCAGTGTGGGTGTCTTAGGGTCTTAGGTAATTGAGTAATGGCTGGTGGCACTCGTAAGAATTCTTACAGGGCCATGAATTATTAGGTAGAGAGGTCTTTTTGGAACAAAGATAGTGGCCAGATAGTATGACAGTATGGTAGCCATTCTCGCTCTTTACTCATGCTAGGTCTTAAAGATAAGAATAGGCAAGAGGGGCATCAGGTCTTGCCACTATGGCATACTTAGCCTTGATGGCCACAGACTTATTCTGTTCTTTCTGCATAGATAAAGGTGCGGAACTATGTACCCTAATATAGATGCAGATACTTGAACACCCTCATTTTCAATAAGGCCTCTTAGTAGTATGTAACTGGGTGTTACAGCATCTTCTCGCTTAGCTCAATCTTACCTCTAGTGGCTGAGAAGCAATGTAGGTTGGTCGCTGGGTGGATGGTGTGATTACTGAAATGGTGTATCTTGGTGGGAAGGCACACTTCTTCATGTTCCAAATTGACTTCCAGTGGTTATGACACAATGGGGACTTCGTTACTAAGCTGATAGATCTAATGTCATCCACTGGAGTCTAAAATTCCAGTGACAGTGAATGGCAAGACTTTCAAAACTAGTCACTTTCAGTTAAGATCTGTTGATGCAAGCCTTGGGTATAACCTGAGAAGTCAAACCCGCTAAATATATATTCCGTGAAATTTCCTTTATGGGTATGTAGTGTCCTTAAAATATCATAGGCAGGAATATGTTTTTGATTTTATAGTAAGATACAGTTTGGTAGTTAGTTAAAACTCTTCTACTTTTTGGAGATTTGAGTGTGTCCTTGTTGCAATCTGCTTCTTAAGAAATAATACACTTGAATCTTTACCATACTGATGTGTCTCACGGGTGAGATAATACTTTCCCAAGCTGTCTGTGTGGACAGTTGTCATGTTCAGGTTATGCAAAATGAGGGCTTGCTAAAATGGCAAGATAATTCCATTGGTTGCTGGTGTGCAGCAGAATGCCACAGATGTGATGTAAACTATATCACTGTGAGTATGATATTGGCCACTGCTCTGAATTTGGTAGACGCATGCAGTTAGCAAATGTGTAAGCTATTGGTATGGCCAGTTGCTCGATGATCAATTGCTTATTGTGGCTGTTGTCCTTGAAAAAATGCTAAGGGTGCAGGCTGTTGCCTGAAAACTAGCTAAAGGTTACTGCTAGGGGATCACCAATCACTGCTACCCCTACAGGTCCTTTGATACCAATAAGCCAGAGTGGGGTAAAGCATGAGGGGCTGAAGTAGTACAGGCATGTGGGTTGTAACCCCCTTCTTTGCATCTGACATATGCACTACCTGTGCTTCAATAAATGTGAATCATGGGAGTTCAGAAGTGGTAGAAAATATCTTTCCTTTGTTGCTGCTCAGATGTGTTGCAGGTGTAATGCCTCTAGGTGCAGATAGGCTCATTTTCATTCTTATTTAATTACTGTGTGGAGGTGATTGGCATGCT
The DNA here is from genome assembly GCA_029891345.1 of Dryococelus australis. NCBI lineage: Eukaryota > Metazoa > Arthropoda > Insecta > Phasmatodea > Phasmatidae > Dryococelus > Dryococelus australis. The sequence goes on along the minus strand of CM056993.1, from coordinate 199,831,095 downwards.
TTTTGGTGCATACACGCTTATATAACTGTTTTACTATCATGAGCAGAACATGTAGTTATGCAGAATGGGTGGAAGAAAATAATTACTTTTCATAAACAAACATTGCAGGACACAGGTGAAAGTACACTGTTTGATAAAGTAATTTATGTGCTTTCCTTCCCTTAATCGCACTAGTAGGCACGGATGAGAAAGAATAGTTCAAATAGAAAACAGTTACACAACCCTTATATACTCTGTTTCACTTATGAAGGCCATATTTTGACAATTATAAGAAAGTAGTGCCAGTTTTGTTGCGCTATTAATGTATCCCTCCGCCTCAGCTGTGCTGACATGTGGAAGCCATGCTGTTTGTTATGTCAGCTGTACACATTGCGAGAGACTGCTGTGTTATATGTATGACCAATTTTTTTCAGGAAGTATGAAATTTTCTAATGCAGCAGAAACTGCAAAATCCAAAATTTGTATTTGAAGAAACTGTTTGTAAATGTACAAAGTAAATTAAAATGTTCGAAAGTAAAATGTATCTAGTGCAGTGGTTTACACATGTGCAAAATAATTTCAGTTAATATTCTTTAAGGATAATAATTTGCCACATACGTATTGGTTCCACCAGTGGCGGATCTAGCAACTTATCAAGGAGGTGGGCGGGAGGGGCTAAATTTGGGAGGGTGGAGGTGAGTAATTTTTTTACAGTGGGTGTACTGTTCATAACTAACCTTATTTTAAGATGCACATAATAAGAATAACTGCAATAAAATAGTCTAAAGCAATAATTAGTTTACATATGAGAATTTTATTTATTATTATTATGTACTTGTTGGAACTTACTACTTTCTGAATGGCTGCAATATTTAGTTGTGAAAATACAATAACCACAAAACTCATAAATTTTAAATTAAAATTCATAATCCTGGTTTGTCATCACACTTTAATGATTAATATGACTTGAACTGAAGAGGGGGAGGGGGGGGGGGAGAGAGAGAGAGAGAGAGAGAGAGAGAGAGAGAGAGAGAGAGAGAGAGAGAGAGAGAGAGAGAGAGAGAGAGAGAGAGAGAGAGAGAGAGAGAGAGAGAGAGGAGAGAGGAGAGGGGAGAGAGAGAGAGAGAGTGAGAGAGAGTGTGTGTGTGTGTGTGTGTGTGTGTGTGTGTGTGTGTGTGTGTGTGTGTGTGTGTGTGTGTGTGTGTGTGTGTGTGTGTGTGTGTGTGTGTGTGTGTGTGTGTGTGTGTGTGTGTGTGTGTGTGTGTGTGTGTTAGAGAGAACGAGAGTGTGTGTGTGTGTGAGCGCAGACATACACACATGTGCGCACGCAATACGAATGGATGAAAGTGCTACTTATTTTTTAAGACAAAATGAATACACTTTATGTACATCTGTATGACTGAACAATAAAATATTGCTTAAGGAGTTATAAGTCTGTGTTCAACAGCATTATTTTCAATAATCATGGTCCTCACTTCAGTTACTCACAATCATTCTTTTCTTTGCTTCAATTTACAAAATATATCAATAACAGTTTCTCAACATTAATGTCCTGTTCTTTGTGAATGTTGGCCAGTGCTAATCCATTATCTCGGACTTGTCCAATTGTGCTTCTTAAGTAAGTCTTCAGCTGCCTTAAACATGAGAAGCTTCTTTCTGCTGTACTAGTGTTCACTGGAATTGTTCCGAATATCTGAAGCAGAATTACAATGTTTGGGAAAAACAAACTGTAGCAGTATGTTAAAGCCTCGCATGCTGCTCGGGTTTTTTGTCTTGCTATCCCACTTTTTTTGTTAAAGCTTCAATTCTGATTTTAACCTTCTAAAAAATGTTCATACTTAACAGAAGCCTTAATAACACCATCATCGCTATGCATTTCACAATGATCAGGTATACGGCTTTGAAGAGGCAAGATGCCAGCAAAGTCACAGCTAAACCTAGATTTCAGCTGAGAAATGCAAAGATCAATTGTCTGTACAAAAAAAATTACTCCCTTGAAATATTCTTCAGCATTTAGAGCAGGAATATTTTCTCTTGTTTGTTTCACACAAGTTCTTGGAATAGCAATTTGACTTCCAATGTCTTCAGCTATCTTACTTGCATCTTCAATAATACTCCCAAACTCTGTCTCTGTGTCTCTTCTGGTATTTTCAAAAACGTCCTATATATCAGTTGTCATACTCAATGCAGTTGAGAGGTCTTGTTTGTGATTCTGTAGCTTTTTGCTCAGTTTCAGTGTTAGGGAAATACAGTATATTGCTGTTTCAAGTGCCACTGTGAAGACTCCTCTTCTTATGGTAGAACTGTACATACAGGCTTTGGTTGATGTCTCAGAGTCAAATTTACTACTCTTAACCATCTCATCAAGTAGTGTTACAATAGCTATAAATAGTTCCTTAATTGTGATAAGAGTGTTGTGTCTCAACCCATCTGGTTTGACACAATGCCTTCAATTTAGTTTTTTTGGAATATCTCTTTGTAACTCTTTACCCTGTTTTGCAGATGCAGATTAAAACACAGATACATTACTAACAATTCTCATCATATTTCTGACATCAGGTGTCTTGTAGACTTTTGAAATACATAAGTTTATATAGAGTGGCTGAAGAAGTGTGTGTACATAGCAATGGGCTGTTGAGCCAGTATGAGGGCCTGAACAACATTAAATTTCTCGGCCATGTTCGATCCTCCATCATACCCTTATCTGCAGAGAAATTCATAGCTCAGTCCAAGCTTTTCCAGCTCTCGCTTGATTGCTTCCTTAAGGGTCAATTACATTGGGCGAGTTCACTAGCTACTAGCCGGTGAGAACAGTAGCAGGCGAGTCAGCTAGCGCTGATAGTGCTGATTACACACAACTACTTTCCACTCGTTCAGTAGCCAACTAGCTGGCGAGGTTGCATCATCTGTTTGCGTCTACATTGTTGCTTTCTTTGCTTTCTTTTCATGTGCTGAACTTTTGTGGCTTTTGTTTTCCAGTTTTGTTAAAAAAAATGAAGTGGAATGCAAACCATATTGCTGCGTTTCATAACATTTACCAGCAGTATCCTGTATTATGTAACATATAACACAAAGACTATTGTAATGCCATATTAAAAGATGAAATTTTCAAACAACTTTATAATGAGCTTACTGGCAAACAATTACTTGAAGTAATGAATGTGAAGCAACTGAAGGCAAAAATTAAATTAATTAAAGATGTTTATAGACAGGAACTCAACAAAATTGAAAAAAGCAAGAAAAGTGGCTGTGGTACGGAAGATGTTTATTCACCAAAGCTGGCATTGTTCAAGGACGCAAATTATTTGGCAGAAGTTTTGTCTACAAGAAGTAGCAAATCAAAATTTGGGAATTAAATATACATTTCAATGTCTATTTATTTACAGATCAATATTAAACAGATCATTACTAATTTAATAATCAGACCGTTATTCCAACTTTCTCCCATTGCCAAGGCAGAGGACATTCTTCGGTAAAGTATGTAGCATACGTTTGTTTGACCTCCTCAGCAGAATGTTTGTAATTATTGCTGCCTAGATTATTAATAGGCTGTAGAACGTTGGCATTTTCCCTCCAGACCCCAGGTGTAATATTCTCAGTGTTTAAATCCTCTCTATCTACTGCTTGTTGAGGTAAGTAGTTGCCTGGAGCAGTCTTTCGTAGCCAGTTATGAAGATTTGCAAGCAGTCCAAATGACTTTATCGGTAGTTTCGGGTTTCAACTCAGTTGGCCTTTAAATTACTCTGAACTGCTATAGAAGTATGCCAAAAGCATTCTTTACAACCGTTCTAGCACGGGATAGGTGATAATGTTTTTTCCACAGCACTGAGAGCAGTTTATAACTGTAATGTTTCAGTAGATTTGTTCTTAAAGGGAAAGCATCATCTCCAATAATAATGGCGTATTCAGGTATCAACGACAACTGCCCAGAAGAACGATTCATGAACAAGTCCCCCGCAAAAATGAGACCACCATTGACGCCAATGAAAAGGTTAAAAAATAAAACGAGCAGCATCCGGACAACCACCTTCTGAAATTTTAGCCGCACTTAACCGATTGGACAGGATTGCACAGAATGCAGCTGAGGTGAAGACGTATGACCAGTTCTGAAAGTTTGTTGCAGCTGAGCTTCGTCAGCTACCACAGTTACAAGCCATCTTACTACAGCAGGAAATTCAAAACTGTATCATTCGTTCGAAGCTGTACTCTTTGGAGAATATGGTTTATTCAAACACACCACAGGTTTTCAATGTTTTATTTTCACCATCGTCTGTCCATTCACTTGCTTCACATTCTGTCTCTTCAAACGACGATCATGACATTTTGAATGAGGCTATGATGAATACGTTTGGACCAAGTACTCCACTGCAGTAGTCTACACTTGAATTGAAACAGTTTACTAATATATACTGTACCTCTATACTGTTACTGTATACTTTAACTATACTTTTGGCAAATACATTCTTGTACAAAAAGCTGTTGATAATTCGTAGTAAATGAATACTCACACTCAGTGAATGGCTGAGGGGCGCGCAAAATCGCCGAGAGCATTTCAGGCAAAAACTTTGAAATTGTTGGTTCCGCAACTTTAAACAGGTATTCTGGAGACTTGAAAATAACATAGTGTAACTTCCAGTTTTGTGGCTACTGGGATTGCCGTTCTCATTATCGTATCTTGTTTCTTGACCATTCCATCTACCATCTGCAGTAAATGATCAAAGTGGGTACAGTCTAATCTCAAAATATTCCAGTACGCCACTGGAATTTCGTCCTTCAACTCTTTCAGTAAATTGCTTGATGTACCAAATTTCTCACATCTTTCTATCAATGCTTTTACCCTCACTTTTCTACTTTTCAATTTCTGCTTTTCTTTTCTTTCTAACTCCTTTTTATGCCTCCTCATTAAAAAGTCAAGAGTGTTGAAACTGTTAAAAGTAGAAAGTAGCAGTGCCAAAATATTTAAAAAAATAGATTGTTACTGGAAACGCAATATTGCTGTCAATGTTTGACAGAAATTTTAAATTTACTGCTATATTTTGTGTGCTCTATTTTTAGCAAGTGTTGCCAACATGAACACATACACAAATATGTTATGAACCAGCTGATCGTAGGCACTGCAAATGGAGTAATTGGTTGTGACACCATTACAAAGTTTGTAGTTCTGTCTGTTAAGAAATAGCCTTCTTAAATAAATCACAGTATATCAGTGTTACGGAATATTGAAATACACCAGAACCTGATCGTTGCAATCTATTTACTGCAACCACCTCTCTTTTACATGTTTTTGAGGAGCGAATCTTGAATCAGACACCATCTGCCTATGTTTATAGCATTTAATTGTAACTTCTGCATTATTGCTACACTCAATTTTAAGGGCTTTATTTTTATGTATGTATTTGAGGGTATTTTTCGTGTTTGAATATTTAATGGCAACATCATGTATAACCACGTGACCTCTCCAAGATCTTTCTACTCCTTCTCCTTGATTAAGTTAAAAATGCAGCAAGGGCGCAAGAAATTAATAAAGCGGAAGCATAATGCTGGGGAAAATGTCTGGCAAAAACGTACGCAAGCAAAGGTTAACTGGTAAACTAAATTGACTATGGAAACCTAAATCAGTGAACAAAAGTTGTAGTGCGTACGTGACAGTGTCTTACCTTGCCAGCTCTCCTTGACAGACTGTCCAGAGACAAGTGTCGCATGGACCTACCATGGCCGCCTACGGGGTTCACATAAGTGGAAGTGCTATGCACGCAGAGTAAAATATTTTATTATTGAAAATAAAATGGCACAAATTAAATTAAGTATTGTTTTAAATTTCTATAATTTTCTAATGAATTTCAATATTATTTTACTGTCTCTTTATGATGGTGTTCATGCCGGAATGTTAATTGTTCTTAATCTCGGTGCCGTGGGCACTTTGAATTTTATAACCAAATAGTTTAAAAATAGTAACAGACACTTGAACTCATTTTAAGACATATTAAACCCTGCAAATACAATATAACACATTTTACACTGAAAAATAATATTTATATGAAAGTTCAAATTTATTGGCCTCTTTGCGCACATGCGGGACACGTGATACGTGCATGGTGAGCTCCGTCATGGGCTCTAGCGCCGTTGGCTGTTAGTTGGCGTCAATATAAAGTTGCATATCAATGAAACTATATGTGTGCTAGAACATTGAGAGAAAATGGTAAATAGCTGTAACAGAATTCATATAAAGGAACTTTTTTTACTTGTTGCAAAAACACAATGTGTTTGACTAGAATGAAAAAATTGTAGTTTCCTATAATACAAATAGCTGACCACTAATGATAATGCATCCCAGTTTTAAAGAGTATCACAGAATAGCGAGGATGAGGACTAGGCAGCTAAGAAGTACCAGTTGTAAGGGGAGCAGATGTTTGCAATCCTGAGATAATGAGCTGGACCATCTGGCTGCATACACGGGAGGGGGATGTCAGGCTGCCTGGTGGCAGGTTGTATCTGAGGTATTATGGAAGACCAGACACATTCCTCTTGTAGTAGACATCTGTTTTAATACTGTGAAAACCACTTGTTTTTTAAATTTGTTTTAAAAGTGCATGAATGTAGTTACTTCATGAGCATATTATATTTTTTAAATCTAATTATTTCATTTTGTACATGCATGCATGTGAAAATTGCCATTTTTCTAATCATGTTTTTTAAGAACTGACAAATTTTTGTGAATTTTAAATACTATTGACCAATATTTGACGTAATGTACTACACAGTCTTCTTAATTATTTCACATTAATGCTGTGAGAAGTGTCAAAATATGCAAAATTTTATAGTATGTGTACCTCTGAAACTATAAGCTGTAGCAACACTCCTTTTTGAATCAAACCTATGGAAAATCATCCTAAATGTAACGTTTTATGATTGTTTCCTAAATAAGCTATGTATCACAAGGGTTTTGTACTTCTATTAACATGAAAGTATCTTATTTTTGATTAAATTCAACTTTTAACTATATTTCATTTAAAAAGATATGATATTTTGTATGTAATTAACATGAATTAAAACAGGCACAAAATAGGTATGTTGGTAATACCTAGTAAGAAAAAGTTGTTATGAAAAATATTATTAAAGTGATTGAGCATAAATACAGTGCGTTGTCCCTTTGGTGTAATTTTTTTTTACTTAGTTAAGCTTTGTTTGCACGAGGTGGAGGTATAGCCTATGAAAGGTATAAGTTACCATGAATGCACTATACCTATATACGTATACATAGGCATAATTATCAGCGATAAAAATTTTGGGTCCAACTGTCTTTTAACTATTTAGAAAATTAGTTTCATTCTTCACTTTTAGCTTCTCATCCATATAAATTATATTTTCTTCAGCAAACACCACAGATTTATCTGGCTACTTATATGGAATTTTTATTGAAGTTATTTCCACTGTCATATCAAATAACTGTACATATATGTAACAATAATTTCATCAGAATATATAAAAAAATAATGTTACAATTGAAAAGACCTTAATCTCGATCAAGGCTCCATTTTTAAGGATGGTGTATGCAGATGAGTCATACATTTTTCAATGATTGTCACGTGACACTATACTGTATACATAAAGGCTGGGTTTTATACAGTGGTAGTTGTTAAACACACTGAACATTGATCATTTTCAGAAGTCCTTCAAAATCCAAGAAATCAAAATCATTCAAGTTCCCAAGCAAGAAAGAGAAGCGAGAGAAATCTCGTGAGAAGGATGGGAAGGAGAAAGAGAAAGAATTTGACAAGGAGAAGAAAAAGGACAAGGATGGCAAAGTAAAGCTGAAGCTGAAGGAGCGCAAGAAGTCGAAGCATGGGGAAGATTACACAGATGGGGGTAAGTACCCTGTACCTCACACATGTAAGCTTCACATGTCTGTAGAATTATTAGTTTTGGTTGAAAAAGTGGTTTATCTTGGTTTTTAAACACAGGTCTTGTTGATGATTTCCAGTGGTATGTCAACAGTGGAACCTTGTTGCATTTTTCTCATTAAGCCTGTATGATCGTCCATATTAATTGTTTATTTTGTTCTGTCCCTAGAAACTTACCTTTGTAACATTCTTAACTGGTTTTCATGGTTCATTTTATGAAAAGTCATTTTTCTGCATCTATATATTTTTAGTTTTCTTGCTGGAGTCTTTGTACTTATCTGCCCAGTTTGCCTGTGTCTGACCTTGGCCATCACAAAGGTAATCTCTGGTAATTACCCTCAGTTAGAACAAGAAATCTAAGCACATTGCCTGTATATACAAGAAGTTGGAGCAACAATTTTTTAGATGCCTTTAGATTGCAATATTTGTACGAGAATGGTGCAGCATCCACCATTTTAGGCAGTTAAGTGTATACATTTTGTTCCAAGTATGCTTCCATTTTACAAACAGGGACAAGCTCAGATGCTATCTTGCTGTGAGAGAAGCATCTTTCAAGATCACATCTGGGAGAAAGGACTACAAATAATACAGCCCAAGTTTGCATCTCTTATAAATAAAACTACGTAGCTTTGCTTCTTTTCTTTTACACATTTTAGTTCATCACTGTCATCTTCCCCTCCTTACAAGAGAAGCGCACAAGGAGGGGACCCAACAGTCACAGTCACCTCTGAGGAGGAAGCTACATGCTGAATTATTTTGTGTTGAAAATGTTTCTGTTGTGGAAGGAATGCCTTTGATAATTGTTTAATGATACGGGCCCTGTACCCTACTGTCTGACTGTTGCCAAGGCTCTCTCAGTATTAAAGCACCATTACAAGCAGCTGTATGGTTGTGGTATTTCTGCAGCATGGTATTTCTGCTGTGGCAGTACGATATACTTGGGCTGTTTTTAAATTAACAACCATTTAAAATAAAAAATTAATGTCTAAACATGGTGGGTTTTTAATATTCTTCTTAGATTCTATACACATTTAGCTACTTTTCCACACAGTTTCCATTCATGCTCAAACATTTATTGTAGCGTGAGACAAGGTTTTGTAGACACATTTCATAGATTTATGTTGTTAAATGATAACCATTCCTGAACAGTTATTTTCACTTCATCTGTGTAGAAATGCTCTTTTCAGATGGAGGAAGAGACGATAATTTGACAGCACCAGGTCTGGGCTGTATGGGAGGTGCTCCGATTGCTACCTGTCAAAAGATTTAAATAATGCTTTTGCCTGAGCAGCAGTATAGAGCTCACATTCTCCTGAAGCAACAAAACTGGGGCAGACAACGTGCCACTGCATTTATTTTGTATTGCATGCCAAAGTTTTCTTAATGTATGATTATATTCAGCAGTGTTTATGGTTATCCCTTGTGCTATGAAGTCCACTAGCAACACATTGTGTCTGTGCTAGAACACGGATGCCGTAATATTTTGAGTTGGAAGTGTCTGTTAATTTCACTTTCGTTGCGGCTGCGGTGGCTGAGCGGTTAGACTGCTTGCCTTCCACCAAGGCAAACCGAAACAGGTTCATTCCCTGGCAGGGTAACTCTGGATTTTCGCAAGTGTGAATAGTGCTGGATGTTTCCTCTGGTTAGCAGGTTTTCTCGAGGATCTCTTGTTTGTCCCACCCTTCTTTTACAGTGCGGCTTAATTCTCACCTCATTTTAACCTTATCAATTCTCAAGACCTTGTTTTTGAGAGCCACTCAAATCTCTCAACTCCACTTCACTTTCATTAGAGAAGAAATATCACCATTTCAATGATTGTTGCTTCGATTCAGGGGTCAAGTGGGACACCTGTTCCCCATGTTCCTTTGTAAGCATCTTTGGAACACAGCCTGTGTTTTCCATCACAGTTTTGGAGAGAACTGACTGTGAACCATGTGGGAAATTCACTGCAAGTGCAGAATTATCTGTTTTCACAAATCTCTTTGTTTCCCACACTTACAAGATTGTTGTCTATTACAGAAGGCCTGCAGAAACGTGGTTCATTATGATCATCTGCTCAGCCTTATCTCACCCACTTGTGAACTTTATCACTCGTTGCATTCTGATCATACATTTCACAGATCTGGTGATGGATTTCTGTACTCTCTCATTTTTTGCAGTGAGGAATTAAATAATGGACCTTATTTCACATGTGGCAGCCTGAGTCAAATGCAGAAGTGGCGTGTGCGAGACTGGTGCATAGTCATGAACGGCATCCTCGGGGAAGGCAGTCCCTGGCGGACGTATGCACCAAGGAAAGCACGACTGGCAATGCTGACCTTCTTCCATGACCACGACCTCGCAGGACATCTCAGTGCCGAACAGATGAGGGCCATTGACTACCACTACCACTGGCCGGGGATGGTGTGGGACACACGTAAGTATGTGAAGGAATGCCAGGTATGCCAGCAATACAAGGGTCGACGAGGCGATGGGATGGAACAGCAGCACTTTTGCATCCCGTCAAGACAGTTCCAGTTCCAGACAATCACCCTGGATGTGATGGGGTTTGCACCTTCGGACGTTAAAGAGAAATAGGTTCCTACTAGTCTGCAAGTGCACGTGCTGGGTGGTGGCATATGCACCTGAGCAATTTGCATACTGTAAGAGTAGGGGCTGTGCTCGTGCAGCAATTCACCACTTGGGGATACCCATGATCCATCCTCTCGGACAACTGGACACAATTCACAAACAAGAGGTGAATATATAGTTACGTGTATGCCTGCAAGATAATCACACTCAGTGGGAGGAGCATCCAGTGCAGAGGCTGTACTGCCTCCAGAGGCTGACCACAGTGTATACACCAGCAGAATGGTATGCGAGGGAAGAGTATGACCTGGAGAAAACCCCAGATGAAAGGGAATGAGAGGGAAGCAATTAGGGAAAGTGAGTTGCATGCTGTGTTTCAACACCATGCAGAGTACGTACAACAAATCACCCTAGTTACCAACCGGCCGCCGAGTACACTGCGAGTGAGAAACTGAGTATACGTAAGGATACACCCTCATTTTTTGCTGCTTCAATCAACTACTGGGCAGGGATAGGGCGGCAGTAGTCCAAACCATGTTTTTTACACAAGTGAATGGGCATAACAGAGTTCCTAGTAAGAGACTCAAAAGAACCAGGTGAGCAAGTACCACTGGGACCAAATGAGAAGAGCAACGGACATGCCCAAAGGACTGAACGCAACGCAAAGCCTCCGGGAGTACCACCCTGCAACCATGACGGCCTACACGCCGGGGATCAAGGAACGTTTCCAGTGCTTTCCAGACGTAGAAACATCCTTCAGAGGTTTCCAGGCAGCCACCAGCAGCACTCCGGCAGCGTGTAGACACCTGTTCCACAATGCTTCAGCCTTCGAGCTTGACCCAGATGCAGCATGGGAGGACAATGAGCAGCAGGGGTAGACGCCCGCCCCGTGGGTGGAGAACCCTGAGGAGGATGACCCGGGACAGCTGGGGGCATGATGCCTCCCGGGCAGATGCTATCTTCAGCCTCAGGATGGAGGAGCTGGATGGCGACCCACCATCACTGCTGATGGTGTCCCTGTTACCTGGCAACATGTTGTAATGATGAGTGAGCAAAAAACATAACACAAAAACACCAAATAAATCTTACCACAGATTTGTTTATCAGGAACACTTGTAGCATCCAGTCTCCATAGACTACAAACAACATACAGGGGACACTAGGAAGATACACAATTCAAAACTACTACTAGCTGCTGACCAATAAATACTCACAGAGACTTGTGTGGAAGTAGATCTCAGTGGATCTCAGCACTACCACCAAGTAATCAAAGAAGCGTAAGAAGCCTCCCAAAATATAAACTTATTTTGAAGTTAGGTAAATAAATAACATTCATTAGCTGCTTTGTTTATTTACACTGCTGCTTCCATGCTATAACTACCTGTAATGGCTTGGTGTGGTGGTGATGGGCAGGAGCAAGGGAAAGAATGAGAAATTGATTCTGTTTGGCTACTGGGGGGAGAACAGCAAAAGGAAGCATTGCTAGAAAACTATAAAATGTATTAGGAACTGAATGTTTCTCCTTTGTGTTTAATGAATGAAAAGGAGAGTTAGGGAAAAAAAAAGTTTATTTCTGCCGGAAGGTGGCATGGTGTCGCTACACTGTTGCCAGATGTATACTAGTTGCCAGGTGTATACTACTTGCCTGATGTATACTAGTTGCCACATGTATACTAGTTGCCAGTTTCAATCCTGCATCTGCTTCCCAGCTGTCCTTGAAACCTTATTTACACAAATCTGCCAATGACATCTATAGAACTCTTCTTCGGCTGGACTGCAGCTGTGCTTGCATTTCTTTATGCAGAAGGCTCGTTTATTTTTTCTCTAGTTTGTCCTTCTCAGGTACACTTACATCTGACACATTTCAGATTATCATATTTTCTTGCAGCGACTAATTTTCCATTTTGTGTTGTAATTAATTACACTTTATTTTGAACTTTACATTTGCTGACCTTTTGTGAAGTTAAATTTTCTAAAACTGATACTTAAGTATTTGCCAATACCATACGAGATACCAATACTTTCTCAATGTACTGAAAATGCATGTACTGATAAACCATAATCAACATTAATTTTTAGTTGTTCCAGCAAAATTCCTATATAAATAATTATTTAATTTCCTGCTTTTATTGTTTATTGGATATTCCATCAATCAAAATATCTTTTGGTCCTGTCACTGTAGATTTCCCATAATGATAGTTTGTTAGCTGGCTGTTTATGCAAGTATCTAATAACTGGTTGTGAACCACTGTTAATCATCCATGTGGTGCAGTGCTCCAGTAGTTTCGGCCGGCGACACAGCGATTCTGGCAGTCTCCCCCCACCTTACATACCTGACTAGAGGGGGAACAGTTATCTAGCAGCCAGGTGTGGCTACCCTGCATCCTCTTTCTGTCTCTCTCTAGGCCACGCACATTTCTTCCAATAGCAAAAAAAAAAATCTGCGTCTGCTCCCTCACTCTCTCCCACATGCACTTGCTTCTCATGTGATCTCAGTTTGACACACAGTCATCCTGTTAAATGCACAGCACCGCACAGCGACCAAGTGCTCTACCGACTGACCTCTAACAAAGGTAACAGCAATCACGAGTATGTGATGGTAATCCAAAAGTAGAAATTTTATCAAGATTATAAGTTTCTCAAAATAGTTGCATCTATTATCACTAGTATTTCAAAGCAAATGACTTTGCCTGAAAATGTTAGGCAACATATTTTAACGGGGAATAATTTTTTTGCAAAAATGTTTTGATAGTTTACATTTGTGTTCAAAGGTGGTTGTTTTTTTTTTTCCCCCTATAATGTTGGTGTTTAATCGTATCTGCCACAAAATCAACATTATTTTTAAACATAATATTAATTTAACTGAATAGACAGCATCTTTGCGAATAAAATTATATTCCCAGAAGCATATAATTGATCTCCCCTTGTCACCAAAAATTGTTTGAACATTTAGCGACTTGTATTACCAAGCATAAAAGATCATTTTGAGTAGCTTATTGTGGGGAGATCGGATGATTTATACTAATTTATTTCAATACACATAAATCTTCTAAATAAACTGATATTCTGGAGGGGTCTCGTTAACTCCTTTTGTCATCGAATAACTTGTAGTCACTGAGTCTGAGCACATAACTCGCAATAGGTGTAAGTGTACAGGAAAAACAGGATGTGGATTTCAATAATTTATTATTGAAGTGTACAAAATACAAATTTTAAACACCTTGTTTCACTTCCCCCACTGCTGTAGCTTCCCCTTCTCTGTCTCACCCGCTGTGAACTGCTCTCAGCGATTGAGTGCGTGCAACACATTCAAAATTTGGTGGTGTCAAATTATTTTCTTATTTAGATTATTTGAAAGTTTAGGGATGGCTTGCATTGGCTTTCGGATTACAATGAATTATATACGGTACTTTGTGATGTTATATTATTTGTTTAAACAAATTGAGCTGAAATATTTTTTTTATGTGTTATTTACAGTAATACTTTATTAGAAAACTTCCTATTTTTATCGTGTTTATTAGTTAAACTTTATTCACAGATAAGATACAGCTTTCATTATACCCAACTTGAAGTTTATCAAGGTTATATGTTGTATTTTATTGATGTACATGCCAAACCCTCATCTACTGAAATTATGAATATATGAACATTATTTGACAGTCCACTGAAATAAGTTAGTCTGGGAGTCTACTGTAATGTAATCAGAACAGCTCTGATTGAAACACACAAATGATTATCAGTCAGTACTTTACCTGTGCAAAGAATGGTTTTAAATTGTACAAATATTGCACACAAATGTTGTAAGTCCTGCATTTCACTGTAGGTTGATATTGACGCCTAACAGACCTGGCTGATTGACTGCCCGCCTCTTTGGGTGACTTGTTCGACACTAGGCAAGTCGCGTCTTTGAGTGGCTAGTCGTTTCTTGACACTGGTGCCTGACCCGAATATAAGCCGCCGGCTTGGTACGAAGTCTGGCTCTGGCAATACAACTCTGTGTGGTGCAGGCTTAGGGAATAATGTTCAAGTGAGCGGGACGGTGTGTCTGGCCCGTGTGGGCGGTTTTGCTAGTGTTGGTCCCTCGGCCCTGGTTGCGCTTGACTGGAGCGTGGGGTGTGCGTTTGAGGTACTGGGGTTTTCCACTGGCGTGGAGCTGCTAGATACTGCCGGAGTGTAGGTGGACGCCTTGCCGAACAGGATCTTCTGCACCACTGGATAGTATCCTTCCACTATACGGGTGGGTGGCTCGAACAATGCTGTAGGAGTGACGGATTGTATTGGTATGGTGAGTCATCACAGCAAAGCAGCTTGTTCACATGGACTCAGTATCTCGAACATGCTGGGAAGTATGCTAAGCCCTTGTAGATCTTTATAGATATAGCCTTTGCCTTCTTCTGAACACCACCACTATGGATGTAAGGCATCTGGCTTTAAACTTGGATCGGGCCTGTGTTGGAGTGCAAGTGTATGTGTGGATTGCTACCGCCAGCACCGCACCTCACTCATGACTTCCCCACAGGAGGTGCAGAAGTCTCGAGCTGCAAAGTGTTGGTTGTAGGAACTGCAAGCTGTTGTCCCAATGGGGTTGGTCTTCCCTGCACTAGAGTGTAACCCCACTTGGCACCGCAAAGTGTGTGATGAGAGGAGTTCACCCCAGCCGGTAAGCCAATCTCACCAGGAGCGTACCTAGTGTCGTGGCTCTACTTTTCCTCTCACCTGGGTGCAAAGAACGGGTGGCCTTCCAGTAGTGGTGAGGTGAGTGTCCCGAGGTCACTGGTTTTCCCAGGCCCAAAGAAGTACTCCTCCTCGGCACCGCTGAGTGTGCGGTGAGGCAAGGACGACTTCAAGCTGGCAACCCACCTTTCAGAGGAAGGTATCCTTATGTCGTGGCTCTGTCATTCACTGCGCTGGGCAGAGAATTTGTGGCCTTCAAAGGATGTTTTGTCCTGTTGTCAGTGAAAATTCAGAAAGAGCAAACCCGGTCACCTGCTGTCCCTGTCAGATCCGATGATGGTGAGGGGTAGGTGGTCAGAGTGATACTCGAGAAGTTAGGCAAGATCAATGTTTATTTTGCAGTAAAGGAAAATAAACAAAGATAGTGGAATTACTACCTGCTATCGACTCGGGTTTGGTGGAAGGAAGAACACCTTGGCGTAAAACAGGGGAAGGAGCTTTGGGCTAGCTCTACTCTCGGTTGTCCGTAAGGGACGAACGTGTATCTGTGTTGCTGAGGTGATGATGCCACTGGTTCTTCCTTAGTAGGTGGCTGGAGAGGATCTTTGGCCCTATGAGGTAGCAATAAAGTGTTCTGGATTAGTGCGGACCTCGGCACTGATTGCTTGTGCAATGAGAGCCCAGGAGGGGAGTCGGAAGACTGATCACCTACTGAAGCAGAACTGTCTGGTCCAGAGGCCGGGCGCATCTCCTCATATACTCCTCCACTACCCCTTCCTTCACTGGCATAGGGCATGTGGAGAGGGTGTTACCAGGTACAAGCCTAGCGCCTAGATCCTCGGTGTGAGAGGCATAGTGGAGAGATGTGGGATCCAGGCATCATACTTGTAGCGCATCCTGCAGTACACTGCTGTACTAGTCCTGGAGCTCTTGCACTGTCCCGGTGGCTCATCGGGTGAAAATAATTTCCATTATTGGGACGTCTGCCCTGCTTCGGTAGGCGTTAGGGGTGACTCATCTCTGTTGACAGCTGCTAGTGGTATAGTTGCACTGATTAGTAGTAGTCGTTTATTAATGAGGATAAGACATCATGCATCAATATGCAAGTAAAATATAATGTATGCAACTTATACAGTAACAGTTGAAAGTTTGAAGATTATAAAATTAAATTTTTCAGCCAAGATTCAAGTGATTCAGTATTTCTAAAGTTCTGCAGAACTCCATAAAATTCTGCCATAATAGATGCAGCCTTCTGAAAGTGTTGGCATGGGGAATTTGTGTGGAGACATGGTATGAACTAAAGTACTGGGTGGGTAGTCACTTCAGAGGAATTGTTAGTACTGCAACTATGATGAGGGAATTGTAGCCAAATGAAGGCAGGAAGTACTTAATTAGGTGCAAAGTTATTTATTTCAATGAACTAATCCTAATGAGATATCCCAGATACCTCTCGTCTGGTCAGGAAACTGATACAGTGGGTTAGCATTCCAAATGTTAGGGTTGTAGACATCACGTCGCTTTTTCCATTGAAGATTGAACAAGGGAGATTATTGTTTGAGGCCCGCATCCTATGGTGCTGTTCCTTTAAGAATGATTTGCTGTGCTGGATGATATTGGGCAGCGCAAAGGGCTGGCGTTCAAGGATCCACGTGACAGTTTTGCAATTTTCACATCTGTCAAAAAGGCAACGTTTGAGATGTGTCAAGTTGACCACATCAAGCTTGAGCTAATGATTAATGTTCCTGGAGCTAATGGCTACCATCCTGTGTTATTAGTATGTGGGTGGAGGTAACTGGAGGGATTAATAATTCTTCTAACTGAATGAATTTGTTTTCTTCTATTCATATGTGAATGGCATTGACCCCCTTTAATAACTGTACTGGGTAACGCAATATGCTCACATGTTGAGGAAGCTAAGTTAGTAATTGTTATTACCCTAATATTCACCCTAAATTCGGTTGATGTTCAGGAAGTCAGTACTGAAGTGGTTTGAAGCCCACTGTTATTGTGTTGATCCCCTCATTTTCAGCTGTTCTTAGCTAGACTTGAACATCTTGTGGCAATGTGACATCAGGGGCATGCCTGCCATTGTTTACTGGCATACAACACCTTAATATTTGTGACAATATTTACTTGGTTCCAGATGAGCAGCCAGTGTTTGGGGTGAGCCTGCAGGTGGCTGTGGAGCGCAGCAGGTGTCATGACGGAGTGGACATTCCCCTCGTGGTTCGTAACTGCATTGATTACGTCCAGGAGTGCGGTTAGTTCACCCTGTGGTTTCGTGATTTGTGGCATGAGTAAGTGGTAGATGTGACTTGTCTGTTTCCATGACCTATGTTATGGTTTTTTTACATAACGTTTATGCCAACCATGTGTAAATTATAAAAATCATCTTTGATTATGCTATTATTGTGAAGAAATTTTCGCTTTGAATGTGCAACAAAATTGATTTAAATATCTTTCTGATATTTACCAGTAACAGTGGTGAGTGGAGACATCTTATTATTGGAGAACCAGAATTTTATCTCAATATGAACGTAAACCCAACTTACAGTTGACGCATGATGCTTTTTGAATAATGTAATTTTAACGACTTCAGCTCCACCCCAAAGGTCCCTTGCACACAGTTTGAAGGTTAATTTTATTATGTTAGCGTGATAGATTGTACTGTCTGACTCGCAGATTGTGTTATTCCATGGTCCACCATAATCATGCTTAGAGGGCAAGTGAGTTCATTTACTACCCGCTAGATAGCTCTAGTAGTAATTATTGCTTTTGTCTTGTTTCGCATCCCCTTCCAGCCGGCCGGTGACATCACAGAAGCAAATCATGCATTCGCATCTCCCGCTCAGTGACCACCCCTCGACCTAGTGGCACCAGCCAGTGAGAGTTGTGCAGCAGCCTGTGATTAGTATATTAGCTGAGACGGCCCACATCTCTTAGCCAGTTTTCATTTTTAGAGCCAGTCGCTCAGATCCGACTAGATTGCCGCCAGTCTTCATTCCCAGCGCCCGCCGCTCAGGAATTGACCAGATTGCTAGTTATCCAGCTTACTGAGACACTGCTCCCTTTTTCTTTCATGTCAAGCTATGCTCTTGTTACAGTGTTCTATCACGGGTTGCTTAGAACCTCCCCCGGTACACATTAAGTAAACTTGTGGTAGCATAGGATACATCAGTAGATATTTGTTACATACCCCACATACCCTGCACCCTCCTGCAGTTATGCCCATATCTGTAGAGGATCCATCCTGAGTCTTTCTCAAGAATGCCATTCTGTCACGTTCATGCTTAGTCTTGCTAATGTGTATCAGCAATTTCCTGACGTTCTCTACAAATACGTTAATGCAACAATGCAAGAGTTTGTTGCTCAGCATCAACACTTTGCAAGTAATCTCGGGGATCTACTCATACGAGCCACACACATCTTTCTTTACAGTACATGCACTAGCAATGGCTGCCCTTCCCCTCAATCCTTGGATTGAAGGAAAGGAGGAACCACATGTAGGTACACCGTCCTTCGATCAGCTTGTTGGCCTGGTGTTCAAGACTCTCCCCTGAGCAGCTCCTCGCTGGTGGAGACTTGTGCACCCTAGGTTGGGAAGACTGGGACAGGACCACGTACCCTTGTGGTGAAATATGTAATACTGTCCAGCGAATACCTGCAGACGCAGTAGAGTAGTATAAGGGTGAGTCTCCACTTCCCAGTGCCTTTTGCCCAGAGGAGAGGTTTCAAGCAAAAAGTGCGCCAAACACTTATTGCATCAGGTTGAGCACACAGGTTGCAACCCTCCTTAGTTAAAAGCAGATAACTATTCTACCTGCACGAGAGCAGGCACAAACACTTGTCACCTGCAGGAACCTAAGAGAGTCTCCTGAGCCACAGCATCTCTTCACTCCACCTGAGAGGATCTGCCCTGCTGCATACCCGGAGTGGGTACAAGGGCATCTGTGTCAACCTGACAAAACACCTACACCTGTCATTGCACATCTCACCCCAGTCATACTCCTTCCAACACCTCTGTGCAAACCCCAATAGAACACTAACCTACAATCTATACCAGCTGTAACTACATCTCAGCCATGTACTAGTGCACTGAAATGTCATCCAGATATCACCACGGCAGTAGTACCTACCACCAAAACGCAGCATCATCTTATCGACACCTGATTTAGTGCCCTGCAGAGTTGCCACTAGGCCAGTTTTGTATACAGGGAAAGTACCAGTGGCCGCACAAAACTGAACTCCTGTTATATAGGAGTGCCTGACTCATCTCCTAATCAAGAATACGGAGGCCAGCTCCTACTAGGAGACATTAGTGAGTATAAGTTCCCAATACGTCACGCATCACCATTATACCATCTTGAAGAACCATTTCCCACCTACATGAAACACCAATTTTATACTAACTTGAAACAAGTTCAGTAGAAATAAACTACTGCGCACTTTCAAGAAAGATCAAGTACAGCGGCTATCCATTTTTAATTGTAACCAATTGTAACATGATGCATGCCAACATGCTGCGCTGTGTGAATGCGCACTCTATAGGCGACTTCACCTCCTCTATGAGCCACCCACTCTTAGGGGAAAGTTATATAAGCTGCAAAATGAATTAAACTTATCGAGCAAGTAGATTCCAGAAGTTGGACAGCGGCATACGTCATTGCAAATTACCTATGTAATTACAATCTACATTGGCCGCCCAGAAATCTGCATGCAAGAGTCACCCCTGTGAAATAAATAAATATTTGTGATATCCTACTACTCGCCGCTTAGCACTGGAAGAAATTCCTACAACCCCCAGAGATTGCAGCACCCCCATAGCCTTGTGACGACATGACCAGCCTGCCTCACGAACAGGTGTTTTAATTTATCATCACCTCCAAGCAGGGCGATAAATGGGCTGTGTTCCCACACCCAAGATAACACACCCCCATGTTGGAAGGCTACGCTACCCTCCGCACACCGAAGAAGTGCTGATCTGAGAAAATTCTGTATAAATAGAAACCCAGCTTCCAGCACCGGCAGATACGCCGGGCTCGCTGGCCAAAGATAATGCGAGCCCCACCTAGTCTGCAAAGACTTCCATACCTCAGTCTGCAATGACTCTCTTAGTCTGCTAAGACTTCTTCAGCTTGGACAAGGCTTTCTTCAGTCTACGAGGACTCTCTCTCCTTTCTGCGACCTGCAACACGGCGCACCATCCACGCCACAGACTGTGAAGACTGCAGCCTCCAACAGCTTGCAAACGGCTCTCCTCAACCATACCTGTTGACTGCGAGGACAGCAGCTCCTTTGCCAAGGTAAACCTTCTCCACGACGCCAGTATCCTTTACCCCAGTCAACTTGCGTGACTCTGTCGTAACAAGCCGGTGCGTCCATGTTTACCTCCTGATAAACTCCCGGTAAATTTAAGTACACTGTGAAAGTGCACGTAAATTACCATAGATTTTTGTCGGAAAAAGATTTTGGGAATCTTAAATAATTAACTTCTCCAGGCTCACGTTCACCTAATTATTTTTATTCGTGTAATTGTGTAGCCATTATAATTGTTTAGCCAGTCAGCTTATTGTAATCCTTTGTAATTTTTACTATTAGCCAGGACTTTCCAGTTTAATTATTTCATGTAATAAACTTCACATTACTCTAAGTTGTCAGTTTACCATCATTGTTAGTCAGTCACCTAATTCCCTAAAGTCTGTGTAAATTCCTTGTGCCAGGTAATTAACTCTCCTTGGAGAGAAACTGTGTATATAAGAGTATCGACAAGGGGTCTGATGTATAACAGGAGAGGCGAAACACAGCGCAGACAATGGCGTAAGGAACTTTGCACCCTAGCACGAGTCAAGATAGCAGACGCCCTGGTAAGTACATCAGAGGTCGAACCCCGGCTACAGAGTAACGAAACCATCCCTCGGCCTATGTCGCCATTCATTCCCCTTGAACATGCATCCCTGTTGGATCATAATCTAGGCACCTGTTATCCAGGGTATCCTACAGGAGATTACGTTGATCTAGTAGAGCAGTCACCATCTATAGTCTGCGCTACTCCTGAGGACACTGATCCTAGCCAGATCCCTAAGACATCTAGCCTCATCAAACTCACCTCAGGTAAGCTCATCGGGGTTCAACACCTAGCAGAAACAGAGCTACAATTTTTGTATCATCAAGCTGGCGTCAGGGAGAACAGTATGGGTTTGACTCCCCTCAAAGGCAGTCCCCAAGTCACGTGCAGCACCACCCTTGTCAGTTTTCATTCCCGCACGTTGACCCACACAATGCTGCTGGGTCAAGTAACACCCCTTGTTCTGTGACAAGCTGCGCAGGCACTGGTTTAAATACCATCCAATGCTATTATTGCCATTGAACCGTTTACTACGAGTGTATTGGATGGGAGGATACACCCAGATTAAATGAAGGGCTGGAGTACTGTTGCGTCGACTGCAGGCAGGACGAGCTCCAGACATGTCAATGGCCACAATGCAAAAGTCAAGGCCGACTTGTATACTGCATTCTGTGCAATAGGGAGTTCCACCACCTGTGCATAGATTGGTCGGACGAGAGGATCCGTACTCCAGGCAAAATTTATCTGAGTAATGTTTGTCTCCGGGAAATGGGCATATAGACAATGGAATCCCACGCATAGGCATAGCCCTATTATTCTGGGACTACCTAGTGAGTTGACTTTACCCAATTTCAATGGGGAATCGTATGCGTATCCCGGCAAGCTCCTGGCAGAATGTGAGCATGGACTGAGGGAGCATTTAATCCTGAGAAAACAATGGGTGAGCCGTGCTCACCATCACCTCACCGGTCCTGCCAAACGCTGGTGGGAGAAATATTGAGAGTTTATCGAGAGTTGGCCCCAGTTCAAGACCCAGGTAAACTCCTACTTTTTGGGAGACGAGCTCCTTAGCGAGCTCATTACCGACCTGCACTCATGAGTGCAGAAACAGGATGAGGAAATGGAGCTTTTCATCTGGTGCAACGAATGCCTCCTCAAAAGGTTACACTCCTATCAAAACGAGGGCCAGCGCGTGATAATAATCACCCGCACCCTCCTCTCCCCATTGTGTAACTTGATAGTCACCTCCCGGCCCCAGACGGTTGAGAAGTTAGGGGAAAGGACGAAAGAGCTGGAAGTGAATGAACGCCCCTCCGCTGGGAAAGAACAGATAACACGTGCCAGGATTAATGGCCCGGCCCCCTTCCCCAGACCGCCTCTAGGGTGCGACATGACCTTGCAAACCCCTGCCTCCCCCTTGCCATGTTGCTGGCATTGCCTGGGGTGACACTACAATAAGACTGCCTGACGCTGCAACTCGGGAGGCACGCGACCCTCCTCCCCGCCCTCCCAAGCACACAGCCGTGCAATTGAAAGACACGCGGTCCCTTTCGCGGGTATCACAATACTGAAGTACGCGCTGCCAACACTCACGAGAAATCGCTGAACCTACATCAGATTGTTGTACATCCCATGTCAAGGGAAACTTCCAACCTGAGGCCACCTACGGTCACAATCCACCCAAGACAAGGACTTGTTAGAGGCGGAACCTCTGGAGAGATTCGAACCCCGAATTCCCCCGAGGCGGACAAAGCGTCCTCTTCCACCTCTCACGATCGCATTCATCGGACGAGGGAAGATTACATAGCCCCCCTCCCCCCTGGTTCCCCATATTATCGCCCACCCACTAGGGTACATTTTCATAGGAAATTGTTCCCAGCGTTAACCCCATATTCTTCTCGCTTCAGTCACAGTACCCGGTTCGAACCTCGTTGGACGCATCATGGCGTGATCCTGCGTATTGCCTCCTCCATGACAGCCGTACTGTGAGTGTGAGTTTAGCGAAGGGAAACACTCCTTTCTCCCCGTCCACAAGCGCAATGTCTAGGCCACGAACACCCATCTTCCCACCTGCTTGCCCCTCCCTGCTATTGACCGCCAGGACCCCTTCCAGACCATGTTCACAAGTGCTGTGCAAGTCTCCCCAGCCTCCTCTGCAGCTAAAAGAGCGCCCTCACCAGACATTTACCTGGACGCGGCAGAGTATCCCCTCCCGCCAGGATAGGTCCCGGCCATGCCTCCCTCGAAATGGCGGAGTTGATTCAGGATAGGGTATCTAGGGCACGTGCAATGTTACCCTACCCTTCCTACCCCCACCCAGGCAAGCAAGGAGTAAGCAGATTAGATAAGGAAGAAAACCGGAAACACTCTGTGCAAACAATAAAGGAACCCTTTGTCAACTGGGCGACTGACCCCATCTGCTCACTGGATAAAATCGGAAAGGATGAGAAAGATACGCCACCAACCACGACATACTAGAGACCTACAGTGACACCCACGAAGACAGTAACAGCGAGTGTACGCGAAACCCTTCCATCGACGGGAGTCGTCAGTGAAAGTAGGTGTCGTGCACCAGTCACTCGTGCTGTTGCCACTAAGCTATGACTGCCCACTACCCCCACCACTCCTATAGATGCAGATGTTGACACCCGGGGTGCTGACCCCATGCCATCTGCGACCGCTGGGCAAACGTCACAAGTGCCCCGTTGCGTGCAAGGCGCACGTGCCATGTGCCGGGTCGCTACAAGGAGGCGCCATGGTGAACCCCCTCTGCATTCCACTGGCCTGCTGCCTTTGCAGCAGCGCCATGCAAACGAGGGTGCCCAATGAAGCACCGGATCTTAAGCGTCCACGCCCTCCACCAGCTTCGCCTTCTACTTCTGAGTGAGTACCTGGCAGAAGACAGTAACCATAGACAAGTGCACCTCCCCATATTATTACCAGTATTTAACCTTAGTAGGGAGTTGACGCGACACGCGTCAACTCCCTACTAAGGTTAGGTTAACGGTCTGGTTAGGTTAACAGTCATGATGGTCGAGGATTCTGTCCGCTAGACCAAAAGCAGGATGGTTGAGTTTAGATAGAGGGCGATAGGCGAGGGGTGTTGGTTAGTACTCGCTTACTCCTGCTTCTTGGGTGCCATGGTTGTGATGGGCTTTGTCCAGGCGTAGCGAGTGTGACCCACACCGAAACTGCGATTCCACAGGTGAGATTCGTTGGTCCAGAAGTGGATGTCCCAGCCGAATCTAACTTCCGTACCAGTCAACAGTCCTCTTACCACGGGATGACACGATAGGTGAATGCGTATACACGGAGATACGAATAATACCATAACTGGAGTAGTAGATACTGACTCGTGCTTGAGTTGGGCGGCGCGGTCCCGTTCCACCTGCCTATCATGTGGGTTGAGGAAGTGCACTCAACTGTCCGACAGCAAGAAGTGCAGCGTGTCGCTCCCTAAGTTTTCGGCCGTGCCTTTGGCTGAAAGTAATCGAGTCTCTGCTAACAGGTTACTGGGTACACCTTGAAGTGAACAAACTAAACACAATGTACAGTATAAATTCGGTTTTGGCTTGCTGACCAGGCTCTGTAAAGTCTCCACTGATCCCCCACGCTAAGCGGGCTGATCAGAGAAGGGAGCTGTTTGACTCACCAATGCCACCACTGGATGTGTGTCCACACAGGAATGAACGGCAGATGTGAAGCCACTGTATATCCTGGCACTGGCAGCAATGCTGTGGGACAAGGCAATAACTTGAGACTTTCGCCCCTCTCAGGTCAAGATTATACTAGTGGTTGTGGCTCCTCTGTTCCTCTCCACCGGCACTAGAAGCTATGCTTTAGCAACAGATGACCATGTAATGGGTGTTTGAAAATATGACGGACACCTGAAGGGTGACCGTGGCTGAAGTTAATTAGGTAGTTATAAATTCCCCGGTCCTTGTCTAAGGTGTACGTAACTATAGTCCATTCCCGATTGGAAGGGACGTATGAAAATCAACTTTTGAGAAAACACTCTAGGCATGACATGTCAACTTGTTTTTTCAATAACCTGAGTTCCACAAATTTATAACACTGTAGTTAACTTGAGAGTACTGTATTATTGAATAAATGAAACTTTACCTTAATATCTTCTATAACTTGTAATATTTATTTCTTTCTAAATATGAATTATCAACAGCGAGAGCAGCGATGTGTTGGCAATGACCAGTGAGAAATAGTTCACAGTAAAAATATTATTTTAACCTAGTTTTTTAGAATACTATTTGTAAATTAACCGGTGCCTATTGAAATATTTAGGTAGCCCCGATGACAACATACATAATTTTTTACAGTTTAAAATAACAGCGAAAAATATTGTGAGTAGGCCGTAATGGTACGGTGTTGTTTTATCGAGCAAGAAAGCATCTGAAAAAACTATTTGCTGGGCGAGGCTTGTCTGTTTCTTTCTCTTTCTTCGTCTCTTTCAAAATCTGGAAATTTCACTTCGCTAGTAAGCATTATAAATATTTTCAACTGTAGCATATTTCGTACTTATTACAGCAATATAATGATTTTTGAATTTGTAATTTACAACTGAAAAGAGATTTTAATGTTTGAATACTTAATTTAATATATTTAGATATGATGGCGGGGAAGTTTCCAAGTGAAGTTGGCAGACCTGGCGAGCCATGGCATGGCGTGTTGCTTTTTGTCAAACGAAACGTAAATTATTCTTACTCTGAAAAATACTTCAAATTACCACATCACGTTTGTAGACGTGATTTTTAAACCTACCTAGGCAAATTACGATGATGTAATAAATCTGTGTTTCCACGGCAGTAATAAATACACTGTGACATGTGTTTCGTTAATCATTGCGTGTGTGAAATGGCTTGCCTTTGTGCATCGTGGTTGATATGCTGGCCCTGTGTGTGCATGATTTCAAATATTTGATTAGCACTATTTATACGTTTTAAATGTGAACTGTTTTTATGACGAAGTTATTTATTTACATCCACGTCTGTTTATTTATCACAACGTTGTACCTTTGCCTAAGGGGTTTGGAACACAGTAGTGTAACGTAATTTGCTACAATCCCAGAAGAAAAATACGAAGTTCAGCCCGATAAATTTCAATAAACCTAATAAACAGTAAGTAGCAATACATAGAAATATGAGCGTAATAAAAGTTAGCGTAGGCTTATTTGTGTGCATATTCACCGCTATCTTTTAAAGTTCGTATGACAAAAATGAGAAACACGAGTTGCGTGCTTGAATTCAATGTGTCTTTTTCGTTTGACTGGTTGTTCCTTCGTTTTAATATTTATTCCTTTTAAAGAAATTACCCAACAGATACCAATAACAAAAGGATAATAAGTACAACGTTTACCTCGAAGTTGTAACAGTGTTAAACACAGTCGCTGCAAAATATTAACGTGCATTACATGTATTGAGCTACGTCGTGGAAAACAAATATGTTAATGTAAAATAACCATAAGAATTGTCTTCAATTCAGGCATCTTAAAAATGCCATAAAGTTGACGTAAATAATGTTAGAGGCCTAAACTGTGAATATTCATACGACTGGTTTTTGGAATATGACAAGAATTATTTGAAAAGCTGTAAACAGTAAACAACACATTTGACATGTATTAGAAGTCACATTTCAATGTATATTTTAGGTGTAGTGAAAGTATACGAATATATATATATATATATATATATATATATACACGCGTGCGCGCGCACACACACACTCTCACTCTCTCTCTCTCTCACTCACTCATGCACACGCACACTGGAATCTAAACATTGATTTTGACAGATGCTACATGGCAGTCACATGGTAATGTTTGTTTACTTTTGGTGGAAGTATATGAAAGGGGCCTGCAAGTAGATATTTAGCAGGGCTCCGAGAAAGTTGCTTCCAATGGGAAATGGACTATACATGTATCTAGCTGGCGAACAGACAGATACTCTAAAAAATAAGAGATGAAAGGTAGGCAACAGTACCAGGTAATTGAGTGCTGAAGGTTACTACGCTGGCAAGGTGTATTCGACCTGGTTCTAATGGAGAATTGGAAAGAGTTAGCTCAACTAGAAAATATATAATACTTCTAAACTGTCTAATAAAGATGTCTTGAGGAGTCAAAGTGAATTTAACGTGTTGATAAGCATGTTTGCTGGTTGTTGGGTTGACTGGTTGTCAGTAGTGAAGTAGCAACAGGGGACGTACTCAAGCTTCGAAGATCTCTGGTGGTTCCAGCATTGATAGCAGTGCTGTGGGATATCGCAAGAGATGGAACAAGAATGACTCTCGAGCTCGGCAACGTCCTGACTTATATAGTGGAAGCCTTTAGGCTGCCGGTGCGGGGTGTGAGGGAGGCTTAATGTCCTCCTGCCCTGGTTGGCTTGGGAATACTGTGGTCAGCGTTTCTTCTTCATGCCTTGTTGGTGGAGGTTGGCGTTGCCAGACAGAGGTCTGGGCAGCTTGAAGGCTCTCAGCACGGGAAAAGGGAGGGGGGTGACGTGCCTGCTGGGTTGCGTATCCTTCAGGTCAGAAGGATTCGCTCATAAGTTTCTGCTGCATGTAGGGTAGGCAACGTGTCACGTCTAGTGGTGAAAGAGGTACTCTTGGCAATGAGTTGTAATCATATTAGATTAGTTGTATGAGCAACACGCATCAATACGTCACTCCCCCCTCCCCGCTGCGATGAAGACTCATTGTGGAAAAGGTGGCGTAGAAAGTCATAGGTCCCCTCTCTCCCTCTCTGGATGGTCAGGGTAGGCGTTGGTAGACATGATGAGGCAGTTAGCATGGAAAAAAAATTTTTCGTTGACAGGTAGGTGGGACCCTTAAGTTTGGGGTGCTTGACCGCTGTAGCGGCATGTGTGCTGTGCACTCTTGGCGCCTGGCCTGCGAAGCGAAACATGTAGAATGGCGGTGGCCGGCTGGCGACTTTGATTCTCTCTCTCTATTTTGGGCTGCGTCCTTATTTGCCCCTCGCTCTGGTATTTGGGCTTTGCTGATGCTGCGAGAATGTGTATCCCTCCCCCCCCCCCCGTGTTGCAAATATTACGGGGTTAGGAAGCCGCGGGTGTCAGGTGTCCCACCGGCCTACATTTTATATGCGTGCCATTGACAAAAACCAGCATAGCCTCTGGTCGATATTGCAATGGAATCTTGCATAAAAACCTGATAGAAAAATTGAATAAAACAATGGCATGTCAAAACGAGGGGATTAAAGTAATAATTAGAATATGTACAAGCCTTACTCGTGGAATGCGGGGAAACACCACTATTATCCTGGAACTTGCTGCAGTGAGTTAAGAAAGAAAAAGGAAAATGTTTCCAGGGAACCTTTGTGTCTGTCAGCAAGCTAAATAGTTACGTGTGACAGATTGCGGGGTGGCCAACCACATGCCCTTATATACCTGGGTTGATCGGCTAAACAAATACAAACCAAATATACTATGTGCATGACTATCGCGGCAAATTGTGCGCACGTTGGTCACTTAATACAATAGACTTAAACACTCAAAATTTGAAGGGAAAAATATCTTGCACCAGATTTGGGGAGCTTTAATGCTCAGAGTTTTTGGTTGTTATCCTGAGTATGTGTACAAGATATTGCAAACATAAGCACATACAAGTATAAGCATACATATAAAAATACCCTCCTACAAAACGGCATTCTTTCTTTTAGGCGATCTTCACATATACACTTTCCAAACGTATTAATATATTTAATTGTGTGCCTACACATCAAATCAGATTTAATGCTGAAAGGCATAGAAAAAAAATTAACCTATAACTATCCCTTGTCGTCCTTCTTATATCGTAGGTCTAACAGTTAATATGTACACTGTGTATCTTCGTTGGAATGTTCAAGGTAAGTTCCTAAGGAATGCTCACTTTTGTCCGTGCTGAAAACACACTCTTAACACAATGGCATTCTTCATGTAAGTGATCTCATAAACACTTGCAAAACGTATGGTGACATTTGTAGTTTTACCTATACATCAAGTCAGATTTATGGATGATCATTATAAAAATATAAATAGCTAAATGTCATTGTAATGTTGAAGTCTCTGTCTTCAATGTTATCACTGGCGCGTCTTTACTTGATTTACTTATGGTAGCCATTACTGTCACTGTGGTGAGCTTCCATTCGTAATGCTACCTACTGAGTGGGCTGTTGGCCACTGAAACACTTGAACGGTGAGGTGTAAAATGTCTATATTTCATTGTGGTAAAAAGTTACTGATGTACACCTCTTTACGGCTGTATTGAAAAATTAATTAGAACATAGTAGAGAGACTAATTACAGGTGCATTTACCTTTTTGGTTCTTTATACTTGTATTTGTACTGGATACTTTAAATTTAATTTAGCCTAAATGTGATTGTTCTCCTTACGTCACTGTCTTTGGCTTGCGTCTAAATTAAATGTGGTGCACGTGACCAGTCTAAAACGAGTCCTTTTGCCACGTGCACGTAGTAGCGGTTTACAGCTACTGCACTGTCTTTAATATTAGCGTTCTTTGGGCACCTTCAGTGGTCCTCCCACTCAGACGAAGGGTAGCATGCAGAGGGTATGGCCACATGTACCTGGTTATGGGTCTCCATGACAATTCGCGGTACCGGCCAGGCGTATGAGCGGCCTTTGTTGTACGTTGGGGGCGTCAGGCATCGTGGAACAGCCTTGGGTGTCGTGGCGTCTGCTTCTGCCGCAACAAATGGGGAAGGCACTCGTTCAAGGGACGTTGAGGCAGTGCGGGGGAGTGGTAAGCCTTCCATCCTGACTGCACGGGTTCCTACTCATAGGGCAGGATATTTCTCTGACGGGGCAGTGCGAGGAATAAAGATCTCCACCCTGACTGCGGGCAGCACAGCTCATCGTGATATCAGGTTGTGGGCGGCATCGACGTTCTTGGTGGCCAGGTCCTGGGGCGAGGCAGTGGAAGGGAGATTCATCTCAATCTCCACTGCGGGTGATTTGCCTGTTGAGGGGTAGTTGGTGGCATCAACGTTCTCGATGAATGCGGCTTCTTGCGTAGCAAGATCGCGGGGAGGAGCACTTCCAATGTGGCAGCTCGACGTACGGGTGTGCGGGTATTCCTGCATCGCAGGACCTGGGGATGGAGCACGGATGTTGCAGCTCGACGCCCCGGATGGCAGATTTTCCTTTATGACAGGTGTTTGGGAAGGAGCACTTTTGTGCAAGCTCGACATCCAGGATTTTGAGAGTTCCTGCATGACAGGTTGGTCTTGGGATGGAGCACTCTCGTCTGATCTCAACATCCCGGCTGGCGGTTCTTCCTCGTCGGACCCAGAGGCGACTTCGTTGAAGTAGGTATGGCCTTGACTTCTGGCTTTGGAGTTTAACTGGGTGGTGACGTAGGTATTGGTGCAATTCTTACTCCCTTTTTCCGAAGCAGCCTCGAATATTTTGCTAATTCAGCTTGATTGGTGGTGTGTCTGACAGGATTCACGGTTTTGTGGACCCCGCCATAACACTTCGGAGCAGCCTAAGGGTGTTGTATCTCTTTTGGTTGCGATTTTCTCAGCTTAGTTGCATGGCATCAAGGGAAATGATCTGACAGAAAATGCACTTTGGTGTAGTTTTTCGTCTGACTTCCATGGGGCGATGTAACTAGGTGCCCTGTTAATGAGCGGCGTCTGCTCAGGTCTTGGCACGGGACCCAGTTCGGTTTCAGGAGCAACCCTCTCGGGTTGGGGCTCATCTTCATCTTCGGACTGGCCAGGGGCATCTCGTTTGGCGTCGTCGTCCTCAAGTGTCGGCAAGTCCCCTGGGTAAGGTCGTATCTGGCCTCGGGTAGCCTTCCGTATTCATCATCGTATATCTTTGGCCCAGTAGACGTTGACTGTCTTGCCTGCTATACGGTACGGTCTAGCCCACTTGTCAGCAAGGCCAGCACTGAATTGGTTGCTGGCTTTACTCAGAGGGTGACTTTGCAGAAGGACGGCTTCCCCTAGGTTAAATTCTCATACCTCAGTTTTCGGTTAGGGGTATTTCTTGAGAATTTATGCAGTTTGTGCTCACGGGGCATGTATGGTGTGAGTAAAGGCTACTAACCGGATGTCCTTAGGGGGAGGCATGTCGGTTGGCTCGCTTTCCCACTGCCAGTTGCCTGGACGGCGTAATTTTTGTCCCAGGAGTAGGACGCTCAGACTGGCATCTGCCATCAAAGGGGGAGTAGTCCAGGTTTCTACCTCTCACTCATGACAGGCAGTTTGCCATTGATGGCTCGTAAACTGTGTGCCATTGTCTGTCAGTATGGCTTTTGGATATCCCTATTGTGTGAAAATCTCTGTCTCCACACAATTGGGGTGGTTTCTTGGCTAGGTAGAGGAAATATCTCTACCCATCATGAAAATTGATCTGTTACTACGAGTAGGTAGCATTCCCTTTTGTGCTTTGTGGATACGGGCCCATCAGATCGGCTGCAATGTGCGTCCAGGCCGTTTTGGGTCTCCTTGGTTTTGCTGTGGGATGGGTAACCGGGTAGACTTTGCTGTGACAGCACGTGACGCAGTTGTTAACGTACTGTCGAACGTCGCGGCTTATCCCGTCCGAATTATAACTGGTTTTAATGTCCAGCAGTACCTGGGTGACCAGCTTGGGGATGGTCGGGATGGTGCCGGCTTATATCAGCATGTAGGTGTAGTGGAACCCAGGTTTTCCAAGGCGAATTGGGCTTTCCACTACTTATCCACATGTCATCCCATAGTTTGAATTGCTGGGGCTGTTCCCGTAGTAGGTGTCGGATGTTGGGGTCCTCCTGCTGGCTTAAGGTTATTTGTTGACGGGTTATTCGCAGTTGAAGAAGACAGATTTGTTCTTCTGGACTTCTTTTGACCTTGGGGGGGGGGGCATTACCTCCTCCTCTTCCTCCTCGGCTTTCTCCGCCGTGGTTGGGAATCGAGACAGGGCGTCTGGCAGGTCGTTCTCCTTTCCTGGGCAATGCTGTACCTCAAAGTCAAACTCAGTGAGGAACATGTCCCACTGGCCAAGCTCAGTCTTCGAATTCCGGGACTTGCGTAGCCATTGGAGGGCTTTGGAATCGGTCCGTAGAATGAAGTGTTGACCTTGGAGATAATACCTGTATTTCTTCACGGCCTAGAACACTTGCTCATTGATGTGGTAGCGCTACTCTGTTTTGTTTAAGCAGGTGGATGCATACGCTATCACATTTGGATGTCATTCTATGTCTTGCTGGTACAGTACTGCACCCAGGCCGCTTTGACACGTCCGTTTGCAGTATTAAGAGTTGGTCTCCTTGGGGTCGATGGAGCTGGTGGATATTCTTGAAGCTCTTCTTTAAGTCGGAAAATGCTTGTCGTTGTTCCGGACCCCATCACCAACATGAGTCTTTCTCGAGGAGTGGCTGTAGTGGTGCCATATATATCGCAATATTTCGAACGAAGTCTCGTAACCAATTACACAGACCCACGTACCATCGTAGTTGTAGCTTATTTGAAGGTTCTTTCGCTTCTTCGATCGCTCGTATAAAACTGTGTTGTGGGAAGTTTCCCTCAGGTGATATATGACGTGTCACAGATTATCTATTGAAGACTTGCCAAAGAAGCTTTTGACAGTTTGCAAGCCATTCTGTGTAATTCGAGTCTTTCCAATACTCGTTGCAGATGGTCTAGATGCTCCTCCTAGCTGTTGGAATATATTATTGCATCATCAAGATAAGGGAAGCAAAACTCACTGATGTAACCTGTTAATACCTCAGCAGACATTATTCATTGAAATGTCGCTTGGGCGTTTTTCATGTCGAAAGGCATGACTCAAAATTGGAGGGTTTCACCCTCAGGTGTTGTAAAGTCCGTATATTTGTGACTGTCTGGGTGGACCGCAATCTGCCAATATCCAGACTCTGTGTCGAAGAATGTTGAATATTTTGACCTTGCCAATGTCTCATAATGTATGAGACAAGTCTAATGCTGGAGGAGCGGTCGGGTGGGTAACTTAATTTAGAGACTTGTAGCTTACGCAAAATCACAATTTTCCATCTCTTATAGGCACGAGGACTACATGTGAGTTATATGGGAATTCGATGACTCTACGATCTCCTGGTCCTTCATGTCGTTGACCTGCTCCATGATGAGGTCACGGCGGAGAGCTGACACTCTGTATGGACTGTTGTAGACTGGTACGTCTGTGGTAAGCCATATTTCATACTGTATGGAACGTGTCTGTTGTAGCAGTCCTACTTTTCCGAATGCTCGGGCATGCTCCTCTAGTATGGCCTTTAATTAGTAGAATTCTGGTTCGACGAGTTCGTGGTTAATGCTCATTGGGTCGATGGGCATTGGCTGGATGTCATGTGGGTTTTGACCCCAGTTCACAGTAATTTGGTGGGTTTCTTGCAGATAGGTTCGTTGTCCATGATCTAGAATGCATTGATTGTTGATGAGCCACGGGTATTACTGATTTCAGACATAGTTGGTGATACAGTGAATTCTGTCTGTGTAGCAAAACTTCGAATTTTTATGTTCAGAGTAATTCAGCCGGCTACATCCAGGGTGGATTCAGGTTGCCCCATTCTTACTATTTTTCTTTATGGTCTTAGTTCGGCGTGCTGGTTTGATGTTAACAAATTCTTTCTGATAAAATTTCCGGTGGCCGCTGAGTCAAGTAAGGCAAATACCCTCTTATTTACCTCCACCTCTATGTGTGGGGCTATGGGAGTCGGTACTTGCTCACTTAATCCTTGGAGGATGCGCCCTTGTAAACCGGGGGAGGGAGGGGGGGGGGGGGTTGGTGGCATTGCCCCATTATCGGCGTTTCCCGTCTTGGTTCCAGGAGTTGGGTTTCCAACTGGTCATGTTGGGATACTTGATGATGTTTTGTCATCTCGGTTTGGTGGAACGGCAGCCCCCTCTGGTTTCCAAGGACAGTCCTTGTTACAGTGGTTCTCTGGACAGAACCAACATTTTGATACGAATGCCTGCAAAGTTTTGCCCAGCTTCTCAGGCTCAATCAATTAGTTAGCCTAAGGTGGTGGGTCTAGCCATCAGGAGTACGTTCCTGAGGTTTGGCAGTAACATTCGACTGATGGACGAACACCGGTAGCTTCGTCGACTCTGGGGAACAAACACTGAAACATTTGTTCCTTACTCCGTATGAAGATTTCCGCTTCTTCATCCAGTACCTGGGTCTGACTATAAAACTGCATCGTTAGTCTAGCAAACACCTCCTCGCCTGTGAATTCCATTGCTATCCGGTTGCTGAACTGCTTCCAGTCCGTTAAGAATTCTCCGTACCTTTCCCACCATGTGAGGGCAAGGCCCTTAAAATGGAATTGGGTTCAGTCGACCCGTTGTTTCAGTGGCAGGTCCGTTTCTTGGAATTCCTTTTCACATTCCTGCCTGAATGCTACTGGGTCTTCGTGTGGACGACCTGAAAAGTCAGTAATTTGGATATCGTCATCTCTGCCGGTTACGAGGTGACCAGGTGCCGTTCCCGATTGTATATATATCCGGGATGGCTTGGATCTGTGGGAATGAGAGTCGTGCTTTCTTCTGCATCTCTAGCACTGGTAGGCCATCCTGGGCATAGAGACGCGTTTATCGGGCCACCTTATACAAAGGTGGTGATAGGGTTCACTGCACGTCGTGCATTGGATGCGGTTTATGTCTTGGCTGGGACCCTTAATTTCAATGCAGAAACTCGTGGGTTGTTGACATCAAGCGGTACAGCAGTACTCTAATCCATCTGTATCCCTGGTGTCTTCAGGCATAATGAAAGAGTTTAGTGCAGTAGGTGCACCCTATCCTTAGTGTGACATGGCCGGGACTGTCGGCATGGCTTAACTGTACACCAGATACGTTGTGTTTGTTGTTGAGGTTTTCGCCGATGGCTGCATTGACCTCGGCGCCTGACATGGTAGCGGTTAAAGGTGCGATGGGGTGTTTTAGGACTCACCAATGTCTGCTTGACTGATCATTTTGAATCTTAGTTCTCTGGGTATGGTTGGTCTAGTTCGTGCCGTGTACTGCGCACAGCTATTCGTCTGACACCCCTTGTTGGGTGCCAGAAAATCTCTTGATGCATGTCTGGATAGATTAAGTCACGATGGAGGGGTGTTGGTTAGTACTCACTTACTCCTGCTTCTTGGGTGCTGTGGTTGTGGTGGGTTTTGTCCAGACATAGTGAGCATGTCCCACACCAAAACTGCGATTCGACAGGTGAGATTCGTTGGTCCAGAAGTGGATATTGTCCCTGCCGAATCTAACTTCCATACCAGTCAACAGTCCTCTTACCATGGGATGGCACGATAGGTGAATCCGTATACATGGAGGTACGAATAATACCACAACTGGAGCAGTCACTACTGACTCGTGTTTGAGTTGGGCGGCCCTGCCCTGTTCCGCCTGCTTGTCTAGTGTGGGTTGAGGAAGTGCACTCAACTGTGCTGCGTGTCGCTCCCTATGTATTTAGCTGTGCCTTTGGCTGAAAGGCATTGAGTCTCTGCTCACAGGTTACTGGGTACACCTTGACACAAACAAACTAAATACAATTTATAGTGTAAGTCCGGTTTTGGCTTGCTCACTAGGCTTTGTAAAGTCTCCACTGATCCCCCACACTAGGCGGGTTGATCAGAGAAGGGGAGCTGTTATGGTCACAATGCAGCCACTGGATGTGCGTCCACACAGGAATGGACGCAGATCTGAAGCCACTGTATATCCCGGCACTGGCAGCAATACTGTGGGATCAGGCAATAACTTGAGACTTTCGCCTTTCTCTGGGTGAAGGTTATACTAGTGGTTGTGGCTCCTCTGTTCCTCTCCACTGACACTGGAAGCAATGCTGTAGCAACAGATGGCTGTGTAATGGGTGTGTGAAAATATGATGGACCCCTGAAGGGTGCCCGTGGCTGAAGTTAATTCGGTAGTTATAAATTCCCCGGTCCTTGTCAAAGGTGTACGTACCAATCTGTATTGAGCAGGCAAAGACGCAGATACTCTAGGAAATAAAATCTGAAAGGTAGGAAACAAAAGTATGTTTATTGACGTCTCAATAAACATGCGATGCGTGCTATCTCCTACCAGGCAATTGAGTGCTGAAGATTACTACGCTGACCAGGTGTGTAGGCGATGACCTGGTTCTAATGGAGAATGGGAAAGAATTAGCTTAACAAAAAATATATAATACTTCTAAACTCTCTAATAAAGATGTCTTGAGGAGACAAAGTGAATTTAACGTGTTGATAAGCATGTTCGCTAGTTGTTGGGTTGACTAGTCATCAGCGGTGAAGTAGCCATAGGGGGGTGTACTCAAAACAGCAGTGCTGTAGGATGTCGCAAGAGATGGAACAAGAATGAATCTCAAGCTCGGCAGCATCCTGACTTATATAGAGGAAGCTTGTACGCTGCCGGTGCGAGGGAGGCTTGACGTCGTCCTGCCCTGGTTGGCGTAGGAAATCTCTGGTCAGCATTTCTGCTTCGTGCCTTGTCGGTGGCGCTCGGCCTTGCCCAAGGGCTGTGCAGCTTGTTGGCTCTCTGTGTGGAAGGGGTGAGGGGCATGCCTGCTGGGTTGGTATCCTCCAGGTGATAAGGATTTGCTCTTAAGTTCCCGCTGCCTGTAGGGTAGGCAACTTGTCACTCACGTCTGTAGTGGTGGAAGAGGTACTCTTGGCAATGAGTCATAATCGTATTAGATTAGTTGTATGAATGGCACTCGTCAGCGTGATAGCGTTAGGAAAGGCTTATCCCGAAGACATTAGGAGCATACAAGAGCACATACCTTACTTAGTAGGGACGGCTAGGTGTCATATAATCACCACTACAAAAATCTAGTCTGTTAGGATTAGGCAGTACATCGAAAGTGTCCGCACCAGCACCCAAGAGTTCAACTTTTATCGTGTAATCTTGTAATGTGTAACTTTTGCTTTCAAGGTAGAGAATTCGCAAAGCAAACCTGCATTGAATGGAACCGAGGCCCTACACAGTGATAAAGTGTCTCAGTAACGTAGTCAGCCTCCTATTAATGGACACAGTAAAGTAACGTAAAGAAAATTACAATTTTTCAAATTTTGCACTTGGTCCCTATATTGCCAGTCAAGAAAGTTTTGTTTGCAGGAGGAAAAATAAAGTAGCTTCAGAGCTCTTCAGAAAACTGGAAAATTGATGTTTGCATTTTCCCCACAAATCAGTGCTCACATAACGTAAGCATTAATGAGTAAGCAATAAAATGTTGTTGCTATTGTGAAAATTAGTACGACACGATTAACATAGTCATTGAATTCCGTGAGCACTGCTTAGGAAATGTGAACACGAAATCAAAGCCTATCAGCAGGTGTGTAAACATAACCTCGTTGACACCCTCTCCATTCCTCGCAATGGGACTGGGTGACATTTTATTAAAGAAACAATGTAATTTGCATAAGAGCAGGAGGCGAGAACTCGCTGTGATTATGCTATAACCCGCCACTCAGGAAATTCGAAACCTTAGTTAAATATTAAATTCCTGGGTGTAAAATTGTTAGAATTGTCTGTTAACGAAATATGTTAATAATCTCCAACTAGTGAAAATTTAGTTTTTTTTTTTTTTTTTTCGAGTGTATTTTTTTGCGCAGAGGTCAGTACCTAGTAAACTTTGTGAGATTCCTGTTACGTCCATTAACGTAACATTTTTTTTCTACTGAGGGAAAAAAACCTGCATGTAATAGAAGTGCAAACCAGGAATGTTTGAAGGCTAGGTGTTTGGTCACACACGCGCGCACACGCACACACACACATACATACACACTCACCCCCCTCCCCCTTCTCCCCCCATAGCAAAGTAGGCCAAGTTATTTTCCCTATAAAGAAAACCCCTATATAACCTCTAGAATTAAAGTGAGTTGAAATTATTCCTTGTAGCGTACTCCATGTGTTAGGTTAGATTTAGTGTATTCTATTGAGAATCATGTTACTTCAGAGATGTATTCTCAAAATCTCTAGCCTGTTTAATGTGTACCGCCGTCAGTGTTGAGACTCAGTACTTTTTTTTGTATTTGTTTGTGGTCTGCGAGGCCGAGACCTAAGGACGAGTTCTTTTTTTTTTACAACAATGGCTCGCTCGAGCTCAGTTGAGCCGAGAGCCTGGAGGAAGACAGATGTGTTGTATAGCCGCAATCTGTTACTCGCTAATCAAATGCTGAAAACATGTGCAAATCCAGTGATTTAATTGCGCTTATAAGTCAGAATACAGTTCATGTTATTATCCCATCAGCAGTTAGAAACATTGTTCCTCTGGGCCGGATTTGTACATGGTAAAGCGTATTTATAATGATTCAGAGTGCTTTGTGCAACTGTGCGGGGCAGAGCTATGGGTGCGCCGATACAGCGCAACGGGAATGGTGCACTTAGTGCCAGCCGTGACCAGGCTGACGGACAATGGATGGCCGTTAGCGCGCCACCCACCATGCCCCCTCAAGGGCGAGCAACAGTAACCTGTCACCGGGTGCAACACGTATTCCCAGTCTACCTACGAGGATGGAGTCCAGCCGGCTGATGGAGCAACACTTGAAAGGTAGCAGTGCTAGAGCGAGCTACGTACACTCTTTATCGGGTTCACTTCTGTCTATTGCATTTCTTTTCCTACAGGTATTTCCGTTTCCCTATACATTATTATTTTTACCAAGGCAGCATGGATGAAAATCACAAAAAGAGGTTGATTTGTACAAGAGCTTTGGCTAAGGGTAGTCTTACTCGTGTCTACATTTTAAGCAAATTGGAAGGTGGTACAAATGTGCATACAATTAAAGTACAATAAGAGGAGTTGCCTGCTATCAGGAGTAAGTACGAGTCAGCTCAAGAAGAATTGGAGTGTAGTGAACGGATTGAGTTGCATGCCGAAGACAGGGCATCCTTCGAAACTCTTTATTTCGATGTTAAGATAAGAACGCAGATATTGATTAGTGTATCTCACATTTCACCTGATGGTGCGCAGTGTAAACATGGTTCTTCACTTCTGAGTAAGAAAGAAGTGAAGCTGTCAACCATTACACTTCCTAGTTTTGGAGGATAAGTAACGCAGTTCCGTCACTTCTATGACACTTTCAGCAGCTTAATAGTCAACAATGATAGTCTTGACAACATCCAGAAATTCCATTACCTATTGAGTTCGCTCACTTCAGATGCCCACAAGGTAATCTAAAACCTGCCAGTTGTTGGCGACAATTTTCAAGGTGCATGGAATTTGGTCTGCAGTAGGTATAACAACCCATGTTTAACTGTCACGGCACATCTAAGACATTTGCTGAACTTGCCACATGTAAACAAGCAGTCAACCAAAGAACTCCAGTAGCTTGTCAATTAAGTTACAAGCAATCTCAATGCTATTAGGACCATAGATGTAAAGATTCCCATGCATGAGTTATTGATATCACAAATTATGCTGGAAACGCTTGATGCAACCACTCACAAGGAGTGGAAGTTACATTCCTCGTCCCAAACTTTTTCGGCTCTTGACAAACTCTTGAAATTCTTAGCGATAAGATGTAAGGCTATGGAAATTATGCAACCTATACTAGCTATCAAACCTGAAATCTCGGAGACTAAGAATGTTTACAATACAGTCAATCTTATGTAGTTAACACTCAGTGCAAATTCTGCAAGGAACAGCATGCATTATACAAATGCGAAGAATTTACAAAGACCGGCATTAAACAATGTGTAGAGTTTGTAAGACAACCACCTCTGCTTAAACTGTCTACAAGGTTTTCACTTCATTAGGCACTGTAGATCAGGAACCTGTCGCACCTGCTCGGAGAAACATCATACCTTGCTTCACTCTGGCACACACAATGACCAAGCACCCCATTTTAAGAGTAATTGTGAAACCCAGCTGCAGAAACCGCACTAAGATCAAATTTTACCAGACAGCCGGAGAAATAGCAATACCGAACAAGATTCGTCAACTTTCAGTTATTGCTCACCCAAAATCAAGCCAAAAATGCAGATCCTACTCGCCACTGCACTGGTGAAAATGCGAGACAAACATGGCCAGTTACAAGTATGCAGGGTCCTTCTGGACTCAGGTTCTCAATCTCATTTCATTACAGAAGAATGTGTGCAGCATCTAGGATTGAAGAAAGAACGGAATGCAACTCCAATACACAGAATAAATGAGGTAACTGCAGAAACCAAACACAGCGTTAAGACTGTGGTACTCTCCTATGTAACAAATTATGTTGCTGCAGTTGAGTGTTTGGTCATACTCAAGATTTCTGCTAATCTGCCAGGAAGATATGTAGATTGTCACCAGTGGAATATTCCGACCAACCTCCACTTGGCACAGACAACATTCAACCAGCCAGGAAACATTGATATTTTGCTTGAAGCAGAATTCTTCTTCTACATTATCCACCTTGGAAAAATGATATGATCAGAGGACCACCCCATATTGCAAGACACAGAATTAGGATGGATAGGATCAGGAAGATTCCAAGAGCCAGAAACTTCCCAATTTGTAGTACACCAATCAAGAGATGTATTTTTTTGTGAGAATCGACGACAGTCTGGATCAGCTCAAGAAATTTTGAGAAATAGAAGAATTACATGAGACTCCTAATACTCTCGAAGAAATGGAATGTGAAAGACATTTCACAGAAACATTTACAAGAGAAGAATCGGGACGGTTCACCATTCAGTTACCTTTTCAACGTGACACCACACAACTTGGAGACTATCAAATGGCAGTCACAAGGTTCCATCAGTTGGAAAGAAGACTAAACAGGCAACCAGACCTGAAGAAGGCTTCATGGATGAATATGAAGCACTGGGACACATGTAGCTCTCATAGTTCAGATCATTCCACAGACGTCACCTTTTACATGCCACATCATCCAGTGTTCAAAGAGTCAAGCACAACTACAAAGATGAGATTAGTATTTGATGCATCTGCTAAATCAAGCAATGGATCTTCCTTGAATGACACACGCATGGTAGGGCCAACGATTCAAGAGGATTTATGTTCCATTGTCATGAGATTCCGCACACATCAGGTGTATTTGGCAGCAGACATTTCAAAGCTGTATTGACAAATCAGGCTTGATTCCCGAGATTGTGATGTTCAGAAGATCTTGTGGAGGAAGGACCCTTCATCCCCACTCAAGGAATACAAGCATGCTACTGTGACATATGGTACTGCCAGTGCATCTTTCCTCTTTCCTAGAAACCAGGTGTCTGAAGCAGCTAGCAATCGACGAAAGAAAAACATACCCTAGAGCATCAGAAATTGTATTGCGTGACTTTTATGTAGACGACTGCACACGTCTGGTGCACAAACCATTGAAGAAGCTCGGTTAATACAACAGGAATTGTTTCAGCTTTTGAATAGTGGTTGATTTCCTCTGCGCAAGTGTTGTTTCAGAACATTCTAGAGGAATTTAGGGAAAAGGGCATTTCATTGCATCTGGACAAGAATGATAACATCAGGACACTTGGGCTGATATGCCATCCCGCAGCCGATCAATTCTAGATTGTAAGTGTACCATACAGTAGGGCACCATCAAAGGTCTTTCACTTTACCAAGAGGATGGTGGTAACCATTATTGCATCAATATTTGATCCCCTTGGTTTGATCAGTCCTGAAATTATTCATTGTAAGATATTTCTTCAACAGTTGTGGCAGAACCAATTAGGTTGGGATGAGCTTCTACCATCAGGGCTGGCTAAAATCTGGCAAGATTTATCTGAACAGATTCCCATTGTAGACAATATCATAATAGACAGATTTATTCTAGCACCAACTTCATGGCTTCTTAGATGTTTCTGAAAAGGCTTACACAGCATGTCTCAATCTGAGGTCAACAAATGAAAGGGGAGAAACCATAGTCAAACTTCTATGTTCCAAATCAAAGGTTGCACCATTAAAGGGGATTTCCTTACCATGTCTAGAATTGTGTGATGCACTTGTGCTAGCAAGATTGTTCAAGAAGACCAAAAGTGTAATCAACCTCACTATAAGTCAAGCTATTCTATGGCCTGACTCCACAATAGTTCTGGCGTGGCTGTCAGCACCCTATACAAAATGGAATACATTTGTGGCTAACAGGGTGTCAGAAATTCAAGAAAGCACATCAATGGATGAGTGGAGACCCCTTTCTTAACTGTGGAGTGGATTACACTGGACCCATCTACATAGAATTGGGAACACGTAAGAGCAAGATTCAGATTAAATGCTATATTGCGATCTTCATTTGTATGGCTACAAAGGCAGTCCACTTAGAAGTAGTGGTGATATGACCACTCAGGCATTTATGGCAGCTCTGGAGAAGTTTATGTCATGATGAGGTTGATGTGACAACATCTACAGTGACAGTGAAAGCAATTGTGTTGGAGCTCATAAAGTACTGCAAGAGTTGTACATTCTTTTTAAGAATGAAAATCATCAGGCCTGTTTTCTCGGCTACACCACACAGAAAGGAATGAAGTGGCACTTCATTCCTCCTGGAGCACCACACTTTGGTGGTCTATGGTAGGCCGGCATAAGGTCTTTAAAATTCCACTTACGCAGAGTTATGGAGACCACATGTTTGACATATGAAGAGCTCGTCACATTGGTGACCCAAATCGAAGTTTGCCTAAATTCCAGACCTCTTGTTAAACTCTCTAATGATCCCAGTGACCCCACAGCTCTCACACCTGGACATCTCCTAATTGGTGCTGCTATCACAAATAAAAAACAGTCGTTCGGTCACGTGTGTCTGTGTGTTCGGAAAAAGCTTCTAAACTATTGATCCCTGAACCAGATGTAGGTGATGTTAAACTTGGCTTGCTCTCTAGATGGCAACTACTTCAACAGGAAACTTAAGAGTTTTGGCACAGCTGGTCCAAGGAGTACTTGAACCATCTTCAGCAGAGGGCCAAATGGACATCACATTCCATCAACATAAAGGCTGGCGAATTAGTGATGCTAAAGGAAGACAATGTACCACCATTATGCTGGGGAATGGGAGTCATCGAAGAGGTCTACTCAGGAACTGATGGTTTGGAACGAGTAGCTGCTGTCCAGACCTCTGCTGGAACCTACAAGAGACCAGTTACGAAGATATATCTGCTGCCAGCGAATTAACGGTGGTGCCAGAACAGTTCTACTGTGTACTTAACTAAGTACAATAATGATGATTACATATGGCTTATGCATAATGACATTGATCTTGCTCAAATGCACCATTTGAGTTATTGTGTATATATTTCTTGTATCATTGTGTTCAGTATTATTATTGGTAGTCATAAGTTGTGATGCGTAGCATTTTGCATTTAAGTTATCTGAATGTGTAGTATAGAAAGTGGCTCAACCCCTTTTTGGGGG
Source organism: Dryococelus australis (assembly GCA_029891345.1). NCBI lineage: Eukaryota > Metazoa > Arthropoda > Insecta > Phasmatodea > Phasmatidae > Dryococelus > Dryococelus australis. Next base: position 199,787,809 of record CM056993.1, on the reverse strand, counting down.
CCGGTATGTTGAGACTCAATACTAATTTTTTTGTATTTGTTTGTGGTTGCAATGGCTTTACCCTGAGCCCTCAATACATGCACAATATGTCTATCGTATTTGCTAAGTTTATCTGCATTTTAAAGCCTTTTAAATGATGTATGTATTAATGTCATTGTTTTCTTTGATTTAAATTGAGACATGTACTATGTAATTTTTTTAATACTGTCACGTTATTAATTAGAAATTGTATAACATTATAAATTTATTTGCAAATGACTTTAGATACATGATACAAGTACATGATTTGTTACCTTTTTGGAAATAATTTACTTTGGTCACACACAGAGAATGTTATGCATTTTATTTTTGACATACATTAGTTCAGTTTGTTTTTTAAGTTTTACTTTGTGGGTATTAGCAAATAAATATTGGGCAGTGAATTAATTTATTTAATATAAAAGGTTATTATTATTAGCTAGCTGCAAGATAGTAAATGGAGTGGCATATCTCCCATTGTTGTTGTAAAATAAACAATCACTTTTATTTACTATATGTTTATAAAAGCCACAAGCTTATCATTGTAATTTAAACTACAGTCTGTATCCAATTTTAGGAGTCCTCATGGTTGCTCAGAATGGCCTCATAAATTTTCTGCCCTTCCAAAATTGTTGCAAATCAATTTTACCGCCCCACCCTCCCAAAAAAATTGTGTTAAAAATGCATTTTTTATGTGCAGTCAGCTTTTAATTAACCCTGGAGGAAAAGTAAAAGGTTTTTAAAATTAAATATTAATTTATTTAAATAGACGGATTTCCTAATGAAAGTATAACCTAGAACGGTATAAACAATTTTCTTTGCTTAAAAATGTAAACAACGTATGCCATCACATTTAGCGAGTGCAAAATCAATTTTAAACTGCTTCTGGTGGGAAAATCAGCAGTGGACTCTAGGTTAGGCGCGTCCTGGTGTTTGGCTTAGTCACGGCTGATAGGAAAACTGCCTTCATAGACTACTGGTTGAGTGGCCTTTCGACACAGGATGAAGTGTGGCTCTGCGAGTACTATATTTTGCTTGGTTAATACTACCACTGGGGGGGGGAGCGGTCGTGGTTGACATTTGGCTTGTGGTTGTGGGAGCATGTTATAAGTTTCAGATGGTAGTATACTCTGAGTTGTCCCAGAGCTGGTTGAGTGGGTTTGATTTGGTGCACGAGGTGCAGCGGCCTGTGTGGTTTGTGGCATTTGAGGCGTTCCCCAGAACCAGAGGTGAGTGATTCCCAGGGAGGTGGTTTGGCCGCCGATGAAAGGTGTGCGTTTCCCCGGATCTCTTGGTTGGCTGCTGGAATGTTGCAGGCTCGTAGGTAGGTGCTGCGGAGACGGAGCGTCTACGGAGTTCAGATGCTTGTTCATGCTGAGTCTGTAGTTAAAGCGTAACTGAAGGGGAGTTAAGGTCCAGTGGAGATAGAGAGGCAGCCTTTTCCCTTTTTGCCCTCTTATGAACACCACTAAGACGGGTAAAGGGCATGAGGAACGACAACTATAGGGCCTCACCGAGGTTTGGCAGGTGATGTGTATCAAGTGTAGCACATGTAGGTGAAGTGGCTGGCATCCAGTGTCATATCTCACTCTAAAACACAGACACTGGAGTGCAGTTGTTCTTTGAGCTGCGTTAACACTGGCTGCCGACACAACACAGGTGTTGTTCCACAAGGGTTTGCCTCCCCAGTCTCAGAGACCTACTCCTCTCGGCACCTTTCATGTGCGATGAGAAGGGCAACCTCCAAGCTGGCAAGCCGGCCCAAATGGGATGGTGTACCGAGTGTCATGGCTCTACTGTTCCCTCCACGTGGTGCAGAGGATGGGTGGCATTACAACTTTGGCGTGGTTAGTGTTCCAGGAGAATGTGTCTCCCCAAGACCTGGAGGAAGTACTCTCAGCACCTCTAGTGTGCGATAAGTAGAGTAAACTCCAGCAGGTCAGCATGCAATGAAGTTGTATCCTAGTGTTGTGGCTCTACTGTTCTCCACACATGCAGAGAATGGGTGGTCTTCCAAGCCAAGCTTGTTTTTGTTAAGTAGTTAAATTTGTGGCAGTTCCTGGTCTCCTGTTATCTCTTAGACGGGTCTGATAAACAGTGATAGAAAATGCACTACCTCCTATATTACTAGAGTTTAACTTAAGTCGTACACCCTATGCAAACAGCTGAAGGCTACCTGTATTTAATCTATCCGGGCTGCAGAAAACTGGTGTCTTTACTATTCACTTTACCTTGCTCTACTCTGGTGCCCTGAAGGGACCGGCATGTGTTCAAAATTTTCTAATGACATTGGTTCTTCAGTGGGGAGCTTCAGGGATCTTCGGCACCAAGAAGGTTGCAGTAAAGAGCAAGGCAAGAGCCGATGGTTTCTTTGGCTTCACGAGTGTGTGTGTTGAAGGAACAGAAATTGACCACAAGTCCTGAAGTGGCCCAATATATATATACTCTGCTGCAGCTGCGGTGGCATCCCTTCGACGAGGCAGCTGGTGTTGACGTGGAAAGGGATGGGACAGGTGCAGTGGCGTGGCATAGATCCTCTGTGTGAGACATCGGTAGCGAGTACTGGATCCTGGTTCAAACCTTGGTGATAGTATCAGTAGTGACCTCTAACAGCATGTAGTAGTACTTGTTGATCCTGCCCCATGGTCTCAGTGGCTTGGCCGGCTAATAATTATATCTAGTCTCGTTCCTTGGTAGATAGAACAATTTCTGACATCTCATCAATAGTGGTGGCAAATCAAGCTTCATTGGACATCTCCAGTTCATTTTACAGTTTAGTCTATGTCAATTTAATAATTAGAAAGATGTCATGCTTTAACTTGCACATCAAAATACAATAATTCCCAAGTAAGTTATGTACACCCACTCGATGCCAAAAAATAAGTTTAAACAGAGGGCAATATATTTCTCAACAAGAACAGATTCTATTTTCAGTTGCGTCTGGCAGGAAAATTCGCAGTTTCATCTCAAATATATAAATTCATTTGCATACTTAATACGTTTTCAGAATGAAATGCTACTAGTGAATGTTACAACCTCCAGTTTATGTCAAAAAAGAAGTTGAAATGCAACACAGTGTAGTTTTTTAGCAGTAAATAACTTCCTCTGCAGTGGAAAATCTCTCTTGGCCTTCACAGACATCTAGTTATAATTTGACCTAGTTTGTCACTTCCATAAGACATGCATATTCAAACATGTTGAGGGGCAGGGAAGGGGTTTCACAAGCACTGTTGACTGTATTTTCTTTTTTGTAAACTGTAAACACACATGAGTGGAATCAAGCACATAGTGTGTGCGCAAATGGGTTATCAATAAAACCATAGCAAGATAGAAATCCGGAAACATAAGTTAATTATAATCCATTACACATGGCACAAGTAGGCCATAAACAATCAATCAGGTCAATTCCAAATGCAATTAAAACTCAAAAATGAAACACATAAGCTGTAATATAACTCATAACAGGAATTTAACAAAACTTATCGAAAACCAAACACGGCATGCACATGGTGAAGCGATCAGGAGACTATGGTCTGAACCCCGAAAAAAAAAGGGGGGGGGGAGGTTTTTACATGCACTGTTATTGGCCGGCCTTGTTGCTTTGGATGTGGGGGGAAGTAATGAGGGGAAAAGAGTGCATATGTAGAACGAAGCTTCTCTTTATGATGTTATATGTCGTACACAGGACAGGCTGACTTGCGAGCACAGGTTTGCACTCACTCTAAACCACCAACTACTCTCACATTTTTTTTTTTAACACAGTGACCCATACTAACTCCTAGGTTCTTGTGGTTCTCAATCAATTGGCAGAAGTTACATTACAGATGAAGGAGACCTGTTTCAAAGATAAAAGCTAGAAGAACGAAATAAGGAAGCTATGAGAATGGCTCTAACCCTACTAACGACTAGTGTTGTGCTGAAGGGACTGGAGTAATACTCCAAAGTAGAGTGTGTGTAAGTAGGAGTAGAACGAGCTGCTGAGAGATCAAGGCAGAGCAATGACATCTAGCATTCTTGGGGCTTATACAGCCTTATATACAGTTAACTGCGTCCTCTTTCTGCTTCCTTCAGTTTGGGCTACTTAGGTGGGGTGGTTCCTCCCCTCGTGGGCAGCGCAGCCCTTGCTGTTCTCTCTTGACGAAAGAATGAAGTGGGGTAGTTTCCATCTGTATGGGTGGTATTTGGTACTCACTCAGGGGTTGGCTGGCTAGGCATAGGCCATTGACTGATGTGCATATTTAATTAACTGGCAATTTATGTTTGTTTGCTATTCTCTTGAGGTGTCCCAGGTTGGGTGCATGTCTTTTGTCTCTGGAGGCAAGCAGAGACTGGGTCTTATTCTCCATTGGGTTAATTTGATGTTGCATGGGCTGATTTTAAATTAATAAAAACCATTGACAGTTACACGTCATGCGTCAAAAGTATAGGAACAGTGCCTAGATGAGTTTTATACAGTTTATTTATTTTGCCCTAAATAAGTGATATTCATTTATGTAAGATTATACATAATTTAATAGTTGAGCTTCATGTTGTAAATGGTTATATGAATTTACAGTGTTAGTACATATCACAGCAAGAGTCAGTGTTACATTCATTTTATCATATTAAGAGATGTTGTGTATTAATAGTTTATCAGAGCTATTTTCCTCACATTGTGTGTGTTTCTGTACTCTGAGTAGTCTGTTTGCTAGGGATGTTTGGGATACCCTGGCTTTGATTCTTGACTAGTGTTCTTCTTTAGCATTTGATGACCTGAGTAGAACAGACCCTTCTCGTGATTCTGTGTTGGCCTTTGGCCTGATTACTGTTTGTCATGTTGGGGATAGTAGTTGTGGAAGAATCTGTTTGATTGTTTGTTTCAAAGTCTTTTTAGAATAGCTATCAGCTTATCTACTGTTTGTTCTGATGTTTGATGATTTAGGTGTGCTAACTGTCGTATCCTGCTTTTGTGAAGCTGTGCTTTTGTTGCATGTGTCTTTGAAGTGAAGTGTTACCTGTGACATGGTTGGTTGTGTGTGTTGTGCGTGCAGGCCTGAATATGGAAAGTATCTACAAGCTTTCTGGGATCAAGTCGAAGGTGCAGCACTTGCGCCGCCTGTACAATCAGCGGGAGACTGTCCGGCTGGCAGACTATGAGCCCCCTGTCGTCACTAGCCTGCTGAAGCAGTTTCTCCGGTTAGTGCAAACTTCACACACTAGGCAGATTTATGGTGTCCACCACAAGCAGTTTTCTTGTTGTTAGAACTAACACTATCTTGCAAGTCTGTGCTAGACACTAACATTGAGATCATCTTGAAAAATATTTTATTCTCGGCTTTGAAAAATTGTTGCAAATTACAAACTCGATGCGTTAATGCTGTCTGTGTCATGAAGTTGGCTGGTATGCCTCAACTTTATTATTACAAGCGTGAATTTACTTAGTATTAAATAGCTTACTATCCTAAAAATGATTTGGTTTTGACTTTGATGATGCATATCTCATGTGATACTGTTCACAGCAATGTTAATTTTACATATGGTATATGGATACAAAATGAGAAGATAGATAGATACTAATTAGGGCTTTCAGGAATTCTTAATTAAAGGCTGTTCATGTTGATGCAACTTTCCACCTCTTGGAATTAATAAAATTAATTCCAAGTGGTGGAGAGGCCGAATTCCCTCGTGGGATATAGTGATTCAATGTTCCCCTTTGGAACTAGACTTGCCTGGCTCTGTCGTAGATCCTCCCACGTTGGAAGGCTAGAGTCTGTGCCCTTTAGGCGAGGTAATATTGACAGGAGGAGGGATTCAAACCCTAGAGTTAGTTTAACCAAATATATCTCCTGTCCCAGGAGTTTGGTTATGTTCTCCGTAAAGGATGTCAAGAATATACGTGATGCCAGTTGTCATGTCATTGAAGAAAGAAATCTAGCAAGATGATTTAGAATTTGTGGATTCCGTCTTTTGACATCCTCTCTAGGGAGCCAGTGTAATGGGTGTGCGCGTTGGCACAAAGTCAGATGTGAGGATCGCCATTTTATGTTGACTAGTCGTCTGAGGGGGAATGTGGACAGTGATAAATTTGCCTGCCGCTGTGTGTACTTGGCACGTAGGGCCAACCTGTCCTAACTTTGGAGTTTTGGGAAGGGTTTGTAATAATTCGGCAATCAGTGGGTCTGGGGTAAAATAGTCAAGATTATCAATTGTGTAATGGGGCCAATCTAGTCCTATTACTGAGTTTCCACCCTACAATATTGGTTCGCTTCCAAAATGTTTAGTAATCACGCAATGTATATTCGTAAAAATTGCAACATAACACAAATGTTTTGTAGGGGAGAAATTAAGTTGGAATTTACTATGTTTGTACAGAATTGTGACTTAACAATATTTTCAGGAATACAACAATTTAGTGCTGCCTATACTTGAAATATTTATTATCCCTAATTTTTCTTCAAAAACTTCTGGTGCGGCCTATACATGCATGCGGCTTATACATGCCAAAATACAGTACCAACAAGTGACTTGAGTTTTTATACAGAGACGTGTACAATTTAATAACAATACCTGTTCTTCCAGACTGTGCACAAAACTTTTAAAATATAGCCTCCCAAGTCAATCAAACCTCTCTTAACACATGTACCAGGCTCGAGATTATTAAGTGTGTTTTCAAGTTTTTACGCAATATCAACGCCTGCATGTTGAGGACTTTTACCTCTTCTTCTAGTATGATTTGGAAAAGTCTAGTGGGCCTCTTATCTTCAGCGACTACCCCTTTCATATAATCGCTACTAATATCCCCAATAGCTGAAATATATTTCTCTACTATTTTATTGAAAGATATGTCAATGTTCATGATTACCACCCACCTGTCTCCACTAAGTATTATTTCTCCCTTCCTTAGTATACAATACCCTTATCCAGCGCAGTTTCTTCGGACTGGAGCAACACAGGTTACCATGACCGTAGCAGCAGGAGAGTGGCGAGAAACAAGCAACTCACCAGCAACATGATGTCTTCTTTAGGCTAAAAACACCATACAAGTCGCTCCTTCCAGAGCAAGCTTCAATCTATTAAGGGACTATAAGCACACCAAATTAGCGCTACTCTGGCTCATGCGAGTAAATATCACAATTAACTTCACACATAACAGTAAGATTCACATTAAAAACATAGCGCAAGGCTGCACTATCAACACAAGAAAATTTACCATTTATGTAAAGAACTTTAGTTAAGATATGTACAACTCTTACTTGATTAATTTATTAACCTTGCATGGTAACCTTTTTAGCTCATTTCAAAGGTAAGGAAATATTGGCCGCAAAAATTTTTTGGATAACAGTTATTATGAAGATGCCTTAACGAAAATTATTTTGGACCAGTACATCGTAATATTCGTAAATACCCTATCTTAAATTAGCTATAATGATAGTGCTCAACCATTTGCCCCCTAAGGCTTAAAAACAATTCCCACAAAAAAATTTGAAGTTACTTTATTTATGTGTGCTTATAGAATTACTCATTTTGTAGATAGATTGCCAGGATAATTAACTGAGCTTTACAAAACTAGAACGAGATTAAATTTAGGAACCAAAATAAGGGTCAAATGACTTTAAAAAGAAAAAAAAAATTAAACTCCTGAAGTTTTACTTAAGGGAGGAACGTGTCAAAAGAAAATTATCGGGAAACATAACCTTGATATCTGTTTACTTCATTGCAATAGTACCAACATAACTCCACCACCAATGAACCCAACAACCTGCAGAGCCATCTACAAACCAGGCATTGCTGATACCCAAAACCTTACATTTAAATTTTCCCTACGAGGTCTGAAAAACCACACAACTGCAAATACGAAGGTTCCATCCCAAGTCAATGATAATTATTTAAAATAAAGAAACCAAACCCCAATGGCCCCTCAGCCAGTGCTGATGAGTTATACATATTTACCTATATATAAAGCTGCTGCCCTGGTCTCTCGACACCACCTACACCCACGCACCTCACATGTGACGTACTACATCTCCTTCTAGCGACTAAGCCCTTATTTACTAAAATACTAACAATCAACTTAAACCTACTGAAAAACATGGCCGGGGCCATTCTTCCTGCCAAGCAGGGAAGAATGTCCCGACCACGCGCCTCACCACAGTTTTACCCCATACTTCACATCATCACAACCACTAGCTGCCGCGGCCACCTCCCAGGCCACACCACCTGCAATCACTCATACTAGCTGCTCCCACTCGACTGCCGCTGTCCACTCACGACTTCTCATGTCATCTCGTGACCTCGTCACACACAGCCGATAATAACAGCTGCCTCGCCTGACATGATGAGCGAGGCCAACGTCATGGCGGACCAATCGGAGCTCGCCACCTCCATGATCGATACCTCGATAACTCGCAGCCAACCTCCCTTATTCCCCTTACTGGCCGTACTACCTAGTGACAAAGTGAACTCGTCATCAAAACATTGTTTACCAAGGAAATAGTAAACACAGCTCAAAGCTGCAGCCTGTGGTTCGAATGAGCAGAAGATAGCCATTCTTACGAACTACTGAAAGGAGGATGATAACCCGCACCTGGGCCGAGAAAAATACGGCCAGTGGCCGTCGCTTCAGAAGAAGTCTGCTGATCCAAGTGGTGACAAAACTCTTTCAAGTTAAAAATGAGTGACCTCAGTTTCTTAAGAACCACTGCAGTCAAAAATAAAAAGCCTTTATTTTAAATGAAAAAAAAAAAAATGGTAATTCCACTGTTTTCTAATTCATTTCCATCATAACTTAAATTATCTGACCGTAAAAGTAAAATGAAATAAAAACGAAGAAATAGTGTCAGTAAATTACGAATATCTGTTCAAACAAGAAAAACAATTTAAATTAAAGGAATGAATTCTAAAAGAGTCCCTATTAGTCAACTTAACTTTCCAACTAAAACCTAGACATCAAACGACTTTAGACACTGATTTCCCCAAAAACAAATTTTGAACTCAACAAACATGAAATATTTATCACCACATTACTTATTAAAAAAGAAAGACAAGTGTTTCTTATCAAACATACTGAACTAGTAATATCAAGGGCTTAACCCAACCAAAACAGCCTAAATCCCTAACCTAACCTCCAAGGAAGGGAACGCCATATGAAAATACTGAAGAAGAAAATAAATTAGTGGCAGGCCTATCATCGTAACAAAAAACAAAAGCGATAGGAAACTTCCTGCTTTCATAAAATCCATTTGTTCTCTCAGAATATACTTTTGACTTTGAGATACATTGTATGGCCGTACATACAAGGGTTTCATGTAACCTGTCTCAATACTATGCGATATACAATCGGTACAACCCAGCGTGTGATCTTTCCTAAGGAAAATTTCTGAAAATTGCTCAAGAGTTGCTAATAGGTTTTCCTTTTTGTGCTACTTCTAGGTGGCTTAAATCTAACAACCTGTTTAAATCAATTTAACTATCTTTATCAAGTGCAAAGTCAAAGTAACTTAATTTCCTATTAAAACCAATTTCCCCCATTTCAGAATTCAGGTACTGATTTAAATATTCTAAGCTTTCAGAATTTATTTGATAATCTGCATTACACAAAACATTAAAAATATACAATTTATTTGAAGTTTCAACCTTGTCAATAATCTTTTCAAAATTTTCTAAAGGGTTGGCTAACCCTACTTCTTTTCTTTGGGGAAGGTGCACAAACTCTTCCAACATGTTTTTCAGAATTACAGGAACTTTATTTCCCTCAATAAGGCGGGCGGCACAACACAATAAATCTATGTTTGTCTTCAAGCTGTGTGGAAGCAATAATAACTTCAAGGCACTGCAAACTAGGCGGCTACTTCTCACCCTCCTCTCTGTGGGGAGAATACTGACACATGGGGTTTACACTTTTACCACCAACACTGGGTTTACCCAGGCCAAGGTATAGGGACCTGCTCTGAGTCTTTCTCTGACCCATCATAAAACCGTGAAAATGAATTTTCGGGGCCTTCGACACTCATGACGTGGCGTCATCTCATCTAAACAACCCTTATCGGCTGCCTTTTCCTTTGGCGCCTCATCACACCCTTCACCCAGGACTGTGTCCCTTTTTAAACATCCACTAGGAGCAGCTGCACTACCTAGCTACAAAACTTTTTACTGCCCAGTAATATATCCTCAAGCTAACTGATTCGAGCCCTCCCGCGTGACGTTTTTGCCGGAAAATTATTTTTGATAGAGGGAAGTTCGATCCCTGACGAACCAACAAATTCGGCATCTACCCTGCCATAACACATCTTACTAAAAGGAGGAACCTTTCCCTCCCTACATAACACAACCTTTCCTACAACAGTATTAACTGTGTTGGGTCTCAAACCCTGCCCTACAAAACCTCAAGAAGTGCCGTCTTTGGACTGCACGTGAGAAGTTTCAAAAGCGGATGAAACATGAACCCTTTCCCCTTCGTCAGACTGCGGGATATTTTCTTAAAGAGGTGACACAGTCTGACGCGAAGCCTCTGTCTTTGCTGGGAAAGCTTAACGCTCCTTCCTTTTCTGATTCCTCTGCCTCGGATGGCCATAATTTACAGAGGAGATTTTATTAGCTTCTAATCATTCTATATTGCATCTCAAAATCCGCTAATATAGCGTCCCAAGTTGTAGAATTCGAATGCCCCCTTCCACTACAGTTGGTGACGTTAAAATTCCGAACACCAAACCCATGTTCACATGTGCCATGTTCTCATCATTGCTCGCAGCCGGGCCCTAGTCCTTTGCCGCCAACTGTTCTTAATCCGGCTGAAAGTATTATGTCCGTTCCTTAAGCATTGGTTGATCCGTTGGCGCAGATGTCAGTGTCATTACCGGCGTGGCTGGTAGTTAATCCCCTCCGGTAATTTACTGTGCCACACTCCTCATTACGGATTCTGGATACGTAGTCTTGTGCTAACACGTAATCTCCTCCACATATCCCACTATTTCTCATTACCTCCACACTTGTGCCATATTGCCTGTGTATCGCCACTTTACCGCCCTGCCTACCTTCGCTGTTCGGAAAGCTAGACTGACACGTTTCTGAAAAAGTGTTTTCAAATAGACTAGACTTTTCTGCTGCCCCGGGAGTAATAATGCTTGCATTACCTGTTACTGATCTCTCTCTTAAAAGAAAATTATATTTCTCTATACTTAAGGTTCTGTCTAAAGCTGAAATCTCACATTTAAATGCACTAAGAAAATCCAGGCCTGAAAGACTGTCTGCACTGAACTTCATATCATTTGTACAAATAACACAGTCATGTTTACAAATTATTGCGCCTAAGGAGAGATCTACTATGGCTGAGCCAACCAAACTTAACTTACTCCCTGTACTTGTGTACAGTTCTACATTTTGTCCTGAATCCTGAAATCGGGTACCCCTTCTAAAACATTGTTCCTTAAAATGGTCACAGATGCACCCATATCTACTGAAAGCTTACAACTAAAATTCTGTATGTACACCTCTAGAAATAAATCTTAATGTGCCGTAATAGAACGTACCGGCGCTCTTAGTTTTTTACTATTGTTTTAATTTTATTGGCTACTCATCGTCGGAATTCCGAGTATGGCCTCTCCCATTTAAATTATTTTTCTTAATACACGTGGCCTCTCTGTGGCCTAGCCTCTTATAAAAATTGCATTCTGGAACCCGACAGTTTGAAGTCGCATGACCAGTCCTATCATATCGCTTGCATCTGCGAGGGTTCTTAAACTGCCTCTAATCATGTTCGTGCTCTTGCACTTCAACTCGTTTCTTTGGGAAACAATCTTTAGCTACGTGATTTGTGCGCCCGTAGATGAAGCATTTGTAATCCCCTGACCTTCGATTTTTGGCGGGGCATCTAATACCGCCTCAATCCTCAAAACCACGGTCCTCTATGGCTTGAGCGTAATTTGCCCCACCCGACATCTGTTCATTCTGGACTTTTTCTTCTGCCTACTGCAAGGCCTTTTAAAAAGTTTTAGGGGAACGCTATTGGACAAAACGTTGTATACTGGGTCGGAGGCCTTTCAGAAACACCTCAGTCTGGTTTTCCTCGAAAACACAAGCTCTAACTGCGGCTTCGCGTTGTGACCCATCTGCGGCTGTTATGCGACCCGCCAACCTCAACCGGGTTGAGTATTCTCGCACCGTCTCGTTCAATTTTTACGTACAAGTGAAGAACTTGTTGAAGCTGCTTGCACGGCTCTTATGAGGTTTGGAATTCGTAAACAAAAATGCCACAAAATCTTCCCACATATGGGTATCCTTCATTTGTGGATACGCGCGTAGGTAATTCTGCACCTCTCCTTTTAGCTTTAGTCTGCAGCAAATGAGCTTTTCTGTCTCTCCCCAGCCTGGCATAGAGGTGACATTTTCTATGGTTTCTATGAAAGTCTCTATTCTGATCTGGTTTGATCTAAAAAATCTCAACAATGTGCATCCACTTAGTCATTTGGGGCCTGATTAGAGCCTTGGCTAGTTCTTGCGAAACTGCCATATTTTCCTCACTTAAAGATTCACCTAGATTAAATAGTGAATGTTTTTCTTCTTCGGGATCGGATAACTCGTGGTCTTTACCTGACTTCTCCCCGTGGTGACTCATTTTTACGTTCTTTCAGCTAACTCCTCCTTTGACTACGTGCAGACGAATATTTAATAATTTCTTGTGCGGAATTACTACGCTCCTACCTTTACCTTCATCTGCTCTCAGAGCCCTCACGCAACCACAAAACACTAGGGGCTCATTTACGTTTATGTCACCACTTCACTCTCGTAACTTTTCACCTTTTTAATATACGCTCTAATTAATTTTCCACAGTTAGAAACTAACACTCTTTGTCTTTAAAATGCAATTTTAACGCCCTGAAATTTTAGGTGGCCGTTTATAATTCCCACCGAACTGCCACCATTTGTCATGCCGCTACCAGCTTAAGGCCAGTAGCGACAGTGGATCCAGTAGTTTGTGGCTATAAGGCAAATACTCCAATGCTATTAAAGGTATGTAATTGCTGCCACTACCCCAATTTTGTAAGGTATTACAGGTTATCGGGGGACCTTACGCTGAGATTTTGTAGAGATTATTGGTTTTCGGTCACCAAAGGTAACTAACGGCTTAAGGCCTTCTTTGGGGGACATGGAGTATCGCGGAGAATATTAACCCGGAACGTAATTGATGTTATTAATGAGTCTAGACTTGTACATATATCAAGTTACATGAAAATTTCAAATTACAAATCCTATCAACAAGAAATAAATTAGTAGCCTCCCATTTGGAAACTCGCCTGGCTAAATTCCCACCAATCTATAAGTGTTGACAACGTGGCCGGACCTATGTTGTGTTGATCTATGTGATAGCAGTATCCTCGTATCTTAGGGATACAACTCTTGCATGGGCAAACCAAGTACTTCTGGATAAAGAGCTCTCGTCTACATTTGTTTGGATCCATGATAACCAAACAATAAAAGTTGAAGTGAGGAGACTAATTCCTAATGAAGAAAATATTTATATTTTTGATGACTATTTATTTTCTCTATATACTCTTTGAACAATATAGCAAATTGGCATCACCAATTGAACAGTTTGAAATATAGTTATGCAAACTCTGTCTCTCACTTTCAATCTCTATAGGAAGACGAGCTGTGCTCACTGAATAATCTATAAAGATGTGATGAGCCGAAGGAGATTCTCTGCATCTCCTAAATAATGCAGCACTTACACGGTAACTGCGAGAACACGGGTATAATGAGATATTTTTGAGAGAAACCATCAAAAAATCACAAAAATATTCCATGAAAAATTGCAATTTTACGAGTTGAAACTGTGCGGTGAGATAGTGTGAAGCAGGCTTGCGGCGGGACTCGTAATAGTGTGAAGCACTCTGTTGTTACCTGTATTCTGTAACTCCACTCCCTCGCCCCGCAAAAATATTTCATGAAAAATTGTAATTTTATGAGTTGAAACATGTACGGCGAGATCGTGTGAAGCAGGCTTGCGGCAGGACTCATGACTGTGATAAGCGCGCTTTGGTTATCAGTATGTCGTAACTCCACTCCCTCGTCCGACACCTTGTTTCCGTAAGTACCTTGTGCCACTCTCCCCAAGCGCATTGTTCTATAAATAGAATCCTGCCCTTTCTACCTTGACACCATTTTTATAAACCAGTTCTGCTTTTTCGTAGTCGTTCACAATCATTGTGCTGTCAACTGTGTTTGCTTTCAAACTACTTGGCGTATGTGGGTCGAACGTTATTGTTAAATGCAAGCAAATGTCATTTAAACATAACAGTCTAAGCAATAGCTGGAATCAAATACAGCTACATATTAACAGATATTCGCCGGGTTTTTTTTTTCCATACTGTGGCATACCAATTAAAGATAGGGACACAACTACTGCTACATATTATCACTGTGCTATAACGAACTTAATTTCAATCCATTTTTATAAAGTTTTCTTGAATTTTGGGCAGGTTTTTTGAGTAAGTCTCACACCATGCAGGTTTTATTAGTTGAAAACGTATAATTTTCCAGTGACTGCTGTATTTACTGGCATAATTCTCGCACTGGCACAATTCATGCAGCATACTTCTCTCAACGATGCATGTAATGCTAACGGGCCCACGGCACGCACTTTGTTGGACTGCGCCAGGTTACTGACACTTCAATGTCGCTGGCCCTTTATCGATTTCTGGCTGCCGTGCCCGCACTGTAAACATGTAAACATAATCAGTCACTGAGTTTATTTGTATGCGGGTGGTTTTTTTAATGCGAAGGGAATAGTTTACATGTATATTAATTTTTGTTTAGTATGACTGCATAATTGGTAAATATGCCAGTTAAACTGCTGCATTTAAACTTCAGGTAATTGCGTATGCAGAGGAACACGGCAATAGAGTAATGGGCCAAAAATTCCTTGTTTCTGAGTTAAATGTGCATGTCATGTTTTCCCAATACCGGGCCACTGTTTCTAAGTGAACTGGACCTGTAACGATGGAAGTGGCGGGCGGTGGTTGGCCGGTGGCTGGCCAGAATAATTGTGTAGCTACCGACCAACAGCTGCCCGCCTGAGGATGTAGGGCTGAGCGACAGTGGCAAGCAATTGAGCTCAGCCACGCTGCAAAAGATCACAAGAGTCTAGCCCCTGCAGGCAACTGCTGCTCCCTCTTTTCAGCAACTTGCACGCTCAACCAACTCCCCTCTTTCCGAGTCGAGCGCCATTATCCTGTGTGATGAGCGACCTCACACACGTGTTGTCCAAATTTTTTTGGAAAGTAGTATAATTCCACTCTACTAATTACACAGAACACAAATTCAGTAATATTACAAATAGTACACAAATTCAGTAATATTACTAATAGTACAAAAATATGTTTAATTGCAAAATACACACACATTATTTCTCAGTGCAAATAGGCTACACATGACAATCATTTGTGGGGAAACTCCAAGCTTCACTGATGCGTGATGCTTTGCATCACCACCTAAAAAAAAATGTCCGGCGCACCTTGAATTACTGTTTTGGGGATTTACTTCTGGCGCTGGGACTCTGGCTCGGTGCATAATGTTTGGCAATGCTTGTGCAGTATTTTTAAGTGTGAGTGGTCTATTCTTGAAAATCATTTTTGGGGAAACTCCAAGCTTGCATGCTAAAATACAGTTTACGTATGCGTTAGTGGTCACTTGGTTTCATTACAAGTTCCGATATGTCAAAAAATAAAATGATAACTATGGCTTCCATACAGGTCTTACGGAGGGCATTTCCTCAGTAAAGGGAGGGGGGGGGGGGAGAGTTTTTGCCTGTAAACATGGGTATTTGGTTTGAGGCGGTCTTGTGGAACTGTTGTGGGTGAGTTATCGCTTGCAGGGCAGTGCTTCGGCAGCCAAATAAGTGATAGCGGGAAATGCTGCTTAGGCTGGGCAACTGATTGCGAGGCATTGCTGCATATGCCAGGCAACTGATTGCAGGCAAAGTGGCTATACTTACTTGGCGCTGTCAAATTGTCTGCTCATTTTCACGCAATTAGTTTTCATAAGACAGGATTTTTTTTATGCTATGGGGGTTTGAACACTATTTAAAAGCAATTTTAGGTTAATTTTTGTGTAGTAGGCCCTACTGGAGTTAAAAATCGGTCTAATTCGGGGACAGCTAGGGCACACTTATAACGAGGATCGAACCTGGAACCATGACATCTCGCTATAACGGGACTCTACTGTAATTTAACAATTACCTAAGTCCCCTGAACAATGGATTCAATCATTAATACCTCATCAATTTAAGGGATACCCATTTAGTAATAAAAGTGTTTGAGGGAGAGGCTTTGCTCAACATGAATCACTTTTAACATAAGATTGAATAAAAAAAAAATAATTTCTTTAACAAGGGAGCTCCTGGTGGTTCTCTACGACAACAAACGCTAGCTGTGATTGGGGGCTGTCTGACACACCCAACAAGGAGGGACTAAGTAGGTAGATAAGGCATCTACGGCTGCTACAGCCAACCAATTGCCAGGTAACCCACCCCAGTCTCCCTTCAGTCTTTTCTCCGCTTGGTACTAGGCACTAGCCACCCGCTGACAGCAGGAGCCTCACTTCTCAGTCCCCTCTAGTAACTTGTTCGAGTTACCCCGGAAGATCGCCAGTCCCGTCGTCATCTCCCTACAGCTTTAACTGCCCATGGGAATGGGCCTCGCCAGCACTGTCTACCGGACGCCAGCACCCGCCACCGCAACGCAGAGCCCAGCAGCCCGTGGACCAGCCACTGGCAGTGGCACACCAGCTGCTCCCGGATGGGGCCTGGAGAGTTGTCCGCCACAGCCTGCCAGCGGTCAGCTACAGCGCCAGTCTACAGGTGGTAATCCAGCGTCCACTGCCACTCACACCACCTTAGATGCCTACATGGTTTGCTGCCACCCAATTAGGCCTACTCTGTACACTAGCTCCCTCTGAGCCAAGTCCCACACACAACAGGATAATTACATCTTCCAGCAGAGGTACCATCAGGGTCTGAAGTGTCCTGATGCCTTCGGTATGCTTGTGCGCTCATGTCACCCTCTTTCTTTCACGAAGCATGCTCCTGATGGCTTGGGTACCCAATCCCTCTGACAGGTTGTGCCACATCATGGGTTAATAATATTTTAGTGCTGCAGCTGCCTTGCAGCTTAGTGCTCCAGTGATGTTGTCAATACCATTACCTAACATTATTAATGGGCTAGGTCCATCACACCACACAACACTACATTTTCAACAAATCCACATTTGCAACAATTCTCTATTTTCAACGTAATATTTTAATGTATGTAAAATTACCACACGGTAATTTCTTTTCTACATCCCCCATGTGGTGACGGGGTTTTGGAATACCACCACAGCCACTCTGTGCTTGTCATAAGAGGCGACTAATCAGGACCCGGTTGGGATCTGCAATTTGTTCAGACCATCATCTCGTGCTGCTCCCTTCATCTTCTCTTTTGTCATTCTTTTTCTTTCCATCTCACCAGGTCCTGTCGCTTCTTCCTTGTCTACAGCATCGTCTCAGGCCAGGGCGATGTCCTTCCTAATGAGGGTCTGTCCTCACAAATGAGTGCTGCCTCCAAATTGTGTGACCATACGTGGTGCCTGTGTTAGTGACAGTCTAGCGAACCCTTCTCACTGGCCCTGCAGGCTATTTTAGGTGTGGAGCCCAAATCCATGTTCATGTGCACCCACGTAGCACCATTTGGTGCCTTCTTGGCAGGAGGGGTGTCATGGCTGACTAGCCTATGTGCCAAAACCTGCCAGGAAGACGTGTTACCGCTGTTCGGAGGAGGTCGGTGTAATCAACCACAAGTCCCTGAACTGGCACCCAAGAGTGTCCTCTATAGTGGTGAGCCTGGGATTTTTTCCCGGGTGGAGGAATAAAACCGGCCTCGCTAAGGATGTACAATTTTCCCTTGGTTTTCCCTGTTGTCCAGTGTACACTTCGGTGTGCTACTGGGACAGTAATATGCAGTGACTAACGTGAAGGGTAGCTTTCTAAGTACTACTTAGGTCTGTGGGAGGTTGGTCCCCCTCCTAATGGCACAGCCCGTGAGGTGATTTAACTGCTGGCTTCTTTTCTTCTCCCTCTTCCCGAACAGGAGGCTGAGGCCGAGAAGTCCCAATATGGAGAGCCTTCACCATGGCTTCTAAAAGCACTCCCAAAAAGGGTGGCACCTTTAACAACCACATGAAATGGCACCGCCATGACACAGGCAGTGATTCGGATTGTGGTTCTGTTTTGTGTGATTCAAATCTGGTGAAGTTACCTACGCCACATTTTTTGGTTGTCCGAGGTATAGAAGGGCACATATTTGAAAAGGTGTCACCTTTTGAACTACAAAAAGTAATTCATGGAGCAGCTGGTGGTCCTGTTGCTGACAGCAAGATGATCAGCGAAAGGTGCGAGCTACCGGTGGAGATGTCGAATGCCGCCCAGACGCGGTAACGCTTGGCGATTAAGACTTTCAATGGGGCAACTGCAAAGTTCCCCATTGAGGTCAAATCCCATGTGTCCCTCGATTCCAGAAAGGGCTTCATTTGGTGTCCCGACGTGATCAAAATCCCGGAACAAGAGATTCAATGTGATCTGCTAACTGAGTATGTCACCGATGTTCGTGTGCTAAAGACTACTGATGGTATCAAGTCACCTACAGCTACTCTCATCTTAACTTTTGGTGTGCATGATCTTCCCTCTGTTATCAAAGTAGAGTACTTAAATGTGCGTGTTAAGCAGTTTATTCCTGCTCCTCTACTTTGCTTCAACTGTCAACAGTATGGTCATTCCTCTGCAAAATGTCAGAATACACCAGCTTGTCAGAAGAGTGCTGACCCAGCGCATCCAGATACTCAGTGCAGCAAGCCATTGGAGTGTGTGAACTGCTGCAAAGGACGTCCGGTCTGGTCGAAGGAGTGCTCTGTGTACCAGGAGGAGCAAGCTCTTCAATGGATCTGGGAGAAGTTTCCTTTTTTGAGGCACGGAAAAGTTTCTGTGCTCTCCAGGCCCTGAAGGCATCTGTGCCTTCCAGTCATGTTGCTAATGCTCGACCAGCAGTTTGATGCATGCTGCTTATACAACTAATCAACTACGATTATGTCTCATCGCCAAGGTAACTACTTCCTCTGCTGCAGACACGAGAGACATGTTGCCTACCCTACAGGCAACAGGAACTTATAAGCGAATTCTCTTCACTTGAAGGATACGCAACCCTGCAGGCACCTTCCTCCAACCCCCCCCCCCTCCTGCGATGAAAGCCAAGCTGCCTGGACCTCGGTTAAGGCCGAGTGCTACGACAAAGCACGCAGCAGAAATGCTGACCAGAGTTTTCCCATGCCAATCAGGACAGAAGGACGTCACGCCCTCTCCGCTGCCTGCGCCGGCAGTCTACAAGCTTCCACTATATAAGTTCAGATGCTGCCGAGCTCAGGAGTCATTCTTGTTCCATCTCTCGTGACATCCCACAGCACTGCTCAGTGCTGGGACCTCCAGAGAACTTTGAATCTTTGAGTACGCCACCTGCGGCTACTTCACCGTTGACAATTTGTCAACCCGACAACCAGCGATCACACTTAACACTTTTTAATTCACTTTATCTCCTCAAGACACCTTTATTAGAACAGTTTAGAAGTATGAGATATTTCCTCATTTATAGCTAATTCTTTCATGTTCTCTATTGGAACCAGGTTGCCTACAACTGGCCAGCATAGTAACCTTCAGCACTCAATTGCCAGGTAGGAGGTAGCATGCATCACATGTTTATTGAGACTTCAATAAACATAATTTTGTTTCCTACCTTTCATCTTTTATTTCTTAAGAGTATCTCTCTGTTTGCCTGCTAGATACAGGTTGCTACGTATAAAACCTTGACAAGCACCGGGTAATTTATAATAACCGAAATAACTTCAACTACGGGTGCCCTTCAGGGGTCCATCATGTTTTCTCACACACCCATTAGACAGCCATCTGTTGCTTTCCAACTGTCAGAGCACTGTCCCTAGTGCCAGCGGAGAGGAACAGAGGAGCCATAACCACTAGTAACACCTTCACCCAGGAAGGAGCAACAGTCTCAAGTTATTACCTTATTCAAGAGCATTACTAGTGCTGGGATATCTCGTAGCTTGAGACTTGCCGTCCATTCCTTTGTGGACTCGCATCCAGTGGCATCATTGGTGACCCAAACAGCTCCCCGTCTCTGATCAGCCTGCATAGCATGGGGGATCAGTGGAGACTTTACAGAGCCTGGTCAGCAAGCCAAAACCGGACATACACTGTAAATTGTGTTTAGTTTGTTCGCGTTAGGGTGTACCCAGTATACTGTGAGCAGAGACTCGATGCCTTATGGACATAGGCACTGCCGACAATTTTGGGAATGAAACGCAGCGTTCCTTGCCACCAAGCATTTGAGTGCACTTGCAACTCCCACAAAGGAAAGGCCGGTGGAACGCCGGTGAACTCGGACACCAAGGAGTCGCACCTGCTTCAGTTGTAATCCTGAACAGCGTCTCCAGCAGTAACCAGGAAAATGGTGTACATCAATCGCCAACACACCTCGTCTAATACCGTCAAACCTAACTTTAGACACCCCGCTGTTCGTCTAGCAGTAAAAATCCTCGACCAATGTGCTAGTCAGTTTAACCGGGCATGCGTCAAGTTAAGGATGCGTGTACACAGACAGTCGATGTGGCTACCCTGACTGAATTGTCTGCGAGTACACTGAAGCCACAGGTAGTCCAGACGACCCGGACCACATCTGTCAGTACGCAGTGTAGGCCAGCTGAAAAGAAACTGTTCAAACCTTCTGTTGTTAGCAAATCTTGTCAGGAGGCTGCAGCGAAAACGATAGGCAAGTCAAAGACTCCATCTCTCGTATCCCTTCTTGTGAGTGACTATGATTCGCGGGATCACATCAGCTCACCCCTCGACATCCTGTCTTCTCGGAGCAAGCGTCTACGATGGCGGTTGATCTAGATTCTCACAACACTGGTGAAGGCTCAGAGAGCTTTAAGCCAGCATGATTCTTCGCCTCTTGTTTTACAGTAAACTCATATGAGGAGTCTTATTCAGTCCCTGAAGTCTCGCTGTGTAAGGGACTTTAATCTATTGGATACACTGAGTGGTAGTGACTGGGTTGCTGACACAGCTACCCTTCTGCGACTGTATTGTGCCCTGGTCCGTAGCAAACTCGATTATGGCAGTATCGTTTATTCTTCTGCTCAGCCATCTGTTCTCACATCATTAGCGATTTTTCATCATGCTGGTATAAGCATTGTGACTGTGGCTTTTCGCACAATCCCAGATGTCCGTGTTTGTGCTGTGGCTGGTGAACCTCTCCTCCATTACAGGCATGACCAAATGATTTTTTCCTATTGTGTGCGGGTGCAGTCGGACTCTTCGCACCTTCACTATGCTGCCTTTCTCCATCCGCCCAATGAACGGTTGTACTTCGCTAAGCCAGATTCTCCTCAGCCGGCCTCTGTCCACTTTGCACATACTCTGAAAAGGTATACTATGCCTCTGTGTGTGTTAACTTTGCCTCGTTGGAACACCCATAGCTGACGACGCAGGTTGAGGTTTGTCTTGACCTCACGGAATTTCGTAACCTGACCACTCCTCCTTTTGTTTACAAGGGCCTTTTTGTTGATCTTGTGTCTTTTGTGTTCGGTGGTTTTATTTGCTGTCTTACGGCGTTCCAAATTGGATATCTCAACTGGGTGTACTTTTGTGATTGGTGCTTCTCGGTACCTTTTTGGACATCATCCATTTAAGTATTTTAACGGCAGAGCTTTTTGCTATTTTCAAGGCTCTGTTTTTTATCAGTAAGGGGTTTTACCATAAATGTCTTGTGTTCTCTGATTCGTTGAGTGCCTTGACAGCCATTCGATCTGGCTCCACAGCTCATCCTCTTCTTTCTATGATCCAGGAGAAGCTGGCGGTGTCTGTGTATATTGGTGTTCACATCGTCTTCCTGTGGGTTCTAGGGCATGTGGGCATCCCGGACAGTGAAGCAGCAGATATGGCTGCTAAGGAGTCATGGAGCCTTCTATCTTGTGATCCTTGTGCCCCTGTGTACGATGTGCTGCATGCAGTTCGTAGCCTTGTCTGGCATGCTTGGCAGCGGGAGTGGACTTCTCTTCCACTGTCTAACAAGTTAAGGGCCTTCTTTGTGCTTGTCCTGTTTTGTGTACCCGCAGTGAAGATGTGGTGCTTTCTGTGTGGCACATTTTGTTGGCGTGTTACAGGTATGTCCAGTCTCGTCACACTTTTAATCTTTCTGATGACCAACGGCGAATGTTGTGTGATGGGGATACTTCTGTGAGCGGCGTATTGTCATTTTTACATGTGATGGACCTTTTTAATCTGTTGTGATTTTTTTTTGTTCTTTTGTTGTTGCTATTCTGGAGTATTTTATCCTGGTTTGTTTGT
Organism: Dryococelus australis; assembly: GCA_029891345.1. Taxonomy (NCBI): domain Eukaryota; kingdom Metazoa; phylum Arthropoda; class Insecta; order Phasmatodea; family Phasmatidae; genus Dryococelus; species Dryococelus australis. The sequence continues at coordinate 199,765,371 of CM056993.1, read as the reverse complement.
GGTTTTTGTAATGGTTCTTTTGCCTCTTTTGAGGTTTTTACCTTTTTTTTTACTGCCTTTTGTTTTGCCTCCCTGGGAGGCTTTTTTTCTCCCTGATTTTGGTTTTTGCCTCCGGTGGAGGTTTTTCTGTGTTTTAATTTTTACTTCTTGTGGGCACTAATGACCTTGCTGTCATGCGCCCCAGAACCCCACTCTCACTCACTCACTCTCACTCACTCACTCACTCACTCACTTACTCTCACTCACTTTTCTACGTATTGTACAAACATATTTAATCTAGAGTTAACTGGCATTTACATTTAACAGTGTTTCATTACTGTTGTTTGTTCAGGAACACTCATCAGTTACCTGTTAACAAAACCAAGTATTCTTTTCTCATTTGGACGCAGCACATTATTCTCTAATAAGTCTATATGCACATTGTTTTTCTGTGTTAGTGTAGTTTCATGGATAACTTCCATAGTGCCGATAAAGTTACAATGAATTTTTCTAAAAAGTTGTGTTTAAAATCATCTGGAATATTAACATATCCTGTTATAGCGATTCTGTTGATGAAGTTGTTTATCAAGATACACTGTGTTGTGCTGCGTATGTGGCAAACTGTCCAATCACTTATTGTTTCTAAGGAATTGCTGGTTATTTTTTGAGGAGCTAGTCCCTAATCAATGATGTGTAACACATTCTTATTTAAGCTACACCAAGTTGTTAAATTGCATGCTGGATATCTGAAAGCTTAGGTAACATCACAGGTTTATGAGAGGCGAAATATGGTGGTCAAGCGAGGCCATGAGCTGTGTACAGTAGTATACAAGAGTAACAATATAGGTATCTGCCAGCTCACCAGTTGCGTATTGCATATCTCTGCCTTTCTTCAAGGATAGTTCCAACAGTTGTCAAGCTTTCAGATATTCAGTGAGCAGGTGTGTGAAGTGCGTGGAGGAAGGTGAGAAGGAACAGGGGGCTTTGTGCAGGGAGCTGCCAGAACCAGTGCTGACCAACGAGCTGCTGACGAGGTTCGAGGAAGCAGCAGCGGTGAAGGAGGTGGCCCAAAGGGAGGCGGAGCTGAAGGCGCTGGTGAACCAGCTGCCACTCTGCCACTGCCACCTGCTGGCCTGGCTCATCTCCCACCTTGACTGCATCACTACCTATGTGAGTGCCCCTTTCACACTGTACTCCCTCCAGTTATAGCCTTCATAAAAAATTGTATTCCCAGAAACCATGTTTCTTTCACAATAGTCCTTTGTAAGACTGTTAATGGTTCATTAAGCACTTTTTAAATCAAACTTTAAATAGGTCATTGCCCTTATCTGCATATATTTTAACAGGTACACTCAGTGGCATATGCCTTCTGAAGTAGTAACAATGTAGGGAAAATTGTTCCCTGTTTCTGGGCCAATGCTGATCACCAATCATCATAATCTGCCAATAAATGGATTTTTGACTAACATCACAATTTCTAAAATTTTACCACTCTTCAAAACATATAGTGGTCAGTGTAAATAATACTGAATCACAAGTTTAAAAACTCATCGTGTATAAAAAAAAAACAATAATGCTAAACTTTATATCCAGACCACCGTTTCTCATAATTTGGCAGCACTTTCAGGTAAAACAATTTCGTATTATAAAGTAGAATCCCATTGTAGCGAGCATGGAGACTGCGAGAACATGATTATAACAAAAAAATCTCAAAAATATTCCATGAAAAATTGTAATTTTAGGAGTTGAAACATGTATGGCGAGATCTTGTGAAGCAGGCTTGCGGCAGGACTCATGACTGTGTGAAGCGCACTTTTGTTATCTGTCTGCCGTAACTCCACTCCCTCGCCCCACCTCCTTGTTTCCCTAAGTACCTTGTGCTGCTCTCATGTGTCACACTCTTCCGCCTTGCCACCTAACCCTCTCTTTCTTGCAAACCAAGCATATTGTTCTATAAATAGAATCCTGCCCTTTCTACCTTGACCCTGTTTTCATGAATCTGTTCTGCTTTTCTGTAGTCGTTCACAGTCATTGGGCTGTCAACATAGGTCATCAATAATCGTAACACAAAACCGTAATCCAAAAATATATCAAAATCGCATTCCAAATAAAATAGAGTAAGTTGAAATCCAAAATCATAATCAATAATTCGAAGCAGAAATCCAAGTTGTTTGAAGACACTGCCCCTTGAGTTAAATGAATATTACGTTTTAGAATCATGTTAATTTTACGTCAGATACAATAAAACACCAACCTTACGGGAAAAAACCACCTTTAATCACAGAAGATAACATCTTTTCAAATAATAATTCCTCGTTAAAAGGTTTTGCATAACATTTTCAGGTGAAATTATTTTTTTGAAATACAAGCGGTGCTAGTTGCAACTGTTTTGAGCTACACTACTAACAAGTATGCCGGAGGGCACACAGAACTGTGAAGGTGCTCACGTTGGCATAGTAGGATTTGGGGGCTCCTATAAAAAAAAAGCCACGTGACAGGCAGTGTCGACAGATGTGTTGAGAAGACAAGACTTTAGACAGCGCACTGTAGAGCAGTTATATATAGCTGCGTGCGTGACGTATTCACATCCAGTTACTAGACGTTTACATAAACAACTAGCTATAAAACTATAGTTGCGGGAAATGCTAAGTAAAGGGACTTGAAATATACTTTGATTGATGCTCCATGCCATAAGCAATAAAAATGGTTTATGTTAACATTATTTATGTAGAGATTTCGCCGGGACCACAAAAAATTGTTTGTGGATGCAGTTTATCGATGTATGCAATAACGATACATCAAGAGTCGACCTGTACTGGCACAGTGCTAGGATGACTAAACAGGGGTAAGGCATGATTAGTCCTAAGGAGGACTGAATTATGAAATTCCCTTAAAGGCAGTTCACATTAAAGTGAGCACTCTAGAAATCAACCTTTGAAAAAAACCACTGCCCGCAACTAGGTATGTATAACCATGTATGTATGTATGTTACCGCACAGGCTGGGGATGAACACACTCAGTTAAGTTGGCAATGAAATTTGAAAAGTAGTTCTAAGATATAATGCTGTATTGTAAGTATATTGTTTAAATTTATGGCTACTTAAGTTGTTTGAAGTTTATTTTGTACAATTTGAAGTAATTATTGGTGTAAAGATAATGTATTTACTGTAACTCATAATTATTGTGTCACGTGATTTGCGCAACGGTCAAACCAACGGCCTGTTGTGGTTCCTTCATGCTTGTTGCTTGGCTTTGCTTGTGTGGAGTGTTTGCGATGCAAGCTACAAATTTGGAAGCTGGAAGTTGTTGTGTTTTAGTATTTCTCATTTATTTTTCAGTATATCTGCAATCATCATTGTTTTATTATATTGTATTGTGTTTAATTGTGTTGTAGTGATTTTATGTTAAGTCATTAGTTCCAGCAAACTACGTAAGAATAGTCAGCGTCAGGAAGACATTATAAATCTCACCGAAATTATTTATTCTTTAATTCGTCCAGGAGAGACGAAGCCGTGCAAGGTTATCAAACGAGTTGCAGAAATGATGAAAATTTCAACTACAACTGTCTGGAGGTAAGTGTAAATGTGTTTTTACGACATGTTTCCCCAAACAGGTTTTATGTGTTTTCCCCGCATATCATCAGAACGTTATTGAAGTAAATTGTTGAAAAAGAACAAATAGAAATTGCCAGTTGGAAACGTGATGTTATAAACGGAAAGTTTAATAGCAATAATGAAAGTAAATAAACGACAGCAGAAATGTGAAATTAATATATTCATGAGTTTACGAAGTACATGTTATGTCCTAAGTTCGACAAATAATATAAAAAGTTCTGTGTACCTATTTACCTACACCCATCTGTTTAACCTTTCTTTTAAATCTGTCTCGATAGTAAGTGAAAATTTTGCCGTCAATAATTATACGTTAATTTCACACATTTTTATATCACAGTGTTGTTTTGTAATGTAGGCCTAACTTCAAATACATCTGTACGTATCTATTTATGCTCAACCATGTAACCTTTCTTAAATATGCCTTTAAAACAAGTGCAGATTTTGCCAGCAGTATTTATACGTTAATTTTACACGTTTGTATATTACTGTGTTGTTTTGTAATGTAGGCCTTACCTCAAACTTGTGTTCATGTAATTATTCATCTCAAGTTACAGTGTTAAGTTTTACTATTGTGTAAATAACATAAATGTCATAGTGTTATGCTACACCAAAGGTGTTCCAACATTCTATAAACTATAAAATCTTGAAGCTGGTTTGGTTAATCAATTAATTAATTTTTTATGTATTTATAGACCTATAGCTGTGCTTGTTCCCAACATTCTTTCTTGATGCAAGTGTAATTGTTTTATCTGGTAACGCTTGCCGTAATAAGAATTAGAAAGTATTTACAATTAATTGTCAACAGATATAGAGTAATTCCATGTTTAAATTTCGAAATGGGTGTTCGACAAGACAACTTGCTACCTTTTGAGAAATATATTCTACCTGTCTCGGGCAGCCAGAAAGGCGTTAAAATCAAACACTCCCTGTAAGTATTACTTTTATAATTTGTCCTTTACATTATAATTTTGCTGTCATTTGTGGATATGTATTGGTTTTACATTAATAGTAAAACATAATTCTTTCAGCTTTGTGTGCGTATGCATGAACCATTTTTTGTAAGTATAGTAATTTTCTTTAAAAAATTTTCTCATTAGTTTTGCTGCCGTCATTTCAATGAAGGAACCACAACAATGATGAGTCCATGCACTTTACCTGTATAATTGGTTTCATGAGGTCTGTGTGTGTTTGACAAAAAGGAAATGTCGCACCCTTTTGGGCCACAAGAGACACCGGAAATGTGGCCATCACCAGATCGGCATTTCACTTAGCTATAAATAATATACTTTATTTTTAGAATTATTTTGTACCAATGAAGAAGGTGCCAGTTACAAGCCTGGTATACCCTTCTTCTAACAATTCATTTCACAGTATAAATGTCCAGTTCTTTTTTGGAGGGTCTCAGAAGGGTACAAACCCAGAGTAACGGTGTCAAAAAAAAATGTATGTATACACAAATGCATTTGTTGATTATGTTTATATTTTTAGTGTAAATAATTTTTATTTTATATATACATAATAGGCCTATGTTGAAATATATTTATCTCCATTTATAAAGGTGCATATAAAACTACATGCACATATTTGATATATTTTTCTTTTTTATGTATTACATATTTTTATATACTGCCACGTTTGCGCCATCACGTTAAGTTTATTAGCACCATCTACTTCTGTGCAGTGGTGTACTCTTTGCTCATCTCAGATCCCCTCAACTTACCGTGCTGTTCTGCCTCCCTTCCTTCCCCTTTACCCTTCGTGCGTCATTATTTTTTGATTTGTCGTGGTTGTTTATTTAAGGCCTTGCATGGCCTCACTCTGTCTACTTTATACACCTCAGACGTCTGCTATGTTATGCTGCTACCATATGCCAGTAGGATGTATGTTTTTTCCTGATGGGTAAGTTGCACTTCACTTCGGTCAGCTGAGGCCAAAAACAGCTACCATGTTTTCGAGCTGATGTTTTACTAGTCACGCTACAGAGCGATGGGGCACAGAAAATGGTGAGTTGTGGGTAATGTTAAGTTTGCGGTACAATTTTAAAATGTTTAGTAATTTGTGTGACAAGTGGTGTTGTATCTTGGGTGTGCAGTGCTAGTCTATTTCGAAATATGGATTTGGCTGCCCTTCCAAATTATTTTTTGGCTTAACTATAGTCCATTCCCGATTGGAGGCAGTGTTCTCGGAGCCCTGCTAAATATCTACTTGCAGGCCCGTTTCGTATCCTTCCGCCAAAAGTAAACAAACATTGCCATGTGATTGCCATGTAGCAGCTGTCAAAATCATTGTTTAGATTCCATTTTGTGTGTGTGTGTGTGTGCATGTGTGCGCGCGCACATATGCTTTTGCTACACCTAAAATATACATTGAAATGTGACTTCTACTTTTATACCTGTCAAATGTGTTGTTTACTGTTTACAGCATTTCAAAGAATTCTGTCATATTCCAAGAACTATTCCATACGAATATTCACAGTTTAGTTCTCAAATATTATTTAGGTCAACTTTATGACGTTTTAAAAATGCCTGAATTGAAGACAGTTCTTACGGATATTTTAGATTAACATATTGGTTTTCCACGATGTAGCTCAATACATGTAATGCACGTTAGTATTTTGCCGCGACTGTGTTTGACACCGTTACAACTACGAGGAAAAGGGCTGTACTAATTGTAATTATCCTTTTGTTATTGACATGTGTTGGGTCATTTCTCTAAAAGGACAGCCTCAGTTGGAATAAATGTTAAAACAAAGGAACAACCAGTGAAATAGGCACATTAAATTCAAGCACACATCTCGTGTTGCTCATTTTTGTCATACAAACTTTTTAAAAGATAGCGGTGACCATGCGCACAAATAAGCCAATGATAACTTTTATTCCGCTCATATTTCTGTGTATTGCTACTTACTGTTTATTAGGTGTATTGGAATTTATCGGGCTGGGCTTAGTATTTTTCTTCTGGGATTGTGGCAAATGATGTTACACAAATGTGTTTCAAACCCCTTAGGGCAAAGTTACAACGTTGTGATAAATAAACAGACGTGGATGTAAATAATTAATTTCATCATAAAAACATTTCACATTTAAAACGTATAAATAGTGCTAATCAAATATTTGAAATCACGCACACACAGGGCCAGTGTATCAACCACGATGCGCAAAGGCAAGCCATTTCACAGACGCAATGATTAATGAAACACACGTCACAGTATATTTATTACTGCCGTAGCAACACAGATTTATCACAACATCGTTACTTGCCTAGGTAGGTTTAAAAAACACGTCTACAAATGTGATGTACTAATTTGAAGTATTTTTCGGAGTAAGAATAATTTATATTTCTTTTGACAAAAAGCAACATGCCATGTCATGGTTTGCCACGTCTGCCAACTTCACTAGGTAACTGCCCCGCCATCATATCCAAGTATATTAAAACACGTATTCAAACATTAAAATCTGTCAGTTGTAAATTACAAATTCAGAAATCATAATTTTGCTGTAATAAGTATGAAATATGCTACAATTGAAAACATTAATAATGCGTACTAGCGAAGTGAAATTTCCAGAGTGTGAAAGAGATGAAGAAAGAGAAAGAGACTGTCAAGTATTGCCAGCAGACAGTTTTTCAATTGATTTCTCGTTCGTTAATACAATACCGTACCATTACGGCCTACTCACAATATTTTCTGCTGTTATTTTAAACTTTAAATATGAGATATGTTGCCAACGGGGGGTACTTAATTACTTAAATATTTTGATAGGCACCATTTAATTTGCAAATAGTATTCTAAAAAGCGTGGTTAAAATAATATTTTAACTTTGAATTATTTCGTACCAGTTGTTGCCAACACATTGCTGCACTCTCTGTTAATTCATTTTTAAAAGAGAAATAAATATTACAAGTTATAGAAGATATTAAGGTAAAGGTTCATTTATTCAATAATACAGTACTCTAAAGTTAACCACAGTGTTATATATTTGTGGAAGACAGGTTATTGAAAAAAAAAAAAAAAAAAAAAAAAAAAAAAACAGGTGATATGTTATGCCTACAGTGATTTTTCAAAGATCAAAGGTTGATTTTTCATAAGTCGCTTCCAATTGGGAATGGACTATAATGTGTGTCCTTTTTTAACGTGTCATGTTGGTCCTTGTTCACCACCCAAGTTTAATGTTTGCTATTTCGCGGTTTCATAACTTCATCGCTAGGGCGTTCATTTGCATACTTATATATATATATATATATAGTGGTACATTTTTTATATATAATATTATACATTTAGCAGTCTTGAATTGTAAACATTGAGTTTATTAACATGTGGCAATCACATGGCAGTCACATGGCAATGTTTGTTTACATGTGGTGGAAGTATATATAATGGGCAAGAAAGTGGAACTTTAGCATGGCTTTCAAAAGTGTTCACTTTATCGTCAACGGCCTATAGTTGTGAGACATCCTATTTATATAATTTACCACTTCCAAAATAACCTGTTGTTGAGTCGCTATGTTGGTTTTAACTTGTGCTATGTAACAAATAATAAATAATAACAGATGTCTCAGACTACACATTGTGTATTTAGAGAGCACGAAATACAAAAAAAAAAAATAATTGTAGAAATGTGGGAATACAGTATATATGCATAAGAAATATGTATTGTAGAATTTTGCACTGATAATTCAGCACGTTACATACAAATGACAACAACCTTTCATAAAAACTGTGATTTATTTCATTATCAATCTCAAACATGCGTAAAGAGTGTTTAAATAATTTAACAGCATAGCAAAAAATTAAAACATGAGAATCACATTTCAGTCAACAATACTGACACAGGTATGTAAAATCAGAAGCTTTCAATAATTAATACTGAATGGTAAGAATTTATGAGAATACTCTTCCAGGGCATGAAAATCATTACATAAAAAATATAATGCCCCGATAACACACCACATTTACTAGATGGTACGCAGTGCCCATAATATCTCAACAACAGATTAAATACAATTTCCTTAATGTTACAAGCCATTGGACATAAAGGTAAATCCCTATGGCCAATCCAGATTGCGTAAAGCAATTTCCAAAAAATACAGCCTTATCTCTCTGGATTAGTTTCCATTCATAAATATTTCTGACTAGACTCATGTTACTTAAATATATTTGTCTACCACATAAAATTTAATCAATCCTCTAATACTACAGTTTGATAAGCATGAACTTGCTTGCCTAAAAATTGCATTTAACTGTGACAGTGTACTCTTAGTTACCAGCGAGTAACATTGACTGACTTTTGAACTGGTAAGTAGTATTCTCACCAGCTTGATTTTACCTTTAAAATATACCTCAAACCAATTCCTATAAGGTGCCAACACTCATAACTATTCAAAAATCTTCTTAAAGCTTGCTGCAAACAATTTTGTGCATACCATGGACACCCACGTAAGATACACAGTTTAATAACAGAGCATACACATGATTGCTAAATATCAACTGGCTGTAAATATAATTTATATTTAAAAACATTGCAAACTCCGCAGCCTAACAACCCATCAAAGGACATTTACCATAAAAGCAACACGTAAAAAAATGTATTACATTAAAAAAAACTGACAGGCTTAATTTACACGACGGCACCCAATATGAGTTTATGGGCTTCCAGAGCATTGTGAACCTGAATATTAAAAATTATAGAAGAGACATTTAAAAGGTTTCTGCTTCAGGCAAAATGTGGACAGTTCCCAGATACAAACAACATTGAGCCGGGCCAGACAAACAGGGTAGAGGCTACCAAACTAGACTACACGTCTGCAATACAAAATGCTGAGACTCAAAATTATTCACACACATAATTACCATTTAAATTTAGAACGTGCAAGCCAAAATATACAAAACATGCTATGCTAGAAATTAAGGTTGCTCACCACCAAAATTAGGCACACTCAACAGCTACTGGAAAATTTCATAACTAGATACATTTTCTTTCCTCAAACTGTCTAGCACTCACCAATACTGTTCATTCTCGTCGAGGCAGACCATATTACACCGCTAAAATTAAAGTCTCTGCAAACAAACTATGTCAAGCTGAAAAGAACATTACAATTTCAATCACGTCATATCTATTATGACTGTCAACGATGCCCTCTTTACAATATGCAGGCCATCTCAATGTGATGATCGGCAGCAGAATAAACTTGAGAGAGGTCAGCGCTCCTACACTCCAGTAGTCACGTGACCCCCTCCAATGAAATTTAGTCATGTGCCGGGCGAGGAAAGAGGAGTGGGGGAAAAGAAAAGAGAAGGGAGGGTGCATCAGTTGGCCATGGAGAATGTTCTCGCGCGCTGGCGGCGGTAGTGGTGGCGCTAACTAAACAAAAGAGTGCAGCACTGCTGCAATTTTATTAAATTATCAACAATATTTCAGTGTTTACAGCGGCAGCCATGTCTGAATAACGATCAACAGCTGCTTCAGTTTTAACAGATTTTCGCTGGTTTTTTTTCCATGCTGTGGCATACCAATTGAAGATACGGACACAACTGCTATTACATTTTATTGTTGTGGTATAACAAACGTAATTTAAATCCATTTTGATAAAGTTGTTCTGAATTTTTGCTGGTTTTGAATAAGTCTGGCACCATGCAAGTTTTGTTAGTTGAAAATGTATAATTTTCCAGTGACTATTCGGTTAGATGCGGTCGTGCGGAGCTGTGGCGGGCGACTTATCGTTTGCAGGGCAGTGCTTCAGCGGCCAAGTAAGCGATAGCGGGAAATGCTGCGTAGGCCGGGAAACTGATTGCGGGGCATTGCTACGTAGACAGAGCAACTTATTGCAGGCTGAGCGGCTATACTTATGTGGCGCAGTCAGATTTTCTGCTCACGCATTCAGTTATCAGTAAAACCCTGTTAAGACGGTTAAGGGTCTTTATTCCACAAAAGTCTTAGCTGGGATAACATTTTAACTAGGAAAGTTGCATTCAAGACTAGACTATTACTTGCAACATCAGAAACAACGGTTAACATGAAACAAAAGGGTTTTTTAAAATTAAAAGGCTATTTATTTTATCTTAAGGGAACAAAAAAAAAACTTCTGAAATTATTATTTTTTTTACAAAAGTCATCCATTTTCTTCTCTTTGTAGTTTTTCTGAGCCTTCAGAAGTACATAATTTTCCAAGTTTCACAAGCTGCTCCAGATATGGCTAGGAACATCTGGTGTACAGGCTAAGAAATGCTTCAGACTGTCAACATACTCCGTTGTGTCCGACCATGCTGGCTTTGAGACAGCCACATCAGATTCATCTTCATCTTCATTTTCTTCTTCATGTTCAGCACATAGGTCCTCCATGTCCTGATTAGCACATGTTTGCACATCGTTATCAACACTCGCATAGCTTTCAAAACTACACTATACACTCAAGGTTGACTCGAGAGTTTTCCAAGCACTGCTGGGTATGGCACTTGGATCGTCTGAATGTGCAGGAACTACTGATGGAGATGGTGTTGCATTTTCAATGAAACCTGCCTTCTTAAAATAGTTGGTGATGGTGGTTGACTCTTAAGGAATTCCAAGAAGCTGCTAGTAGGTGCATAGCATCCAAAATGCTGAGTTTATATGGCTTACAGCGTGGTTTCATCCTCTGGATGATTCTGCAAATAAGATACTTTCTGAACATTTGCTTGAGCATCTTGATTGTACGCTGGTCCATTGGTTGCAGAACTGATGTACAGTTTGGTGGCAAAAACTGCAAGGTAATGTTCCACAAATTTGCAACAGTTTTTGGATGAGCTGGGCAGTGGTCACCAAAAATCAAAACCTTCCTGTTTCAGCATCCAAATTTGGCAACTAGTGAGTGTAAATACTGCTCAAAAATATTGCATGTAATTCAAGCAGACTTTTTGTTTACATACCGACAAGGCAAGGTTTTAACGTTATTCAAACACCTTGGTTTCTTTGGTTTGCTAATGACGAGCAACGGCAGCTTCTCTGACCCATCCATATTGGCTCCAGCCAAAACAGTCAGTCTCTCTTTGCTTAGCTTTCCTCCATTACAATTTTCTCCTTTCAATTTCAGTGTTCTATCTGGTAGCATGTTAAAGAATAGCCCAAACTCATCTATATTAAAAACGTCTTTGGGCCGGTACTTTGAAATCAGTGTAGGCAATAAAGAAATCCATGCATCAGTGGGTTCTTTATCTATACTTACAGATTCACTTCTCACACATATGTATACAATCCCATACCTGTTTTTAAAGCGATCAAACCATCCATTTAATGCTTGAAAATTGAAACCAAGACGATCTGCAATTTTTTTCTGTTTTTTCCTTCACAATGGAGCCATTCAACGGTATGTTCTGGGCTCGCTCCTGCTTAAACCACTCAAGTAGCAGTTTTTCAATGTCTTCATTTTTCCCCAACTTGTGTTTCTTACAAGTACAAGGTGTGTGGGCAGCTTCAGGTAAAATATCTTCACTTTTAGACACAAAAAGAAGTAAGTGTCGATGCTGGCAGTCCAAGTTCTTTGGCTATGCTAACACGTGTAGCTGAAGGACTAGAATCAACTTTATGAATTATCGCCAGTTTTTCTTTTACTGTTAATGATTTCGTTTTACTGCCACCATATTCCAGTCGGTTAAAACACAAACATTAATGTATTCAAATTAAAACACGAATAGTCCTTATTAATAACCGTACTTAATAACAGCATTGAACTTCCAATTGCAAAAAAAAATATAATTTCAATATATCACGGAAATCGTATGTTCAACAAGACGTGAAAAAGATAGAGAAAAAAAATTAGTGCAATACTCTATGCAAGTTGTGGTTTGTTTCTGACTCTGGTGCATTGCTCAGACTTTGGAGATGCAGGCAATTTTACGCATTTTCTACATGTCGCCTTTGAGGATGAGTCCTAAATAAAGGAGGTGAAAAAATAATATTGTTAGTTTTGCTGCTAACAGATGTTACGTGCATAAATTAATTAATCAAGAAAACATTTTTGCACTTTGTCTACAGTGGTGCATGAAACTGAACGCTGTGGAACGTATAGATTCTTTTGTGAAGTTTCAAGTTTGTACGTTGGCCATCCTGACAGTATCTGCTCGCTGACTTGCATCGAAAATCACGTCGTATAATCTATGGTCTCTTTTACACAACATAACCTGTTAACAAGTTTTGATGTTTCGGCTTTTATAGTTTCTATCGTTTCAAAACTAAGGTTTTCCGTGAACATTAATAAGCAAATTTGTATATTTACAATTTAAGTTGACTATATTGCACGAGAAATCACGCACTTGATATGTTATATATGGAAATTTTTTACATGGCTTTTATGACGAAACTGACGGGACCAAACTAACCAAACGTCTCAGCTGGGAAAACATCTTTCGTGGGAAGGTCTTAAATGAGTTTTACTGTAACAGGATATTTTTACGTTATGGTGGTTTGAACACAATTTAAAAGCAACTTTAGGATGATTTTTAAGTAGTACTGGGGATCAAAATCGGTCTAATTCGGAAACAGCGAGGACACACTTATAGCAAGGATCAAACCTGTAACTGTGACATCTCACTATAACAGGACTCTACAGTATTCACAAATGTTCATTTCACCACTAAAAAAAACTTGTTTGAAATGTTGCGGTGTGTAATTATGTTACTCATAGATAAATGTTCTTACGAGGTGCTGGCAAAATACTGGCAGTGTGTGAAGTAATGGTGGTAGTAATCAGTATTGGTTAGTGTCACATACTTGGTAAACAAACATTGCTGATATTTGTACCATAGTCGCAGTACACAAAACTGTGGTTTTGCCGACCAATGAAGCTTCCTATTAGGATAGTTAAAAATTCACCACAAATTTGTTCCATGTTAAGCCAGTTCAAGTTTTTATTGTTGCTGTTCCATTGTGGAACTTTAATTACCACAAACAATACAATTTTCACGACCACCAAACGTCCCATTGGCCAAGTCCGCCATCTTGAGTTCTCATAAATGACCTTCACCAAGGACGAGCTCAAAGTTTAACTTAACCTAGATGACTGTCTCACACATACACCACACATCTGCCACCATCAGATAATGTAGTCTCTGCCTACTTCTGTATTTACACTGGGTTACTGAACATTTCCCCCACCTTGAAATGATGATTTCAAAGTAAATCTAGGTAAGGGGCATAGCTTTACAACTGAGCGTATCAGGAGTCCTTGAATGGTATAAAGTTGAGCCACTCACACTATTCCATCTGCACCAGGGAAGGTCTAGATGACCAAGTTACCAATGAAGAGGTGGCATATTGGGATCTTAAATCAAACCTGCATATGGTGCAGGTAGTTGTGATGCCACCGGCGTCAAAAATCTTGATGAATTTTCTGCAGGAGATACCATCTTGACAGACTATCAGAAGGCACAGCTATGAAATCTTAATCAAGAACAGCTTGTGATTTTCCCAACATTAGAAAATGACTTGGTGTCAATGGGTGAGGTCAGCAGGGTCTGCAGAGTGTGCAGACAATGGACAAGAATTAAGCACTGCTTCAATTCACGTAAGCACAGTCTAGAATTCCTCTTACATCAAGATCTGGATCCCCACAACCTAATGTAAGTGCATCTTCACTGATTTAATACCAGCCTTCCACAACCTCCAAAATGTGCTGCGGGTGGGGAATTGAAGTGTCACTTGATGTTTTGGTCACATAATGATTTCTGGATCTCTGCATGGTTTTTGGCATCAGAGAAAAAATCCTAAAACTGTTGGATCTTCCTACCAGCCCCAACAAAATTTGTTTGCGCAGTCACTAAATACCTCTGTACAGCAACCACGTCAAGCCACAAATCTTTGGAATGCTGCCACGAAAGCATCTGTAGATAGTTCCGATACCAGCTCAAGATGAAAATCCTTGGTTGAAAAACAAACAAACAAACATAGATAGGCTCCTAATCTCCTTGGTTTTCGACCTTTGCCCATTGTGATGGTCCATCATAGTCCAACCTGTTTTCACTAATGGTTTTGCTGGAGTGATCCGCTTAGCCGGAAGACCTGCCATCATAGGTGTTATTGGTTAGGGCCGACAATGGAAACAAGTCACACACTGAAGCAACCGCTGTCTAACCACGTCTTGCCCGTTAACAACCCATAATTCCTGCTGCATCATAGGCAAGTGTTGTAGCCCCTGGATGAAGTAGATCTTTATGCAGTTGGTCGATTATCAGTTCTACCAAGCAATATTTCTTCGGATGCAGTGTGGGGTGCTTCTTGTTATAGGGCAGCAATGATGTCTGGAGTCTTCTGCCCACCCTAAGTATACCATCCTTGTCCACAAAGGGATTCAACCTCTTCAGGGAGGCTGCAAGCTCTGTATGGAATTTTACTGCCTGGGTTTTCTTAACGCAAAACAAAACGGATGCCTGTAACTCTGTAACAATGAGGGGTCCTGTAACTCTTGTGTTGTCTGGCGTTCTTAACTCAGTGAAGCGAAGGCAATATGCAGTTATTCATTTTATTTTATTCCAACATGGTTATCGATCCAGCAATGATAAGTCTTGTATTACATGCTCCCAATCAAAGACACTGACGACTTTCTGAAGACAAGCATTCCTCCATGTCTGCTCTTACTTCATATTCACAAACTGGTTGGCAGGGTATTGGGCTGTCCATCAGCCACGAAGCCCCTGTCCACCAGAGTGGGTGGTCGACCAGCTTGATGGCATCAAGTCGTTTGAGGCAAAGTCCACAGGATTGTCCTCTGACCAAACATGGTGTCACCATTCTGGTGGTGTGCTGGTCTGAATTTTCCCCACTCTATTGGCAACAAAATTCTTCCAGTGGTGAGTCGATGACTTGATCCATGCCAACGTCACTGTTGAGTCAGTCCATGCAAAAACACCACTAACCTTCAGTTGATTACTGAACACTATCAGTACATAGCGAATGGTCTTTGCAAGAAGCAATGCTCCACAGAGTTCCTGTCTAAGGAGAGTAACCTTCTTGGTTGGGGCTGCCTTCGATCTTGCTATTATCATGTGCACCTTCACTGGACCACTAGCAGGAATGTCTTTAACATATATCACTGCAGCATAGCCCTTCTTAGAGCTATCTAAGAATCCATGAAGTTCCAACCTTGAGTCTGGTGAACTCACCAAGAATCCTATGGTAATCTGCTTGACACGAGGGAGTTCTTCCCTCCATTGAGTCCACCTCTTTTCTTTGGCCTCTGGTGTTCCTTCATCCGATCCGACCCCTTCCAACCACAGCTTTTGAATAAAGTGTTTAGCCAGTACCAGTAATGGCGACAGCCATCCAAGCGGATCAAAAATAAATACAAATCAGATAAGACACTTCTTTTGGTCAGTTCTCCACCTGGTGATCATACCTCGTATGAAAAAAAATTGCTACTTGGCACCCACTGTAGACCGAGAACCTTTAGCGGAGTCGCTCTGTTGGCATCGCCAAACAGATGCTTAATGGGCTGTTGAGAATGGGGCTGATGCTATGCTGCCAGCAACTCAGCGCTATTACTTGCAAATGTCTTGAGGTAGAAGCCACCTGATCGCAGCATATCCATCTGTTACTTTTGAAGTGCTACGGCTTCCTGCACCGACTCTGCTCCAGTCACCACATCATCCACATATGTATCTGTTTTTAATATTATGGCAGCACGTGGGAACTTGTGATCCTCATCATCTGAGAGCTGATGAAGACCGTGAATGGCGAAAAATGGAGAGGTGGGTACTCCATAAGTGACTGTCTTCAACTTATATTCCTTGACCCTTGAGGATGTGTCGAAATGCCATAGTATACGTTGGCATAGGCTGTTCATGGTAAAATGAGCACTTTTGATGCCATAGTTACTTTTTCCTTCCAGCAATTTTTTATTCTGTAACCAACTTTTTGAATAAATATTGGCATGTAAGTAATAAACACAGTGTGTATATTCCACTTCACCAGGAAGTTAACATCTGAGACTAAAATAAAATATATTTTACCGTGAATAGTTTATAGTCTAGATGACATGGATTGATCAAGATCTGCCTGTATATCTATTGAATGTCTGCTGTAAAAACAACTGTATGCAACCAAAAGCAGATTATCATGTCACTAATGTCACACTAAAGTTTTTGTCCTGAGAGCAGCACCTCATTCATTGAATATCCCGATGTCTTGGCTGAGGCGTCAAAGACGACTCTCAGCTTGGTGGTCTTGCTGTCCAGTTTCAAGACATAGCGGTGAGAAATGTAATAAGATGGACCCTGGTTGGCATCTGCTGCTGATATCTCCTCCATATGGCCTGAAGTTAGATAATCTGTAGGGATGTGTAGAATCCCAAACCTTGGGGAAAAAAGTCAGGGAAAATGGCTTTCCCAAAATATTGGGCGAGAATCAGCTGACTCCCAAAATTTTTGGGAAAATGGTGTTTAAAACACATTCCTAATGATGATGTTTCCTATGAGCAGAAAAAACAATATTTCTCTTCCTGTCAAGCTTAAACAAATTCTTGTGTGTATTCTCCGAAACTTTAATTAGTATTTTCCATTGCATTACTATCTTATAAACTCATTATTTACCTAATTGCAGATTTACATTTTTTCTGAAAAATCTTTATTCTAAATCATTTGCATATTTATGTAAACACCATTAACGTACGCTATTTGTTTTCAGTCTTTCGGTTGGTATATTTTTATAAACTTTACGTAACTTTTTTTGTTCAAACGCATGATATGTAAGATCGCGCTAACCTAAAGTCAGTATTATGATTGGTAATTTAACATTGATGAATGATCATATGATAAGTGATAAAAAAATACAAAGGAACTCTCCACTTTAACAAATCAATTATACACCCATTTATAAAATACAATGCTAAATAAATTATTTTTGCTCACGTCAAAATTGAATACAACCTTAAAATAAATGCCATTATTACAATATTTATGTTTTGGTTAGTCAAAGATGTTAGACATACTGAGTGTTGTATCCCGTGACATACGTTTTCAACTATGGTTATCCAGAAAAACCATAGAACAAATTAAATCAATCCTTACTCTTTGAGGTGCAAACTTTTTTCACTTATCTCCAAGTGAAGCGTATTTGTTTAACTTATCTATGGCAGGAAATTAATTTAGGTTTTTTTTTTTGCGTACTGTTTACTTAAACTTTCTTTATGTTGTTATTGTAGTAGTTCTGTTCCAAATGCAAAACTCGGGTAAGTGTGTAAACATTAAAAAATTAGGCATGTGGAAATTCTACGAACGTCTGCCAGAAAGCAAATCATTGGCGAAATGTGTATCTTGCAGGAAGGTGTTGAAATGTGGGCATGAGAGCACGTCTGGGTTGCTGAGACAGTTGAATTAACATCCTACATTAAAACAATATTTTGATGAAGCAAAGAAGTCTTCCATTGCAAAAGTGATAACAGCAGAGTTGGGGACAAAATCTGGCAGCAGCGAACAACTAACAATACAAGAAACTACCAAATAGCCTTCTGATCATCCACATGCTGTTAAACTCATAAATGCTATTGGTGAATGGATTGCAGACTTTTTTTGCCGTACAGTGTGGTGGAAAACCGAAATTTTTAAGAATGTTATGGGTATTGCTCAGCCTCTGTACAAAGTACCTTCACATACCACCTTCTCTCGTAGAGTGATCCCTGATTTGTACAATAATACTAAAAGCAAACTGAGTGAAGCAATGTCACAAGCACATGCCACATGTGATTCTGTTTTGTCGATGTGATTCACCTTTGATATGTGGTCATCAGGCAGCAATGCTGCCTACATGTCGAGCACTTATCATTTTATTGACTAGTCATTTTCCCTGAAAAAGTATTGCTTGGGTGGATACCACTTTCGTGGTGGCCACACTGTAGCTGCAATTGGAGAAAGGATAAACAACATATTACAAGAGTGGAAACTAAATAATTTATCTATTCCATTTGGGAGGAACATTTTACTCGGCGTATCCTTGTGTGCCGTAAAGTTTGAACAATTGCATTGTTTTGCCCATACACTGCAACTTGCACTAAATTATGCAACGCATACTACTGCAATGGCTCCCATGCTTAAAAAACTTCATTCCCTTATAGGACACTATAAACATAGTGCAAAAGCTTCTGGAGAGTTGCACAAGATCCAAGAATCTTTAGGCCAGCCTGTGCTTCTACTCATTCAAGACTGTGAAAACACTGAATTCTGAATATATTATGCTTGAACGACTACTTTCTTGCAAGGATTCAATATCTCGTCATATTTCTCTCCAAAACAAAATTGATAACTTGACAGTTTCAGGATGGCAACTAGTTGAAGGATATGTTAACATTTTAGAACCCATGCATCAAGCTACAACAGAGTTGTGGGGTGACAAAACACCAAAAATTTCAATGGTTATCCCAGTGCTGTTGTTACTGAAGTCTTCACTGAAGAGGCACATTGCTAACCACTCCAAATTGCCTGCTTCAGATATTGAGTTTGCCAAACTACTTTTGGTTTCCATTAAAGCAAGATTTCCGGTGTATGAACGTAAAGAACCATACTTTTCTGGTATGTTGCTGGATTCACATTTTAATAGTGTTGTTGTACCACAAGACCAAAAACAGCTGGTAGTGGAACACTTAAAGTCGAAAATCCCACAAGGAGTATGCAAAATTGGCAAGTTATTTTTAAAACAAATGACATTTTTATTGACTTACATAGTTAGGCAATTTTTTCAAAGTCAGAAATTTTGCGATACCACGTGTGGATGCACATTGCAAATATTTCAGTGAAGTTTCTATTTTTTGCAGTCCACCTTTTTCATACATATCTCTATAATATTTTTTAAATAATTTATAAATGTAATATGCGGCAAAAGTTTATATTTAGATAAAAGTTTATTTAGGCCCTAGTCGTAATAAGTACATTTTATTTTCAATTGTTCCCAGAACACCTTCCTGATTTGGAATCTACCAGTACCGGTGCATCATTTTGGTCAGAATTTGAAGAAATGGCTTCATTGCAACAGCCTACAGTAAATCAAGAAGTAGAAGAGTACCTTAAAAGCCCAACAATATTAAGAACACACTGTCCACTCAAGTGGTGGAAAGAAAAAGGCCAGTCACCATTCCCGCTTGTGGCCAAGATGGCTCGACAGTACTTGGGAATCCCAGCTACTGAAGCCTCCAGTGAGAGGGTGTTCTCTTCTGCAGGCAACATTGCCACAGAGCACAGAGAAAGGCTCACAACAGACCATGATGAAGAACTAATATTTCTTCATCAAAACAGGAAAGAAATATAAAGGGGCTAGTTATAAAATAAATACATAGTTCTGATGGTAGTATAGGAGGCCTACTGGTACATTTAACAAACTTAATTTGCTATTTTTTTTAATGAATTGTCAATATACCTAGTTTTCTATGTTGATATTCAAGAAAAATATTTCTCTTCCGTTAATGTAAAATTTAACTTATATTTTCCAAGCAGTTGTTGTAATAATCTCTTTTATTTGTACGGGAGAAAATGGGGTATACAAACAAATTGTAATTTTAAAAATTGAGTTTTTTAAATTTATACTAAATTATTTTTTTATATTAATGATTTAACATGTAATTTAAATCACAATACCAAATACTCAAGTGTATTTGACAATACCGCATCTTGTAATGAGAAATATATTCAACTGAGTGGAACAAACACTGCCACTTCAGCTGAATGACACAGAACTGTTCTGTGAGAATGGAAACAATAGAAAATTAATGTGTTAAAAATTACACGATAACTAATTATTGGATGCGTCGTACCTGACAAGTTTATGAGTTGGAAATCACTTAAGCACAGATCTCTTGAATCCACATCAATGAACAAAGTACAACTATTTCCAGGCACAACCAATTCAATACAGATCCCTATTGCGGAGAAGATGAGTAGTTATTGTTTATGTTAGTTCTGGACGTTGACCAGAAAGTGAAAAGGAGAAATAAGTTGAAGACCCATGAACCAAAGAGGAGCAGGAGCTGAGCCGAGAGTGAGAACAGAAGGAAGTGAAGAAGAGCTGCGACCTGCGATCCATGCTCAGAGGAGGGGTCGTGAGCTGGGTGTGGGTGGGGAGTAATGGAGCGCTTTGTGTCATTGAACCACGGTTCTCTTTTCGTGAACCAGTTCTCATGAGCTCTGTTGTGCGAGTCGGTTCGTTTGAGCAGTTCGTGAACCATTCGCCCATCTCTAGTGAGAATCAATTGTGTGCAGTGTGTATGTAAATAATATACTGGACACGATTTGGCAATCTGCATCATTTTTGTGTCAGATTGGTAAAAGAATCCTGTTTTAGGTTGGAAATGGTAGAAAAATCAATACCTTTACTTAGTCAATGTATAGATATTATTTGTATCACATTTTGGAGGACACAAGGTAAAATAATTTTAATTTTACTGAAAGTTAACCTAAATGTTGTATTTTAAAGTGATATTTTTTACATAGTTTACGTATGACTTTTACTGGCTATTTGAATTAACGACTTCGCTTCATCTACACGCTTCTCTACAAGTAACAATGAATGGGGTTTGGAAGCTAGGATTACCCTGTACTGGGGAATTCTTACAGACATGTCAGAATTCTGTGTTTCAACAATACCACGCCATGCAGTATGTTGCCTCTCCTCGCGAAGATGACAACAATCAATTATCGGTAATCGACACCCACCTCTACCCTGAACCCTGAAGTACAAGGGTGAACTAAGAGATTTTACATGTAAACAATGGCAGTCCTTAGCTCCGCCCAAGATGCGTGTGTATAGCACCCCCACCAGCGGGCAGACGAGCCCTCAGCCGAAGCAGAATATATGCCAGTGCAGAGGTTAGAAACTTCAGTTGTTCATTGGCTAGTCTAAGAGTCGCAACAGCTGGACAGATAGCTCCATTGCGCTAGTTCGCTGGAGTCCTGATCAGCTACCAATATTCCTCTAGGGATTACCAGCTGACCGCTGCCTGCAGCAATACTTCTGAAGGGGGGGCCCCCCCCTGCAAAGCCTTGCAGAAGATGTCTGCTACACTTAGTTGTCTGTCCCTAGCAACGGCTACCCTATGCTCCCTTCAGGACGTGGGCCCTCTAAGCCCCATCAGGGCACGCGTACACAGACAGGGAAAGTCTTAATAGCTACCTAGTCGATTCTGCCCCTAGCTAGATTAAAACCAGGTTCCCTTCCCTTGGACAGTGTAGTAATCTACTTCCGGTCAATTCTGGGTAGACAGGAGATAGTACAGGTCACTGTGTCTTATTCCTCTTAGAATAAACACAGTCTGAATCTAACCTACTCTCTCATTTTCCTTGTGTTCATCCAGAGTACCATAGTAAACACCTATGTCCCGCAAAGTAAAGCAGGAGACCAGGTTTTGCCAATACCAATTTTTCCGCTTAGTGTAGGACTAAGAGCTTTTCCGGATGGGGGAATTCGTACGTCAAAACACACACTGTTTGATGGCCACCCATTCGGTACACATGCTGTATCAAACGGTAGACCCTTAACCACTAGTCATACCCCTGCTTGAGAGGATAAGTCGTTAGACCAGCTTGCATCTGTCCACTGCACCGTTTGTGTTTCGAGAGGGAGTGTTTGGTTGGCTGTGGGTCGGACCTGTCCGATCAAGGGCTCACCCATCAAAGCTATTAGAATGCCTCTGAGGGAACCCGTTTTACAACCACCGTACCATTTATGTTGCCGGTTGTGGAATAAGGTTGAACTCGGCACCTTTCTAGTGTGCCTAGACAGAAGTACATGCCTAGATAGGGAACATGTCACCTGTTCCTATCTACTGGACCCAGGTTTTTAACCTAATTCCCTTCACCAAGAGAGGTGAGGAGGACGTTGGTGAACGACAGGCAACTACTGCCTACCAGTCTACCTGGGGTTGCACCTAACCCAATAAGGCACTTGGCCGATTAACCCCATGGGAACGAGCTCAAGCCGCCAATCAGTCAGTCGGGGCTATCTCCTAGACACCATCCCAGTCTTTGTTTCAGCCACTCCTGAAGCTTTCAGGACTAGTTCACCCCATCTATGCCGCCTTCACCAGGGTAGAGAAGGTTCCAGTTGGAGCAGCTTGTCCATGGTTCAAGACCTGATGCTACCCTAGGCCACCAATGATGTTCAACAGCCCCAGCTGGAGTTTCAGTTGCAGCAGCATGTGGAGGAAGTCCGGGTTCACCAGCAGCAGCAGCACCAGTCAGCCGCCCAAGTACAGGACTGAGTAAGCCACCGGCATCTAAGCCTGGCATTAGACACATTGCTAATCCAGCAAATCACTTTGTGCCCAGTCAGCAACTGACGAGGCCCACTCTTTATACATGTTGAGTCACTGCCCAACAGTAAACGGGACTTAAGTCACACCGAAAAGTGTCACCTGGCGGACACTTACAAAGTACCCACTTTGAGACGTAGCAACAACAATTCTGGACCCGAACTTGTCACGCGTCAAGAAGTAGGTGGTAAATCTTTCTTGGCGTGCAACAGGAGGTATTAAATGCAATAGTGACAACTAAAGTTTGGACAAGCCCCCCCCCCCCCCCCCCCCCCACCATCACACACACACACACTTATTTGGCCACCTCGGTCGACACTGAGCCTAATAGGTTCTTTGGCACTAGAGACGTGGCAATGTGAGAAGCAGGATCAATCAGAGACCGGCCAGCACGTGCTGAGAACTACGAAGCTAATCAAACCGCCAAATTTAGCCAAACCGCGGACTTCGTGGCCTCCCTCAAAACTTTGTGGCTCCCAACTACCGCCCTAGCCATGTCCGTCAGCGAAGCCATTTTTCAAGACGTCCAAGAGGCCATAATGGCTAAAACCAAAGACACACATTGTCATATACCCTTATGCCCTGGTACAGGGATAAACTCTACTATTTGTGCACACTGCTAGGAGTTATTTCATTACCGGAGCTTAAGGTGGACTGATGAAATACGGTACACGGACGGACTAGAACACTGCTGCCACAAATGTTGAAACTGCCAAAATACTTACTGTAGTTGGATAACTTGACCCTGCCACAGCATTAATTGGGTCCACTGTTTAATTTGCGCTCAGCCCTTCCACCACAACTGCATAGGCTGGCCAGAGGAACAAGCCTCAGAATACAGGCCAAATAATCCCGGACATGCAGTAAGCCCAGCTACAACATACACGAGCAGTGAGCTATAGTTCACTGGCCACCTGCATGAAGATCCGTCATCATTCACATAGGAATGCAAGAAGGAACTGACCGAACATGATATCCCCCGTAAGCAGTGGATAGCCCGTGGAATCAAGCAACTCTTGGCCGTGCCTTGGAATAGTGGTCAAAGTACGGAGAATTTGTAATGCATTGGAGTCAGCTATGCACCCGCCTCGCCACTCAGTTTTCAGGCGAGGAAGTAGTGGCCCACATAACCACTTAATTTTATGGGAAAAAAAACAGCATTCAGATGAAGCGAAAATTTTTATTTGAAGGAAAGTCCAACTTTATTGATGGATAAACCCTACCGCCGGTAAAGAAAGCTATGTGCGAAATATCACAAGAATGCTCCTCCTGAAACTTCACTTTTTATTTCAAATCCTTACGCCTACAGCCATTGAAGAGCTCGTAGAAATAGCACGTAAAAGCAAACACAACTACAGAGCGCAGGCCACTCTTGACAAGCCACATGAGAAGCATGTGGAACCAGAGAGACAGATAAGCGAGGAATCACCCCTCCTTCTCCAGCGTAGTCTCCACCACTTCCTCCATCTGTGCATCGACCGCCCAACCCCCCCTTGTCTGTATGCTGGTATTGTCCCTGCCGCCACTTTAACCGGGATTGCCCAGACCGACCAATGGGCCAGGGACAAGCAGGGGAAGAAGGAACCGCAAGGATGACAGCCCCTTCTTCACCACCCAAGAATGAAGTCAAGCTGGATCAGCTGGGAAACGCCGGCTCCGCAACTAAACGTGGGCCATAGTTTTCTGGGAGCAAATGGCCCTGCATCCAGGAACTAAATGAGGAATCCGAATTACCGGACGCCCCTCATATAGATATTACTATCACCAATCTACCTGTACTAGTCTTGTTAGACTCCGCAGCCACTGTAATTTTACTAGCAGTAATGTCCTCACTGCTCAACAAAGGGCATCACTACGACCCTAAAAGAACATTGCATGAATGGTGCAGTACGATGCCATGCTACGAGTGGAAGGCAATACCACATTAGAAATGCAATTACCCAAGCACTTAAGCACCGTCGAATTCATTGTCTTGCCAGACCTATCTGAAGCCATCATATTGGGACACACAGGGGTCACCAGCAACAATCCGTGCTTGATCACAGCCAAGAGAAAGTCTATTTGGGAGACAAGAACCACGTCACGGTGAACTGGGAACACAGTCCCACTGCAGTGAGCCCCCAGCCAATGAACCCAGTCAAAATCAACCACAGCTTAAATGGACCAGAGTTGGTCCAATTGAGACATACTCTACGAACATGCTGGGGCATTTGGACAGCCAGGTCAACTACGACAAACCCGCTCAATCCATCACGAAATCTGGATAACAACATACACCCTGATCTACAACTGTCCGAACAGATTATCTGCCAGAAAATGCCATAACATCATGACCCAAGCCAATGAGATGAAGAAGCAAGGGATTGTCAAATCGTTGGATTCACCCTACGATTCCCACATCATACTGGTACACAAGAAAAATTAACAGTTACGCTTCTGCGTGAATTACAAGGATCTGAATGACATCACATCCCATAGCACCACCAGCCATCATCCTAACCATTATGCTGAGAGACATTGGGGAGGCCAAAATCTTCAGCACCCTGGACATGCAATCGGGGTACTGGTAGATTAGGGGAAACGCTGCAATTCTGAGTGATGCAGTTCGGCCTTAATGTCCACACCACATTTCAGCGCCTAGTGTCAGCCAAAATCCTCACTGGCTATATGACAATTTTACTTCGTCTACCTAGACGACATAGTTTATTTGAAAACCTGAGAAGAGCACTGTGGCCACTTGCAACGTGAACTGGAGCACTTGGAACTACATGAACTCACGTGTAAACTATCCAAAAGTTACTTTGGCAAGATGTCAGTTGATTATTTTAACCACGTTGTCTCACCCAACGGAAACTATCCTCAAGGATCGTCGATCAGGGCCATTGGAGAAGCAGAAGATTCCAGCTATTAAGAAATAGCTGCACCATTTTTTGGGACTTTGCAATTGACTGAGAGACTTTGCAAAGAAGCCAGATGAAAATGGAGGCCAGAAAAACGCTAAGCATTTCAGGACCTGAACAAAAGCTTTCTTCACATCCAGCTTCTTCACCGCCCACAAGGGGAAAGCCCCCTTATCTTTCAGACTCACACCTGCTAGAATGGTCTCTTAGTCATCCTATGCTAAAGATACACAAAGCCATCCTTAAGTAATCACCTATGAAAGCACCCGTCTGAACACCACCAAACAGAAGTACCATATCAATGAGCATGAATGCCCTGCAGTGATATGGGCCATCCGCTAATACTGCTACCGCTTGGAAGGCAAGGAGTTCTTACTACGGACGGATAGTAAGGCACTCCAGTGGCTCCACCAATCAAAAGGTGCCAAAGCCGGTGTGTTTGACTTTAAAGAACAGCACTGTCTGGGAAAGTCCAAAGACCTACCCGACGCCTTATCTTGCCAGCCGGACTTAGACAGTGCAGAGGAGGAGGAAGAAGAATGGGAGAGGATGGTTCCCCCCAGCACCTGAACGCACCCTCCGAAAAAACATTCAACTACTCCAACTTCGCCTAAGCAAGTACCGGATCACCAAGCACCAACAGTAAGATCCGGACATCCAGAGACTCCTGCAAGTCCAACCCCAGTGCTTCAAGCTCAGCGACGACCTAGTATGGTACCGTACCGGACAACCTGGTGTGGACTGGTGGATCTGGATTCCGAAGGGATTGTGTGCTGATTTCTGCAGACACTACCACGACCACTCTCGAGCGGGACACCCAGGAATCAATGAGACCCTGTGCGAATCTTGGGCACTCAATACATATGGGACAGGATGAGTGGAGACATCTGACAGTAAGTCAACAGCTGCAAGAATTGCTGTCAAGGCAAAACATATCCTGTACCCCCGCCAGCTGCCAAGTCCTGTCGCCCACACACTGCATGGATGCAGATTGCAGCCGACTTAATGGGGCCATTCCCTTGGAGTACCCGAGGAAACCACTACCTCTTGGTAGTCACCGGCTTATTCTCCCATTGGGTAGAAGCATTACCGCTCCCAACCCAAGAAGCCCATCACATCATTAGGAAGTTCGAGACAAAGGTCTTTCCAAGATGGGGCTGTCCACAATGCATTCTAACAGACAATGGAACCCAATTCACCAGCCAACACTGGATGAATGCCTGCAATTCGTGGGGAATCAAGACATGGACGATGCCTTCCTACCACTCACAAACCAACCCCACTGAACGAAGAAATCAAGATCTTAAGAAAAGCCTCCGACTCAGTGTGGAACAGGCCACGTGACTGAGTAGTTAGAACGCTCGCCTCCCACCAAGACGCACCGGGTTTCAATCCCCGGGCAGGTCGCCTGATTTTTGCAAATGAGAATCGTGCTTGACAATGCCCGTTTTCTCGGGGATCTCCCGTTTCCCCCGCTCCTCCATTCTGGTGCTCCTCCATATTCACTTCAATCACCCCCATTGGCTCTCAAGACCTCGCTGTTAAGAGCTGTCCAAATCTCTTCACTCACTCACTCACTCACTCACTCACTCACTCACTCAATATGGGAACTGATCACTGCCACTGGGATAACCACATCCCCACCATACTATTCGCTCCCCAACGAAGAACGAATGAAGCCACTAACTCGAGCCCTAGTCTTGGGCACACACTGCGCAGATGGGAGGACTGGCAATGGGACCAACAGCCAAACAGATTACCACCACTCGAGGAGATCCAAAGAGCCTCCTTAGCCCAGAAGGACCAAGCACGCATGGCCCAGGCAGCCTACATTGACAAAAAATACCTGCTACCATGCACCTGGGTACGTATATTCAATATGGGTGAAGCCCTTCTCCTCAGAAACCACCCCATTGAGCAAAGGATGCCAGTTCAGCGCAGGAATGGCTGAAAAATATGAGGGACCCCACCCCATTGTCGGCCGTGAAGACAATGTCGGTTGGGTTGAAGACTCGTGAGACTGCATTAGGTAAGCCACCAAAGGGCAGATTCGCCCCTCTCCTGGTCAAGTGTCAGAACCCTTTGAAAGCGCTAAGGAATCAGTTGTTGACGATTATGAAGATGATCCACTGTCAGAACCTACAGCCACTAGAATGCTGTCACCTTCCAGGATCGTAGTAGGATATGAGAGCAGACCGCCGAGTCGCTTGGCAATGACAATCAAGATTGAGTTCCCTGCAACACATGTTGTTGCGTCAAAACCGTCTCTACCCTCCAAACACAGCAGCTATCTACGGAAAGCTACTGATTGGTATGCCCAAATGTCGCCCGCTGCAACGGAGGTTTCTTGGCGTAACCCAATGGACAGACAGCCGCACTGTAGACAGTCACCGCTGAGTCCAAGAGGGAGGAAGAAAGAAGACACCAGCACCATCGAGCTCGCGTAACGTCAGGAACAGAGACCTCTGCTGGCCGCCCCAATAGTCTCGGCTCGGGAGGGCCAAACCCACAAGGAGACTGCAGCACCGGACAACGTTGCAGCAGACAGTCAGATGTCGCCTTCTGATAGGGAGGCACCTACCAGAATTCCCAGTGGTGTCAAGGTCAACCCAGCGACCTCAATGCAGCTGGACGACCCAGCCGCATCCTACCTGTGAACGACACGGCCACCCAGCCGGTCTGGCACCCCTTGGTGCCGGGACCAACCCTTAGGAGGGGAAGAAAGAAGATGATGAGCCCAGCAGTCCAAGGGTGTAGAGGGATCTGAACAGCCTCTGTCTCTGTCGGCTACCCAAGGTCTGCTGCCGGATGATGCCAGAACTGCCATCAAGTTACCGCCTTCCGAGAGGGAGGCCCCCACCAGATGTGCCCGGTATGTCAGTCAACCTGGTGACCTCACACCTGTTGACACCGCCAGCCGCATCCTTCCTGGATAATGCGGCCACCCAGTAGGTCTTGGCACCCCACAGCGCCGAGGTCAACCCAGCACCAGAATGAGAGGATCAGCCCAGCTGTCCAGCCACAGAGATAATGGAGCCTGCCCTGTATCTGCCTCTGCAGGCCACCATTACATCGCCCATCTTCGAGGAGGTCGCCGACAATCATCCTCCGGCACCCAGAGATACTGAGCATGCCGGGGATGATAACCCAACGCCAACTGGCCAGGTAAGAAGAAAGCTGCCTGCCCGCGCCTATTGTGGGCCACCTCAGCCTTTGTATGAACAATGTAATTGCGGTCATAAACTGCAGCTTAGTTTCAGTGCATAAATTCCACAGCACATGAACATTTTATCGTAGCCATCAAATTGCTATAATTAGCTAAGCGAATGAATATACTCGTTGCTTAGTTAACACAAGTGAAGAGATAGACGTTTTTAGCAGAGTAAATACCTGCTCTATTTATCAATGAAAACTTCCAGTGAACTTAAAAGACAGACTTTGAACTCATTTTATTATTACGCTTGTCTATTTTACGTAATAACCCTGGCACCCAAGGATGCTGATAAGGTGTCAACATAATGTATTGTTATGTAAATAAACTAGAAGAGACTGCCATTCCAGTTTCCAGTGTTCCAGTGTAAACCAGTGTAAGAGACTTCCCCATCTGAGAAGCAGATGGCAACGCTCAGTGTAAACCAGACTAAGAGACTTCCAAATCTGAGAAGCAGGTGGCAACAGACTAAGGCCTGAAGTTACTCAAAAATCAGCTACATGATATAATACCAAATATAAAAAGGCTCAACTATCAAAATAAGCCTTTGTGAATTGTTGTAAATAACATTTTCAAGGCGAATTGTTGTAAATACCCAGTGCCCATGTTGTTTCTATTTTGAGGGTCCTCTTTATATATATATATATATATATATATATATATATATATATATATATATATATATATATATATATATATATATATATATATATATATATATATATATATATATATATATATATATTGTAGGTGCACCCCGTACACTATTTTGTTTGTTAACTTAAGGTTTGAGTGCACTTGTTCTTGCCTTTAGATTTTAGCTAGCTTCCTGTAGGTCAAGATGTTAGAAGGTCCTGATTCGGCAAACCCTAGAATCTTGTTACACATAATTTTCCTTACTGTTATGAGTCACGTAGGATGGCCCTGGCAGAACCATTTTATTACGCGGCCACAGACTGTAAACTCTTAGCTGACACACCTTTTACAAGTGGGGCGTTGCACAACACTAAAGTGTGAAACTATTTGTGTGTCACTTGTATTGCATTTTTATCTCAATAGGAAATCGCCGTAATTGAGATATTGTAACCCCACACCGAAGCCTTCAGCTGAATTTGTAAACGGCTCACTTTAAAAACGAAGGAACCACGAGCACCACTTGACACAGTGACACACAGTTTTATTCTCTCTTTTATCCCTCGTTGTATCGAGCCCCACGGAGAGGGAAGAAGAGCAGCAACCACCAGCTAAGAGAGAGAGACAGCGCTAGTCACCGCAAGCCAGCTAGAGATGATTCACGGCACGCGCTGCCATCTTGTTCAGGATTTCCAGCACACAGAGCAAAGGACAGAGCAGACGAGCAACCATGAACTTCACTGTATTCAAAGGGACGACAGTCTGCTCAAGGGGCTCACCCGTCAAAGTTATTGTAGTGTCTCGGAGGGAATCTGCTCCACAACCACCGCACCAGTTTTGGAATAAGGTTGGACTTGGCGCCTTTCTAGCGTGCCTAGATGGAAGTACATATTTAGATAGGGAATGCACGTCGCCTGCTCGTATCTATGGGACCCAGGTTTTGAACCTAATGCTCTTCACCAAGAGAGGGGGGAAGGACGTCAGGGAACGACAGGCAACTACTGCCTACAAGTCTACCTGGGGTTGTACCCAACCCAATAAGGCTCTTAGTCAATTAACCCCATGGGAATGAGCTCAAGCCGCCCGTCAGTCAGTGGGTGCTAACTATTCGACACCCTCCCAGTCTTTGTTTCAGCCACTCTGGAAGCTTCCAGGACCTGTTCATTCTGTCTACACCACCAACAGAGGAGAGAAGGTTCCAGTCGGAGCACCCTTCACGGTGTTCAAGACTCTGTAGTGGACAATTAGGTGCCGCACACGACTGGTTAAGGTAAAACAGGATATACCTTTCATGCCAGCCACCTGAACTAGTGCCATAAGAGTATAAATAAGAAGCACAAGGACCCCCACCCCCTCCTCAGCATCACCAGATTGATCGACGACGTACTACGTACCGCTGTCGTAGCGACGGCGGAGACGAAGGCAGCCCACATCAAGATCTGGAGGAGCTCTAGGCCTATCAGCAATCTACAAATTATATGGTGAGCATTAATTCAGCTGGCAGTTAGTTGTCATTCTCTCTTTTGAGGATCCGTTAATCTCACGTATCGGGTTTCTAATTATTGGTAAGGATAGGAGTATTAACGCCTACGAGAAAATTAACTTGATTGTATAATAATTGTTCCATAAGTCACGGGAATGGAGTAAACTGTAAGGAATCATTCTCCTATATTGTTTTATGTCTATAGCATTTGAAGTTGTAATAAAGGAACTTTATAGTAGAATTCTACCTCATTACCTAATTAGTATTAGCTACGTAACCCCCGTAAGGACCCTACAGTGACCATATTGTGCTTATGTGAGTAGGCAGTTTGTGGAAGTACAATTAAAAAGTATAACTTCTTATCTTGCGCTTAATGCAATTGGGAGAAATAAAAGTGATAGCGCTACAAATTATCACGATGCGAGTAAGCATAACAATAAATTAATCCAAATGAGTATAGAGTCTTGTGTTAAATTATTGCCGATACAACACTAAAATAAAAATAAGAAAAACATCATAACAGCATGAGCGTGTAACAGCTGTTAGAATCCCAGCAACCACGTTATGCATGGTATGCGTTATTGAGTAAGGTTAGTGCCCCAGCGCAAGTCAGCAAAACACGCATGAGACCTTGCCAGCCAAGCAGTAGGATGTCACTAGCCCACCCCACTACCTATCGAGCAGCTTATAATTGCTTCCTTATAGTAGTAATGCATGTTTACAGCTTGTTTCTGCATGTGGGACACTCTGTTCCCAAATAAGCTAAGAATTCTCCAACTGTAGTTTGTGTGACTTAGAGAATTTTTAAATTACTTACTGTTCTAGTTATAAGGCATCTTAACCACAGAGTACATGGAAATATACACACAATTACATTAGACACCCACCACGCATGGAAACACGAAGTAAGAGTTACTAAACTTCTGAAATGTGTCTTAACAGATACATCACACATTGAGCGAATGCTAGACGAGTGAGATGAACAGAGAGCAGAATTACAGGAAACAGAGCGGAGCTATAACAGCACTGTACAAAACTCTATTCTCGACACATTACTTCAAACTAGCCCAGAACAGTATATTAACAACACACTACCACAAACACAACATTCAAATCAATCGGTAACAGATTCTTCCCCCCCCCCCCCCCCCGCAATCAGATTTTATAGGATTTCTGTATTACAAGGACGTGGGAAGCGAATCAGTTTTCCCACACACACCACCACCCCCACCCACCTCCCATCACTACATCAACAGTATACTACAGAACATGCCACAGACATTAAACAACATGAAAAACCCTCAACCACCACAGCCACTGAACATAGTATTTTCTCAATCAGAAAAGCTGCCCACCTTCTCAGGCACACAAACAGAAAACGTTTCGTCAAACTTCACCTAGGCATTTGAGGCAGTTACAGAAGTAAATCAATGGAATGAGGCGGAGAAAATCCAGACGCATAAAATTCTACCTTCTGCGAAACATACATATGAGAATATAACCAGAAATCGCGAGCGACCCATTACTTGGCACGAACTGTAAAACCAATTGGAGACATTCACAACCACAGCAGACACAGAATGCTTTAAGCATTTACTCTACAAAAAATGGCAAACAGTAGGTGAAGACACGATAAGACACATAGAAACAATGAAATATTACAAGAACAAATACAACACGTGCTTATCAGACCAATAATTCCCGACAGTTATTTGGAAATCCCTCTTTCCGTCCATTGCTGATAAATTAGTAGGGCTTCCTAATGAGACCTTACCGGAAATTATTGCAAATTTAAAGAGAATTGACATTGGTATGTACTGATACAATCAAACATTGACATAGCTGCGTTCAACCCCTGAATCAGAGATACTTGAATCGGAAATAACAAAGTTGAAACAGGTGATTGCCCAATTATCAATACAACAACAACAAAACAGACCCAACCAGCAAATTAACACACAACGAGGCCAACAATCATAACTTGAGGTCAGTTCAATTATTGCAATTCACGGCAGAGATACCCAAGACAAAGCAGACCAGTAATTATTATCCAAAGGGACAAACAAATTCACCCCAATCCCATGGATACCAACCTAATTATAGGGGGAGATCAATTTACCGTAGATAGGCCTACGTTAATAACAACACTCACTACAACAGATATAACCTCCAACAGTACCTCAGTAACAATCAAAACAACATGCGAGGGCGTATGTATAACAATGTACAGTCAGGTCACAACAGTATGTCAAAAAACTCCTATACGAGGGGGTAAAGTGCACAGCCTCCAACAACAAAAACAACACCCAGATTTGAGATGTGTGCAGAGCCATATTTAATAAAGTTGTGCCAAACAGGTCATATGTAGAAATTGCAAAGTTTAATACTTACAGTAAACTGCCACCGCAAAATCAACCACACCCGCAACAAACAAATGTAAGGGAACAGCCTAACACAGAAACCAAATTCATGCCGCTGGCAAAGACAAACATTAAAGTTAAGACAAGGACAGGTTCGCCAAAGTCAACAGCGTGGGCACCGATGACAGAGTCGGAAATTACAGTCAAGCAGCGTAAACATTCGAATCAGCACACAGCACAAGCGCAGCCAGTTCAAGGTGACATACATGAGCGCGTACCCCCCCCCCCCCCCCCCAACTGTGCGCACAAGGACAGCATTGCCACACCGCCACGGAAGCGCAACCCACTTCGCGACGTTGCCAAACATCACGATGCTACCCCTGTCTGCCGAGGTCCTTCAACAGCAGCAGTATGAGTTCCAATTGCACCAGCACATGGGAGAAGTCCGGGTCCACCAGCAGCAGGACAGGACTTGGTAAGCCACCGGCATCTAAGCCCATCGTCAAGAGATTTGCCAAACCAGCAAATGATTTTGTGCCCAGTCGGTAACCGACAAGGCCCACTCTGTATACAGGTTGAGTCACTGCCCAACAGTTAACGGGATGCAAGTCACACCCGAAAGTGTCATCTGGCGGACACTAACAATGTACCCGCTTTGAGACGTAGCAACAACAATTCTGAACCCGAACCTGTCACGTGTCGTAGTATAAATATGAAATCTGTGCGAGAATTGAAAAGCTTACGTTTAAGTGAAAGCTACATTAATGTGAAGTACATTATAATTGAATGTTACGGTTTCCTGAAATTGGAGTTAACCTTCTAAAAATGCCAAAATTTGCAAAATATCATGTAAGAAAAATGTTCTCTGCTTTTAAGTACATAGACTTGTGAATTTCAAGTGCTCAGTTTGTAGGAGTTAAAAACTGCATTACATTATTGTGTTCCTTTTAATTTTTTATTTATTTATGTTTTACTATTAAGTAACAAGTAATGGAAATCTTCATTTTGATTTAACACTACATTAATAAATTCATGTGTACCTACTTACTTTCTGTACTTAAGTAGTATTATTTATTTCTGTAAAAGGTGTTTGAGGTTCTTGCATATGTTGTGGTTGTGGATTTTGGTACTTTTTATAGCATATTTTGAAGTTATATAATCCGCATGCATGTGTTTTTGGTGTAGGAGAAGGTGAACAAGATGAATGCCCAGAACATAGCGATAACGCTGAGCCCGGTGCTGCTGATGAGCCATCGATTGCTTACAGCTCTCCTGTGTCACTGTCAGGCGTTATTCCCTGATGTTTCTCTCAAAAAGTGAGTGCTGATAATGTTTACTGTCTCCCTCTCTTTGTGGATAATACATGTTAATGGTAGTGTTGCAGTGCCAGGACAACTCTGTTTACATCTTGGCAGTGCTTTTCTGTATGCCTTAGGTGTAGAGCTGCATTATGTTTTGACTTGGTTTGCTGGAAGCTGCCTTTCAAGAAAATTTTTGCTTGCTAAAAAACTTAAGTTACTTGATAGTTTTCGATGTGGAAATAAAGTTTGGTGCAATGGTTTCATAAACAGATGCTTGATACTAATGATGTACTATTAAATTATGTTTTGTTAGAATTATGCAGCATTGATTTACTGCATTGCTTGCAATTTTCATTGTAGAAAGGAATTAAATATTTGTCATATCTCATGATTTTTTATATTTATAGAGCACAAAATCTAAATCAGTATCTCAATTTAAAGAATACTTTTTCAAGAGAGCACTCTTTCACGCAACCTGGCAGGATCATTTATTCACACTCTCTCTTGCACGTTCACATACACACACACACACACACACACATTCACACTCACTCACCCACACAAACTCTTACACTCTCGTGCACTCTGTCTTACACTCTCACAATCACATTCTCTTTCACTCACACACAAACTGTCTCTCACTCTCACCCACACTCACTCTCACTCACTCTGTCACACTCACAATCACTCTCACTCACACTCACATTCTGTTTCTCTTTATCCTTCTTTCACACTCACTCTCTCTTTCTGACATCACATAAACAGCAAGCTGATGCCAAAAGTGCAAAATTGTGCTAAGCTAAAATAACTGCCATAACTTAGCTATGGGAGTGCTTTATATATGTTGGAAAAGTTTCACAATGGTGAATAATTATAGCATTATCAGAATAACTTACAGCATGAAATACATTGTTTTAATACATTTCTGTCATGTTATAGGAATTGTGTTCACACTACACAAAAGTGACAAAAACAGCATTGTAAAATCAATAAATTTTGTCACAAATTATTTATCTAGAGGTTTTGGAATTCAGTTTGGGCTCGGAAAGCTACTATAACTTTATTCAAATACTGAAACACTGTTAAAAAATATGGCGTGTGGTCAAAGAGTGAGCAAGAGCATCAGAGAGAGGACAACTTCGTGTTTCTTTTTGGTCTTGCTCTTTTGCGCTCTCCCCGGTGAATTGAAATGACCAGAGAACGCTCTCTCTGATGACATTATGACATATTCACGCAAGAGTGAGCACAAGAAAGCATTTTCTGGACCAATCAAGATATGGCCTAAATATATCTAAGTAAAATTTTGCAGTATTTTACTATTTTTTATAGTACTGAATCAATATAATAATGCATTAAATCTTTTTCAACAATGATATAAACGACTTTGTCTCATCTGAGAGCCAGCATAGCCATCTGATAGAAATGGAGTTTTATTGTTGACATGCGAGACATTAAAAACTTTTACTATCTACCGTGGCAAGAATGGATGTTCCAGTCGAAGATTGTATTGTTCGCCGGTTAAGCCACCGAAGCTATACATCCAAGACATCAAGTAGCGTTACTCGCATCAAGTACTGTTACCCGTCGCTAGATGGCTCTACTTGTATGATACTGCATTTTGATTCTCCAGCCATCTGGTGACGTCATGCCTTGAGAAAGCTATGCTATGGCTACGCCCTCTCCATTTGCCACTCCTATCCAGCTGACTGTAGGGGAAGAGCCAGACAGAGTATAAATTGTGAGTCACAAGCCGTCTCGCGACCAGTCTTCATCTGCGTCTATTAAGCCGCTTGCTTCGTAGCTCTACCTAACCTTCCTTCACAGCATTTGTGCTGAAGGAAACACATTTCCATGATCTCCAGCGCTCTCGTCGCCGGAGCCATCATTCTCACCTTGCTTAATCTTCACCACATTTGTGACGAAGATTCATGCCACATGTCCTCTACATGCAGAGATACTGTGACCCCTTCTGGGCAACACATGCGTAGGGCGTAGTACCAGTTTGTTATTTTAATAGCGCTCGTCTAGCCCGCCATTGTTAGTTCAGGACCAGGTCACCTCTACCTGGCTAACTAAGCTCTTGCCAGTGTTAGGAGGTAGTGCGATACCACCTGTTGTCCTGTTAAATGAAATAAACAGCAGTTTTACTGACTCAAGGGTTAGCAGGTGACCGGGAAAATTACTCTCATGAGCCATACCCAACAATTGTGTACACACACACGCACCTTTGACGGCCACCAATTGTGTGCTCCACGGAGTCCAGAATGGTAGAGCCTGCCACTAGGTACTCTTGTCTTGTGAGGCCAGCTTGCCTTCTCAGTTGCCACTTTCTCCACCGTGTCTTGGCGCCAGAGTTAGTGTAGGCTGAGACTGGAGAGACAGCCCCTCATAAGGTTCTCATCCATGTGCAGGGACTGCCAACGATGAAATCTGACTGTCAGTGCTCACCACGTTTAGGCACCGAGTGCTGAGATAAAGTGTCCGTTGAGTCCGTAGATGTTTCACATGGTATACACCAGGTAGGATTACACTCACCTGCAATCACTTCATGGATGTGAGAGTTAGTCCAGACTAGTTTCACCCTACAAACGTTTTGGTGGTTCTGAATTTTTTATATGTTGTTTGGGATGATTAGAAGGTATAAACCCCAAGTTTACGTCATCCCCAGCTCTGTGCTTCCTCCGCCATCTTGAAAAACCACTAAAAATCTGCACTTTTTTTTCAGTTTTAGGCCTATAACTTCTTCTCTGTACGTTTTAGCTAAAAACATGATACATACAATGCCCGAAATAATGCTTACAGAGGATGGAACAAATTAGGCCAGCTTTCCTGCAACCGCATGTTCCCATACATCCGGTGAAGCATTTGCAATATACAGTTTGCAGGAGAGCTGGCGGACCAACATCCATCACCGTCTGCATGGGTACCAGACCTTTGCTCCCTCTCGCCCAGCCCCACTCCAAGGGGTTTTTCTGTACTCTCATCCACGCCATGACCTGATGGTACGTCCGGAGTGAATGGAAGTGCACAGCATTGCAGTTTGGTGGGAGTTTGGCCAAAGTTAGCTTGGCGGAGCTGGTAATGAATTTTGTGTAGCGCAGAGCAGTTAGACATTGTTGCTTGTGGTCCCTTGCATATAATGCCACCAAAATCCACTCTCCTGCCTCTGAAATGTCTGTTATGGTGGCATGAGGATCTGTGAATTCTTGGGCTATCTCCTGTAAAACTTTCAGAATTTATTTTTTCCGAATCCAAAAACATTAGAGGTGGTGTCACATCCGCGTATGATGTGGAGGAGCAGAACATTTTCAGCTGAATCGTATTTGAATGATGATGATGAGGAGGAGTAGAACATGTAGGATGAAATACCTCTCCCAGGTTTTCGGAGATAAACATAGTTGGTTTCAGGGGAAGTCCCAGTAAGCACAACGAGCAAGTCAATGTCTTCACCCACAATCAGGACAACCTCATTCTGAAGTTAAGGATTTCGCAGTGGTGACAATTATAATGTTAGCATCTTCCTCAGCTTGTTTAGTGATGATGCTAGAAGCTTCAAGTTTAGTCCGGAGAAATGTTACAAACCGTTTTTCGTTGTTCTTATTAGATAGAAACTTCTCGTGAGGTGTTGAGTTGACCGTTATTTTAACAAATATGATATCAGCTGAGGTGTTCATCTTACACCTTCTCGCCTGTTCAGCGCTCTTGGTACTTAGATGAGTATCCTCAGGGGAACCATCAAAAATCACTATCACAGCCCTGTCGTAATGTTGGTGGATGTACTTGATGCAATCTGTGCAAATCCGTTCAAATGTCACATTTTGATTCCACACGTCTTTATGGAGCAGATGTCCACCCTCAATAACAACCATGTGGTTTTCGGGGAGTTCAAAATCAATCGGAAGGGGTGTGAATGCAGCATACAATGCAGACTTGGTGCCCTGATGCATACCATCCTCATTGAACAGGGACATTGGGAATGGCGCTAGTGCGTAAGAGAGGTACTCTTGTAGGTCTTCTTGAGATTTCTTTGTTATGCATATTTTTTGGTACAGTGTGAGTGGGTCTACCTCTATCTCCTTCTCTCCAACTTTCAAGGTGTTTTTGTCAAAAGCTAAGGTAACCACTTTGTTCTTCTTTTTAAATGACTTTTCACCAAAGGTTGTACAGACTATTCTTGATACTCCTGCCATCCCAACTTGCTGAGCCTTGTGACAATTGACCTGGTCGCTTCCCACTATTCCGGAACTAATACATATAATGACATCAGTTTCTGGGAATGGGGGATGATTTTAAAACCACTCCTGCAGGTTTTGCACATTGTGGGTGTCTCGCTGGATTCTGGTGGGTCTCAACTCCACATGTTGTTCAGAGGACATTGCTGTGATTTTGGTGAATTTCTCCATCTCTTGTGCTATATCCTGGAGGTAAGTAATTCTAAGCGTCCACTTCACCAATGTGCTGTCTGTCATTCCCCGTCCACCAGTCAAACCTCCACCTAACATCATATCTTTCATTAGTTTTTGCTCAATCATCATATCAGTCCAAATCCCAGACCAAAACATATCTCTCCTTCGAATAGTAAAACCCTTTCTCAGTAAATTTTTGGAACTCTGACGGATCCATTCTGTCTTTCAAACCCAATATTTCCTGTAAGTACAAATTAGCACTTTTGGCATACAACCAATGTCCAGCTGCGTAGAAAAATGGAAGCATCTTTTTGATAGTGTCCAGGTGGAGTTGAAAGTTACCCATCCACACCGCTTGTATGAATTGTTTTACAAGAGTGACCATTTTGAAGTACTGCACCCAAAGTTGTGCTGTAGATCCTCTGAGTTGCAAATCTTCTGCAGCTTTTGTGAATTTCTCCTTCACGGATTTGATTTCTTCCACATCGTCAGCTGACAAAATGACAGATTGATCTTCGTGTGATGATAGTCTGTTGGCTTCATTTCTTTCTTCCTCAGTGAATGCAATTGTATCCAGAATGAAGTGGGCCAAAACCTGATGCGCCAACAGGTGAGCCCACACTGCTCGGGAGTACGCATGTCCATGCATCATTTTTATGATACAATTTTCAGCATATATAGTGGCAAATAGCTAATTAATTCCACTGCCAGCCATGATTGTTCCAATAGCTCCCAAGTAGGACATTGATAAGTAAAACCCATCAAGCCTCGCAATGATGCCTTGCAATTGTGGCTGTGCTGTTGTGGAGAATTTTCTAGGCCTTAATGTATAGGGGCTGGTCAAATGTTACAAAGCATGTTTTTTTTCTTGATGCAAATGAGTTCCAGTTGACTTGCCGTATAGCCACAGAAGTTCTGCAGCAGACTGAGAAATAACAGTTGTTGCAGTTGAGGAGTGGCTATTAAGATCTTTGATTGTGACAGTTTTCAAACTAGTATTTGGGTTCTTCACAAATCTTTGAAGCTCAATGACACCAGCTGTTGCCACCACCTCGGTTGCACTCATTCTTCCGGAACGTTTCATGTTTTCAACCTGCCCCACTGCATCATGTGGAGTCACTCACACAATCCCACCCATGGTGTGGAATGTTCCATAACCGTCTATTGTATTGACATTGAAGTCAGCATTGTCAAACACCAACTGGCAGAAAGTGTCATTACGCCTGGGTTTTATCAGAGGTGGTTGGGGTTGTGAGATGGACAATGCGTCAAGTAACTGTGCCTCAGTGTGACTGGACGAAAACCCAAGAGAGGACATCATGTTAATAAGGCGTTTGGAACCAAACTTCCTATTCATGAACATGCTCAATCCTGTAAGAATGTGTGACAAAACGGACCTGGGTCATGCAGCAGCAATGACAGCTTGAGAGATAGCCACACATATCTTCTTCCATTTATCCAAAGAACCTTTCTTATTCTTCATTAGCACTGTTTGAAGAAGAGTAAACAAAGATGCAGGAATGTCCGACTCAACGTTAAACAAAAATTAATCAGGGGGTGGGTATTCAGTGACATTGTAAGCTTTGGAGCGAATGTCCTCTATTATTATATCTGCAGCTGCCTTGACCACCCTCATTCTCTCTTCCTCAGGATCCAATTTTTTATTTTCATACCAATTTTCTGTGAGTATTTTATACCCCGTATTTCTGAAACAGACCGTTAATGTATTGCCTGTTTCCACAAAAAAAGATGTCTTCTCCATACTTAACCAGCAAATAGGTTTTACTGTTCGTCGGTCAACCTGACATTCCCCCTTGATTACATCCATCAATTGAGCAAATGAGAATTGACATTTGTCTCTGTTTTCCTCCAGAAAACAATAAATACATTCCATTGCTTGATCAATTTCTGTGTAAGTACTCTGCCCTTGTCCTCTAGAAATTTTGTATGATCGTTTCGCCTCCTTTTGATACTTGCTTTCTGTAAAGTCTCTTTTTTTTTTCTTTACAATAATTGTTGTCCCCGCTTCCAAACTCTTCTCACATATAAAGCGCACACAGTCTGACATCCCTGCACAGGATGATGAAGCCATTGTTCACGCCAAATTGAAATCTCTCAAAAAGTAAAAATCACTACAAAACTTGCGTTGTAAAACATTGCATGAGGAAAGTTAACTCCGAATGAAGTGAGTTTTACTACGCCTCTTATTCAACTGAGGGACAGGGCCAGAGGTTTGGAAACACCCCCATTCTCACCCCCTTTGTGTTCGGCTAACAGCCCTCTGTGAATGTCGTGGTGGTTCCTCTTCCCCTTCCCTCTCCTTTCGGGGGCTCTTTTGTCAAGCCTCACGTCGACATTCCACACTTAGGACGGGTTTAACAACTTTAAAACGAATGTTCGAGATTTTTTTAAATTCAGATCCTCATTTCCTCAGAGCTAAAATTATACAAAACAAAGTTTGCCTATTTATTGTATATGTGTGTGTGTGTCTATATATATATATATAAATATATATATATATATAAATATATATATATATATAAATATATATATATATATATATATATATATATATATAATATATATATATATATATATATATATATATATATATATATATATATATATATATATATATATATATAATTTCTCTGTGTGTGTGCGTGTGTGTCATTCTTA
This sequence comes from Dryococelus australis, assembly GCA_029891345.1. Lineage (NCBI taxonomy): Eukaryota > Metazoa > Arthropoda > Insecta > Phasmatodea > Phasmatidae > Dryococelus > Dryococelus australis. The sequence continues at coordinate 199,723,551 of CM056993.1, read as the reverse complement.
TGCACTATTGTGTGTTAGCAAATACTTGAATGTTATAAAAGTGGAAATTACGAACCAAATAGTATTTCAGGGGTAAACTCGAAAAAAGCAGTACTATCATTTTTTCGTAAATGTTCCCCACTCCTCGGCATTTGTCATAAAATTTTTTGAGACTAGCATCTTAAATGTAATTAAATTCTCTACAACTTTGATTATGTGGACTTTTACGCTAAAATCAAGTCCTCTTCGAGTTTTTGTGATCCAAAGTGGCGAAAATGTGAAAATTTTGCTTAAGTCATGATTTTACCACTTTTTCGATGCTTCACAGCTCTGTTGCTATTGATTGTGCAAAAAAAAGTATAGAATCGATTTTGTAGGAAATTTCTTCCTCTATAAGTTTGTTTGTATGTATCATGTAAAATGTATTCGAAAGAAGTTATAGGCGAAAAACTGAAAAAAGAGTTGATTTTTGGTGTTTTTTTTTCAAGATGGCAGAGGGAGCACAGGTGTGGGAATGACGGAAACTTGGAGTTTATACCTTCCAACCATCCCAAACAACATATCAAAAATTTAGAACTACCAAAACGTTTGTAAGATGAACCCCCCTTTTCATGTCTCTAGTGACCGGACTATGTCTTGTTATCCAGATGCCTGGCTCCCGTCGGAGTGGTATCCGAGAGAAAGTCAAACAGGCGCTTACTATCTCTGGGTGCTTACAAGATCTTATCCCCTCCCTCATTGCTTCGCTCAACCAGCTCACCCAAGAACCAAGCTCAGGCCTTGTGGCATCTACAGATTCCCATAACACTAGAGTGTCCCAAGGACGTTTTTAAGGCCCTCACATGCCTGAATGGGGAGACACTCGTCTATATTGCACCATAATTAAACCAGCCAGACCATCCCTTGGAATTCCCAAACGCCAGCTTCAGACTTGTTACTGCGGAAACTCAAGCTGTAAGCACTGGAGTTTGGACACACTTGTAGCTCACGTATGCCCGTACGAGACAAACCATGTCAGACTGGCTTTTGAGGTTACGGGTCATCCAGGTATACTGCGGAGAGTAATTCCATTGAAGTGAAAGATCACGCTTTCTGATCTTAATTTTGTGCCCTGCCCAAAGCTACCAGGTCAGTTCTCTACACTGGCTGTGTTCCAGTATCACGTAGAGTCTTAAGTGAAATCACAACCCCTACCAGAGGATGCTCCTGTCCTAACACCCGACAAAAACCTACTGTTGTGGTGATGATCCTTGAAAGCCTCAAGGCGTCACGCATCAATGGAGCCAATCTCTCTGGTGCCCGATGTGAGGCCTAACTGCAATAGTTCCGATGAAGCAGCATGAACAGGTCAGCCAGACCCTGTCAAGAATCTCGTGGACTTTGGGGAGTCCAATAAACACCCTGTGGCGCTCAATCTGCAACCAAAATTTTAGTCGCAGACATGAGTGAGCACAATCCAACTGCACAGTTGCAACCGCAACAGGACACATCCGCTGTTCAAAACTGAATGCACGGGAATACACAGAATCCAATGCGCCCTGTGTCAACAATGGTTCCAATATACCTGTCTAGGCTGGGCAGATGAACCCCGTTTTATCAATGATCTTCAATATAGCTGTGACGATTGTAGAACACGTCAAATGGCATTCTGTAATTGGAGAACTTGCCCAGGGCACGTAACTCACACAGTGTGTTGTATCCTGTGTGGGGAAATGTATCACCATAGATGCACTGGTTGTCCAGAGGAACGTATAACCCGACCAAGAATGGTGTACCAATGCGAAGTCTGTTGACATGCCATGGAATACAGACAGCACAACCCAGGACCAGCCTCCCACCTTGACACTGCTCGTTGTGTAGGAGAGTTACAACTTCCAGAGTTTTGCGGGACATCCTCACGAGAACCAGTTGGTGTTCATGGCCAAATATAAAGGGGCATTCCACATACACAAAGTGCCTAAGAAGCAATGGGTCTCACGAGCACAGGCAAAACTGAAGGGCAAAGCCCTCAAATGGTGGCAAAAATATTGAGAGTCTGTTTCGGAGTGGAGCCAACTCAGTAACCGACTCACGCAACAATTCACTGGCGAAGAGGTACTGACATGCCACACTTAGTTCTAGAGCCGCATCCAGACACCAGACGAGGAAGTTGAGATATTTGTCCGATGTAAGGTCCAAATGTATCGCCGTATTTTCCCAGACGGTGATGAAGCCCGTCAGGAACATTGCATGCCTATTGTTACCGAAGATCATGAATTTTCTGCAAGCTCCGAAATCAGCCATAGGAGAACTCTGTAGCAGGGCACGGGAGACAGAGCAGAATTTCTGCGAAGGGGAAGCAAGAGTGACAGGCCGCAGTCTGTCCCCTACTCCCACAGCACGCCCATTCATAAAAAAACTCGCAGTCTTGCTTGTCTGCTACGAAGGACAAAAGGGAGTGGGGAGAAAGATGCCGACAAAGTCATGCCTGCCCCCTCCCAGCTGGTTCTGCCGTGAACATCATTTCAACAGAGATTGTCCTAACAAGCCAGCCGGTTGGAAATAGAAAAAGGGCAGCCCTTCCCCACAGCACATTAGGGGCAAAACGATAGTGGAACCCGAAATGAAGCTCCAAACATTAACGGTGCAGTCTCAGCCCTGCCACGGTCAACGAAACCATTGCAGCTACTGTAAATACAAATTGTGAAACACCAACTGAACATAATCGACCAACAAAGAAGACCCAAAGCCAAGCCCACTGCACCAGACGCCGGAGGAGGCAGCTTCATAGACCAGAGACTAGGAGTGGTCGGGCAGAGAAATTTTATTTCAGGTAGACTCGGGCGGGTACGTACCTCATATTTTCGGGCTTGGGCAATTTGGGATGGGCATTAAAACCAAATAAGTGGATAAATTTTGAACACAAAATATTTTCTCACACAGTTTACATTGATAAAAGTATAAAATATTTGTTTAAGAAATAGGTTGCAATATGCTTGTCAAGACGTTTTCATTCAAGTAAAAACTAAAATAGAAATGTGAGTATAAAATTACATTTAGCATTTTGTTTGTCCATACGAGTGAAAATCTTCCAGACAGGTGTTTTGATAATAATATTTGTGTTACTACCTGAAGTTTCGTGGTCATCATTTTTTTATTGCTATGGAATGAACTACTTACTTGATCATCATCTGATGATACCACTGATATCCATTTTTGGTAAAAATTAATTTAAGCCTATATCAAATTAGTATAAAATGATTCACAGTTAGTTTCCAATACTCATACAAGTAATAACTAAGCAGTATTGCATCAAATTTTGGTTACTAGCACAAAAATAAAGTACCATACACTTAATCAGAAAATACAAACAACTGTCATTAATTACTATTACTCGGCTTTTGGTTTGTTTTTTTGTCAGTCATTATATTCCCAACATTGAGAAACTCTTTTCAGTCTCTACATTACTGACTGGAATCCGTACTGATTTCACTGATTTTAGTATAGTTCATTAAAAAAAAAACCCCAACGATTTTCAACTTTACTGAAAATGCTTATTGTTTAATTCTCGCATCATTACGAATAATGTCACATTTATCGAGTTTTGTTCTTTCGGCAACGTTACAACTTTTGAATTATAGTAATTTGAATGTTATTTACATACTATTAAAATTTTCCACTGCATCTTCAAAACAATGAGCAGTTCTAAGTACTACTTTCTCGTACGAGGAGGCGCAAAACCACCTCATCTCGCAAAAGACGATAAATGTGATAAACTAAAGTTCCCCACCCCACCAATAAATAAACAGATTATTAACTAATATATTACTTGGTCAAAACAAAAATAAAACGGTGCCAGATACAAGTCATCCTCACATAACCTTGATAATCTTAAAAACATGTTTACATAAATCGTAACCAGAAAAATTTTTTTTTGGTAGGCCATAGATATACATATCTATGTGGCGTACTGTGTGCCTTCACCGAATAAACGTGCGGCAAGTACCTAGTGCCAACGGAAAATTTTGTTACCACTTTTAGAATAAGTGTTTTGTAATTTTTCTATTTATCACATTTGTATACTACCAACAAAATTACATTTATTATGCGACAAAAAGTCAAAAAGGACAAAATTCAAACAAAATTAGTTTATTTTAGAAAGGCATCTCGAGATCAGTTTATTTACGAAACATAGCGATATCCCGTAGGAATAGATGCTTTTTGGCGATATCACTTCAGTGATACCACTTGATACATCGATTGTGAAGACGTTCCAATCGGGCTATGTATTCAAACGAATTAGCATCGTAAACATGGGGATTCGCAACGCGGAAATGTATTTTTTTAGCATATTTTTGTGTGTTTAGTTGTTTTTCGCTAGGTGTGTAATATTTTGCGAGAAAATGTGTATTTCGCTGTAATTTTGCAATTTTGCACACCGCAAAAAATAGGCATGTCTGTGGATGAATATTGAAAGGAATGTTGGCCCTATATTTTCAGGCAGATACAATACCCGTCCGGTATTTAGGATATTTCCATTACCTAAAATGCTGCCTGAAATTTTGGGTAACCGACCACCCCTACCAGACACACACGCCAATGCACCCGTAATCTCAGAAACATTGGACGACAAAGAAGAACCACGTGTCAATGCCACTCTGGAGGAAGGATGGACATCACAACCTAAGGAGCGTGTTAATGAGAAACGATGCAGCCAGGGAACTACGTACTCTGTGCCAACACGGGTAGAATTCCCAAACTCAGAACCAAGGAATTAGAATGGGCACTGCCTGCGACACTGTCTGATTTCGCAAGGAAGTTCGCCAATCGGCCCAGTAAGTAGACTCCTAGCACAACCAAAGTTTCTTGGTGAAGTTCACTGGATCAAGAACCGAACCTTCATCGACCTCATCCAATCCTCCAAACTTCCTCACCAAGAGAACTTAAGAAGCTAGTTCCGTCGAACCGATTGCGCTCCAGAAGCCATCTCTTCAATGAAAAACGCCTGTACTCCCAGCTCCAGCAAGCCAGCAATGCCGAACATTGTAGCACCTGCCACTGACGGACCGCCTCCCACGAGAGGCACTTCCTAAAACTGCCAGCTAACAGGAGGCCTTGCTCAAGGCCGCCATTCAGCTGGTACCTGTGGTCGCTATCTCCCCAGATTGTGCGACCATCCTAGTAGATTTGTTCCTCAACGCTGACACATGCCACATTGCTGCACAACGCATTTGCGCACACTACAGATGACTTCGCCCCATCAACGAGCAAGCAAGAGCTTGGGGCAAGTCACAAACAGTGGCAAACTACTTTTCACATGCCCACTGAATATACTCCATCTGTTAGAAGACTTCACACACATCATTAATTAACTCGTTTAATTAGGAATTGTACTGCCCGCCCAGAATCCAGCAAGTGAGCACTGCCTCTTTTAGTCAAGATTCTTTTACCCAATTGACCACTACCCTGAGATTATCTGAGAAGGAAGATCTACAGACACCATGGGATCGCAGTACCTCTGCTCCCCTGTGACGTCACACGCGCCAGCCTCGTTCCGAGGCGGTAAATTTGTCATTGCCTCAGAGCAGAGAGCACAGTGCTGCCACAACCCTGATAAACCAACCCCTGTGATGTTATGCTATGATATCCTGCACCCAGAAGATTGCTAATCCAAGGGATTTTCTACTATATAAGGAGGCACGAGCACACTTCTCGCCAGAGTTGCCGGGCTCGTCGGCCGCATAGGTCAGTGAGCACTCCCAGGGTCTGACCAAGACCTCCCTCATCTCCTACAGCTTGCAAACGGCTCAAACCTCTCCAGCAGGTTGCAGAAGTCTCCAACCTCTCCAACCACTTGAAGTCTCTTCTTGCAATCGAAGACTGCACGCCATGCCAGAGGTATATCCAACATCCAATTCCAAACTCTTCATCCCGTTTACCCTAGTCACTCCCTTGCCTCCATGGTAGCAGGTCGTCACAACGTTTTTCCCTTTTGACAAATTCCCGTTGAGAGCTGTAAAGAGTATAGCTTAACATACAATTTGAAGTTAGAATAATTTTACTTTATTCTTTTACCAGACGTACCTTTGCCTGAAGTAATTTACGTCAATAATTAATTCTTAGCTAACCTGTACAATCCAACCGGGATTTCCCATTTTCCAAAAATCGTAATAATAAATATTACGTAAACTGAAATTGTTGACTACCGTAATTTTAATATTGGGTCCTTGTTCATTAATTTTTATTATTATTCTTTCAGTGAAATTTGTTGTCACGTGCATTAAAACCCCACTAACGAATAGCAGTGAGGCATGCCGAATTCCACAGGAGACGGAGCCTGCATAAAGCTTTAAGTCTGAAAAAGCACGTCGCTTCTCCTTTGGTTTCAGGTGTTCCTTTGCCTACCCTCTGGGGTGTCCTAATACCGGACTGTATGTCCATACGTCAGTGCCTTGGTTGTGACTGAATAAGAAACACCCCCAGGTCTGCACGTCTGCGGAAAGTCAGAAGGCTAGTCAAATTCACTGTAAGAAGGGTGGTATACCGTGCCATAAGCTGTGCAAGAGAACGACGTGCTTTACAAAGATTAATTAACTCAAAGGTAAACATAGAAGTTACGATTAAGGACACAATCCCATCTGCGGGATCCGACTTCACGCCTAGACCTCTATCTCTCCATTCATTCCCCTTGACCACGAGTCGGAGTTAGATGCCTACTTGGGTATTTGTCAACCGTGGTCCGATCTGGAACTAATCAGCTGTCCCCAACCAGAGATCCTCCTGCCTGTAGTAACTCAATTGCCATCCAAGCTAGACTAGGAAAAGGAGGTCCAGAACTCTTGTGTAATTCACTCATCTTCCATGAAGGTAATCAGGGTTCGACTACCACGGAGGGTCACCCCAAAACCCCGCACAGTTTCTTCGCCTGTGAATTACGTACCCGCTCACCGGCCTACGCATCCACTGCGTATCATCAGGTCAACCCCTCCGGGGGGATCGGGATCATCCACCCCTATCATCACCATTGATTAAGTCATACCACAATGCATACCCCCCGGGATAGCTGACACCCCACATTTTCGCAGCTCTTGTACTGAGGAAGATTGATCTCCCAGGACAGGAAAAAATCATGGTTCAACTCACACTCGGGTTTGATTTTCCTCCCCTCAGGTGGTATCCTCCCACTAAGAGGCCCACCACAGAACCTACCACGACCCACTTGGCTAGAGTAGCAACAAACATGCCGCGGTAGGATTACTTGCTGAACTGGGGAAGGTAGTCAGCGCCTTAACACTATCTCAAAGATAGGAGCGCACATAATGCATAGACTACTAGCTACGAGTTTCCAGCACCGCCCGGTGCCCTGGCCATCCCCATGGCCACGCAGTCCGGACAAGAGGTAAGCTAGCACAGAGGTCCCTGCCTCACTTAACACAATGGTCGTTCTTACGACCATTAACCAGTCTGTTCACAGGCCACCAGCGCAGCCTGATGCCGCGGCCAACATGATCGCCATTCTTCCCGGACGAGAGGAGGACATCGCAGAGATGCCTGTCACCCGCTGCCAAGGCAGTCTTCACGGCTCCACCTCCTTAATGAGGGGGGAACTCTGGCCTTTTTACAGCCACACCATCATGACACGGGAACCCAACGGTCATTGTAACGACAAACTCATCATCCTTCGCAGGGAACAATATGGGCGTTTTGACAGCCTCCAATGAGACTACAGCCGGAGGAGTAGCCCAAGACAGTCAGACGACAATTCTACCACAGACAGACTTCCAGACTACAGCCGAATGGATAGCACAAGGTGATCAGTCTACAAGACTATACCAGACGGACTCCCAGTCTACAACCGGAGGTGCTCAACCTGATAACCTGATGTCCAGTCTGCCCCAGATGATCAACTGACAAGAAAAGAATAGAAGCCACAGTGGACCTGCTGTCGAGCTGGTGGCCCTGTCTATGGTCTCGGCTCCAGCAAACGCATCTCAGTAGGTGGTCGCACCATCTGAACCACCAGCTCCACCCATGATGCAACCATCCACCATTCTGGACCAAGAGACAGAGAGGGGAGGCCACACAGTCTCAAGACTCCCCCTGACAGTGATGGAGAGCTCCACGCAGCATGATGGTCACTCCACGGCAGCTGCCCCTTAATATCGAGAACAGCCGCCCTGAGCTTGCCATGTCAGCTTGGCAGCGGGTTGTTACCGAGAGGCACCCTGGAGACCTCCAGCATGCTTCACCTGGCCGAACCCGCCATATGCACCACTACGTAAACAAGGGCGACCACCCAAATGTGACTAGAAGCCGAAACAGTGAGTGTTAGTACTACGCATTCAGGAACTTGAATGTTGGTAGCAGTCATTACAGTATTCAGTTTCAAAATTGGCACTTATAGTCCATGTACATTGTCAATGGTCAGTGCAGTTACATAATTACAGACATTATTGTGGTCGCTTAACTTAAGCGCAGTGCTATTATTGAGCTAGTATCATAGGCAAGCTGCCTTTTTGCAGCTTTATTAGGTGCCCATATGTCTCTAATTACGTAACCTGACAGTGTGAGATAGCTACTTAATTGCAGTATGAACTGTTGAAATATTACGTGAAAAACATTGAGATCCCGATATACCGTATTTCGGCGTATATAGGTCACACTTTTTTTTACAAAAAAACTACAAAAAGTTGGGTGTGCCTTATGTACGTGATATTGGTAGTAAAAAAATTTTTACCCAAAACTTGTTTAAAAATTTGTCAGCATACTGTACATTTTAATGTTTTAACTTAAAGGAATGAAGGGAAGAGGAAGAAGGAGAGGATGAGGAGGAGGAAGAGAAAAAAAACCTTACAAAAAACTTTTTCCACCCTTATGCAACTATTTGTTCACTCACATTTATAAATATAATAACCTTCATACCGCACGTGTAAAATGTAAACATGTTGGAGCTTGTCCATAGATGCCGTATGTGAGAATATAATTTCTCTGGTGTACAATAAAAAGAAATCTTAAGTAATTCGCACGCCCGCTGTGGCACTACAAGTTCACATTGATACAATGCCATTTTGTGTAACATGTTGCAGTGTGCTGCTTTCTCAAGTCACGTTTGCATCTCTGGAATAGTAATTGCGCGATGTATATTTGTAAACATTGCAACATAATAAAAATTTTCTGTCACAAATGTTTTGTAGGGAATAAATAAGTCTGAATTTATTATGTTTGTATGGATTAATAACTCAACAATATTTACAGGAATAGAACATTTCAGTGCAGCCTATACTTTAAATATTAATTATCCCGAATTTTTTTATCAAAAACCTCTGGTGTGGCCTATACACGCCAAAATATGTAATCCTTGTTGAAAAGAAAATGGACAGAAAAGTATAAATTTCTGAGTATGTTGCCATAATTCTTAAAGAGACTTTAAATTATGCCACATATGTTGCTTTGTATAGTCGTCTTTAAAGAAAACGTAAATATCGTATTTTGGTGTGTATAGTGTAACAGCTGCCTTCCTTCCCCTATCTTAGAACTCTCGGACTCTCCTATTATTATTCTCTCTTGGTCTACTCAAACACAGTATATACAATGTAGAAGGAAGGCTGCTACTGGGGACATAGCCGTCGATGGCTGAACAATTATTAAGATTCCTTCGAGAAAATATATATATATATATATATTTATTTATTTATTTATTATAACAGTCTCTAAGCTTGGATAACTCAATACATTTACTCATACAGACATTAGATAACAATTACTTTACGATAAGATGACAATACAGTTACAAAATTACTACTGAACGTAGTTAAGCCCTAACCTTGCCAGATTTATACTTTAAGATGAAAGGTGACAGGGACTCATTAAATATCGTTACGCCCTACCGCTATGCGATTTATGCTCACCAGATATTCTCTGCTGCAGGACCTAGAGCTTCTCTAGGCCAAGTCTGAATATAGCCTTTTGCTTCATGCCGACTCTGACACACTCATATACACTGTCTCTGTGCTGCGTCTCGATGCCGTCTGGGTAACTTTGAGGGGGTACGGGGTGCCGCTACAGGAGGCGCTTAACTAGCCGGGCGAACTAGAGCATGTTTTCCAAACATTTCGCTCAGCCATGAACTATATCCCATAGCATCTTATGCAGTAGGTGTGCTGCGCCTGGTTTGCCCCTACACTACCTCTCCCCCCACCCGTCAAAAGAACAACCGTCCCGGCGGTAGAAGTAGTGGTTGGAATCATATGAGTGAGTACTGGTGAAGAGTGTAACTTAAAACAAGTATCTTGGGTGAGTTGACATAGCAGTGTACATGATGGGGCCGAGGAACTCAAGGCGACGACGATGAACGTGGACGTAAGGTGGCATACGTGGAAGTAATTTAAATGCAGTGTTGAGGACGTAACCCTAAGTACGAGTCGCCATTGTACAATGAGATATAACTCTGTGATACTCTGGAATGAGTAAGGTAATTATTTTGGCAAATGGCAAATTGTGGTATGGTAATAATAGTAGTTAAATAAGTACAAAAACGAAACAATTGGCGAGCCACAAGGCATAAAATACAAGGCTTGAGCACGTTGTATAGCGACACCAGGGGAAGGGGAGAGGGGAAGTGTCCAACACCACATTTAAGAATGATTGTTAATAGTTCCCCCAAAGGCTAGATTGCCTTGACCATGTCGGTCTTGAGGTCAATTGCAATAGTAGGGGATGGTATTTGCAATGTACATGATTGATTGTAAAATGGTTAAGGGACTGACTTTAGAGTGTAGATTTTCCATCTGATATTAACACTGATGACTGGCACTTGCAGCATAATAACTAATTGCTGTTGCAAAAAAGAGCATTTTGCTAACTCAAGGGAATACTACTTGAAGAGGTCTTTAATTCCAATACTCAATGTCAAATTGAGTGTATTGAGTGGCGTGTTCAAGTTAGTTAAATCATGAATTAACTGGGACTTGTTGCTGGTACTAAGTGGCAACTTACGCAACTGACAAGAATGAATGAATGTTTCAATGGAATGCTCAATAATCAAGTTATTGAGTTGTAAAACACCTGTGATTAGCAAGTTAAATTGTATTTAAAACATGTTATTGCTAGACATGGCAGTTTACTGTGATTTGAAAACACCAGTAATGTCATTGATTGCCTTTGATGAGGAGTTAATTTTGGTCTCAACCTTATGTTGTATGTCTGTAATAACATTAAAGGTGATGTTAAGGGTGCTGTTGGAGTTGTGTATATTATTTGTGAGGTCCTGGATTTGCTAATCCAGGCTAGCATTATTTTCAAGAAGGGCGTGTAAGTGTTTGTTGGTTAGAAAGTTGAAACACCAAGACCCAACATCGCCAATGACCTGTATTCCACGTGTGCCTCTAAAGTGCGTGGTGATGTCATTGTGGAATTCTCTAATGACACTTTTCGATACCCTGTAAGTAATTGTACAATATCTTTCCGTTAACACAAGACGTAGAATTGCGATCGGCACAGACGACGTGTAGGTACTGGTCAATGGCGGCAGGTATGGTTGAGAATTGCAGTTTTATCTTATAGACTAACGGGATGCTCTGTTAATACAGTACGTCGGCCTCTGCCAGCGTATAATAGAGACCTGCGTGGGTCCTGAAGGTCGCTGGCAAAACACAAGAATGGCCTTGAGGACAGGGTGGGCAATGTGGGTGGTAATCTTGCCCCACTCCTTTTCTGTAGAGCCGCCATTGATTCGTGTCATCATGGCGACGACTGGCGCATGCGCAGAACACCCTCGTGTCTCCGTATGGGTGCCAATTCGTTGGGTGGCAAGAAGAGCACCTTTTAGCTGCTGCTCGGGTGGCGGGAGGTGAGGAATAAAGTTGGCAGACTTGTATCCCCACTACAAGGCTTGTGGTCGTGCAGCAGTAGCTCGTAGGAGCAACGGGAGACAGGAATGCGTTGTGGAACCCTCGTTCCAGCTGCTGCCTATTGGGTGTCGCACATGCTGAGTCGATGCGCCATCAATATGGCCCAACTGCAGTGTAAGCAAGCCCCTTGTAGCTGTTCTGAACGGTGACCAAGCACTGCATGGAGCGTGGCTTTGTTCAGACAATGATCAACATATACTGTAACATATTGTGGGACACATATTAAAAACTATACATGGAAAAATAACACTCAATATCGACATAGAGACATGAAATTAGTGCGTAGACACAAGTTTGGTGTGTCTAGTACACACCGTGTCATACTTATGGGGTCCTGTTTTATTGGTTTGAATATGAACTGTAGATTCACCTAGTACATCAATGACACGGTAGGGACCGCGATAGCTGTATGTAAGAGCCTTTTGCCACCATCTGTTTCGAATCCACACTTAATCATTGATACGTAACGTTTTATCCTTGTGAGAATGGTCAAATTGCGAGTAAGTTTAGTTTAGCTGTCTCACGCGCTTCAAGAATTTTCTGACACCAGTTGTGCCCCCTCTGAGATTATTGGTTTACAACAACTTGTGCTGGAAGAGCAGCCTCTACTCCATGCAATAAATAAAATGGTTTAAACTTCGCTGTAGTATTGATGCTTGTTTTCTAATTAAAACAAATGAACTCTATGTACAAATCCCAGTTTGATTGATTTGCATTTGCACAAGCAGTAAGCTGTTCCCCAATTATACAGTTAGAACTTTCTACAAACCCGTTACACCTTGGGTTATAGGCCGTGGTTGTTAGTTTCTTTATGCCGAGAGTTTGTAAAAGATTACTGACTAATTCATTTTGGAACTAGTCCCTCTGTCGGTTAAAATTTGTTCAGGACAGCTAAACTGAAGAACTACATGTTTGATAAAATCGGCACAAATGACGGCATCAATGGAAGGAACAGCCTTGGCTACCACATATTGAGTAGTGTACTCGGACAAATTAGTTTTTGCTGATAATGATGGGGAGGGGCCCTTTCACATCTAGTGCCCATATTTTTAGAAGCGGCTTAGGCGGTATGGACGTCATTTGACCCATCGGTTGAGAATTAATAGCCTTAGTTTGTTGACACATAGGGCATGATTTTACATACTTTTTGACGTCGGCATTCATAGTATCCCAAAAATAAGATTGCTTAAATTTTGCAAGGTTTTTGAGGTTGCCAAAATGCCCCCCGCCGAAGATCGTATCATGGTGGGCTCGTATAATTTCAGGAACTTTTACCTGCAGAACAAAAGTTAATTTGGAGGGATCTTGTGGCATGTTGATCTTAAAAAAATATTTCACCATGGAATGTGATCTCATATCGGCGGCTCATCCTACAAATGAGGATGTGTTAACAGTAACGGGACATAGATGAAAAATGGAGTTGCCGTCAATTTTTATATATTCCTGCATATGTGTGTAGACAGGGAAGAAGTGTAAATGACCGGACTTGAGAACAATAAGTATTTTACATTTTAAGACTGGATCAATACATGTGGTTTCTAGGTGGGGGGTTCTATTTTCTTTTGATTTTTACTTGATATAAGGTTGTAATTATTTTACAGAGTGCATGCATGGGGAAAATGTTGTCGTTCGCTACTGCTTTGACTATTCTGTCCCTATCTTGCTCTTGGAATTGCGATTTGAAATAAGGTTTAAGATCGTCCCAATGACTTTTGATGTATTTAGCGACAGTGTTTCTGATTTTGTCCGCCTTAGTTGTGTCCTGTAAGATGGCTTCCGCTAAGGCTGTTGTGTAGAGTGAGGTGCATTTTAACATGGTTTCTTTAATCTGGTAGGGAGTGTTGTTAACTGTGACTGTGTGTGTTGTGATTTGAGGGACAGTAGTAATTCGACTTAAGGCATCAGGGAGGGAGTTGAGTTTACCTTTAACAATGTGCGCTTCAAAGTCGAATTCGCTAAGAGCTATGGCCATTTTCTGGATTCGAACGTTGTACTCTGTCATAGAGCGCAGGTATCGCAAATTGGCATGGTCGGTTTAGATTTTAAATGGTCTACCATACAAGTATTGACGGAAATGATTACATAAATACTTAATAGCTGCAAGTTCTCTTTCCGTTGTATTCCAACACGATTCCTAGATTGAGAATTTCTTTGATGCAAAGGCGATGATGTGGCGTTGGTTAGGGTGCGGGTCGACTTGTAGGAGGGCTCCACCAACTGCATCATTGCTGGCATCGCAAGGTAATATAATTTGTTTGTCTTCATCAAATTTCCGCAAAACAAGGGCTTGTTTCAATTCACAAAACGCTTTTTGATGAACTTCCTCCCACTTCAATGGTACATTGTGTTTAGTCAGCTCAGTAAGTGGTTGCGCAATTGATGCATAATTCATACTATAATGCTTCAAATAGGATGTCATTCCAAGGAAGGTATGAAGTCACTTTAAATTAGCTGAGGATGCCATGTTTTCTATAGCAGAGATTTTATCAAGGTTGGTCGACATACCATTACGTGGAATTATATGCCCTAGTACTTTTACAGTTTGTTCAGCAAATGATAATTTTTTTTTACCTTCGGATTAAACATGCGCAAATGCTCAAAGACGTTTTGAATGTGGATAAGTGTTCGTCAAAAGAGTTTCTAAGAATAAAAATATAATTTATGTAGGCAATGACCGCTGTCCATCGTAGGGGGCCTAATAACTTGTTGATAAACATCTGGAAATATTGTGGGGAGGTGCTGAGGCCCATTGGCATTCTTTTATATTCAAATAACCCTACTACGTCAATTGTGAATACCAATTTAAAGCGATCTTGTGGCATGACGGGAATGTTATCAAACCCTGAGAATAGATCCAAACTCGTTAGGAAACAGGAATTTTGGAGGGCGTTCAAGATGTCCTCTGTTCTCTGCCATGGGTACTGTACCCTAGTGAGTTGTTGATTTAATTTCCTAAAATCTGTTAAAAATCTTAGTCCTCCACTTTTCTTAGCAATGACCAGACTAGGCGAAGAGTAGGGCGAGTTTGCTTCCTAAATAATCCCTACATCGACCATATCTTTAATTTTTTTGAGAAGCTCATCTCTAACCTTAGGACTGATTCTGTAGGGTCATGTCGTGATAGGCTTGTCAGTTGTGAGGTCTAATTTGATTTCAAAATCCTTTGTCTCAGTTAAGTCGAGTATGGAATTTGTAAACCTGTCGCTATATTTGTCAATAAGGTCTGCAATGATCTGTGTTTCTTCAGCAGAGGGATTAGAATTTATATGCGGCCGCTGTGGTTGATCAGTTTCAAAAGCGTCTAGCGTTTTACAGTAATGTTCAATGGAATTACTGTGATCATTGTCTGTACTACCCGTTTACAGGGGGATTTCCATAAATTTGTTAGTATCGTGCGAATGCATAAATAAAATAGTATATTTAAAAATTGGTATTACATCATATTGTTGAATAAAGTCGACACCTAAAATTAAATCATGTTGAAGGTTGTCAATAACAAAAACATTTTGTGGGTAGGTGCGACCGTGAATGCTTAAATTAATGGTAGTTTCAAATTTTGGGGGAGATAATACTGATGTTACACATACTAAAGTTATCGGTTCACTCAAGGGTTAAAGGTGTTAATTAGATATTATAGTGGTCGCTACTCTGCTGCGCGAACATCCAGTATCTAATAACGCATAATATTCTTTTCCTCTGATTGTGAATCGAACACGTAGAGTCGCTGTGCGAAATCCCACTTGCTGACATTCAATAATAGGTTCGCTGCAAGCTTTTTTGCCTGAACTAGATTGAGGTGCGGCCCCGCTCTGCTTGTTGTTCATAAACAAACTCTCATCATCGTGGGCCGCACTCCTCATGCTATGAAAACATTCTGACTGCTCTACTTCGCTATTGCGTGC
Source organism: Dryococelus australis (assembly GCA_029891345.1). NCBI lineage: Eukaryota > Metazoa > Arthropoda > Insecta > Phasmatodea > Phasmatidae > Dryococelus > Dryococelus australis. The sequence goes on along the minus strand of CM056993.1, from coordinate 199,707,782 downwards.
AGGTTGCATTATAAAAACAGTTTGTGGCATCAGCCCAAATTTGTTTTTATACCTGTGAACGCTGTCAGTAATGTTGGTAGAAAACTCAGTTTTCTGGTTGGGAATTAGGGGGCAATGGCAGCTTTTATGGCCTACATAGAAACACAATGTGCAAGTATCTTGCGCGAGATTGCATGGCCCGATGACATTTTCCTTAGCTGCGGGAACATGATGATATTTGGCAACGTCGCCATGTAGGTCGCGTGCTGGCGGTGGTATGTTATGTGTTTTGTGTTCTCACTTGTTAACTGGGTTCTCAATTCTTCGTGTATCTCAACTGCACATTTAGCATCACCTAAATCAATCTCATGTTGTTTGAGGTAGATTTGTGTGGTGTGGTCACGTTGACATGTTAGAATAAAAGTGAGGAGTGTATTTGACGCTGCGCACTTTGAGTAACTTATACTAAATACAAAAAAAAAGAAAATTGGAATATCTTGAAATACACACACAACACAGGTGGAGATTTCCTCGCTTAGATTGGAACATGTTGTTCCATATGCATTAAAAGCAATTAACATGCATTATACTAGTCTACATAAATACAAGCAGCTCTAATGGGTTGGGGTAGGTAGCACGACGTGATGCAAATGCTAGCCTGGCAAGGCTGCCTATGTGTAATGCTGATGTGCACGTGGCAGACTGACCTGCCACACACTGTCGCTTACTTCACATGCCGTGGGCTCGCGGTGACTAACAGCTGTGATGCTTACTAGTGTGAATAGAAACAATTGATAATAATTGATATAACAAAACAGATATTGTAGCTGTTGTGAATAAAAGTTTAATTTGACATGAGTAACACCGGATGCTGTGGAGAATGAACTATACTTTAAAGAACAGCAAACAATTACACCTGCGTGCAGTGTGAATAGCAGGAAGCACATCCGTGTCACTGTTTCACTACATACAACTCTACCCGAAGTGCAAGTGATTTCTAAGGAAGTTGAGCTAACTCACCTAAGCGCGGGGTGGATAGTGAGGCGCTTCACCAGTGTAACAAGTGCCTTCCTTCTCCTATCTCAGAACTCTCTGACTCTCCTATCATTACTCTCTTTTTGTCTACTCAAACACAGTATATACACTGTAGAAGGAAGGTTGCTACTGGGGACGTAGCTGTCGATGGCTGAACAATAATTAAGATCCCTTCTCTAAAATATATATATTTATTACAACAATCTCTAAGCTTGGACAATTCAATACATTTACTCATACCGACAATTAATAACAATTACTTTATGATAAGATGACAATACAAATACAAGTTTACTATTGAATGCAGTTAAGCCCTAACCTTGCCAGAATTATTACTTTAAGAGGGGGATGATGTGGACTCGTTAAATAACGTTATGCAATTTATGCTCACCAGATATTCTCTGCTGCAGGACCTAGAGCTCCTCTAGGCCAAGTCTGAATGTAGCCTTCTCCTTCATGCCGACTCCGACACACATACACTGACTGTGTGTTGCATCTCGATGCCGTCTGTGTATCTTGGGGAGGGGGGTGGAGCTACGGGAGGTGTTAAAATAGCCGGGTGAACTAGAGCATGTTTTCCAAACATTTAGTTCAGCCACGAATTATATCCCATAGCACCTTAGGCGGTAGGTGTGCGGTGCCTGGTTGCCGTTACAATAGGCCACACATTTTTACCAAAAAAAATGACTGCAAAAAGTGAGGTGCCTCCTAATGTCGAGCTATTGCATTTAAAAAAAATTTTACCCCCGAAATCTGTATTAAGGGATTATTTATAACCATATACAGTGTAAACTCGAACCATCTAACTTGGTTTGATGGAAAGTCAGTGTTCACAGAGCATTTTCTGTGGTTCCGAGACAAAATCCCTATGTCAACAATGCTAAAATAGTCTGTTTTTGCATATCTCAAAATTCAATATTTACCGCATCGATCAAAGATTTCTTTGGCATCGCCAAAAATTACATGCTCCGAACATTAAACAACGAATTATTAACAAGAAAGTATCCTTACGAACTGTACTCATCAATGCATAAAAGTCTATATACAGCACATTATCTAAACATGCACCAGTAATACATATAGATAACAAAATATAAAATACATTTTTAACACACTATTTTTTTTGCTTGTGTCGCACTGCCCTGCATTTAGTTACATTTATGTAATTTACCACTTCCGAAATAACCTCTTTTTTATTTAATCACGAACGCGTTCCTTGTAGGAAAAAAGAAAATAAATAATAATAGACGTCTAAGACTGCACATTGTGTATTTATAGAGTACGAAATAAAAAAAAACACAATGAAAAAATATGGGAATCCTACAGTACATATGTATATATGAAATATGTACTGTAGAATTTTATTAGCTGTTTACCAATTAATATTGCAATGTTTTAGGCAGCAGCTATATTGGTAATGACAAGCTAGAAGCAGCTTTGCCATATTTTTGAGATATCGATTCGCGATGCGACGTTGCCAACAACACTAAAAAATTTTCAGTTGAATATTTTTTCATAAAAATTATGAATGGATTATGTATAAAATTGTAACTAATAAATATTCCCGGAAAGTTAGAAAAAGGCAATGGGAAATTAAGGTAACCCTATTCACTGCACTTTATCAATCACAGTATTCAAGACGTACATGAGAAAATAATTTTCCTATTGCACAAGAAAAAGATATCTTATGTAGTTTGCACGCCCGTCACATTGCCACAAGTGCAGATTCTGATACACCATTTTGTGTAACATGTTGCCATGGTTTTGCTTTCTCAAGTCACATTACCATCTGTGGAATAGTAATAGTGCGATGAACATTCGTAAACAGTGCACATAATACAAATTTTCTGTCACAAATGTTTTGTAGGGGACAAATTGTCGGAATTTATTATATTTTTACCCAATCATGATTTAGCAATATTTACAGGAATACAAAAATTTTGTGCGGCCTTTACTTGAAATATTAATTATCCTTAATTTTTCATCAAAACTAATGATGCGGTCTATAATCGCAGGCAGCCTGTATACGCCAAAATACGGTATATTTCTTGCTTTGTGTAGAATCAAATAAGTCAATTTTAAGAATTTTAAAAGAATTACATATCTTGCATTTTTTAATCATTTATTCTTAAACTGTGTAGAATCACTTCAAGATACCTTAAGTCAGACTGATTATGTAAAATTTAATCAGACATTTTTTCTAATAACCTTTTTTTTAATTGTGTAGAATCATTCATCAAGAAACGCAACCTTAAAGAGACATTCTAAAACCAAACAAAAATGTTGTGATAAAATCCGTATATTGTAAATAATTGCAGTGATTATGTTGTTTTGAAAGTGTTTCTTCATGTCCCTTCTTCTGTTAGTGTGTGTCTACTGACCGGGAAAATACTGAAAAACGGGAATTGTACAGGAGTTGCACTGCCCGGGAAAATTACAGGAATTGCATGGGATTTTAGTCAGATGTGCGGGAATTCGTTTCCCTTCCTCCTCTCCGAAAGTATATACATAATGTGGTCATGAAAGCCAAAATGCTTGGTGGCAAAGTAGCCTTGCTCGTGAATCTTGCGATTAGTGCATCAACTGATGTTTTACTGCTGACATTGACTGCGCCTGTTACTCGCTACTGATAATGCACTGCAAAGTACGTGTGTGTCGGTCGGATGAATGGATTCGCCTGATCTCAACTGTGGCAGCATGTCGTGCTGTCGTGCCAGATGGCATGCAACTGTGTTTCGTAACGTGCGGTACAGTGACTATTGAAGTGCATTCATCATGTAGCTACATTTGTAATATGTTAACACATGGTAAACAGATGATAATATAGGTGTACCAGTGCTTTCACTACATTATATTCATTCTAAAGTACAGTAAAGCACCACTTTAATGAACTTCAAGTTAACGAACACTTCACCATAAAGAACTTATTATTTGGTCCCGCCATAACACCATACATTTATATCCAAATAACTGTCAGTTATATGAAATTTTCAGTAAAAATTTACGGTGAGTTTATTCAATATTCACGTTAACGAATACTTTGTAAATGGAATGAAATGTAAAAAACGGCAAAATTACATTATTTCTTTAATTTTTCGATGTTAAAAACATAAACAAACAAATCGCAACTGTTATTTTTTTGGTAGATAATTCAGTTATAGATGATACAATTGGTGTGGCAATATGAGACAAAAATCATAAAGCACAACGCTACTAGTGTTTATCGCTGCAACTAATGTGCTACATCTTTGTGTAGGCAGAGATAAGAAGTCTCTGACTTTGCCGAAGTTTTATGTACACAACAAATGCTGTCGCTATATCTCTGGTCTGCGCATGTGCGTATTTTACCGTGAATTGCAAATGAGTTTACCTTAACCTCTAAACATATTTTCACTGAATTGCAAATACATTTTACCATCTTTTAACAAGTTCGTTCTTGATTATTTGCTATAATTAAAGCTGTAGATAATGGCAGGAAAAAAAAAAAGAAATCCCCACGGAATTCAGCATAGCGAAATATACATTGTTAACAATAATAGGGCAACGTTCTGAAATAGAGAAAATTGATTTTTTATCACCCGACCGAAAATGTGACATGCCTCAAACAAAGTGACAAGTTCATAGGCAAATATTTAAAAATACTGCCACTGTAGGTAAAACATACCATATGCATGTTGCTCTCAAGTGCCTTTAGTATCACATTATGCAGAAAAGTCCGGGTTCTGAGATTTCATTTTTATGCTGGGAGCCTTTGAAGTTCGCAATTTAAACACACACCTCGAACAAAGTGCCAAGTTAATAGGCGAATATTTAAAAATCAAGCCACTTGAGATTATAGAAACAATAAACTTGTTGCTAACACATGCCTATAGTATAAAGATATGCAGAAAAGTCCGGGTTCCGAGATTTCATTTTATGCTGGGAGCCTTTGGATTTTGCAATTTGAACACACACCTCAAACAAAGTGCGAAATTCAAAGGCTCATAGTATAAAAATGGAGGTTCGGAACCCGGACTTATCTGCATATCTTGACACTAAAGACTTTTGTGACCTATATGTGGTATGTTTTATTAACTTATTCTGTTTAATTTTCATTTTATAAGATTCTGAACATGTTACTTTCGAGCACCCCTGTGAGCATTCTCCCTATGCAACAGTGTTGCATCTGTGCAGTTCTTCTGCTGAGCGCGACCAGTTATCCTCTCGTATGCGGTGTGAGTCAGAGTTACTTTCATGACCAGAGGTTGGCAATAAAGATTCAAAGCTAACTTCACTTCAGTAACATTTCGCCACTTCTAATTTTACCTCAAGAAATTTTTTTTGTGCACTTCACTATGACGAACTTTTACTAAACAAACTAGCCATACTTTTGGTCCCTTGAGGTTTGTTATAGTGAAGCTGTACTGTATAAATGCTTATAAACATTTAGGTAAAACCTCAATAATTTGAAATATCAGGAGCCAAAATTTTTTACTTTGGATTTTAAAAAGTTTTTTATAAGGTTTTTTTGGTTGGAACAGGTCTTTTCCTGAGAAAACAGTGGTGGCATTGCACATTTTAAATACTAGTATATGCAGCATTTGCCCACGTGCCTCTTGAAATTTTTTTCTCAAAAATAAGTCCTCCAGAAAGGTGCTTGTGATATGCGAGTCAGAAAGGATTTCATTCATTAATGCATGCAGACATATTGGGGTGGTTGTCGCGGGGAGATATGTATTAGCACACTTTCTCACAATTTTATTTTGTTGGATGTAAAACCCTTTAAAGAAAATTGAGTGCAAAAATTAGCAGATGTGTCTGTAGGTAAGTGGAATGGTACCTACACGAAAGCCGTATATTTACCTAATTTTTGTCGCAGGTTGTTTTACAAAAGATTTTTCTGAATGTTTGGCACTACAAGACTTAAATAATAATTTTGTGAACCTTCTTATGTTATTAAAAATTCACTGCACATATTATTCTTGGAGCACTAATGGTAGATACGAGTGAATATCTATCATACATCATTGCTCCAAGAATAATCTATGCAGTAAATATTTAAAAAAATAAGGTGCTCAAAATAGTTGTTTGTGTTTTGTTGAGCCGAAAATTTTGTTAAATCCTCTTCAAAAAAACTTATGACAAAAATCTGGCAAATAATGTTTTCGTGCTCCATTCGTCTTAAGGGTGCATCATCCAAGACTTGTATTTTGCGTGTCGCGAGTTCAAGGTGTGGTGGAGTGATAGTGGTGGTCCAGACACTTGCATCACACATCACACCACCTCTATGTACAAGTCACTAAAACTGGTGTGCAGTCTTTCCATCTGTAACTTGCTTCTGTGGCTTCCAGTGGTGACTGTTATTTTATGGCATAATAATAAAGACAAATGTGTGCTGCACAGTCTCTACGACTTTAAAAACACCAGTTTTCACCATTCCCAGTTTAAAAAAACAGATATTGAAATAACTTTAATCTCTGGACATGAAAAATTTCATAAATGCTAATCTAAACATCTAATACCAAAATTAATGGAGCAGTTTTAAAATAAAAATTACTTCATGGAAACTTAGCACAAAATGGGAAAAAAATTATACAATGTAGACTAAAGGTTTGGAGATAAAACAAGTAAATTTCTGCCATGAGTTTGCCCTGTCTTGCAAACAGATGCTGAAAATAATCCTCACGCACAGTCGACTCCCCCCCCCCCCCCCCCCCCCCCAAACATCACCCTTCTTTTTACCACCCCTAGGTAGCTGTCAAAACATTTTCCTCTTCCCTCATTTTGACATTTCTCTTCCTTCTCCAGGCAGCTTGGCAACTACCTGCGTGGAACTACTACACACAGTATCCCTATGGGCAGTGGTAGTTGAGCCACCCTTTCTCTGATGCCGTTTCGAACATTTGATACCTCTCCAGAAGTTACCAAGTCATGTTATTCAACACAAAACCACTCATTAAAGTGTCTTCTAGGTCAAAAATATTTGTTGCAGCAATTTTTTTTAAAATCCATTTCCTTTCACTAACTTGATACTTAATTGAAGCAAGATTTTTCAATTAAGTGGACGTGTAGAAAGCGAAATACCATACACTCTTGCAATGTCTTGTCTTACATCTCTCATTTTGTCCACTTTATTTATTATTACTGATGTTTTAAAATAGTTTTTGTATTGTACGTATGCTTACTTCCACTCATATTATTTCAAATGTAAAAAAGAATACGGAAGCGCCACACAAAAATATATTTATGAGATATGACACAAATTTCTGTACCTCTCATTCTTTCATGCATCTCATAAATAAGGTTGGGTAAAAAAAAAGAAGATAAACTAGGCAGGAAACAGCAGCTTGAATGCATGGGAAATTGTGTACGGAAGGGGGGGGGGGAGAGTGACAGCTCTTGCTACGTGCGGCTACCTGACGGCAAATGTGCAAGGTGGCAGTGTGTGTGTGTCGCAGCATACAACCGACTGATGTGCCTACGTAAAGCGGCCATTTGCTATTCTTGGTGTTTTGTTACATAACAGGAATATAATTACTGCCGCATTTATCTATAAGAAGTATTTTATATACACTTTAAGTACCGACATCTGCATATTTCAACGATTGTATGAAAATTAAGTTTCTTTATGCATTACATGCTCTATAATGTGTTGTTATGAGTGCTTAACAAGCTTATAATATCTGAGCTGAAACCAAAGAAATCCCAAATTACTTAATGACAAAATTATCAGATCAAACTCGGCCTTAGTATGCAGTGTCAACACTTTGTTCAATTCAGAATTTGAAAAACTAGTGCCACATGTCTCACCCATATGTACTAGAATATATCTACTATTTCTTTTCAGCATTGCACTTTGCAGTGCTAAGATTTTTGCGTACCCGTGTCTTGCTTGGCTGTGTAAAATGTAGCCTAGTATGAGAACTTGAAACAACATGCATTTGTACAAGTATAAGCAGCACAGAATGATTAACACTTTCTCTGCCTCTACTAAAAAAAATTTTTATTTTATTAATAAAACATAGTTTGTATGGCAGGACACCTTTGGATTTCACAAACTTGTGCACTTGATTAAATAAATTTATTCTACCATTATTGACTTAATTAATGAGTAAAAAAATCTGTCCCATCTTATATTAATGTCACTGATTGCATTAGATGTTCGCAGTGGAAAAGGCATATGTAAAGTTTATTTTATGTGCAACATGTTATATTTGCAAACCTAGGTACATAATTATTAAATTGATTTGTTTCTTTTAAGCACTATCCATCCGTGTATTTGAGTGAACTGTATTTGAAATAATGAGGAAATGCATGTTATTTTTTTAATAATGCTTGTTTCATACTTTTCTGTGAGCATCATTACGGGTACTTGGAAGCTGCAGATGTACACGATTTTTTAATTGCTGTACGGGAATGTACGGGAATTGTACAGGAATTCTGTGAGTCAACTTGGCTAGACACCATGTTAATGTATTGTGGTGCTCCGCATGTCATTGTGCTAGTTAACTTCACTGACACAACTCTCTTTTTGTAAAGCTTAGCAATTGGCTGAGTCTGGAAGTGCTCAGTGTGACTAAAGCTATTAACTTTTTACACAATTTATATCCCTGCTGTGCGACACTTAGGAAGCCTGGGTAGAAGCAGCTGTTACTTTCCACTCAGGCGACCACAGTCAAACAAGTGGGGCTTTCGCAATTTTTATTATTTATTGAATATTTAATTCCTACAGTCAACAATTATGTTTTTATTCCCTGAGGACTGAATATTATTCTGTGTACCACCTGCCATGTACTTACATTCCACTTTTTCCACAGCTCCGCTGTGCTAAATATTTTTGTCAGTTACCAAGCCTTAATGCTCTTTCTGTAGGATGGTACACATTAAAGAAAGAGACTCATGTACATCGTATTGGGTTCCTTTCCGCGACGTGACTTTACACGAAATTAATAAAAATATTCTACACAAAGCTCATGAAAAAAAGATGGCATGAATTCCACCGCAACTGAGAGACCAAGGAGGAAGAGAGACAAAATGCTGTTCACCGCATATCTGAGAGACAGTGATGTCTAGCCAGTCCAGCGCTCGAAGAAACAAAATAAAATAAAAAGTGCCACTACACCTGCGGCCACCTGCCAACCTCCAAGTCCAGCTGATTCTCCACGCCGACAAGGTCAAGAGCGGATCACGAGCAGAGAGCAGAAACACACAGAACAGAGGCACCTGCAGAAGCAAAACTGGGAAAGAAAAAAAATTACCTTGAGAGGACACATTTGCATTTTCAAAAAGGAATTTCTTTCTTGACCCATGCAACCCTTCAGAGGAGCTCTACCATTATTGAGAGGAAAATAATTTGTTCTTTCTGTGACAGTTTGACATTCCTTCAAAAGAATTTGTTTTTCCTCTCTCTCCTTTAAGGCTGATCCTTCATCACAGCGGAGAGGAGGCGAATTGACGCATGACGTCTTTTTCGACAGTGATATAAATGACTTTGCCCCATCTGGGAGCCAGCATAGCAGTCATATAGCAATGGAGTTTTACTGTTGACATGCAAGGAAATGTGTGCGTGTGTGTGTGTGCATGCATGGGGGGGGGGGTTACTGTCTGTGTAAATGTCAGATCGTGTTGCCATAGTAGAGATGCGGCGCAGTGGAGGAGCATGTCACCGCCCTCTTCTCTTGCCATTCAACCAAGGCGGATCCACCAGGAGAGTTCACTTCCGCATTTGGCTGTGTGGGAATTGTGTAGGTGTGTTTTTATCAGAATTACTCGTTGACCTACTCTGAGAAAAAGTTTTCGTTGAATCAAACAAAGTTTGTTTGGTGTAACAAAATTATTGATTTGTATAGGAGCAATGAAATATATTTGTTGTTGAAACCAAATTATTTTATTGTTCTTATTTGGTTACCACAAACAAAGATTTCTCTGGTGCAACTAAATATTTGTTTAGCTCTATGTAAATTAAACAGTTTCAGTTAGTTGAAAAATAACAGGAAGCACAACCTAGATCGCTTGCGCCCCAGTGCAAGGCCCTAGCAACTTCAGCTAAAATGAATTGTGATCATACTAGAATGTTTTTAAATACAATCTTTTGAATACCAGACTATGTGCTCAAATATAATCAATTTCTACACCTTTACTTTCTAGTTTGAGGTTGAACGTGTTTAATTAGGATCTTAATACCATTATTAAACATCAATATATGCACTAATAAACAGTGTTAATATCCTAATTGTCACGAAAAATTTATTAGACCTTCAAGCTGTATTTTCGAATGAAGGCAATTAAATGAATGGCCAAATACAGTTGACTCAAGAAAATATTTAACAGTCTGATTTATTTTGGCTTTAAAACGACGTTCTGTTAATTCAAGCATGTATTTCGCTAGATGAACAAAATTATATTTGTAGCTTTTCAAGTTTTGTTTACTCAACAAAATATTTTGTTAGAACAACTAAATATATATTTGGCCCTATACAAACAAATATTTTGTTGACTTTTTTTTAGTGCAACTCTCACATTCCTCTCTTGCTCCATATTCACATGATGTCGCCCTCATTTCTCTGTACCTTAGAAGAGCAGCCAAACCTCTCAACATACAGTACTGGCAGCGCTGGTTGGCGACTGCCTATTTTCGCAAGTGACATACTTTCTAGGCCTGCATGCCTTACAGCAATTCGTGAGTTTGGTTACAACCTGTAACTCCAGTGAATATTTCTTTGCGATTTCCCTCGAACTTCTTTCGAGAAAAACTTGTTTAATTTCTTTTATGCCACCACAAATTTATCTTATATTTTTAATAAATACGACTATACCTATGAATTTGCTGTCAACGCCACTGAAATGCTACCTTATGATCACAAGTTTACTGGTTAGATATACAGGGAAGTCATAGGGGCTAGTAATTTATAGGTGTAATCTTTATTTCGAATTGGAATCTAAAGCACCCTCCGAAAATGTTAAAATCTTAAAAGTTACTTAGGAAGTTTACTATATAGTCAGTGGCATTTGTTAACAATGTCAGTAAAGACACTACATATCATCCCCAGTATCAACATACATTGGGCCAACCATTGAAAATTAGTTGGCAAGGTTGGAAATATATTGTGATGGAATATATACCGTAGGCCAACTGTTGGCTTTTGGTTGGCAAGTATAGAAATAGGTTGTGTAGCAATACTAACATAAATTTAACAGTGAACCACCATTATTTTCCAATGGAAATCCAACTTAATAAATGTTATGAGAATTATGCTTGTTAACCTATTAATTAAAAGAATGCTGTTAAAATATATATTATTTTAATTTTTATTCATTGGTAGAGTGTTGGACAAATGTTAGAAAGACAATGGTTGGTTATTAGCAAATATGAATGTGATAGACCGACGTTATTTTTACAACCAAATTACAAAGCCACGGTGCCCTGTTGGTTACTAGCGTCCGAGGCCTGATTTGCGGACCATTGGGTTGTGGCAAGACTTGCGTCCTACTGAGCCTGCTGGAGGAACCGAATGGCCTTCGGTTCAAGAACGTGTACGTTTATTTGATATCACTCCAGCAACTGAATTACAGACGACTGGCATGAGTACTGCAAGCTGTGGAAGGTATGAAATATTTCCCCTGCAGCGATAATGAAGCGGTCATGGCATCAAGTGAAGCACTGCCAAACTCAATATTTGCCTTTGATGATATTGCCTGTGAGAAACAGACTTGTATTCAAGAGTACTTTAGAATGGGATGGCATGCTTACATTGACTGTGTGTACCTCGGCCAGACTTATTCGTGTATACCCAAACAACTTCTTCACGATAATGCTAATATGTTGGTGTTGTTTCACATGGACGACACTAGTTTACACCACGTTTACGACAATCACGTTATGCAGATTACAAAAATATGTGTGCCTTGTGCTGGAAAGATAAACATGGATTTTTGACAATCGTAAAAGGCTGTCTCCTATATAATGGGAGGCACAAGCTGGGTTCGATCAGTTTATCTTAAGAATGCAACGATGAGTCATGGAAGTGTTTCCAAATCTGGGGACATCAATTGTCACTATGACCTTGAATGTGGCCAGAATCGTTTCGCCCCTGCACGTAGAGAAGACTTGTCTCTTATCTGTCGAAAATTTGAAAGTGTGAAGAACAAAGTGGTTGAAGATTTGGTAGTTGTCAACGAGCACGTAGGAGGTGCAGAAGTGTGGATAATAGACTTGATCAACGTATTAAACACACAGAGATAAGAAGAATTGAAGGAACTACAAAGTTTTTTACTGTCCAACCTGGCTACGAAAACCGATGTCCAGAGGCATAGCCAGAATATATTGGATATGTGTGTTGGGCACCTTGTAAAATAATTTCGGAAAAAGAATTGTGAATTATTGACTCAGACTCCAAACAGTGGGTATATATACATACACACACACAGTCTTTTCCACTCCGTGAACGATGGATAACCGATCCAAACTGGTGAGCGAGCTTCAGTGGCGATCTAGGCGATATGGGCTAAATAAAATGCTTACTCGCAAAAACTAACAGATTGGCATCAAGACTCTAAGGGAGAAGGCGCTCAAATCTATTACCCTCCGGCTAGATGAAATTAGAAAAAAAACTGAGTGACGATGCTTGCGCTAAAATCACACATGAAATCAAGGTTGACACATGCCAAACTGCTGCACAGTGCGCATGTGCGCTCTATGGGTGACTTCACCCCATCAATGAGTGATAGAGATCTCTGGACAGGTCACAACAGTGGTGTACTCACTGCACATACCGAGAGAGTTGATTCCACGAGCCTAGACAAGCACGGTCCCAATTATAATTAGAAGAATAATTATAAAAATTTTACTGCACGCCCAAATTCTGACATGTGGTCGCTACCCTCTCAACCCAAGAGCTGCAGACCTGCCAACTTAGATAAAGAAATTGGAAAGCTACACACACGATTGCAGCACCCCTGCGCCCAGTGGTGTCAGAGATGCCGAGCCTTGGGCCGAGGAGGTAAAACTGTCATCAGCCTCAATCGCGGGTGATTAGAAAATATGCTAACCTCCCTGCCGAGAGTCTTGCAACACCCGCACCCCTTGGACAGCCACAAAGCCAAAGCGGGGACTATATAAGGAATTTCAAACCACCATTGCCAGAGTTTGTCGGCTCGCCGACCGAACTTGTTAGCGAGCTCTCCTGGGGTCCGGAAGGACTCCTCCTCCTCTCCTCAACAACTTGAAGAAGGCTCTCTCTCTCAAGCTCCAGCAGCCTGCCCAAGGCTTGATCTCCAACCACCAGCAACCTGCACCAGGTTCTACTCCAACACTGGCTCCTGCAGCTCTACCGAGGTAACCTCTATGACCACACCCTGCACCCTCTACTCCAGTCATCCCCGACTCCACGGTAGCAGGCCGTTGCAATGTTGTGGGTCCTCCCTCAGAAGCCCTTGCTGTAAATTGCTACCTAGGAGTTGGAAATTAAAGTGCTAGCTTGGATTGGCAATTCCAAAGTTTGCCTTCACCTGGTTTTAATGTAACTGACGAGGGAAAGATTATAAACTTTAAAAAATGTGTACTAAAAAGTTTTCCCGAGATTTACTATTTGCGTAAAATAAATACGTTTTATTTGAAACTGTAATTACTTGAATAATTAATTATTTCATTGTTCCCTGTTCACGTAAAATTAAGGGTTTACTTGTTGCATAATTTGGCTCAAAACTAAGTCTAAAATCTACCAAATTTCCCAGAGTAGGAGGGTTTCTCACGGGATCTCTAGTCTACAAAGACGTACTGTAGCAACTGGGAAGTCCAGAACTCCCAAGCTTTCCACGGACTCACGCCACTTCCGACCGTGGTCATCCGGTAACGCCTCCGAGTGACTGAAAAGGCACTGAAACAGGAATACCGGATGACGGCTTTGGAGGGTGTGACCAGTATCACAATTGACGAGCCTATACTAATTATACTTACTTGTGTGTCAATCGTAATTGCTTAAATTACGGAAACTGAGATGACCAGAAAAGGAATAACGATCACCATATCCCTGTCTCGTTCTCTCCTCAACGTCATTCTAAATTATTGCACTAAATTTCTTCCTTTATATTAACTCACCCCTGGACAACTGGCATCCAGATTTTGGCAACCATCACAGTGAGCAAGATCGTACTCTCTGAGAGAGAGACATGTATCTTGAAGCGCACCCTGGGGTTCAACTCCCCTCTACCTCCCTTGCACCCGTCCGATAGGCGATCCCTACCGTGAACTCCCGTTGGCAGACCTTGACCCACCAGACATTACAGTTACAAAGTATTACAGCCGAATGGGCCACCCAATACCAACAGAATCCGGGTCCCCAAGGCACCCACTAATCAGCCACTGTCCCGCAGCAGCTGCTCAGGGTAGGGTATCGGTCAATCGAACCATCGACCGTAGTAGCTGACGAGAGGGTGCGTGTCAAGGTGAAAGAATCAACCCCCGTGCATAAACGGAGAAGAAGTCTGGAACTGAACGAATTGGAAGGTGCCATCACTAGTGACAAAGATGATTTGCCCCTGATCGATTTGCTGCATGTACGGGAAAGGAAATGAACCCGGGAGTATGGACCTGAGTTGGATACTCTTCTATCTCATTTCATCACTTCCTACTCTGACTGTTCTGCCGACTAGTCTTATGGTTTTCAGAAAGTGTGGGAAAATGGTTTCTCTGAAACAAGGCAGTTCTGTTTTTACGCAGGGATGTACTGCAGCTCGACAAGCGCAAGGTGAAAATCGCACTTTTGTTTCGTTGGCATACCAGAAACTAGACCAAATTGTATTTGCGCAAGTACAGCCTCCTGCTACAGTCCAGTCGTGCTCATTACGACAAGAATAACCCCTCAATGCAGTGATTTAAGGACGTGACGCACAAACAATTTTCTCATTATAGCTTGACTATTCCCAAGGTATGTGAAATTGACAGATCGGGATTGGCTCTGAAATTGGAGTACGGAGAAAAAATCGACTGTCAGTATTGGAATGATCCGAACGAGTTGGTAGATAGGCTAAGACTTTTGGTCACTTGACAGTCTGCAGGAAACCACGTGCACACCAACAAAATAATTTCCTTCATTGAAGAACTCTCTAAGGCGGACTGCGTTTCGAGATGAGCAAGTATGCAGTTGCCGACGAGTTGCACAAATATACTAGGGTAAATTACCCATGCAGAAAATAGTATGTCATGAAAGTGCTGGACAATACTTTCTCATGTGACCTGATTGAAATGCAAGTCTTTGCTCGTGTGAATAAAGGTTACCGCTATATTTTGACCATGATCAATACCTATAGCAAATTTGCCTGGACCAGACTGCTCAAATAATGGAATGCACATGATGTAGTGAAAGATGTGGCATTAGTATTATGCGAAGGGCGCATACAGGAAAATCTCCACACAGATGACGGTAAAGAGTACTTTATCGCTATTTTGTGCACTGATGAAGAAACATTACATCAATCACTATTCCACAGTCTCTGGGCTCAAGGCTAGCATCATCGAGTGTTTTCACAGAACTCTAAAAGCTACACTGTGGAGCCATTTTACAACAAAGGGAAACTACAAGTGGTTGACACTACTCCGAAACTCATACGCGAGTATAATTCTACCACTCATTCTACCACTCGCATGATGCCCGAAGATATGAAGAACTACTCCCTGCTTTGAACTTTGTATGCTGTTCCGAAGAGATGGGACCCTCAAAAGCCTAAAGTCAAAATCAGTGACTTGGTGCAGATTTAGAAAAAAACGTGGCTTTTTCCACAGAGGCATTCATCATAACTGGTCTGCAGAGCTGTGCAAGGTGGTGTGTATACAACATGCAAACCCATGCATGTTTTACATCAAGGACCTACGTGGTGAACCCATCATTTGTGGATTTTATGCTGAATAGGCCTATACAGTTTCCAGACGTGTACTTGGTGGAGAAGGTGCTGAAATGACGTAATAGCCATGTGTACATGCTTGAAGCGTGATGATTCCTGGGTCTACAAGGACATTTTGTCGTAGCATTCCAGCTACAACTAACATTTAATGTAAAAATGTATAATTTTTTTTACTATAATAAATCTTTGCATTTTTTACTGAACTGTTTGATTTCATTCATTTATATCCCTCCCAATGCCTAAAGGCTGTTGTTTATGAACTCATGGGTTTTGTGGATTGGCCTTCCAGTCGACTTCCAAGTGATAGTTTTAATAGAAAGTAGGCGTATGTTTACTGTGGAGGAGCTTAAAAAAAAGAGATAATATGTGACATCTTTAGGTTAGGTTAGATTGTTATATGTATTCATGGTCAAGTATTGTGCATAAAGCTTAGGTTAAAACACAATATATATTGAGTGTGAAATAATATTGTTGGATAATGGTCATATATATGTGATATATGTGTATATATTGATGCCGGCTAACAGCCAGCGGCACTAGAGCCCATGACGGCGCTCGCGTGTCACATGTTCCGCACGTGCACAAAGAGGCTGACAATTTAGAACTTTCCTATAAATGTTAATTTCAGGGTAAAATGTGTTATATTGTCTTTACAGTGTTTAATATGTCTTAAAATGTTTTAAAGTGCCTGTAATAATTTTAATTGTTTGGTTATGAATATTCAAAGTGCCTGCGCGCTGAGATTAAGAACACTTAATATTCTCACATGAACGCCATCACAAAGAGACATTAAAATAATATTGAAATTCATAACAAAATTATAGAAATGTAAAACAATATCTAATTTAATTTGTGCCATTTTATTTTCAATATAAAATATTTCACTCGGCGTGCATAGCACATCTGCTTATGGGAACCCCGTAGGCGGCCATGATAGGTCCGTGCGACGCTTGTATCTGGACAGTCTGTCGAGGAGAGCTAGCGAGGTAAGGCACTGTCACGTGCGCATTACAACTTCGGTTCACTGATGTAGGTTTCCATAGTCCATGTAGTTTACAGGTTAATTTTTGCTTGTGTACGTTTTGCCAGACATTCTCCCCAGCATTATGTTCTCACTTTACTAATTTCTTATGCCCTTGTGGCATTTTTAACTTAATCGAGGAGAAGGAGGAGAAAGATGTCAGAGAGGTCACGCATTTTGCATCAGACGCCATCTACCTATGTTTATGGCATTTCAGTGTAACTTCTGCATAATTGCTACACACAATTTTAACAGATTTATTTTTATTTATGTATTTAAGGGTAGTTTTCGTGTTTGACTATTTTACAGCAACATCACGTATAACCACGTGGCCGACTGAAGCCAAGCCATTGTATACTCAATCATTCCATTTTAAGAGCTTATTTATATAACATCGTATGTGCAATAATTTATTTCAGGGTTCTATGTCAGTTTTATTCAGGGTTCAATGTATTTTTCATGTAAATTGATGCTTTTTGTACTTGACCACGCTGTCACAGTAATGTTTGTTTTCACCGCCATCAGGCATGTTACAAGCCTGTAACGACTCTAATCGTAAAGAGAACCACGTGCTCAACGCGAATGATATTTTATCTGAATTTAGTTTGCAGTTTACACACAGGAATATTGCAATTTCACCTGCACCACAAGGTACGCTACGAATTTCATCCGGCGGCATCCACGCCACCTAAGCTTGTTTTCACACATGTGTGTGTTTATTGTGAATATTCATCTCATGTCCCATCTTATTTCATGTCTCATTCAATGGTCTATGTAATTGTGTAATTAGTGTATGGTGCAAATACTCCCATCCTAGCCGGCTCTGTGTATAGGCCGTCATCACACTACCCACGTGCTGGAGAGCAAGCCCCGACGAGTTTGTGTTAGTGATGCCGAGTAATCACTCTTGTTAATGTGTATTAAGGGTATTCATTTGTAATTCACGGTGTCCTGTCTTCAGGGAAAAACAGTCAGTCCACCCTAGTGGCTGTCGGCCCTCTTCACTTGTGAAGGCTGTGCTTACACGCACCTCAGTGAGATCATCCATTTAGGCATGCTCTAGATTAATTACGGGTTGGAGAGCTCCCGACTGGAATTGGCTAGTCATGACCAAGATAACCATTTTATTGGTACGTTGATGTGTATAAACAATATCAATAAAAACAAGTCTACAGTAAACTCAATATTTTATTCAGTAGTGACAGTGTTCGAGCCATATATGTTTTATCTATTGTTTATTTAAATGATTTTTATTAAAAGTTTAGTATTGCCAATGTGTTTGTAAGTACGCACCATTGAGACAGACACACAGAAAATGAAAAAAAAATTATATATGTGTGTGTGTGTGTGTACACACACGCACACGCACACACACACAATTTCATGAAACTGTGTTCACAAATTATCTGAATTTCAATCTTTTAGTGGCTCGAACTCGAGCCATCTCGTTCCTTACTTATTTTCTCTTTACAGATAATGAAAGATGTTTGTTTGGCATATTTTTTTCACTTTTGGTAGTCTGGAAATTATTTCTGTCGGAGAAGCTTCTTGAGAACTGAGCTACGTGCAGGAGAGAACACTGTACGGACTTGGTCAGCATCTGGCAACCCTGTGTGGGCTGACTTGCAACAATAATACTCCACATTCATGTCTGTCGTACAGAGGATGAATCCTGCCCGCTGCTATGACCTCGAAAATTAATACTTTTACCCACTCTTTATACATTATTAATGTTAGATATATGTCCTCGCAATGTTTTTCAATGTATTTTTTCTGCTTGAGTGCACAGTATAGACAAATCTTTTGTAATTATGTTAGCCTTATAGTTATAGGGTTCTTTAAACTTTAAAATGACGAAAATCATATGTCAGACTTCATAACATTAAGTTTCAATTATTTAACAGTAATTAAATTGTAAAACTCTTGCATATGTCATTTATTTCACGTTTCTATCTTTATTATACTTTTTCCATAGCTTTATAGCTTGGATGCTGTTCAGCCTTAAACCATTTAGACCAGCCCGTGGAATTCCTAAACGCCAGGTTCAGACTTGACACCATTCTCTGGACCAACATAGACATGGTCTAAAAACTCCTTAAGTAAAATTTTGCAGTATTTTACTATTTTTTATAGTACCTAAACAATATACGGTTTTATTAACACTCTGTAAATTGTTTTTCAAATCACTCAGCTATCATGAAAGGTATTGAAAGGGGAATGTTTTGAATTTTTTTACAGCAAACACTTTTGTAGTGGGCCTATTCAAGTGTACAAGGCTTATTTAGATGATGTCCTGCCATCTATGTATTGTGTGGTCATATCTTACCAGGTAGTTACTGTCCTGTAAAACATTTATAAAAGAATTGGGCAGAAGCATTGTTATATAGTGCATGCTTTGGTTACATATGCATGCACAATTTTTATATAGCATTTTTCCTGATTGGATTTTCTGGTATGCAGAGATAAGTGTACAAAAATCACTGTAATTTATTTTGTGCAAGAAAACTATGGTTGAACACTGTTATAACATTTTGGCATATAACGTTTTCCTACTGATGTGTGATGCTTACTGACGTAGAAGAAAACTACTTTGCTTCATCTACGTACATTTCCCCGAGTGCACCAGACGGGTTCAAACTATATAAATACTACCAGTACGGCTACAGGATATTCCCTGGTTGCGAGGAATATTTAGATGTTACAGAATTATTCATGTTTTTCATCAACGCAGTCAGTAAGCAATGCAACTCACCCTCCCCCCATCCAAGAAGACATGAAGTTTGAGTGAGCCAGCGAGCGAGTCATCGCTGCCACACCTAAGCGAGCAGATAGTTGAAAGGTGCGCAGAGAGAGTGCCACCCGTCAACAATGGCTGACAGGAGACTACCCTTCACACCACCCTCAGAAAAGTGTGCATCACACACTTACTCAAAGATATAGCGAGGCCTAGGCCGGTGCTATATGTACCCGTGCACTGGCCAATTTCATCAGTTGTCGTCTGGCTCTTCTGAGAGCCACTTCAGCCCAGCAGTTTGCTCCACCGCCTTGAGTGCTGGAGCTCTTTGACCTACTCATCACCTGGACACTCCAGTTGCTCTTTAGCATTGCTGCCACTAGCATCCAGACCTTCCAGAGGCTCTCCCCTGCAGACCTAGAAGATGTCAACATGCCCAATTGATTGCCATCAGCAACAGCTACCCCACCTTCCCTTCAGAAATTGGGGCTCCGTAAGTCCCTTCAGAACATGGACACAGCATAGACAGGGAATATTACTTGGCTACCTTAGTCGAAACTGCCACCCTTTAGTTAAGAACCAGGTCCCCTTCACCTGTATTATGGCGTAGTCTGTTATTTCCGGTCAGCTCAAGGTAGTCAAGAGGTAGCACGAGCCACCGTATTCTATTCCTCTCAGAATAAATACATTCCTAACCTATACTGATTTCTCATTTCCTTGGGTATGTTGAGATTCCTAGTAGACACCAAGTCCCGACATAGTGGAGCAAAAGACCAGGATAGGAACTCTATATTTTACCGCCCAGTGTAGGACTGTGAGCTCCCCTTCAGGGATTCATATGTCAGAGAACACACACATATTCGATGGCCACCCTTGTGGTGCACCCAGTGCATCAAATGGTAGAGCCACAATCACTAGCCATCCTCCCCTAGGGAGGAGAGAACACTAGACCATCTTGCACTTCGTCCACTGCACCATGTGAGTTTGCAGAGGGAGTGTTTGGTTGGCTCTGTGTTGTGTGTGTCTGCCCTAGGACTACACCCGTCATTGTCGTTGGAATGACTCCAAGAAAACCCGCTCTCCAACCATCAAACTGTTTGTGTTGCCTGCTGGAGTCACGGTTAGGCTCGGCGTCGGCCCAACTGCCGTGGCAGCAGAACACTATTAGCCAGTGTTTAGCACGTTTGCATGCTCCGCTTCTCGAGTCAATGTTGAGCCCTCTCATGCCTTTTACCTAAAGGGGTGGGATAGACTTGAAGGAAAGAAAGACAACCACTACCTACAAAGCTAACTGGGGCTGCATCCAGACTGATAAGACACTTGGCCAAGACAACCCCCGGGAACAAGCTCAGGCCGCCCGTAAGTTGGTGGGGCTTCACCCTCCAGCTCCCTCCTCTTCTCTGTACCCAGTTCCCCGGAAGGTACAAGGGACACTGCAACCTGTTGTTGCCGCCATACATTATGGAGAGATGTTGCTTTTATAACTGTCATGTCCTTGGTTCAGCATCCGCCGCTACTCCAGCCCACCATGGGCCACTAGTAGCAGCAGTTCGTCACAGCAGCCTTTGAGGGCAATCCATCTCCGCCAGCAGTGTTCCTCGACCAGCAAGCTCGCAGCGTGGCCCAGACCCCCCAGCATTAGTGTGAGGAAGGCACCTGCCTCAGGTCATACCGCCCGGCCAATAGCCAAACCAAACAGACTTTGTACCCAGCAGACAAGCGACACGGCCTACACCTTATACAGGTCAGGCCTCTCTGATAAAGTAATTCTGCACCTTGCCATCTTAAACCAGTGCGACCGGCCTGCACTAATAAAGTCACTTCTTCTACCATAACGTCACTTAAACCTGAGCTCGAGAGTGTCACGCGTCAATAAGTAGGGTGGAGTTTTCTTGGCGCCCAGCATGGGGCGTAAGCATTTGGCAAAATTAGTAGTGAAAGCAGAACCAGTCCAGCACGACCCAAGAACTGTGAAACTAGCCAGACTGCCAGTTTTAGCCCGCCAACAGACTTCGGGGAGTCCAAAATCATCTTGTGGTGCCCAGCTACTTGCATCACCATGTCAGATAGCAAACTCAGCCAACACTAAACCCAAGATGTCACCGTTGCCGAAGGCTGAGAAAATCGGTGTCCTGTAGCCACCTGCCCTGGCACTGGGGTTAATTCTATCACATGCACCCACTACCAAGAAGTATTTTGTTATCAGTTCCTAGGTTGGGCCAATGAGGTATGGTACACAGATGGGTTAGATTACCGATGCCAAGACTGTCGAACACGCCAATCAGCATACTATAGCTGGATTAACTGCCCGGGTCATGGAATTAATTTGGTTCACTGCATAATGTGCGCTCAGCCCTTTCATCATAACTGCATAGGCTGGCCAGAAGAGCGGGTCCCATGACCAGGTTTGGTCTATCAGTGTGAGGTGTACCGACGAGCAGCAGATTGCAGGCCCAGTAATTCAAGTCACCAAGTCAGACCAGCTACCACCTGCTCTCCCAGCGATCCTCGATTATTTAAGTTCGCAGGTTGCCCACACTAAGACCCAGTCTCATTTACCGAAGAACGCAAGAAAGAGTTTGAGCACGAGATAAGTAGCAAACAATGGATATCCCGAGCCAGTAAACAACTCTGTGGCCATGCCTTTGAATGGTTAGGTAAATACGGAGAATTCGTGACAGAATGGGGTCAGTAATGCTCATCTATCCATGCTATTCTCAGCCGAAGAAGTAGTTGCGCACCTCACGACCAAATTCTACTGACGAACCTAGCACTCTGAGGAAGAGACCAAAATATTCATCTGGAGAAAAGCTCGCACTTTACCGAAGAATTTTCTCTGCTGCCACGGAAGAAAATTGCATGAGGAATATCGCCAGAATGCTCCTACCTAAATTGCATAATTTTTTACAGATTCCCAAACCTACAATTATCATTGAAAGAATGTGTGGAAGCAAGAGGAATTTTCACGAGCAGGATGTGCTAGACCGTAAACAGGGCGGCAGGGGGAAGGAGGAAGTGAACGTGACAGGTAGCGTGCCCTCCCCTACCATTCCAGTGCCCCCTGCTGTGATCCTCCCTCTCTGCAGCACCCCATTTCAAAAGTGTCGGTTTTGCTTAAGAAACATTTTAACCGAGACTGCCCAGTAAAGCCGGTTGGCTGGAGGGAGAAATTAGTAGAAAGCTTTTCCCCCTTCCCCCTTCCCCCAACAGGTTACGGGGTAAATAAAAGAAGGTCCCAGCATCATGTTACAGACATTGATCAAGTGATCGCCCCCCCCCCCCCCCCCACAGGCTCCCCGGATTAAAGTGAATATCAACTGACAAGCTATAGTGGCAGTGATCAACACCGCAGCCTCCATGAACCTCATTCA
Source organism: Dryococelus australis (assembly GCA_029891345.1). Classification (NCBI taxonomy): domain Eukaryota; kingdom Metazoa; phylum Arthropoda; class Insecta; order Phasmatodea; family Phasmatidae; genus Dryococelus; species Dryococelus australis. The sequence goes on along the minus strand of CM056993.1, from coordinate 199,684,765 downwards.
GAGTGACCTACTGACCCTCCATCAAAGAGCCCACCTGATGCCCCATGACGGGAAATTACAGATGGCTCAGCCAGACTGCCTCCTCCAGGTCAAAGGGAGGGTAAAACTGGCCATCCACATTGACCAGATTACCACCCACGTGGAGTTCTTGGTGGCACCCAAAATAAGGGAGGCTATTATATTGGGACAATCTTGGCTCCAGCAACAGAAGTGCATAGTGGATTGTGAGCAATGCCAGGTGCATGTTGGAGGGGGAAGGAGAAACACTGGTCCCCTGAGAGTGAAGCGAGGGCGTGCCCTTCCAGCCTACAGCTCCGTCACAAAGAACAAGGGAACTGGTACGGCTGCAACAGCTGCAGGTTGTGGTGCAACGACCGGCCCCAAGCCCATCAACAATAACCAGATGCCAAGCCTGACAAGCCCAATGCCATCAAAGGCAGCTTCAAGAACATGAAGATGACCCCGCACCCGAACCAACTGCCACTGAAATGCCTCCCCCACAGAGGCTAGAAAACAGCTATGAAGTTCGTGCAGTAAGCCGCCAGGCTACCCCAGTGAGGGTAGAGTTTCCTGCACCATGAGGCACCACCTCAACTCTCTCTCTACCGTCAACACCCAGCAACTTCCTGCACCGCACAGCCACTCAACATACACAAATGTCTCCTGCAATGATGCAAATATCATGGCACAGGCCACTGGACAGGGAGCCTCGCCAAAGACAACTGCCACCAAGCCCAGAGAGAGAAGAAGCAGAATCACCCCGACCTGACAAGGTAGAGGAACATGAATAGCCTCTACCTCAATCGGCCACCTCGGAAGCACAGTCGCTGAAGGGCCAACCCAGCCAGCAGACTGCCATGCTGGACGAAGCCGCAGGCTCTGCAGAAACACTGTCTTCTGAAAGGGAGACATCTAGAACAAGTGCCGGTGAAGCAGAGGCCAATTTGGAGGCCCTGACTCAGCCTCCACCCCCGTCCGCATCTAGTCAGTACGACGCAGCCACCCAGCCAGTCTTGCTGCCTCAAGGTGCCGGGGCCACTCCCGAAGTATGAGAGATCAACCCACCTGCCTTGCCGGAGAGATGTCGGAACCTGTCCAGCCTCAGCCTTTGCCTCTGCCGGCCGCTCCAATACTGCCCCTCCTGGAGGAGGACCCAACTGATCGTCCCCCGGTGCCTGATGATGCAGAGCCGACTACTGTCGGGGGATGAGAACCCAGAACCAGTCGGCCAGGTGTGAAGAGAGCAGCCAGCACGCGCTTGCCGCGGTGCTCCCCAGTCTGGTTGGTATCGCGAAGACCTTTGGAGGCCGAAAACGAGGTTCGCGTGGCACTTACGAAGATGGCCATCTCTCAAGAAGCGATGCCAAACCAGTGAGTGAATGTGCTCCATACTTTTGTTTACCAACTTTCAAGTGCTGGTGTGAAAAAACTGTTATCACTGCCATCAGTTGCCATCAATTAACTCGTAATCAAAGATGTGGTCACCAATTGCCACACATGTGAGCCAGCGAATCATAACATGTAATAAATAAACATTCCACAACTGCCAATTGTTGCACTACACATAAAAATATTGCATCATAGAGTCAGTGAAAGAGACAGATAGTAAAGATAGAAGTAAATAGCTGCCATTACATCATCATGTGTTTAGACCAGTGAACGATTAGAGACAAACTTCAAACTACGTAAGTCAATACGCTTCGTCAATTTCAGCATATTTTGTAGGCTAAGTGCCTAGTGGGTCATCTCATTGCGGGGTTATGTATTTTCAGCGAGTGCTTTTTATTGCTAATGTAATTTTATATATTTAGTTTTCATTTAATAAGCAATGGTTTGTGTACATTAATTACATTTTGCAAGGTTCCAAGAAAATAGTGCCCGCTTGGCATGCTCACCCCCTCCAAGTTCAGGTAGGTGCCAAGCCGGCACTCCAGTTGCGTCTAAGAACTCGTGGGGGCAGGGCTGCGTTCGTACACTCTCCAGCGGCCTACAACTTTGTAGCAATCATTCACTTCAATAGACTTTAATGCAACTGGAACCATTTTGATTATCCGCCAGAGACGCCTGCCCCTCTCTCCGGGTGTTTGCATTGCACCGGGGAGTTTAATTTGCCAGTAGCCATTGTTTGACCGCATGGTCGTTTCATAGTAGAGCCTTGCCGACGGGCTGTGCCCGGTAAATCATGTAAGTGGTTCCAGAAGAAATGTTCAATAAATCACGGACTATACTTGTGAAGTTTAACCTGTGTATTATTTACCTGTAGAACCGCAAGGTGTGTCAGGGCATGGGCCCTCTCAAAATACCCACTGCTGTGCTATGTTCATCAAGTTTCTTAATAAAGTCAATGTCTACGTTTAATTACTGATAACTCTAATATCTGTGGCGTGTTGCCAGCCAATAGGTCACCGGTTAGCAACCGCTACATAGTGCATCATTACAGTTACGGTGTGAACCCGCCATTAAAGGTCATGAAGTTTCGGCATTATAAATAATTGTCAACATAATTAATGAGGGGAGAACGACCACAAGCTGGAGGATTTTGATCTGGGTGAATGGCCCAATGGCCTAGTGATCGACAGAGTAAGCTCTACCGAACATCACTGCATTGCCAGTCCTTGGATGATTCCTGACGCCCCGGGGAAAACATAATTTCATAACCTCACAACTTCACCGCCCCTCCCAGGTACCCGTTACCCACCTAGGATCCCACAGCAAGTGTCAAAGGGTTATCAATTTTGTAAGTACGTATTTTACTTATACGCCTTGAGAAGTTAGAGTGGGATGCGTAGCTCTTTACAAAGGCTTATGTTACGGAAGGTGAATGCGACCTGCATGTAATAGAAATTAGAAATGTTATTAATTACATTTAGAGATTTTACGTAGTTCTTACTGCATGGGGGAGGGGGGCGGGCAGTTCAGAAGGAATGTCGGCACGACCTGCTACCGCAGAGTTTAAAGGGATAAGACTTTCCAGGTAAGGAACAGGTGGGGGCGTTGAGATACCTCTAGATGCTGCAGCGAAGGGCATCCTCCGGATGTGGTTGGCTGCATCGTGGCTGGCGTTGTCTGAGACCATCACTAGTCTTTCCCCATATACATCACTGTGTTGACCTCAGCACTGGTAGCCTAATTGTTAGGAACCCTGAATCAGATCAGCACAAGTTTTTGCAGACTGTGAGGTCAGGGTGATAGCCACTTTCCCTGCTGGTGCCCTCAGCCTTATGCAAGCTGGAGGGCCGGCGAACGTCCTGAGCCACGGTTTTGGCACCTCCTTATATGCAAAAAATTCTGGCGTGTTGGCTGTCCGAGGGGTGCGGGGATGTCTACCTTCCCTTCACGGGGGTAGTTCTAATCATTCTTGTGGGCCCAGCCACCCTTTTCTTAGCTCCTCGGCAGGAGGCTGTTGACATATCTATCGTCTCTCCACAAGGCTCTGGAGGCAGAAGCGACCCAATCTTGTAGGCTGAGTGCTGCGCTCCTGCAGCATGCCTTAGAACTAGTTTCTCTGGTATCACTGTGTCGTTGACTCTGTGAACAGTACAATTTATTAGGCGGGAAATGGGCGACCACACTGTGGCTTTGGCTGAACAGTACAATTTAAAACAATCACGTGTGTGTATATCTCACTAGGCTGGGAGCGATCCTGTAGGCATGTGATTAATTGAACTGCCACGGTGTGACTTGCCCATATGAGTGTAGTGACTCGATGATGGGGTGAAGTCGAAATGTAATATGCGCATGTCCAATGCACAGGAATGCACCATGTGTCAATTTATACAGTAATATTTTTTTTTAATCACATTTTTATTGTGTTTATTAGTTAAGCTTTATTCAGAGATAGTGTACAGCTTTCATTTTACTCAACATGAATTCTAATAAGGTCAGAAGTTGTATTTTATTGATGTACATGTCAGAATCCTCATCTGGAATCCTGGATGTATGGAAATTTTTTGGCAGGCCCCTGAAAAATGGTAGCTAGGGAGTTCACTGTAGAGAGTTTTGTCCAGTGTCTTGTATCGAGACCCAACAATTAATTCAACCTTTTCTCTTGTAGTTCATTCTGCTGTTTGATTCAAAGTCTCAAGCTTAACACATGATTGTAACTACAGTATGTGCAGGACCGTATTTAGCATGGACCTAGGACCAGAGCGGAAAATTTATGGGGGCGGCAAAAAATGTGATCATTTGCAATAGAATAGATTGTACACTAGATCAGCTGTTTTTAAAATAATGGAGGAAAATGTTTAATATGAAATTATAAATGTTTAGTGCAGTTTTTTTTACAAAAATATTGATGTCGACACATGCAAAACTTGTACCGAGTCTTTAAAACTTTGCGAGAAACAGTTATAGTTTTAGTATTGTTTGTACTCAAAACAAGAGATAAAAATCTTATGTAATGTAAACAATAACAAAAGACGTATGCAAACATTACTCTTGTATTTGTATTTTTTTTACTGCAAAACAATAACACTTGGCAATACGCTGGCGCAACATGTCAGTGTCACTAAGCTCTGTTCAGGTTATGAAATAAAACTAAATGTGTAAATGAACACGTGGATGAGGGAACAAGTAGCATTTCTTTACAAAACTAAACAAACTTCTGGTGTTTAAAAATCTTTGCGACTTGTATATTTATTTATGTACTCCTGCTACAAATTGTTCAGCCCCAATGTCTTTTTCAGCACTTGCAAGAATTAAAAATTATTTGCGTTCATCACAAACTCAACAACGCTTGGTACAACACTCTGTGCTTGCAACTGATAATGATTTAACTGTGAAACTGGACTATGACGATATTATAAACAAATTTGCCAATGAAAAAGCAAGACGTAAACCTCTTACCTGTTAGTTAAAAATGTTTTATTGTTTGACAAATTGTGAATAAATATGTGTTATGTTAGTTATGTGATATGTTTGTTTGTTATATGAGAGATTTTGTGCTCATATTTCCTTCGGCCCAGAGGTGTGCCAGTAGTGAAATTCGACCCTGACTGTTTGTATTTCCAAATGCTAAATTAAACAGCCAATACTCTTTCATATTGTCTGATACAATGGCGCAATGTGGTCTGGTAGCTTTCCTTTCCCAGGTATCATGACTTAACAACACATTTATACTTATTCCTGTAGTGTTACATGAAAAATTATTTTTTTTAACCAGACTCCTGTGGAAAGTGAGGAGGACTTGACTGCAAGAAATCTTATTGCCTGCTTTAAAGTTCAACAAACACACAGTATTTTTGACAGAGTGCATAACAACGTGGTAGGCCACATTAATGCCTGTTTGTAAGTTGTGGGATATCACTTCAAACAGCTCCTGTAAAAGTAAGCCATTCTTTACATCACTTTGTTTGCCTATGCACTGCAATCAGCTGTTGCCATCCCGTGCAGGGATTGAGAACTGTTGTCTGATGTCTGACTGCAGGTGCAAGCTCCACTCTGACTCACACGTGATTGGCTCAGACAGTGCACCAAATTCAAACTGTGCGTGTGTAGTTTTATATCTGCAGCTCAGTAGGGAGCTGTTTCCAGATATGTGTTACATATATAAAAATGTTTGACTCAGCGTGCCCTACCACTTCTTGAAATTATGCAAACTATTTACGAACATACAGTAGAAGTAATGTTCTTTCGTGATTTCTGGGTAGTTGATTAAATTTACATCAGTTCATGGTAACATAATTTTTGGTTTTGTTAACTCATATTAATTATAAAATTTGTGGATAACTGTATAATAGGTGTGTTGAATGGGAATTTAAATTATTGTAATGAATGCTAATTTATTTTATTGATTGTGACCAATAGCATTTTCTAAGTTATTTAATTTATTTTTGTTGCAATGTCTGTTCACAATAACACATTTAATGTTATCAAGATATTACATGGTATAGATGGGAAAGTGCTGAGTGCTGTGTTTCTAGTTCAATTCATGGTTGTCATTGTGGCTGTATTTTATTGACTTCTTTGCTCTGCCTTTGACCCTGTGGGCTGCAAGTCCGTGTCTAACAGGAACTCTCATTGAACTTGTAAGGATAGCTTCCTATACATGTTATCTTCCCTGGCTGGAAGCTATTTCCTTTGTTGCTGTTATCATTATCCACTGCCAGTTACAATGTTTCTCTTCCATTCATTGTCGTTCTGATTGACCGTATTGGTATTACTTAGCATGACGTAGTAAGAAGAAATGTTTATGCAGTTATGAGTGTAACTTTATCAAGGTAAATTAGTTTTTGTTGGTTCATGAAGTATTGATGTGAAAAATTTGATCATTTTGTCAGTTGATGATGCAAAATGTTTAATTTCTCTGCTGGAATATTTTATGTTCATTTAAGAAGTCTGAAATGTATAAAAATTGTGTTAAGTGCAAATTAAATTCTATTTCAGAATCAGTGTTACTTTAATTTATAAAAGGCACTAGGAAATGTCCACCTAGTGTTTTGTGTATCAGTAAAATTCTTATACTTAAAAAAATATTTTTGAACTGATAAGTGGTGTGTGTGCACGTGCATGCGTGCGTGTGTGTGCGTGTGTGTGTGCACGTGGATGCGTGTGTGCGTTTTTTCCCCTGGAAGCATTATGTAAAACAAAGATAAGCTGTTTTCAGTTAAGAACAACTGTAATGTTAAACTTTAACATCAATGTTGACAATGTTTTACGACAGTGTTATCTGTAAATACTCTAGTTAGTGTTTATATTTAATACATTTTAGTGCTGCCAACATGCTTCTAAATGGCAGTGAACTGACATAATAGTACCTATATTTGCTTTATATAAACTGAGTTAAGTGAGTCTTACCCTAATGTAGCAATGTCTACAGTCTTTGAAGACTTGAAATACGAGCAGTTTTGATAAAGTTCACTGTAATATCATATTTCACACACTGCAGCGTTCAGTGTTAATATATGAGGGTGGTAGTGGTAATTGTTTGTGGTCGTTGTGGCAGGTACGTACCCCCACTGAGCGCAGGTAGCCCTTCCTTGCCCGACACTGCGGAGGGCATCGTAGAGGAGCTGAGGAAGCAGGAGTCTCTGCTGAACCAGATACACCAGGAGATGAATGCTGGCTTCGTTTCCAAGGTGAAGGAGGAGCAGCTGTGGGAGGTGCAGCGCATCATCACGCAGCTCAAGGTAAGGGAGTGGCATAACCAAGTGGACATGTGTTATGGGTATGCGAATAGTGGATTTTGATGTTCAAATATTTTTGAATTAAATAATAACATGTAAACAGTTTCTAAGTCAAATAGCTACCAGTAAATATTTAATTTCAATTATACTGTATTTAACAAAAATAAATATAATTTTACTGACCACACAGCAAACTGTTCCCCCAGAAATAATACTTGCATCCTCGAGTGCAGTATATAATTTTCACAATATTATGTTCTGCTTAAAATTATGCTGCAAATTTAACCATTAATAAATAATGTACTATATATGTATAACTATTTTTGTGTGAAGTATGAAGATATTAGACTAACAAAATGGTGACAAAATTATGATAATTTGCATGCATCATCATCTCAAGGAAGAATAGATACATTTTTTGTCGTCGGAAAATATCTGAAAGTTCTTTGCAATATAGAAAAAGTTTTACCAGGAAAGGAAACTATTTCCTTAGGGTTGGAGTTTTATTTTCAGCCATCATATTGTTTGTTTTCACTGATCATCATTGTTTGTGACGTGGGTGAAGCCATAAGTTTAAATAGACGTATTTTCGTGGTTGAGTTGATAGTAGATTCTGCTAACACTGAGGTTTGGTGAGTGCCGTTGCAGTGGTATTTGCTAACTTTACACAAACTGTTTGCACTTTTTTGCAATTTCCTGCTCTTGCGGTTGAGATTCAATACCAAAATTTATTTACTGCAAGGTAAATTATAGTAGATGAAACTCGTAAATGCAAATGTTTCGTTGTAAACTCTTGCAACCAGCTTGTGATATTACTAGCACTGTAAGTTTGCGTTCCAGCACAGCTATGATGCGAGGCCATGTTGGTATGGTTCGTTCCACTGTGTTGCTGTCTCATGCTCTAATTAATATGCAGTATACTTTTGAATGTGTTTGGAGAAATAAAACATTAGACCTTCCTCAGAATTACCAAGAAAAGTCCATGTGTTCATCAAACAGGGCTGTGTGGTATGCAAATAATAGCAATGGTCTTGTACAACCATGTTACATAACCTTTAGGCCTGTGTGCCTATTTCTTTGGCTGCAAACAATAAAGAAGAAATATGTCCTATTTCCTTAAATGCTACGGTGAAAATGAAGGTCTGTGTAATGGTTTTTCTTAATAACTCTTGTTTTTTTATCACACTTATAAAAAAGTTATTTTATAACTTACCACTGTTGGGATCTAAGGATCATTGATTTGCAGACACATGAAATAGCAAACATTCATATAAACAACTAGTTACCTTGATCAGCAATGGTCCACCTCAATTAACTGTGGAATAAAAGCTTAAATTAACATCTTTAAATGAGTAGGAATAAAAAAATAAGCAAATAACTAGAGTTGTGCCGATTTACAAAATTGTGCCAAAGTGCCAAATCACCTATGTGCGGATTCTGTAATACAATGTGTGAAAAAACTTTTTGCTTATATTTAATTGAATTTGGATGATTGTAATACTTAACCAGTGGTGTTGCTGATGTTCAGCACCATTAAATGCAATTTTTAACTTTTCCAATATACAGTGTCCAAAAAGCTAGTCGAGTTCCTACCAACAAACCATGTAAGTTTAAGTGAAGATTAAAAAAAAAGTTGGTCTATATTTTTATAAATACTCAATTGTAAACTGAGAAAACAGTACGCATGCGTATGGTTGTCGACATGTTTTGTTGTTGACAGTTACGTGATAGGCTTCAAACAAAAATGATGGATTGTTTTTATATATGCATTGGTTCTGCAATAAACCCCATTAATGTTACTTGCAAAATGTGTATTTTTAAATATAGTTCTTTAAAAAAAAAAAAAACATAATGTAAGCTAATTGATGATTCGTGCTCAGGTGCTTTGCTACGCATTTGGATTGGTATAAAATTTTTGTTAATGAACTGGAAGATTCAAAATAAATTAATGTCACAGAATTAATTTTTAACACGAAAATGTTATAAATGAACTCATAAATACAATATAACCTTTTTCAGAATGAATCCGAAGCGAACATTTTCTTTATTCTCTACATAGGGGAATCTTCATGTGTACATGTTTTGAAGTAATATACAAAACTGATATACCAACTTTACATTTGCAGTGCACTATATAATCTTAATAACCTGTTGGAAAGCATTTTATAACTGAAATAATGTAATAAAAATAATTCTAATATAAAGCTAAGTAAGACTGAAATACATTGTAACCTGCATGGATAGTTTTTCAAGGGACCAAAATAAAAAAAACTGATGCATTTTAACAAACAATGCATGCGGACTTGATCTTCCTCCAGACTTATACATCTGGTTTGCTGGTCGGTGTCGAGCTGGTAGATTATCTCGGCAGGGTGGAGCTTGCCACAAAAACTAGAAAATTTGTTTGCAAAACTTTTAATTAGAGGTGGGTCCAAGCCTCATTTTGCAGATGTTACCAATACTGATACTTTGTGGCCTATCCTGCAACTAGTGCTGATACAAATCATTTTATTTCTAATGTTTTATATAGTGTCTGAGTAACTTTAAAATGAGCACAAAGTCTCGGGGATGTGGAAAAAACATGTCAATAAATACAAAAAGTGACATACAATTCCTTATACAATATATACACTATAAATCACTGTGCATATGACACAGCAGTATTTAAGCAAGTGTATTTTCCTGTCCACTCAATGTTTATATTGCAGTTTAGCATTTTGGTCAGTTTATAAAAAAACTTCACTTTATCAAACTCCGGGGCTTGATATAAAACAGTAACTATTTTTCTCATTCTTAACCGTTTTGCGACATAATCAGCTGACTACAATCACCAAACTCGTCCAATAGTTGCAAATGCCGTATTTGTCAAGAACCTAACCACAAAACGCAGAAGATGAGTAAAGATGGCAGTGTTTTTAAATTTACTATCTTCAAATTGCCAACATTTATGGTTAGAGATGTTTGTTTATAAATAAAATAATCATTATGATTCTGCCCATGAATGAGCGCCACCGCCACAGTGATTCGGCTCATTCGAATTAGATTCGTACATAAAATGATAAATATGGCTACTAATTGATTTATGAATATTGTGTTACATGCTGCGAACAAAATATTGATGTATGATGTGGAAGCGAATGATCAATATGCAGTTGACGTTTACATTATAGAAAATGTACGACACTGACTATTATAGCGTTAAAAGGTTGTTTTACAAATTAATTAATTCTAACCATCTCAAAAGCAGATATCAGTATTATAAGTTTAATTACATTATATTTTACAAATTTCACCAGGTATGGCTTATATAGAGTTAAATGTTTAGTATCACGAAAGCCAGCCATATCAGTTTCCATTCAATTTCAAATCACCTGTTACTAAAAGATAAAAATAAAATTAAGAAAATAGTTTTTCGGTTGTAAAAATATAATTTTTTTTTTACGAAAACATGTCCTGCAAGATTACAAATTGCGGTAATTTCCATGATAATTTAATCATTTGGGTTGATGAAATGATTTGGTTGGACTATGGTCGATTGTAACTGATATGGATTTAGAGATAATTGGCAGATGTATCGGTATAGGTCCAGCCCTACTAATAAACATACATGTGAAACACCACCTTCCAAAGATAGACAGATAGTGCAAAGAAGAGAACACTGAAAGACAAACAAGGCACTTGATATGATTTCCATCATCATAAAAATTTTATCACAAACTTTCATTGGTTTAAAATGTCTGTGTTTTGTTTGTGATTTCTGGAGGGAGTTTATCCTATGCAACATTATTTTAAAAGATTTCAAATTATTTACAACAATAATTATAAAAATGCTTGATGTTTTCTTTAAGTGATTTTACACAAAGCAAGAAGGATTTTATCAAAAGTTTGAAAAGTTATTTACAACAATAAAATTTAAAACTTATTAGAAAATTTGTTACGATTTTCTTGAGGTTATTATGTACAATACAACATTGTTAGTAGAGTCTTTCAAAACCTAGGATTTACATAATGCAAAATGGTTTAATTAAGAAAGACTTTTAAATAGTTCTCAGAAAATTTGACGTTTTTGTCCATTTATTTTCACAAGAGGATGGCTTCATGTTACAGGTTATTACTGGAGCTATCTTTATTTGGAAATCACATGGCACTAGCACTGAGGGGTGTCCAGTTAATGTGGAATTATGAATGTGTTGACACTTTACGTGACCGAGTTGCAATCATCGGTGTCACTGATGTTCTACTAAGAACCTGCTGAGACTGAACTTTGGCTGACTGAACAGTGGTAGACGGGAGTGTGGGCATTGTGAAATGTATTGCCGAATCACGCTTTCTGTCAGAGTGTACATTCATATCAATAACTTTCGTCTGAAATGTAGAAATGTTGTGTTGGGCATTATGGCCATGTGGTATGCACATATTTAGTTGAACTTGGGGGGTGGTTGGTTTGACGGAGACAGGTTGCTATGGGCATTGAATTTCGTGATATCTGCATACGAATGCTGCGGCACAACTTAATTGAATTCAGCCCCACAGGCATCACGAACATGGACCTGGTGTTCCTGGGTGGGGGAGACACGATTTTCCTTGTAGTTTTCCCCACAGCTGTATCCCTGTACATGTCTGTTTTGTCTCAGTGCTGCCCTGAAGGGGCCTGTCTGGTAGTGTGCGCAAGATTTGTAGGGTCTTGGGTGTGGCTGATGTCTGTATTGTTCCCTATACTGTGGCCACTCAATTACCATGGGACGGCGGCACCTGGGCTGAATTCGCGTGTCACTGTGGGTGGTGGGTGGGGGTGGAAATGGATGCATTTGAATGTATCTGGCTGTACATGGGGGTGGTGTGGTATATTTGTGTGTGTTTTTGAGCAACTGTAACTGATCTTTCAGAATAGCAACTTCATGTAGTTTAGCATGTTGTGGGGTGGGTGAGTTCTGTTCAATGTTTTGTGTGTACATATTTGTACATGCCAAGCTCAATGATTTTAAGGTTGTGTAGCAGCTGGGTTAGCATTTTGTTTTCCAAGGGCACAACTTTTTCGGCAAAAGATGGTAGGAGAGAATCCCAAATTATATTAAGAAAATCAGTTTCAAGCAATTGTGGTATATACTTATTTTTGTAAAACGTTATGTTTTCAAAGTGAACCTGAGCACTTTCACCGTGTTTTTGTCATTTGGAGTGTAAAAGCTGTTTGTATTTATCTTGTGTGTCGAATTTTGTAAATGTCTGTAAGAATTTGCCCTCAATTTGTTTCCAAGTGAGTTCAGCAGCACTGCCAGTATATGTTCTCGTAGATTCTCTTTGCAACTCCTACCAGATAAAACTTTAGACGGCGTTGTTTATCAAGTTCAGACCACCCATTAACTTAGCTTGCGGCATTGAATGTGTCTAAAAATTCCTCTACGTTTTCGTTACTTTCCCCTGAGAAAGTGGGGATGTGTTGTGGCTGTTGTAAAATGAGTAGGGTGTGGAATGTTGGGTGGATTTACATTGTTATCAGTGGTGTTGGCGGAATGTTGTACTGATGTGTAATTTATGGTTGTGTACTTGTGTTGTGGAATGGCAGTATTCATGCTGGGAACTGAAATTGAAAATGGGTTTGTTGTTTGTAGTGTTGAAAGTGGATGGGGTTGTAGATATCCACTGGTACTGTGTGCGTGTGTGTTGTGAAATAAGTAATCTAATGCTGCGTTTTGCTGTGTGGGGGAAGTGTGTTCAATAGGTGTTGTGTGTTCCTTTTTATCACTTGTTAACTAGGTTCTCAAGACTTTGTGTATCTCAACTCACGTTTAGCGTCGCCTAAATCAATCAAGAGGGATTTAACTAATTTTCTTAATTTGTTTGTGGTAGATTTGTGTGGTGTACTCATGTTGACATGTTAGAATAAAAGGGAGGAGCGTATTTGGTGCTGCGCACTTTGAGTAACTTATAATTAATACTAACTACAAAAGATAAGAAAATTGGAACATCTCCAAAATACACACACAACACAGGTGGATATTTCCTTGCTTAGATTGGAACAGGGTGTCCCACATGCATTAAAAGCAATTAACATGCATTATACTAGTCTACAGAAATACAAGCAACTTTAATGGGTTGAGGCGGGGAGTGTGACGTGACTTAAATACTGGCCTGGCAAGGCTGCCAACGCGTAATGCTGACATGCACGGGGCGGATTGACCTGTCACATACCGTCACTTTCTGCACGTGCCATGGGCTCGTGGTGACTAACAGCTGTCGTGCTTACTGGCACGAATAGTAACAATTGGCAAGTAATTAGAATAGCAAAAGAATATTGTAACCTGTTGTGATTGAATTCCTGGTTTCAAATAAGCAATGAAGAATAGAGATTGAAATATACTTTAAAGAACAGCAAACAATTATGCCTATGTGCGGTGTGGATAGCGAGAAGCGCATCCGCATAGCTGTTTCACTGCGTACAATATCCTACGCAAAACGCAATTGAAAATTCAAAATAAATTCAGCTAACTCTCCTATGTGCGAGGTGGATCGTGAGGTGCTCCACCAGCGTAACAAGTGCCTTCTTTCTCCTATTTCAGAACTGTCTGACTCTCCTATTATTACTCTCTCTTGGTCTACTCAAACACAATATATACAATGTAGAAGGAAGGTTGCTACTGGGAACTTAGCCGTCAATGGCTGAACAATAATTAAGATCCCTTCTCTCCCTTCTTATTACAACAATCTCTAAGCTTGGACAATTCAATACATTTACTCATACAGACAAATGATAATTACTTTACGATAAGATGATAATACAAATACAAGTTTACTATTAAACACAGTTAAGTCCTTACCCTGCCTCTGACTTGCCTCACGATGCCGTCTCGGATAACTGAGCGGTGGTGGGAGATGCACTACGGGAGGCTCTTAAATAGTCAGGCGAACTAGACAATGTTTTCCAAACATTTTGCTCAACCACGAACTATATCCCATAGCACCTTAGGAGGTAGGTGTGCGGTGCCTGGTTGCCGCTACACTCTGCTGGCCATTAACTGCACTGGCTAGTTACGTTATTCACTGAGTAGGTTAGAAGGTTGAAACTTACAAGTGTTGATGCGTGTTGGCACGTTGATTGAGGATTTTGTCCGCTAGACCATAAGCGGACTAGTTTGGTTTAGATAGTCGGCGTGAGGCGAGGGGTGTTGATTAGCACTTACTTACTCCATCTTCTTGGGCATAGTGGTCGGGGTATGTTTCATCTAGACGCAACGTATTAGGTGTATGCTAGATTGGAGATTCCACAGGTGTGCTTCGTTGGTCGAAAAGTTGAGGTTGTCCCAGCCAAGTCACACTTCGGTATAGGTAAGAAACCCTTGAACCACAGGGTGACACGTAGGATGTAAGCGGATACAAGGTGGGAAGTCAATTACCAGAACCAGAGCGTCTAAGTTTGGCGGCGTGGTCCCGTTCCACCTGTCTCTCCTACATAGGACGTGGTATTGCGATCCACAGTTTGAAAGCAGTATGATCCAGGTATTGTTCCCTACGTTTTCTACCACTCCACTCCTCTTCTCGTGAGGCATAGGGCAAACAGTTCGACAGCCTACGTGATACACTTAGACAGGAAGGTTTGACAGTGTAACCCAGTAGTGACTTGCCGGCACTAGATTGATAAAGAGTCCCCACTGATCCTCCAATCCTCCACAGTATGCAGGCTGATCACAGACGTAGAGCCGTGGGGACCGCCAAGTCTCTAGTGGTCGTGCGTTCGTACTAGGTTGAATTGCAAAACTTCAGGCTACAGTCACCGCACATTGACTTAGTGCGAGTGGTGAGAATAACCTGAGCGTCACCCCTCCCGATGTGAAGGTGTTTCTATTAGTTGTGGCATCGCTGTTTCTCCCCTACGAGCACTGACTAGTGCTATTGTGTGACCGGAAAGAAACAGGCAGCCATGAAATATGTTTGTCTTCTGACGTGCAGACACCTGAAAGGGTTCCACAGTCAGACTAACTCAGTTTAAATAAATCTCCTGGTTCCTGTCGGCAGTGCACGGCGTATTCTGTCTCCAACCGTTAATTCAAACAAATACCCTGGAAATGAAAAACAGAAAGGTAGAGAACAATGAGTGGTTATTGAATATTCAATAAGCACGTGACCCGTGCTACTTCCTATCAAACCGTGGAGAGATGAAGGTAACTGCAGTTCCAGGTGTAGGTGACCTGGTTCTAAGTTATAAGGGGGATAGCTGGTTCTAGACGAAAATAAATCAGTTCAAGTTAAACTGCTAAGTAAAAGGTGTCTAGAGGAGACAAAGTGAAGTTGAACATGTATGTTCATGTTTGTTGGTCGTAGAGACGTAGCAAGCAGCCACTGGGGGCGTACTTGAAGTTTCCAAGATCTCCGGAGGTCCCAACACTGAGTTAGTGCGGAATGTTGCTATAGGGGATGCGTAAGAATTACTCCAGAGCCCGGCAGCGTCCAGACTTATATAGAGGAAGATTGTAGGCTGTCGGAGCGGGCTCCGGGGAGGGTGTTACTCCCTTCTGCCCTGGTTGGCATGGGAAAACTGTAGACAGCATTTCTGCTTCGTGCCTCGTCGGTGGCGCTTGGCCTTTCCCGAGGTCTGGGCAGCTTGTAGGCTCTCAGCGCGGGGATGGTGGGGCGGCGTGCCTGCCGGGTTGCTTATCCTCAAGGTGAAGAGAATTCGCTCATGCGTTCCTGTTGCCGTTAGCGTAGGCAACGTGTTACGTCTGTAGTAGTGGAAGAGGTACTCTTGGCGATGAGTTGTAATCGTATTAGATTAGTTGCATAAGTGGCATGCGTCAGTGTTACGGCAGTTTACAGTGAGATCACACTAGAGTATTGCGCTATGATGAGCGTCCAAAAAAGTCTGCATTACGTAAATGCACAGTTTTGATTACTGAATAACGTACTAATATCAGGTACGTGATTAAGGGTTTTGAAAGGTACATGATTAAGGGATTGAATGCTACTGAATAGCGTATTGACTGCTATCAAAATTAGTAACTCTGTCTGTGGGGAGTACTTCCACTCACTGTTTCTGCTGTCTCTTCCTCTTTGGCGGTGGTCCCCTCTTTCGTAATGCTGCACTCTGTGGATACGGCCAGGTGAAGCGGACGGTGGGTCTCCTGGGACCGAGCTGGCGTGGCAGGCACAGGGTGGTTGTACTCGTCGTGGTGGGTCAGCCGCTGTGGAAGGACCATCTCCAGCACTGGTCGTGGGCTGACCACTAGACCCCGGGGAACAATAGGTGGCCGCATTGTCATGCTGAGCTGTTGCCTGGATGGCCGAGGGAGGTAGTGGTTCAGTCAGTGCTACCACTTCCTCGGCTGCAGGTGCCAGAGTCAGGGGTCCAGGGGATGCCTCCAGCTCGACGGCATGTTCGCTGTGTAAATTCTTCCCTCAACCGAGAAGCTGCGCTGTTGGATTGGCCCTGGCGTCTAGTAACACCAGGACCTCGGCAACCGTCTGGGGTAGTCTCAGCAATGGGCTGTTTTTTCTATCCCTCTGTTTGGTGGTGCCGGAATTAGGTGTCAACTCGGGACCTCTGTGTCAATGGCACTGGCCGGTTGTTCTTTCCCTCGTCCAGGAAGCTGTGCCAGCAGATCGGTCCTAGTGTCTAGTGACACCGGGACTTCTGCGTGGTGAAACGCCACCTCCTCTCGTCTGTGGAGCTGTGCTGGCAGATCTCCTTGGTGTCTGGCGACATTGGGACTTCGGCGTAGTGGATCGGCACTTCCCCTCATCTGGGAAGCCGTGCTCGTTTGTCAGTCTCGGCACCAGGTGATACCGGGGCTATGTCAGTCGTATGGTGAAGTGGATGGACCTCTTCGCCCACCCCTTTGACTGAGGGCGCCTGAGTCAGAGGTCCCTTCTTGATACACCTGAGTGTGTGGCCCCTCCCCTCGTCCAAGAAGAGCAGCCTTGGTGACGGCCTCAACATCAGACTATGCTGGAACCTGGTTACTGGCGGCCTCTGCGCTGGGTGACGTTATGGCCGGCTGGGTTGCAGCGTAGTCCAGGTAAATCGCGGCCGACGGTACCAGCGGGAGTACGGCCTTTAGAAAGGCCTGGTCTTGGCTGGCAGTTCTGGTAGCTTCCTCCCTTTTGGAAGGCGGAGTCTCGATGGCGGCTGCGACATCGCCTGGCGCTGCAACCTCCACGTTGCTGTGGCCCATCGTGGCCTGTGTTGCTGAAGTGGCCAGTCAAGGTGGTGAGTCCTGGCATCCCGTTATCTTGACGGCATTGTGGACTTCATTCTTTTCCATAATTGGGCTTGGTAGCAGCTGTCAACAGTGTTGCTCACTGTCTAATGGGCTTCTCCAGGAGATCTCACACTGAGCGTCCATTTCCCGTGTCGGGAGGCCATCTTGTGCTTGAAGTCAGTGGGCATTGAGGGCAATGTTTGAATAGATTCTGCAGCTTTTTTCAGGAAATACACTCTGGCTGGAATAGAGAAACAAACCCCTTGGCTGATGCAGTCTCTCCCCCCCCCCCCCTCCCTTGTTATGTCGGGGAAGGCGGCCAGGCTTGAGGGGCGGCAATTGGTTCTGGGTCATCAAAATCAGCTGGTGGTTCTGAGTTTTCTGAGGCGGCGATGGTGACTGCTGGGTCAACAGTGTTCTTTGGGAAGGGCCGCATTTGTCCTCGTGTCACTTCACAGATGCTCCACTTATAGTCTTCAGCCCAATACACGTATCTTGTCGTCCAACAATGTGGTATGTGCCCCCCCATTTCTTGGCCAGACCCGCACTAAACTAGTTGCTGGCTCTGCTCAGGGGGTGGCTGCGCAGGAGGACTGATTCACCCATTTTGACGGTCCTGATGCCAGTGCGTGGTGGCAGGTATTTCCTTTTAATGTGTGCCTTTTGGGAGTCGCTGGCATTGTCTGTTCAAGTTAGGGTTGCTAGACAGATGTCTTCAGGACAAAGCATCTAGGTTGGTGGGCTTTCCCACTGCCATTCACCGGGGCAGTGAAGTTTGTCCAGGAGGAGCTGGCGGCTGGGGCTGGTATTTATTGCCTCATCATAGGGTGAATAATATCTTCGAGGTGTGCTTATCCCAGTGCTTGTGGTCCTCTCCCACACTGAGGCAGAGGCCATTCGTGAGCTCCGGTTCTTCCGTTCAGTGAATTTGCTTGTGGATGATAGGGAGGGGTCATCCAGGTCTCGACCCCCACTCGTGGCAGACTGTCTGCCATTTTCTGCTCGAAAACTGGGTTCCATTGTCTTTTAATAAGGATTGTGGGTAGCCCCAGCATGGAAAGATCTCTGTTTCAAACTTGTTGATGATGTGGTGGATCTCCTGGCTAGGCAGTGGAAACGCCACCACCCATCTTGAGAACAGATCGGTCACAACTAGAAAATAGAGGTTCCCTCTTGTACTTTGTGGATAAGGTCCTATCAAATTGGCTACTATATGGGTCCAGAGCATGTGGGACGGACGGGGCATGTAGCTGGACGGCAGTAAAGGGTAGGCCTTACCTGTGCAGCATGTCTCTTAACTGTGCATATATTGTCAGATATCCTGGCTCATACCGTCCCATATGTATCTCACGCCGATGTCTGCTAGGGTTTCCAGACTCCCGGGGTGCCCTGCTTCTGGGTGGTCATGGTGATGTGGATATGTTGGCTCATAGATTTTTGGGAATCCATATTCTCCTCTTGCTTCCCGACTGTCCACTGCAGGATCACACAACGTCATCCCTAAGTTCAAACCGTTGTGGGTACTTCTGTATTAGGTTCTGGATTTTGGGTCATGCTGCTGATGTATTGTGATTTGACTTCGGCTGAGTTGCAGTTGGAGCAACTTGATTTGCTCGTTGGGGCTGAGTCATTCTCTCCCACTTTTCGTCGACCTTGGTGTTTTCTGTTAGGTCCGGGTGGTGGGACAGGGCATCTGGGAAATCACATTCGACTTGCCTGACGGATCGCTTGAGCATAATCACTACTATCAACACCTGCGAAAGTGGAACAGGTGATTTGTGGTCCTCTACAGGTGTACAACCACCTACCATATCTGTGAACCGAGTGTGGTACCCCTATCGCAGTATCAGCTGCAAGTAGCGCTGTGAATACTGAGAGTCAGGTCTCACTTGCAGACAGTCCCAATACATGGGTGAGTACCTCTGTAGGCTCTCTCTCCTCAAACCCACAGAAGTACTCCGTCCAGCGCAAGCAGTGCGGTGGGAAGAGCAATCTCCAAGCCGACAAGCTGACCCCAATAGGTGGAGTACCTATTGTCAGAGCTCTACCATTCCGTACACCGTAGTGCACAAAAAGGATGACCATCCAGAATGCTTGTGGGTACTCTACTAGTGTGTGGCAGTTTGAGTAAATCTCCTGGTCACCTGCTGTCCCTCTGATGGGTCAGATGTCTACAGGGCAATGTACTAAGACTACAGGAAAGATACTCTTCAGTTGATTAAAACTTATTTATTCCGCTTACATAAATAAACAAGGTGGTGTCGCACTACCTCCCAACATCAACAGGCAACTTGTGTTCCTAGGATAACTGGGTAGGTAGACAAAGTGCTATTAAAATAACTTAAACTTGGCTACGCTATTATGTTTGCCCTGAAGGAGCTGTACATCTGGAAGTGTTTAACGATGAAGACAATGGAAGGAGTTTTCGGCACTGGGATGCAATGAAGACAGGCGAGGTGCTGAGGAGGAATCTTTGGCACCAGGAGTGCGGTAATGATAAGGTAGGTAGGGGTTGATCTTCGGCATCGGGGTTGCTGTGAAGACCTGTTTGTTTCTTCGGCGCGAGCGTGTGGTGAAGAAACAGAACAGACTGGCGTATGAGGGACGTGCTCCGATATTTATACTCTGTTGGTTCTCTGCCTTGGTAAGTGGGAGTGGCAGCTGTGAAGTGACGCTTGATCCTCTGGGCGTGTGACGTCTCCGGCCAGCGCTGGGTCCAAGTTGCTCGTGGCGATCATATTCGTGGTGCCATCCAGCAGTGCACTTTAGTACTTGGAGGATCTCTATGCATAGTCTTGGTGCATTGGAGTCTCTGTGCATTGACCGGTGAATAGTGGCGTGGATCGTCTTTGCTTTGCCTTGGGTAGACAGTACAATCTCTGCGTCCTTTATAGTGCAGGATTTAAGCAGTCTCTGTGTAAACGTACAGTTGAGTGATGCACACTGATGAGTAGAAGTAAATTACTAATAATGAAAAGACGTCCTGCTTCAAATTTCTAATCTTATTAGACTTCATGTTGAGTCTAATGAGAGCTCTACATTATTTGTGAATAAAGTTTAACAAATAAACAAAATAAAAATGGGAATTTTTAATAGAAAAAGTATAACTGCAAATAATACATCAATAAACATTTCACCTCAACTCATTTATATAAAGAATATAACATTACTAAATAGGTATGTAATTAATTGTAATCTGACACAGAATGTGAGGTAAATGTTGAATGTCCCGCTCGCACCTAATCAGTTAAAAGTGTGTGGGAGAGGTTATCGACTGCCAGTGTGTTCACAACGGACAAGGTGGAGAAGGGGAAGCTTCAGTGGTGGGAGGGAGGAATGAAGCAAGGTACCCCTCCGCTTCCAAACCAATTGGCGCACAGAGGGAGGCCACAAGGATGTCACTCTGGTTGCTAGGCAACTTGGTCCTTCTCAGCCAGCCATGAAAGGGGAGGAAACAAGCTCTACCAAATATCAAGGACAGCTGAAGCTTAGGCACTTCAAGTGGCATATCGTCTATTTACAGCAACATTGGTGAGATGCCATGCTCACGTGGAAAATGTGTAGTTAAAAGTATATATTTCACTTATACAATGAGTGAGTTTGAGACAGAAATTAATAAATAGTGATGAAAATTTTTTTTCATAGTCTTCAATAATTAATTATTCAAAGCCATCTTCTTGGATTTTCCCATATACTTAGAGCTGTTGCACGTTACGCTGCACTCGGGCTCAGTGCTTACACAAAATTAGACGACAAAATGTGTCGAATAGGCCCTTCCAGGATGTCAGTTCATTCAAAAGATAAGTGTATTGAAATAAATTAATATAAAACCACAGATGTCCCCACAAGAATTTGCCGAAAATGAACTTTACAATGTGTAATACAAGTTGCTCAGTGTTCAGATAATTTTGGGCAACAATGGGTGGTCAACTATATGCTTTTGGCCATATTATTTTATTCGCTAAGATGCTGTCCATTGGGTTAAATTAATATTTTGTTTTAAAAACATGTTGATTATATGCTAGATATGATTAACCACCAACTTGATGTGGAAAAAACTACCTTTAATCACAAAACATTTGTGCAAAAAATAATTCCTTACTAAAATGTATTGCATAACCTTTTCAGGCAAAACCATTTAGAGGTCGGATCCAGCCAAGCACTTGGAAGCTCTGTGGTGCGGTGCATTTGACTAACTGTGCATCATTAAACTGATATACATGATTAGTTTTATTTAATGCTTCATGTACTCTACCTATTTCCCCACCAGGAATGTAAGGAAAGGCAAGTACGTGCATACAGCATAGGGAGGGGGAAGAGAGAGAGACAGAGAATTTGGGGGGGGGGGAGGGGGGCAGATGCATGAACGCCACGTTGGTTGCTAGGCAACTGATTCCTCTCTTGTCAGGCTAGAAAAGGGGGGGGGGGTGGATGCCAACTTGCAGTATCATGTGAAGAGTGTTGATAAACGTCGGCATGTTTGACGTATTTCACATCCAGTTACTAGATGTTAGCATAAACCACAATCTTAAAAACTGTCATTGTGAGAAATCTTAACACAGGACTTCATGATATTTTGATCAATGCAATATCCAATAAACTATGAAAGCAGGTAATGTTATCATTATTTATATTGGAATTTTTCTGGGACCACTAATATAGTTTATGGGTACATGTGTTTTCAATACATTGGAAGGCCACTTTCTTATGGTCATGCTGTAGGAAAATATCTATATACACATATAATATGTGTGTTTGTGTGTGTGTGTGTGTGCGCATGCGTGTGCACGTGCATGCATGTGTGTGTGTGCATGTGTGCATGCATGCACGTGGATGTGCATGCACTCCCAAAAACAAGTTTTGAAATTCTTTTAGTTAAGAATATTATACAGGACTTGCAGTTAAGGCACAAACTAGTGAATAGTGATTTGTATAACATAAATCTGAAAACATTGTTGATAATTCAGCTGTGCGTATTCAAATTGGCTTCTGCCGAATCAGCGCTTCTGTGGATTTATGAACTACAAATAATTTTCTGCCGATTTGACAAACATAGAATGTTGCAGGTAGTTCTGAGTTATTTTTCAGTATGAATAATTGATAATTGTTGCCTTCTTAGGACATCCTTAGGTAAACAGTTTTTGAGAAATCCATGCTGGCATTTCAGAAGAGAAGAAGGGAGTGGCTTGACAGATCGACAACACACAAATACCTTTCTTGAAGCCAGTGGGGAGACCTTCAAACAGTTCCTGTAAACAGTGTGATTAGTGTTCCTACTTTTGCAAATGTAGGTGTTTGTATTTATTCACTACATACAGTATTATCTGTCTTTGGTTCATGTTGCAGTTACAGTACATTACCACTTATATTTACAGTGCACCCTCTTGGTGCTGTACAGTACATTAACATACCAACACCATTCAGTAATGCTACTGACCTAGACGTACGCCTAGCACACAACTCTTTGCATGTTCAACGTATACAGCACGCTAATTGTTTTTTCACTAGCTTTGTTCATCACAAGTCCTGTATGTTGTGTAGGTACATATCTAAGCATGTTCAGTACTTCACATTTATAACACCATTAAGCAGTTCTCTCATTCCATTCTTAACAAATGTTTAATGAATGAAACCAATTAAAATGTTCTGTATGTTTACATTAAAATCAATATTCTTACTATATGAGGAGACAATCTCTGTCCGTCCGTCTTTAATACTTCTAAGTCCCTTGAAACTCAACAAAAGTTCTTCAAATTTTGCAGAGTGAATCCTCAGGGTCTAATAAAGGTCAAGTTCGAATTTCAGCAAGATCAGATTACGCAATCATGACTTTTGACCCTAAAAACTAATTTTTAATTACTTTTTCCTATGAAAGTTTTGTATTAATGCATAGAGATTATTGCTTAGAGATATGAAGATAATGGAATATCTCGCTTCAATGTTGCGTTAATTTGACGTAATTTCATAGAACTATATCAAGTGGGGCTTTAGTGGTCCAGTGGATAGAGCGATTCCAAGTGGGGCCATAATGGCTCAGTGGATAGAGTGATTCCAAGTGGGACCTTAGTGGCTCAGTGGATAGAGCGATATGAAGTGGGGTCGCTGTGGTTTAGTGGATAGAACTGGCCGGAGTGGCTTAGTAGATAGAACTATATTAAGTGGGGGCTCAGTGGATAGATATACATCAAGTGGGGCCTCAGAGGCTAAGTGGTTAGAGCGATTCCAAGTGGGGCCGCAGTCTCTTAGTAGATAGAACTATTCCAAGTGGGGCCACAGTGGCTTAGTGGATAGAACTATATCAAGTGGTGCCACAGTGGCCCAGTGAATAGAGAAATATAAAATTGGGCCGCAATTGCTTCGATGTTGAGTTAATTTCACATAATTTCATTATTACCTACATATCTGTATGCAATACATATATATATATATATATTTTTCCCCCTCAGAACTATTCTAGACACGTGACCATACTGAAAACACAGTCTCAGACTTACCCCTAGTATTAAATAATAGTCTTCAACCATTCCGGCAGTCACATTTGTTACCAAAGAAACGGAAATGTTACAGAGAATGATATATTCTAATCATCACTAATAGCTATTTTTTCTCAAATATACATATAAAAATGCCTTTTATGTACCACCTTGGTCCAGAAACATTCCTATGCCCCTGTGAGTAATAAATGTGTAAGTAAACAGTAATTTTAAATCAGTATACTGCTTATTTCATTTAATTCCTATTCAATAGTAATTGTGCAAGAAACACAAACATATCAATGTCCACTTATATGTTCATATAAGTTTCCAATCCTAGACAAAAACTAGAATTTAAAGATTTCAAAGCTAGTGAAAAAAAGAAGGGGCTATATTTGTACCAACGCAATACTCTTCAGTGCTTTCCTGATTGGTGGTAGGAGTCTGCGAATATTCTAAGACTATAAATTACAGTATAACCTCTCTACATCAATCCCTTTTATTGTTCCCTTCTTTCCATAATGACTCGTTTTTGAGGAACCATAAAAATATGGGTGAAAAATGTGGGACATTTCAGAGAAATGGGGTGAAAAATAAATTTGTTATACTTTTTTTGGTTGCTGCACATTTCATTTCTCTTGGTGAACACTGTATGGAGTATAGGGATTATCTAGAAATAGGTACCACCCTTCTAGGTTGCCAGGTCTACAAAATACCTCCAATTTGTTCTGCCCACCTTCCACCTCTCAAGTGGTAGCATGTTTCAGCGCAATGCGACTAGCGTCTACCATCACGTGCTCATACTGCCATTGTGCTCTCACTGTGCAAATATCCTTTTGTAGTATCATGTTTTTCAGAAGACATCTGTTTATTAATATCATTAATATTTAGTTTAAGTATCGTCTTATTTTTGCAAAAAGCCATTCAAATTTGAATTTTCACTCTGCAAAAAGTAAGTTGTCTCCAGTGTTACAATTTTCGTAATTGATTGGCAACAAAGGAGGTCGCAGATACCATTCTGTGATGTAATTTTATTCTAAAGAATTCTGTTCGTATAGAAATTAATGTGTCATTGAAATATCCTCTGGTTTTTTCTGCAAGAGGCCATCAAAAATTGAACCTTAGCTAGTAGTGTGATGTGTATCGAATTTTGACATCTGCATGATGCTTCTGAACACAAAAGCATGGAAGGTAACATCTGACATTTGAACTAGTTTACAAGAGGGCAAGCATGGAACACATGTTATAAGTGCCGTGCGTATAATTAGCAGTCAAGATGATAACGTTTGTGACACATGATTTGATCATTTTCCTAACTGCTATTATTCTATTACAGTAGACAGCGAGAACTACATTCCGTCTTTACAGTCTTTGTTACACATGTGACTTTCCTAACAGTGTGGCACTGTGTCCTTTTGTGCACGCACATGTGAACGTGCACGAACAAAACTCCCCTTTGTGCAGCCTCTTCATTTACACCTCCCAGTTCCATTTACACTTTCCAGCACCTCAACATGCTGATGCCTTCCCTAGGCTGCCACACGTGCCGAGAACACACTGATTCAGGAAGCAGTGTTGCCATAATAACCAACCCAAAATTTTTGCATTCCAAAGTGTATTTTACACAATTTAGTTAACGCAACAACATAGAATGCAACATTGCACATAATCATGTGTATGTGTGCATGCATGCATGCATGTGGGTGGGTGGGTAGGTGGGTGCGTGCGTGTATGTGTGCGAAATAAAAAATGTTTTTCTCCAGATGAATACAAAATTTCTGCAGTCAACACTAATTTTCTGAGAATTTTATTTTGTCCCTTCAAGAAAACATTTTTTGAGCTTTTGCCAGTGTTGTATGATTTATGTGACAATTTTTGAAATAAAATGTCTTAAGAATGCAAGGATAGAGATTGACCAGTTAAACTCCTATGAAAAAGTACCATGAATACATTTCACAAGAAAGTTGGCTTTTTGTAAGGTTTCTATTGGAGGTGGATATTCCACACAAATTCCGTATATTGTGTATCCATAGTTTCTTCACACTTTTTTAATTCAAACCTTCGATAAAACACCCCATACAGGACATGTTTGGATGCTTTATAAATATGTTGTATTTCACATTTTATAGTTGTGTTATCATACAAACACCATATTTTTACTTATATTTTATTTATAAATTACAATATTTTGTTTATAACTAATATGAATAATGGTGTGTGATACTATCTGGGTCAAGGCAATTATACTCGTCAGAAGCAGTGACTTTGTTAGTGCTGGCCATGAGCACTTTCTATGGGCTGTTCAGTCTGAATTTATTTATGAACAGGAGCGTGTTCTGTGTATAATGTGGGCCATTGTCAGTTGGTGTCTGGGTGCAAAGTCTACTATAGCTTTGACTACTGTTAGGAGTGGCTGGTTTATTGGTGGTGTTACCACTGCTGCTGTTCCAAGGACTGCTCACTGATGTTGTCGACGGGCTGGGGTAGCAGCATATGTAGAACCACAGGCACGCTAGACCCACTGGCACCTTCTTTCCGCTGGGACCACAATGGCTGAACGGTTAGCCCGCTCGCCTCCCACCAAGGCGAACCAGGTTCAATCTCCAGCTGGGTCACTGGATTTTTGCAAGTGAGAAGTATCGTGACGGACGATGCTGTTGGTTGGTGTGTTCTTTCAGGTATCTCCCATTTCCCCCGCCCTTTCATTCCGGCACCACTCCATACCCACCTTAATCACCCTCACCGGTTCTCAAGACCTCGCTGTTAAGAGTCACCCAAATCTCTTCACTCACTCACCTTCACTCTGCGTCGCAAGGCTGCAACTATTGGATACGGTGTCCCAGGAACCTTCCGGGAAGGCTGAAACAGAGAGAGAGGAGAGTCAGGGAGTTAAGCCCCACCGACTTGTGGGTGGCTTGAGCTCATTTCTGGGGTGACTCGTGGCATAGTGCCTTACTGGGCTGCAGGGACGTAATTCTCTATTTTTATCAGAGGGCGCCCGGACCGGGACAGTTGCGATTGATGAGGCTTGCAATTGGGGGCTAAACAATTTTTTTTTGTTAATATGGGGTTTAAAATGATAACAGTTCTTTTATAGATTGTATTATGCGAGAAGTTCAAATAATCAACAATGTTAATTTTTATTCCTTTATTTTATTTATTGTACTTTTTCTTGACGCCCACAAACTGTGGGTAATTTTTTTATGTGTATTAAAACAATTCAATAATAAAAATCTGTAATCACCTTCCTAGGACAAAAGGGTTCACATAATTTTCTGTTGTACTTTTATTTGAGAATTCATCTGGACTTCAATAGGTAGAGAATGTTTCTTATGTGACAAAAGCTGAACAGCAAAAGTGTGACTTCTACTTGCCTCATCTTTTTTGAACATTTTTATAGTTTTCTTCCAATTTTGAAAACCATTTGTTACAAATGTTGGATCTGCATGATTTGAAGAACTGCTGGGCAGTTTTGACGGATCACTAAAAACTAATACACATACTTGACAAAGAGCACCAAAACCTGGTTTTGTTGTGAGCCATGGAAATTGTTTTTATCCAATGAGATTGAAATGTTAGCACCTGGCCAATTTGCCCTATTTTATCAAAAAAAAAAATCAGATTTTGAGATGCTACACCCTACCTCACAATTCATACCACTGGCTTTACTCACATTCTTATGTCCTTCGCTTTTCTAAATAAAAAATTTTAATAAAAAAAGAGGTGATTCATCCAGATTAAGTCTTATAAATTTTTAAACAAATTTAATCGCTACATAGCCCCAAAAAAAAGTTTATGGGAAGCCATCTAGCTATCTAAAATTATGGGAGGGGGGGAGTATAACATGATAGAATAATGTTTGTTTTAAATAATTTCAAGGAATTTTGTATAACAAATTCCAGTCTTAAGGACTGGTCTCTCTCGCTACATTAGAGTATTGTTTAATTTGTTTTTCCGAGTGTTTTAGGAATACAGTGAGAAAATACTTCTGTAGGCAGAATACAAAATATTTTATCCTGCAGTAGAAACATTAATTTACAATCACTGGCATATAAGTATATTGATATTAAACACAGTATTTAAAATATGAAGACATTCTCACCACTTTACAGCTGCAAGATAACTTGATATCTAGTGACTAAATTTGAAGGGGCATTTGTTATTGATGAATTCTTTATTATGACGAATTTTGATTAATTATCTGGAAACAAATGTTTTGGGCCAAAAATGGAAAATTCAATACAACGTGCAAGATCTATTCTTAGTCAAGTGCTAGATGATCAAGTAATTTGAACTAAAGTTTCTTTTGTTTCTAATAATGTAAACGTATTAATATATGTAGCTGTTTCCTTCGCTTTGTGTTGAACAGCGAACTGAATCTTATGACTCATTATCACTTTGAAAGCAATCTCGGCTTTCTTTATCATAGTTTGTGGATGAGGCAACACTTGTGACAAAGAATGAAGCCTGAAAAGTGATGTTAGACAATGCGTCAGTGAAATTGTAATTTATAACATTAAAGAAACCGTAATCCTGCTGTGCCGTGGACGTAATTTTAAAAATTGTAAATCTGAAAACATTTAAAATTATAGTTTCATACAAACCCAACTTTGATAAATGCAAACCTCTCTGTGGTCTGTGCTATCAAAGCTAACATAGAAATATATAGAATGAACTAAATTTTAATTTTTTATGTAGGTCAAATAATTGTATTGAAATATTTAACTATGGCTGGGGTAGGAGTTGCCACTATTGGCGGTATTTCAAGAGAAGAAAAGCATAAAATTTACCTTGGAATTCATGCATCAGTATCTAAATGATATAAAATTGAAAAAATAATAATCTGTTAAATTACTATGTACATCAGTAGTATTTTTGTATTTCTTTTCTTCTCAAATGAAGCTATCATTGTCACAACTTCTTTTCATCAACTTATCTAATAGTTTCATCGTGCTGTGAACTGACATTTTGGTAACATAAAACACACGTGTACTACATGGGCACTGTAAGGCATGAACTGAAGAGAAGCACTGCATAATGTTGTAAGCGAATAGTGTGTTCCTGGAACTGGAAGTGTCGAAGGGGAAACATCTACGAACACGCACACCTGCTACGCTGCAACTCTATCCTTGGAACTTGGAAGATGGCTTAAGGTGTGGTGTTAACAGAACAAAGTGTGGGAGGTATTCAAGAATTTACAGTCAGGTCTAAAATATTTCTTCATGTTGATAGGTTTTTCACGAGCTACGAGGTATAACCACAGCAAAAGTCATGTGTTGCCTACATATCTGCAGTATTTATTCGTCCTAGGTATGTCCAACAATATCAGCAATGTTTTTAATTTTTCCTCAATGGTTTAGGGATTCGGATTGTTAAATCTTTTACTTGTCTTCCCTATTTACAGCATTTGAAGGCTGGCCAAACTGAGCCCCCTCCTGGTAAGGGGGCTTTGTAATTCCAGGGGGGGTTCCCCCCCCTGGGATCTATACCCATACCGGGCTGAGTGCAGCTCCAGGTAGACTGGTAGGCAGTGGTTGCCTTCCTCTACTTAATGTCCTTCCCACCTCTCTTGGTGAAGGGCATTCCCTATCTAAGCGTGTTCTACCATCCAGGCACACTAAAATGATGCCGAGTATAGTAACGTTATTCCTTAACCAGCAACAACAGTGCAGTGGTTGAAGAGCAGGTTCCTTAGTCCGACCCAGAACCAACCAAACACTCCCTTTGGCAACAAAAGTAGTTCTGAGGACAGGTGCAAGCTGGTCTAGGGACTTATCCTAGCATGTAGAGGTATGACTAGTGGTTGGGGCTCTACCATTTGATACACGTGGTGCACCGAATGGGTGGCTGTCGAATGGTGTGTATGTTTATGACGTACAGGTCCTTGAGTGTGAAGCTCGCAGTCCTACACTAGGTGGCAAACTGGTATATTCAAACCCGGTCTCCTGCTCCACTCTACGG
Source organism: Dryococelus australis (assembly GCA_029891345.1). NCBI lineage: Eukaryota > Metazoa > Arthropoda > Insecta > Phasmatodea > Phasmatidae > Dryococelus > Dryococelus australis. Next base: position 199,655,017 of record CM056993.1, on the reverse strand, counting down.
GATGTGGTGTTTACTGTGGAAGCCTGGAGGAAGTCGAAGGGAAGGGAGAGAACAGGTAGGATTAGAACGTGTTTATTCCGAGAGGAATAAGACACGGTGGCCTATACTATCTCCTGTCTACCCAGAGTTGACCGAAAATAGTAAACCATGCTGTCCAGGTTAAGGAGACCTGGTTCTAAACTAGCTGAGGGCAGTTTCAACTAGGTAGCTAATTACAACTTTCTCTGTCTATGCTGTCTCATGTGTCCTGAAGGGACTTAGGGAGCCCACATCCTAAAGGGCACGTGGGATAGGCATTGCCAGGGGCAAGCGACTAAGAGTGGTAGATGACTTCTGGAAGGCTTCGTTGGGGAAGGGCTTCTGAAGTTCTGCAGTATGCGGTGGTGAGCTGAAGATCTCTAGGTGTTGAAGGCAGTGATAAGTCAGAGAGGTCAGGCAAATGAGCGCGGTGAAGCAAGCTGTCTAGGCTGATGTGGCTCTCAGAATACCTAATGAACAACTGACGATTATAGCTGTTGACAGCAATATATTCTGCTCGACTGAGGACTCGCCAGGTCTGTTGGTAGATAGTGTTATGCACACGCATCTTGGGCGGAGCTAATGGCGGTCGTTGTTGGCAGGTGGCGTCATCTCTCGGCATGCCCTTGTACTTGATTGGGGTGTAGCAAAGAGTTGATTACTGACGATTGTTGAAATCGTATTGAGCAGAGGCTGGGTTTGGTATGCTTATAGGCTGGCCTATGCTGATGAAACGTATAATTCTGACACGTCTGCAATTTTCCCCTGTCCAGGGAAAATCCTGTAGGTTGTTTGGGAGAAATTATATGCTTCCAAACATCATTCATCGTTGCTTTAGGAGAAGCGTGTAGATGAGGCAAAGTCGTTTATCTCATTAGCCAGTAAGCATCATGCATTAATAAAGACAGACAAAATACATGTATTGGTAATGCCTAGTAATAAATAGTTCTTAAGAAAAATATTATTACGCTGTGTGTGCACAAATGTTGTGCATCTGAATTCTGGTGTAGTTGTCTAAGCTTTGTATGAGGTAGAAGAATATCCTGGAAGTTGCACTTTAGCAGGGCTTCAGAAAAGGGGGAAGTAACCCAGAATGGACTATTGTCATTCATACCACATTATGTGTGGAATTCCTCACAGCATGGCAAGAGAGACAAGAAAGTTGTAACTGTACAGTATGAGAGAACATTACACTATTCATTTGTTTACTGAAGCAAGCCGAAACAGGTTCCACGGTACTGCCAATGCTAGAACACAGAGTAAATTATAAATTCTCACTTTGTTATATTGGTAGCCTCATGGAGACTTTGTTTTTATTATTTTTTATATTGTGTCTTGGCCTACATTTTCTGGGCTATATTAATTGTTGTACTGCTAATCCACAGTTATTTCGTACCACAAATGTGTTTCAGTGAATATAAACCGTAACCATGAAGGCAAAACACTACTTTACTATAAATTTTGTGTGTATATTCATGAAAATACATGTGACACAAATAGATATGAAGGCTGCTTGTACAAAGAAGACAGTGCTACCATCATTAAATTAAAAATATGGAAATCAAACATGTTTTTATACAATATCTAAAGAGAGAAACTACATAATTGTTTATTAATGTTTGCGCTATGTGAATGTAGTACACGTACACTTTTTTAAATATGCACTACTTTTTTTTAATGCCGAAGTTGTAAGACATAGAACCTTGACTTGGGTTATTTCCTGTTAAATTAGTTTTCCCTATTCGAGTTACAAGGGCATGGCTTGATCAACAACCTGTTTGCTCACTCTTAGCTGATAGAGCCCGTGTACGACATTCAAAATTCGGCTTGCATTCATTTTCTTTGAGAGGTTTTAAAAACTTGGTGTTGGCTTGCATTCAGTGTTGAATTTTGTTTATTTTTGTAAAACTGTGTCTAAATTATTTACTTGAAAATGTATGAAATGCTATAGACCTAAATGGTTTTTGTTAAAAATATGTTAAAATATTGCGTTACTATAAAGTGGAAAATTCTGTATTAAAAAATTATTTGCCTCTACAAAAGTGAATAAATAACAGTTGAACAAATCTAAAAATATGTGATTCAGTTGGAAAAAGCTTCAAAATCCAGGAACAATATTTTATTCAATTAAAAATATGGTTCAGTTTCGAAAACACTGGTTCGCAGACCTGTACTGGATGTCAGCACAACCCATGTGGTCTTGAGTGAGGGTAACTAACATCATGTAGCCAAGACAGTAGGCAGTCTTGACGAAACACTTTCTCCAGGGAGGCTGGGCTAGTTACCTGATCTGGGTGGAATAGCTCAGCAACGTGAGATGTGGACTGAAGCCCCTGCTCTTGTAGAGTTCCTCACCGCTCCTCTGGAGGAAACCTGATTTGGGCATCTTAGATGCTAGACATATTGTTGTTCATAAATTAGATGAATGCAACAAGTTGAATTGTTTTCCTTGGATTTCGTGAGGGAGCAGTGCGCTATGATTTCTGCAATTACATTGTTCTTTTAAATTATGATGGTACCAATGCTAGTGTGTGGGTTTCTCCCTCAAGGTTTTACAGGATGGCTGTTGGTCCTAGTTAGCAACAATACCTTACTTGATACATCCCTGTGATGGTGTGTGGTCTCTGGACATCTAGGCATACAGACCTTGCTTCCTCTGATAGCAAATGCCCTTAGTACCGCAGATTCCCATTATGTGAACTGAGTCTCCTCCTTCCTCCAATTTTTTCACTGTACATACAAAGGTATTTCATTTTCTGTTGTCCAGGATGCACCAAGCCATGTATCTGCTTCGTCCAACCCCTTTGCATGTATTATGTGACATAATAGACTGGGATCTGGGTGCATAGTCATATCAGAACACAATTTGTTCCCCCTCTCTTGTCAGAAGTTGGCTATGGCATGTCCTCTGTCACAGAACCATCCACCACTACTTGTGTATTATCAAGTCAAAGAGAAGCATGCCCTCTATACAGTGGTCCCAAATGTGGACCCCTGGCCTGGGATATATCTTCCCTTGGTCTCTGAGGAGGGATGTCAGTGGTAGATGTAAAAGTCCATCCTGTTGAGATTCATTTGTAGTGCGACATCAACTGAAGCCTACTATAACTTCCATGTGCTGTTGATCTTCATTAAGCAGCATACTAAAGTTAGACAGCCACTTGACCATTCCTCATTTTAGTATTTTGTGCCGTGAGATACTGTTCAGTTAGGGCTACAGATTATGGATCCACTTACAGTGCCAACTTACATATGCCCTTCACTAAGCAAACTTTGAACCACAAGCAGTAATTATCCTTGAGGGTGTCACTGGTGAATTTTTTATCACAACACTGACCTTCACCAACATTGGAGTCAGTCTCTGTGGGCAGATAGTGAACTTTGGTAAATAACGTGGCTGTGATACAGATGTGTTTTCATTTATTTCTCTTGGTATCTTATCCTTTTGACTTAACCTGAAACTACACCTTGCTGAACAAGTCATTTATTTTTATGATCCTTTTTTTCTCCAAGGAATGTGAGTGAATCCACTGGAAACTCGCATCTGGATACCTGGAGTGGTCCCATGAATATGGCTAAGAAATTTCTGGCAGAGAGGTACAAGGGTGAAGGCACATGGAGACCAGGCCAAAAAGGAAAAACATAGTTCCACTGCTACTAGTGCATCATCAGCTTCATGCTTCTTAGTTCCGTTTTCTGGCCAGTGGTGTTGCTAGCAGCTAGGCAGCAGGATGTGATGGCTGTCGTATATGGAAAGTGCCATTAACAACTCAGTGAGCATGGTGAAGCTGTCCACATTGCTGTACCTACATGAGAGCAGGGCTTGTTTCACAATAAATTGCATGATGTAGCCAGTGAGTAAGAGTTGTGTATGTGTGCCTGCAGAGGAAGCTGCGCACAGTGCAGCGCACCCGCGAGATGAGTCAAGTGCAGAAGAGTGTGGAGGAGAGTCACCAAGCCAGCGAGGAGGAGTTTCACATTGATCTGACGCTACAGAAGGCACGCTCCTGCTCCGAGGATGAGCCTTCCAGGGAGGCTGTGCCCCTCCCGGAGCCACGGACAACCCCCTCTTCCCCGCCATCCACCCCCGTGCCTGCCCACCGCTCCTGTCCCTATTGATGAGGAGGAGCAGGAAGCGGCCCCATCCACCAGCACAGAGAGGGAGCCTGCTGTTCGTGGTATGTGGTCCGATCACTATCATAGTGCTCTATACAATTAGATAATGTATACAATTATGTGTGTTAATACTAGTGATGGGCAAGTTTTATTCTTACAACTTTAAGTCAAGTCAATTTGTATGAAACTCTAGTAGATTACTGTTTGGTATAATATTTTCATGTTAAAATTGAGTTTGTATTATAAATCAATGTAAATATGTTCCTGTGTAGTACACAGGTATGTAATGCCTGCCATGTATAATTTCCTCCACCTTTAATAGTCATGCTTTACCAAGAAATAAAGTTTGGGACTTTTTTTTTCTACCAATAAAAATAATCCTTTACCTTGTTAAGTGATTCACAGCTCTGGGTTTTCTCTCCCACCGAGTCAATAGCTACGATAGGTAGGAATGGTAATGTCAGCCACATGATGTTAATAGAAATAAAAGGCAACAGTCACACAGGAGTGGAATGGGAGGCAGCGTTCAGGCTGTTCTGTAAGCATCATGACATTTAGTGAACGGACAAGAAGTCACATTTAAAGTTTTTAATACTGTAGCTGCTCTTGTTATATATATCTATACATAGTTTTTTAAGTGATAATTGAATGAGGAATATACAATATCCATTCATATTTCTGGTGAAGGTTTGATGTGCCATGAGATAAAGATGTTTTTAATATTTAAATACACTATTTGATTTTATGTTTTTATGTCATACTGACACTGTACCTGTCGACCATGACAGTTTCCAGTTCTGTGATGATGCTAGCCAGGTTGCAAAAGGAAGCAGCATGTCATGCATCATCAGTTTTATCGCAGCTGAGCATCACAAACAGCAACCGAGTGTTAATGCTTGTAGCTGAGTTTATTGTTTTCATTCTGGCACAGCTTTGTGGTTAAGCAACATCAAATTATTGAATAATGAGACACAGAAAGTGATTGTTAGGTGTGAATATTTGTTTTTTCGTAACCTAAAAGCTTCATGACATGACTTGCATGTTCAGCAGCTTGATGCCTGCTGGACAAAAACTTGACGCTTTAATGACAAGCCAATCTTAGTTTGTTCGACTCTACTATAATTTTCGACTCTCGACATATCACTGTAAATCTGTTTGACATATGAAGACATATGAAGTTACAAAATTGTGATATATAAACAGAACTAGAAGAACTTATTAACATTTAGATCAAATACACAATTATTTTGCTAGGCAACTTCAATGCACTTGGGCGGCGAAAGAAAATTTAAAAACATTAGCTATGACTATCCAGGACATGAAAGAACGAACAAGAATTGCACAAGATCAATACACCTGTGCAAAATAACTATTTTTTGTAATGAAATCCACCACCATTAAACACCAACATAGAAAACAGAAAACATTATCCTCCCCAAATCCTGACTTAGGTGAATCTCAAACAGATCATTAAGCAATATCTAGAAACTCTTCAAAATAAATCCAGAATGTTAAAGTAACAAGAAGCGTGAATTTTGACTCTGATCACTACTATCTAGAATTAAAATTCAACTCCTATCAATAATCACCAGGAGACAAAACCTGCAAGTCCCTAAATATGATTCAGAACGACTTAAAAAAGATACAATCTTAACAGATAAATTAGAAACCCTCAACCCAGAAAACTAGAAACAACTAAAATAATCTCCGATTCAAACAGTTGCAAAGATAATCTCACTAACTGAAGTCAAGAAACATGCATGGTGGATCATGGAATGTGACGAAGCAATCAGAAGAAGATAACGAAGATAACCCAGAAAACAAAACTAATTTCCTAGAAGTTAAGAAAAAAATAGCCAAATTAATCAGGACTACAAAAAGGAATTGATAAATGCCAATTAGAACAAATAGAACAGGAGTTTAGAAAGAACAACACGAAAGACTGCTATAGAAATTTTAAACAAAATTTAAGTAAATACTCTACTCCAAACCTTGGTTTTAGATGAAAATGGAAAAATAACTCACAACAACAAACAACAACAATAAGGAAAATTGTGAAATATTAGCTAAAGGCTGTTCACTGTAAAGTGAGCACTTTTGAAGCACTAGTTGCTTTTTTTTCTTTCAGTTATTTTTTTTATCCTTTAACCACCTTTTTAAATAAATATTGTCATGTAAATAATACACACAATGTGTAAACTCCACCACACTTGGAATTTAACGTCTATGGTTAAAATAAAATATACGTATTGACTACTATTCCAAATGAGAGGGATTTAAAAGTGCTCACTTTACCATGAACAGCCTATAACTACTTCAAGAACTTACTAAACTGTGAAAGCTCCAAATCAAATTTAATCTATAATCAAGAATCTCCCCTACACCCTGACTCTCCACCCTAACTATAAAAGAAGTTTAAAATTATAAAAATATACCGTATTTCGACGTGTGTAGGCCGCACATTAAAAAAAAAGACTAAAAAAAGTGGGATGCTGCGTAATTTAGAGATATTGCATAAAAATGTCCCCCCCCCCCCCCCCCCCAAATCCATATAAAGTGATATTTATAACCATATACAGTGTAAACTCGAACCATCTAACTCAGTTTGATAGAAAGTCCGTGCCCACAGAGCATTTTCTGTGCTCCCGAGACAAAATCACGATGTAAACAAGGCTAAAAAAAACTCAGTTTTTGCCAAACTCAAAATTCAGTTTTTACCACGTCGATCAAACAAAAATTTTGGTAGCATTGCTGAAAATTACATGCTCCGATCATTAAACAACAAATTACTAACAAAAAAGTACAAATATGAACTTGATGCATGTCCAATTAGACTGACTGGACACTGTAGTTACAGATTTTACTCACTAGATCAAAAACTAACTTAGGTAGTGGGGATGAGGCGAGGAGTGTCTGCTAGTTCTGATACACTCTCACCTCTACTTCATTAGTTGAGGTAAGTTTATGCTTAAGCAAGGTGAACGCCTCCATGAATGTTCCAAAGTCGTGCTTCTTTTGTACAGAAGACCAAGTTGTCCCAACCTAGGCGAACTTCCACTCCGGTTAAGAAGCCGTAGACAACAGGGTGATACTTGTAGCTGGTACAGACACATGGTGGAAACTCAATATTACCGGTGCAGGCGCGGCTGCTTGACATCTGAGTTCGGCGGCACAGACCCATTCCACCTGTCTATCCTGTGTAGGATATGGTGATACTATCGTCGGCCAGGCAGCAGGGTGAGTCAGTTGTTGCTCTGTACGTCTCCTACCATTACTTCTCTCATGAGGCATAGGTTAACAGTTCTATAAATCACGCAGTGCACTGAAACGGAAATTCTAACAGTGTACCCCAATGGTGACATGTCGGCCGGCTTGATAAGAGTCTCACTGATCCCCCACTGTAGGCGGACTTATAAGGGACGTTGTGCCGAGTCACGCCAAGCCTCAACTGGTTGTGCGTCCACCCAGAATACCCAGCATCACTGCAGGTCACTGTCACTGCGCACTAATAGTGCGAGTGGTGCAAAGCAACCCGAGTGTGTCGTGTCTCCTGGTGTGAAGATGTTACTATTGGTTGGGGCGTTACTGTTTCTTCCCCACAAGCACTAATAGTGCTGTGTGTCTGATGGGAAGCAACAGGTAGCCGTCTAATGGGTATGTCTTAGTTCGGTTTAATAACTTCCCTGGATTCCATTGGCAGTGCACAGTGTAATCTATCTCCAACTGTGAGTACAGATATATATTCCCTTGAAATAAAAGTAGCAAAGTAGAAAGTAACGTGTGTTTATTGAAAGTTCAATAGACACGTGACCTGTGCTACCTCCTACCAAGTCGAGAATAGCTGAAGGTAACTGCGTGGGTATAGGTGTAGGTAACCTGGTTCTGAATAAACGGTAAAAGCTGATTCTAGATGAAAAATAATAGTTAGAGTTAAACTACTAATTAAAGGTGTCCAGAGGAGACAAAGTAAGTTAAAAGAAGAAAGTTCGTGTTGGTATGTCGCCGTATTGATTGGTCGTCAGTGTACGTACAGTAGAGCCCCAACCACTAGAAAGACACATGACGAAGCATCTGGACCAACTAAGTCTGCTAACCCATTCCTTCCAGAGCATATAAACTTGCCACTTCTGGAGTACACTGTAGCTAGGGGTTCATTGCCTGCCGCCTTCTACGGGATGAACCATAGCACCTTCCTGTCCATGAGATTCGCCCACTGGCGAGGGAGCAGGAGAAATGGACAGAGGACAGCTGCTATCCTTGCATCTCACCATCCCCTAAGTAAACCTACCGCAGCCCTCCTCTGTACATCTCCATGAGAGAGAGCACAAGCCACCCGACACTTAATGGTGCCACACTCCACTATCTGCCCCGCCAACCTCTTTGGCCTCCCGATTAGGGTTCCTGGAGCTGCCCACCCCACCGTTGAACTACTCTGCCAGGGGTACACTCTCCTCCTGGGAGTGGTTCCATTCAACTAGCAGGCCACCGGTGGGCCTCCAGCACCAGCCATCCCCGTTCCGGCTAGCCAGCGGGGACCTCAACCACAGACTGGTGGCACCTAAGCCATCCTGCCCATCCGCCCGCTCCAACCAGCCGAGCCGAAGTCACCATGCCCGAGCCAGCTCAACCCCTTGTGCCCAATGCCCGGAGGCATCACCACAATCTCACAGACTATGTGCCCAGTAGGTGCCCGAAGTGCTCGCACTATGTAAGGGACCTGTGCGAGGCCGGCGAGTCATAATGCAGACGCCTCCATGTTAGAGTCCACCCCTCCCCCACCTTCATCACTAACTTGCGCAGAAACAAAAAAAAATCACTACTTTTGACGTGACATCCCATTCCCGAGGCCATCACTTGTCAAGGGTATGGAGAAGGGTTTTTAGTGGTGCCCAATGATGGGTCACTGCTAGTTCAGCTGCATTTGATTAGCAGGATCAAGTCGACGTAAACCAGAGATTAAGAGAACAAGCCAGGCTAAGCACCTTAGAAACCAGATTCGTCTCCAGGAAGTCACAAAGAACCCTGTGGCGCTCAACCTAAACTCAGACTATGTCCGAAGAAGGGGAGAACGCAATGAACCCAGTAAAGGCTGCCGCCATAGCTGACGAACCCGAGAAGAACACGAACATAAGGTGCCTACATGCCACATGCACCAGGCTAGGTCAGTACTAGGGATGGGTCAGTGTGGTTCTTCGGTTGTAATTTATACAGGTTTTTGAGGTTTGACTGGGAACCAGTTTTAGGTTAACGACGACTGCTCGGTTCTCGTCTCTACAAAGAAATAAATTCAGTAATATTTTGAGATTATATACTTAATACGAAACATTATGAATTCATCGAGTATGACAAAACTCTGTCATTACAAAAATAACTGTAACGAGAAACTTACCAAAACAAACAGAAATTGCAGTTACTGCCAAAACAACATAGGTTAATTCACCTGTGACAAGCATTTTTGTTTTGGCCGCTATACTTCCTTACAGCAAATTACTATTGCCGTAGAAAGAAAATAAATATTAATTTGTTTGATACCAATGTTTGCAAAAGTAGTTTTTAAGGATAGGCATTTAATCAAATGCTGTATTTGGTTTAATATATTCTCTCTGTTAAACGAGACAAAACATAAACCTTCTCATGGTGGTAATGTCATAGATAAATATATACCGAGAAGATACTGTACTCAGCATCAAATGAAACAAAATGTTTAATGTTAGATTTTAAATTTTGAATTGGTTTAATTGTTCTATGTGTATGTCTTCTAAATATTGCATTCTAGGGTATTAAACTAGAGAAAAAAAGCGTAAACAAACAGGGAGTAGAGTATGTGCATATACATATTTCTGTATTTTGGGAGTGCTTTTGAACATGATACATGAATAATGTTTAACGTGTGACAAACAGGTTTTTTTTGTTTTTTACATCTGAAATTATTAAAATGTCATCCGAATAGAACCAAATACTGGAACAGATATTTAAATTGTAGAATCGGTACCTGAACGGGAACCAATATTTTTTGTTATTCGACCCATCCCTAGTTAATACATAATCCAGTGCACCCACTGCCAAGCAAGATATCATTATTACTGCCTAGGGTGGAAAAACGAGCTGAGATATACCAATGACCTTGAGTACTGCTGCAAAGTCTGCCGTTTGCAGCAAGCCGTCAGGTACAACTGGCTTTACTGTGAAGGGTGGAGCATTAACACGGTGCATCGCATAACATGCGCTCAGACCTTCCACCATGCCTGCCTCAGTTGGCCGGACGAGAGAATCGTATTACTGTATATCACCGCGAGGTGTGTCGCCGGGCACAAGAATATAGGCTTAGTATCCCAGGTGACCATGCTACCAGTACAGTTAGACACTTCAACGAATCTCAGCTACCTTAATTTGTCAGGTGCCCGCAAGAGGACCCCATAGTTTTTATAGAAGAAATTGAGAAAAAGTTCACAGATAGTTGCATGCCCATAAAGCAATAATAATGGGTAATGCATGCCTGCAAACAGATGTTGAGAAAAACCCTTGAGTGCTGGAATAGCTATGGGGAATTCATCACGGAATGGGAATAGCTATGCAGCCGATTTGCAAACAAGTTTTCTGGGGACGAAGTGCTGGCCCACTTTTCCTCCGAATTCCATAGCAAGTACCAAACAGCAGATAACGAAGCAGAGATCTTTATAATGCGCAAAGTTGAAATGTATAGATGTATTATGCCCAAAGGAAATGAGGAGGATTGTTTCAAAGCAATCGCTCGAATACTACTCCCCAATGTTAGGAACCTTATTCAAATACCGTGCCCACAAATCGTGAACGAATTAGTGGAGAGGGTCCAGAAACAGAACCAAATAACAAGGCTCAAGCTGTCATAGACCGCCCAAAAATCTCCAAGCCTAAGGAGGAACCCAAAATTCCGTTACCATGAACTGAACCAGCCTCAGTACCAACACCCAAGCTGCCTATATATTTGTTCTGTTGGGAATTTCATTTCAGCCAGAACTGCCTAGTCAAGCGGGCCGAAAGAAAACCATATAGAGAAGTCTGGGTGGGGAATGAACCCCAACCACAAAGCGAATGGTCCCGCAGCTAGGACCAACTATAACGAGGAACAAGCAAAAACCAGGGAAACGACTGGACTAGGGTGCTCAGTGGACCACCACTTACGCTAGCGTCGGGTCCACCCCCACCATTCAGAAGCTAACCAAAGAGGAAGTTGCTTCTGAGGCTCCACATGTCAAAGGGAAAACAGCCACGGCTATACTAGACTCCGCAGCGACTGGAAACTTTGTACATAATGACTTACTTACCGCTTGCCAGCATGCCAAGCTCTTTAAAATAGAATGCACTGTTAACTTTTGTTTTAAGGTTGGAAATTGTGACCACGAGGCAGAATTCCTCTTCGCTCCCCATGTAGAGGAGAAATTAATTTTTGGGGCAACCTTGACTGCAATGCCAACAGTACATTATAGATTACTGTCAAAACGCATCTATATCGGCAACCAAGAATGAGTGACTATAAATTGGGACCGCTGGAGGGAAGAGGCTGGCCCTGTTACGATAAAGCCCAAGGAGATCAACCATCAGTTGGAACCTCCTGAATTTTATCAATTGCTCAACATACTTGCACTGACACATCAGAGCTTTTACAATAAATTACATTCAACACACATCATCTTAACAATTTGTATTAACATGAAACCCTTATACATAATTTGAGAGCATTCGCTTGAATAATAACTTAGTAATTACTGCAATTATAATCATGAAAAATATACTGTTGACACACCTCAGTATTAAAGGAGGCTTGAAGAATTTTAACATCATTAAACCACAATATCGTATTCAAATAATACTGTACATTTAATATTGAAATATAGTGAAGGTTCCTTAGGGCATATAGAGATCATTAATACATATATGCTCTTTCTGTGTTACATAAATACAAAATATGGCGCACAAAGTGCGCTATAAAAGAATTATATAAATTCAAGAGTCACGAAAACAAGTATCAAATTAGCAAAATTATGCTTGCCAATACTATTCCAGACCTGCCAATCCTTACGATTTTCCCATAATTTTTACGGAAAAGTTTGCACCTTACGATTTTACGGGAACTCTCCATATCTTACTATTTTTCTCTCGGCCGAATTCCAAAATTCATCAATAGCGGTGGCCTGGCTCTTGGCCTCTGTGAAAGTGTCACTTATATGTCATATTTTCACGATAATTTAAGGTGTGGCCACTTAACCGGGAAATCGGGAACTATTGGGAAAGAGTCAGGAATTTTCTTCTGTGCCGGGAAAATCTTGAAAGTGCCAGGAATTTTTCTGCGTGTCTGGAGTGTGCACATGCGAGAGATTTTTTCATGCGCACGCAGCAGCTGTTAAGATTCACTCTTATGTAGTCTTATTTTGTCTTGTGTTTAACTAAATAAAATATTTAGGTGGTTTTATGTTCCTACGACATATTATTATGGTGACACTGGTGCCAGTAACTGTCAAAAACATACATAAGTTCAGTCCACAAAAAGAGTAAAATGGTTGCCTTGAAGTGTGTGTGGTATGCAGCACATTAATCAATATCTTACCCAGCATCCATCCAGTCATATGACAACTGAACGCGGCACACACTGACTTCAGCTAGACAAATGCCAGTGTTGTTTGTGTTTATATACTACAATTACGTTTCAGTGTTTGAAAGTCATTAATATTGTCTCTTCACGCGAGTAATTTGTGTTAAATAATGAAAAATATTTGAAGTTCATGCTACAGTATTTGTGGCTTTTTTTTTTTTTTTTAATTACGTGGCACGAAAAGTCCATAATTAACATGGACAGTAGCAAGTTTATGTAAACTTTGCCAGTGTGTTTGTACATCAAATTCACATATTTATTTTGTGGTCTGGGAGTCGAGTATTTCATGCGATGATGGATTGACGCGAAAACGTTTTATGTAGTTGGTGGGTTTTGATATCCTGATTTTTTAATTTTGCTGTGGCAAAGTATGAGAGTGAACTTTTATTCAGGTGATAAAACAAAGTATAAATGATTGTAGTAACTAAATTTGTAAATTTGTCACATCGTATTTCTAGGTTAGGTATGTCCACGGCAGCACGTTTCTCCAGTGTGTATTTGTAAACGGTTTACCTTGATGTTTCACCAGCTTCCTTGTCTCGCAAAAATAATCATATAATTTTTATGTGAAATTACTGCTTCCTCTCTTTTAGAGGTTTCATGTACCCATGTAGTGACAAAACAGTGTGCAATTTTGCATGCCAACGTGTTAAGTAAGGTGTGAGGCATATCATGGAGCTTGTGAGTTGTGGATAAACGAAAGACTTTTAGGAGTATTTGAAGTGTGAAGAAATATTTTATAATGATTTGTGTGAAATACGTAGGCTTGAGTTTTGTCTTCATAGTCTAGTGCACATACATAATAGCTGTACGATGTGTGAAAAACAAAACAATACATCCAAGTATTCAGATCTGCCTATTCTGAACAGTATCAATTCTTTCTGAAAGGTGAAAAGTATGTGTTTTGTAGCGTGTGTCACGGTGACATAACTATTTGTTATGTTGTAAAAAGTAACATTACAAATCATGTTAAAAAGTGCATGTTTTTGTTTAGAAATTTTTTTGAACGATTACCATAATTTTTGTGTTCATATTCTTGATTTTGTAACTCACGTAATGTGTGCGGACAGTGTTGGAATATTTGGTAAGTAGCTGAAGTTTTCTTTTAAATAAAGTAATATGTGTCAGGCTATATGTTATATTATTGTGTTCTCAGTTGATACGTGAAGCTCAGAAGTATGTATTGATGCACATAGAAATTATTATGATGTTGATTTATTATCTAAATGTACATCAATAATTTCACATTTTCATAACACTACCGGCAACAGCCGGTGAACAAGAAAAAAAAAGTATATAAAATGCTGCGATCTGATTACGCACTATTTTAAGCATTCACCAATCTTCTTGATTTCTAACTTTACAAGCTGGTAGGTCTGCTATTCAAATCACGCATCACATGCATGAAAGATGTGTGTAATTTCAATATAGTTGACGTGAGCCAAAATTTCAATATACAATATTAATCGGCCGGAAATTTCTGGATTACAGATCCCAGTACAATTAAATAATTATACTTCAAATGAATATTTCTTTAAAACGTAGCCATTTAGCAAATACCCAATGACCCTGTGTCATTTGACTAGAACAGTCGGTTTACCACAACCATGATGTATTTTCATTTTCAAATTATACATGTCATATGAAAACACTGCTTTAATTCTAGACAGATTGGTTTTAATATCAGCTGGGAAATACGTATGCTATGGAGTGCAACTACCCTAGATGGTAGTGCGGAGACATTGACCGACCTGCCAAGCCTAGCTTGGCCTATCACTGAGAATACTAACTATTCAAATAGGCCTAGGAGGCGTAAGGGGGTTAGGTGTAGTATTAGGCAGCTTGGGGTAGGTTTGCTATGGGTTGGATTGGAGTCAAACCCCAGAGTGAGTTGGATAGAGGCGGCTTCCCGCCCAGGGAGCGCAATCCTTCTTGCTATCAGGGTCGCCAATATACGGGATGCCAGCAATCTCAAATGGGTGAAATGGTGGGAAGTTTATTCTGATGTGGTGATTGGGGTGCACAGTCTGGCAGAAGAAACTTTCAGCAGGCGAGTAGGTTGACGTGTCAGTATGAAATCTACCAAGGGGAGTGTTGTACGAGAGGGGGTGTCGGGTTGTGCTGGGAGTCGATCCCGGATCACTTTTCTTGTCACAAGTTTAATATAACAATATTTCGGGAGAACTGTGCCCGCAGGTTGTTTTACTCTGATATGCCATCCAAACTTTAGTTGAACATTACTAGTGGTTTTCGGGTCTGACTAGCGGGGTTGTCATGGGGAGTAGTTCCGTCCTCCTGAATTAGTACTCTCTCCTGTTCCTCATACTCCGCCATCGGCTACCCTGGCCACTGGCTACCAAGTAGATGATCTAGCAGGGTAGAAATATCCAAGGGAATATACAGAGAAATAGCCCATGGAGGTTGGTTGTGACTCCTGACTGGAGGTTCGCCCTCAGATGTGGAACTGGCTTTAGCCCGTGCAAGGGCGTGACATTCCCTACGTCGTTTACTAGGAGCACCTCCTTTCTTGCTTTACATCTGATTACTAGAGTTTACACAATACCACAAGATAACGAGCAAGGGTCCACTAACTACGAGTAACGATATACAAGAATTTAACGTGATGTGGTTGTTTATTGCGGGGATTGGTCCCTGGTGTGAAAACGCAATAATTATATCTAATTCAAAATAAAAAAGTACAATTATATTTCAATTGACTTGGCAGAACACGGTAGACAAATATAGTATATGAATAACATAATCAGTGTCAGGCGAAGGCAAGCCTGAGTGAGACCTGAGATAGAGCAACTATAGTTACTCAACTTTACAGCGGCTAGATGTGAAAATGTATAGCAACACAATTTTGATAGCGGCTAGTAATTAAGGGAAGCTAATCAGGTAAGCAATACAAAACATGATGGCTCGTTACAGTGGAGTCAAAGGAAGTTGACTGGGGTAAGGGTTACCAGGGTTAAGGTGGGGTATACCTGTAGCTGGTAGACGTCTCATGTGCAGGCCCTCTGTGACATGCATGTCTTGAGAGAGAGAGAGAGAGAGAAAGAGAGAGTCTTCACAGACTTGTCGAGGGTTTATGATGTAGGTTATGGAAGGAGGGTTTGCAGTAGGAAGTAGAGTAGTCCTTGGTTGGACTCGAAGGAGAGCCTTCTACAGACGGTGAAGGAGTCCTCTGCGGACTGGAGTGGTAAGCAGAATGATCCCTTGCAGACTGAGGAAGGCAAGTCCTTTCAGACTGAGGAGGCAGGTTCTCGCAGACTGGAGGTTGGGCTCGCGTCCTCTTTGGTTGCCGAGCCCGGCGCCACTCTTTGGTGCAGGCAGCCGGGGCAAAATTTATACAAAATTTCCTCAGATCAGCATTTTTTCATAGTGCGGGGGGATAGCATAACCTTCCAACACGTGGGCACATTTATTGGGGGTGCAGACATGATGTGAGTTTCTTATCTCCCCACGTGGAAGCGACGACAAATTAAAACTCCTGTCTCTGAGGCGGGCCAGCTGTGACGTCACAAGGTCACAGGGGTACTGCCATCTCTTGTGATTGCAGGAACTTCTTCCAGGGTGAGCCACCAGTAGTAGAATTCTCAAAAATAATAATAATTCCAATCGCAGGGGTGCCTTTTGCATGCATAAATCTGGACGAGCAATGGGGATTGTAATTATGCACGTAATATACAATGATGTGGTCAGCTGCCCAGGCTTTGTGGGCTTCTTAGTGCAATATATTTATTCTGGTTTACCACTTATATATTCCGCCCCTGAGCGCACGTGGCTCGTAGTTGGGGCGAAGTCGTCCCATAGAGAGCGCATTTGCACTTCACATCATTCTGGCATGTGTCAACATGTACCCATGAATGTTTTTGAAACTCGCAAGACTTTCAAAAGTGGTGACAACTGCTTTCAGAATTTCATGACGTGCTTCATAAGGATCATTATACTGTTTCACCTTTAGGTTCATTTCATATTTATTCTGCTCAGTATCGTGTAAATATAATGCATTTAAAGTGTACATCGCATTCAGGCAATGTAACACAATGAAAGGCTTTAAATCAAAATGATATTGCTACCCAAACAATATTCAATTAAAACTAATGCAAACCACAACCTACTAGGCCTATCAAAGGGTGAATGCAACAAAAACAGACATATTAAATATTAAGGGTAACCAATGTGATGACACTGTACACGATGGCTCCATACTATTTTTTTTGGGCCGAACGAAGTGCCGTGTATAATACAATTTTAAAAATAAACCATGAATACACATTTAAAACATTCTTCTTAAACTAGTGCACTGTGGACAGCGCAAACAGCTGATCAATTTTGAGGCCAGGCCAGACAAATGGGGCAGTGGCAGGCATACTAAGCTACATGTCAGGCTAACAATGACATGACACAATCAGCAATCATTTCCAAGGTATTATTTAAATTTAAAACATGTAGCCCAAAAATATACAAAGCAAAATTGTACCATTAATGTCGCTATCTTCCAGGTTAGACACTTGCTACTCTACCAAGTTTACTAAGAATTAGGGGTGGGATGATACCACGTTTTGATACTCGATACTCAATACAGTTTTCAGCTCGATGCCCTCAATACTTTTGATTCTCGATACTTTTGATTCTCGATTCTCTGAGTAAAGAGAATTCAATAATACATCCAAATTTTTGTAAACTACATTTTCGTTGTTCTCAACTAAATTTATGATAAGTTTAAAATAGAAGAAAAATCACTGAAGATAATACAGATGATGGAAACAAATTTGAAATTTATATAACTTAGCAGTAGGCCTGTCAAGTGTTAAAAAATTATATATTTGTGTGTGTGCGTGGCGCGTGTGTGTGCGTGCGTGCGTGCGTGTGTGCGCGCGCGCGTGTGCATGTGTGTGTGTGCGCGCGCACGCGTGTGTGTGTGTGCGCGCGAGCGTGTGTGTGTGTGTGTGCGTGCGAGCGTGCGCGAGATACAAAAAAATCACATCAGGCATGTCATTTTTCAAACTAAGAAAGTTTAATAATTTTTATTTAGAAAAAAAAGCATTAAATTTTTTTCTTGATTAAGTCAAATAGAGGAAATGTGGGAAATGTTTTTTCACCAGATAAAAACAATAGCAATTCCTCCGCTATCGGAAGCAAGATAAATTTATTATTCTGTTTGTTGTTCTGCATTGGTCGATTTCACAGATTGTGTACACACAAAACACGTAAAATAAATATGAAATAACGGTTTTAAACACAAATGGCACATAGAAAAAAAATGTAGTACTTGCATTCAGTATGTCGATTATAAATTTTGACAGTTCGAGAAACTTAACACGGTCACAATGGGAGAGACTTTAGTTTAACATCTTTCATGTGACTGCGTTTTTGTGCGTCTCTTCTTATGAGACTGTGGCCGTGTCAGAATTGGCGGATTTTGTTGATAAAATGATTACATGACCCGATTTTGTGTACAAAAATGATAATGTATTTGGTATTATGTATTTTGTATCTAGCAGATGTTAGCAAAAATACAAAATGACATCATCAACGCCAGGTTTTTTTTTTTAAACACGTGCACAAATGGGTAAATAAAATGACTTTTAAAACAAATAACCATACATAAAATACACTAGCAATGTTTTCAAAAGAATGTAGGCCTAAGTCATGTGTTTTGTAGGTCTATATATATATATATATATATATATATATATATATATATATATATATATATATATATATATATATATATATATATATATATATATATATATATATATATATATACACACACACACACACACACACACACACACCACAAATAAAAGTTTTTTTTTTTTTTTTTTAAGTTGTTATTGCATAATTTATTATTTTCTTATTTATTAACATATTCGTAGTATTCCAGTAATGGTTGCAGAAATTTTATGTCTGTTTTAAGCATTAAATTTACATAAAAATATCTTGCACTATTATGTGTTGCCGTAACTGCTAAACTCGTGACTGTCGACGTCCGAATTGATACCTACGAAATCACGAATTTACAAAATAACTAAATAACAAAAGTTGTCAATTCGGATTCGGCCTGTATCATCTTTAATTATATATTGTTTTAGCGGACAAGTTGAAAATTTGCTCGTATGAAAGAAACATTCAAATTATTTTATAACCTGTCAAGTTTTAACCTCACCGAAAAAAAAAACACAATAAATATGTAATTCGTACAGTAATTCGAATATTAAACACATCGGGATGTAAACATTTGTGGAGAAGTTCATTTTCTATACAATACACATGTTATTTTTACACTGCAAAACGAGTTGAAATGGTGGTGTTTTTGGCCATGTACATGTAAAACATTCTAATAATCATTTCAAAATACGTTATTTATAATACACACTGACTTACTGTTCGTAATTCCTATTTGCAACTCCTGAATATTTGTTGTTCTATTACGATCCTGACTACATGTTTCTCTACCATTGATACAAAATAATTAGCTGAATCATTAAATAAATAGGACACTTCACTGGCTTTCTGAAATTAGAAACTATAAACAAAATAAACTGTGCCGCGTCGACACAATAGGGAAAATGGCGGACCAAGCATCCAAGTCAATAAAAAGTATTAAATAAAAGTATCTATATGCACGTCGCGAAACTCAATACTTTCGATAATGCCTAGTATCAAGGTGTATCGAAGTATCGAATGGCCCATCTGTACTAAAATGTAAAAATCCAAAACCCATGAAACTTTACATACTGCCCAACACTCACCGATCCTTCCCGTCGTGGCTCACAATATTGCCACAAATAAGTAAAATACTTTATAATGAAAATATTAATGACTCTGCACCGAATTTACATTTTTTAGAACTCGTTGATTTCCATGACATTCGGCTGTGATGCTTTCAAGGAGGTGTCGTGCAAATCTCGTTACAGTCGTTGGAAGAAGTGAAGAATGACAAAGGGAGGGCCACAGCTCAAAGCAACCAGTGCACACGTTACCCCCTCCACAATTAAAAAATAGTGACATACCTGTAGTGTAAAGAGGGGCAGAGGGGAAGAGAAAGGAGGAGGGGAAAGAAACCAAGTAGACCAAGGAGAATGTCTCAGTGCGCTAATAACAGCGGTGGTAGTGGAAACTAAAGCGAAGAGCGCGGCACTGCTGCATACTCCAAAATTATGCCTGATTTTTTGGACACTGGAGAAACTATGTCAAACCAGATGTATCCAGCACGTGGTCTGGCTGACACATGACCGCTCAATATATTGCCGCCCGTACCAGGTATCAGCTAGGCACTGAGAAATTATTATGTAGCAGATAGAACAAGGCATTGTGAAGCCGTCAAACTTACAGTATATCTCCATAGTAGTCTTAGTCCCTAAAAAGGATGGGCAAATAAGGTTTTGCATCAACTGCCAAGAGTTAAACAATATAACACGCACAATTGTTCCACTAACTATAAACGTAGCGCACACCCTTAGAGACATAGGGACAACCCGAATATTTTTTACACTAGACATGCAATCCGGCTACTGACAAATATTGGTGCATCCTGGCAGTCGCAAGTACACTGCATTCACAACCCCAGAAGGGGAACCATTGCAATTCATAGTAATGCAATTTCGCTTAAAGAATGTCCTGGCATCTTTCCAGAGATTGATGTCAGCAGACTATCTAACCGGTTACATTGGAGAATTTTGCTTTGTGTACTTTGATGACATAATCGTATATTTCAACTCGTGAAGAGCATTGCACTTACTTTCAGGGAGTACTGGAGAGATTAGAGATACTCTGACTGACGTGCAAACTGACAAAAACTCATTTTGGAAAAAGCAATATTGACTACCTCAGCCCATCCTCGAAGCAGAACAACCCCAAACTAAGAAACAATTGTGAAGATTTCTCAGGTTGTGCAACTGGTTATGCAAATTCGTACCCAACATCACCCAATTGATGGGCCCCCTTAACAAGCTACTCGAGAAAGAAGCCTGCTGTAAATGGGGAACCAACCAGCAAACTGCATTCCAAGAACTCGGACAGTTTTTGATTGATACCAGTACTCCACCGCCCACAAGAAGGATGGCCATTGATTCTACAAATGGGCACATGTTAGAACGAACTAGGTGTAATGCTATTATATCAGGAATACGACGATAAGAGACCACAGGTGATCACCTACAACAGCGCAAGGCTTGATGTCACCGAACAACGTTACCATATTAATTAACAAGAATATCTCACCGTCATCTGGGCTATGTACAAATCCTATTATCACCTTGAGGGACAACCCTTCATCCTCTGGACAGATAGAAAAGTTCTCGAGTGGCTCCATGAATCAAAAAACACCAACCCAAAGCTTAGCGGCAGGCCGATGATTTTAACCAAATTTGAATTTGAAGTCCAGCACTTTCTCAGAGAGATGAATGATCTGCTAGATGCCCTCTCCCATCAGCCAGACGAACAAGAAGGAACTGGGGGGGGGGGGGGGGGAGAGAATTGGGAGAAAATGACCCTACCCACTGACTTGCCCCTCAGCCCCAACTGCAGCAGATGCAGTTAAGTATACCTTGAGCCGCCAACAGCAAGACCTGGAAGTGAAACACCTGCTCGCGACATAACCCCCTGGTACGAACTACGTGACATGTTGGTTGGGTCCCGCAATGGAAATCCAGGGCCCGAGTAGAAGTTTTGGGTCTCCACAGCCTTACAACCAAAGATATGTGAGCACATCACGATCACCGTCGAGCTGGACACCCAGGAATAAAAGACATGCTCAGCGACATAGGCTAGTGATATATCTGGGAGGGACAGGATGAGCAGAGACATCAGGCAGTATATCAACAACTGTGAGGCATGCTTTCACCACAAGGCATATCCTGTACCCAAACCCTGTGGCACATGTCGCCCACAAATGCAGTGGACTCGCTTAGTCGCGGACAAATTGGAAATACCTAGACTATTATGTATAGGGATGGCTGAAGGCTATTGTTTACCAAAGGACTGCACGAAAATGGGAGGAACTACTTGCACATATCATGCATGCCACTACAGAAATTAAAGACAGCCATGCACAGCTACGTAGAGCAACATGTACGGTTCATACACTTGCATCCAATTGTTTGGAAGGAGAAGGAAACATTTTTGAACATCTTTTGTAAGCTTTTTAGATGCAATTGTGATGTTTAACTGCAAACAATATGGTCTGGTAATACATCACTATTTACTTTTCAAGGGTTGATGCGTGTTGCTTAAATTTAGCTGGCAAGTTACTTTTATTAAGCACTAGATCTATTCGCGCTACTAGAGTTACTCAGTTCCCCTTCTTACTAGATACCAGTGTCTACTAGATCTGGCAACGTGCCTCACAACAATAGTGGCCTTCTGGGGCAAGGTAGACTTACCAGAGCTCAGCAGGTTGTTCTTCATTGGTGGCGTTACCATAGTGTAGGTGGAGCGTATGGAATCCTTGATTCCGCTGGAAATGGTGGAAATCAGGTTTCGGTAATGGTCTGTGTGATGACAGCAGTTCTATTCTGTGCTGTCTCAGCTGCCGATGTGAGGGTTGACGCTCCCGAGCCTGGAGTCACTCCCGCTGACTAGGGCCTGGACTACCGGATGCACATTGTTGCCAGATCGTACCGGGTTAGAATGAAACACGTAGGTTCCGACAGGTTCGGTCGGTCTCGCTGCGTAACGGGCGGCTTAGGCCTGCCCTCTAGGAATGTTGACTTCTGGTGTAATAAGGTTTGCTGCTCAGACCTGCTTGGCAGCACTGAACTCTGCCTTCTTAACTGCTCTTTGAGTTCCATGCCTGCTGTGGAATGGCATAGGCTGATAGCGTACCAGATTTCCTGTTGGTGACAAGTAATCGACAATCCCTGACTTTGAGTGTAAGCCGACAATGGCTGGCGGTGCATTCCCTGACTGCCTAACAGTGCAAGCACCTGGAGTCATGGGTCTTAGACCGCCTTTCTGCCACTGCCGGGTATAACCACAAATGTAGGGCCTCCATTCCCCCGCAGCTATCTCTGCCAGCACCTTCGCTAGACACTCCGGTGAGAGATACAACTGAAGTTTGCTGTCCCGTGTCTGTGGGGTGTGTCCTAGTGGTTGGGGCTCTACCGTTCTGAACACCGAGGTGAACAGAATGGGTGGCCGTCGAAAGATGGAATGTGTATTACGTTTAAGATTGATATTTATTCAGACAATAAACACCTAGGTGACTCGTATGTGCTACCAATAAGTCTGTGCTGCAGAAGTACTTAACCTATGCTTTAACGGGTGAAGGTGACCTGCTCCTAGGCTACTGCAGTACAAGGGAAATAATTAGCAACTAGCACTAACGGGGTTTGCCTAGAAGAGGCCCTAACTTTAACTGAGGGGCCACTACGAGCAAGTAGTGGCAGCTGAAGAACCAGAAGGTCACAACACAAGTGTTAAGTCGTGTCAAGAATGGAAAATGGTGACTTTTGCTATCTCCTATTTCCTTCCACACTTATGGTAACGGGTGGAATTGGTACAAGAACAAGACAGGTGAAGGGAGCCTGTCAGCTTGAAGAGTAAATGTTAGAAGAGTGGAGCTTGAAGAGCGGAGAGAGCAACAACTAGGTAGCCCTGAAAACAGCTAAACCCTAACTGAAGTCTTTTAGTCCTAAAGATACTCGGGAGAGGGGGGCACTACGTGTGGTGTTGTGTTGGGATATGGTGTTGCTAGATGGCAAGTGTCCAGGGTGTAATGGCGCCTCTTCGGTACTGAAGTGATGAAGACATTACAGATGGTCACTGGAAATTCTCATGGGAGTTCCTTAAGTGGGCCACTGATTGTTTAGTAGAGAGCTTTAACACGACTTGTGCTAAAGCGAGCTACCGAAACAGTTGGCTTTTCTGCCGGGCACTGCCTGATATTCTGCGAGTCTGCATTTCTTTGGGTCAATATCACTTGTGCTGCCATCTCTGGAGTAGCAAGAGGCAGGGTAGCTTGTCTGGTGTGCGGGTCTGTGTCTGATGCTCGTTTAGAGGCAGGCCATCTTGCATTACCGGCTGGCTCTTCTTCTCACGTCTTTTGTAGGTAGGGGCGATTGCATGACTATCTTTTAATACTGTGCAACAGCCCTCTCCATTTCCTATGCTTTCCGAGGAGGGTTGTCATCTGGCCTTGAAGGCGGCCAGTCTGTGTTCTCATCTCCTTTGGGGGCATGTGTCGTGCATGTGGTGATTAGAAGTCGGTGCAAAAAAGATAGTTGGAAATACATGTCATGCATCACGTTGCTGTGTGTGTTTCTGCATTCACTCTTCTAGGCACACACTCGGCCGATGAGAAACCGTTTTGACTAAATATACCCTTCAAACCATGCTCTCACTTCTTGTTAGGGTTTAATGTTCTGGTTGCTGGCAGGTAATTTAACCCCTCTGGTCACAACTTTGGTAAGGGGAAGGAGTTTCTTTTCAGGGTCCGTAGGCTTGAGAACAAAAACTTGAGGTATCCGTAGGACTTAGACTACAAGCTGGTCATGTGGCTCAGAACCATTGCAACCTGAGTGGGGAACACTAGGAATCCGAGAGGAAGTTGACCTTTGTAGCAGTTACATTGCTTGCTCATGTCTCCCCAAGGTGGAATAGGGTGCCCTTTGCCCGAGTGGCTATAAGGTTGAGCATGTACAGTCGGCAGGTGCACATCCCAACTTCCTAGGTGGTCTACACCAACAATTTTCAGACCAGCGCTGCCTAGAATCACTGTCATAATTACGTAGATATGACTGCACCTGTACCTGCGCGAAAACAACTCCCATGCCCTGATCCCTGGCTGGTCAAAAGAAGGTGCAAAATCCTTACTGCCCAGTTTAAGAGCTGTGAGGGGTAAGAGGCTGCATTACTTTGACGAATGTGATTTGCGCCTGCCCTATGTAGAGTCAAGCAACAGCAGCACCCACGTCTCCAGCACGTGTATTACTTGCTGTTCCATGGAGACTGTTGCCACTTCCACCAACGCCACCTCATGGCTTCCAGTTTCACCAGCCCTATGGAGACTCAAACTGGACCCTTTTTGCCCTGCCCTCTTGTGCCCTGCATGCACTTCCTTAGGGAACTTTGTGCGTGTATGAGTCCCTACATGGTCCATGTTAAAACCTGCACCACCACATGGGGTTCACTGTATCATAGGGATACCAACTTGCCCTGCACCATCTACCAAGTTGGGTGCATGAGTGAACAGCCTGTATACAGAGCCCTGCTTCCTAACTTTCAGGACTGAGAAAGACGGTCATTAGTGAACAGACCGTTGGCATCAGACTAGTGCGTGGAATTCAGGGGGCTGTTGAAGCTGTTAACAGTTTTGTTTAGATGCACACCTTCATGCGTGCTCCAACATAGAAGTATATTGTTTATCATGATCATATTATGTAGCAAATGAATTACATCATTATTTACTATGACAATTTTCCAGTTAAAGTACAAACATGTTCAGTATTCACGTTACACAACATTGATGAACTTAAAGGAATATGGATGAGGTCTTTCATCTTTCTGATTAATTCATTTATTCTATCATTAACTGTAATATATACACATGTATTAATTCTGCTATTCAAGATGGCAAAATGCTTTTTACAGAATTGAAAAATATATAATGAATAGAAAAGAAACTGCATCAACTTCAAAAAAAAGGTCAGATTGCTGAGCTACCATTTTTGAACACCATTTTAGATATAAATCTATTGATTTCTTTGTCCACACAATATTCGTGTTCAGCAGTACGGAATTGACAAAAAATTAAAGGCTCAGCAGTATTTTGAGTTAAGGCCACATATGTCTCTGGCCCATAAGACTCTACAAAAGGTATTGGGAGGCAAAAAGAGGGTGACCAAACCATGAGAAGATAACACAAATAAAATGTAGATTTTCTATCTTAAAAATTGTTTGTAACATTGCCTTTCTTTTTTTAACAGGGTTGACTATTTTACGTATATCAAACACAAAATATGCTATTATTTTCTGCCACATATTGCACCCACCCACCCACACAGTAAACTAGATAATGTCTGGATTGAGATCAAGTCTTTGTGCATTGCTTTTCAGTATGCAACAGTTTTTAATTTTGATCCCTTCAAAAACTATCCACACTGGTTACAATGTATTTCAGTTTTGACTAGGGTTTATATTCAAATTTATCTGAGTGTGTACGTGTTTCAGTTATAAAAGATTTTCCGACAGGTTATTAAAATTATAAAGTGCTGTACGTATCTAAATTTTGATAAATTATTTCAAGACAAGTGTATATGTGAAGTTTCCCCATTCGTAGTGAACAAAAGCAGGTGTTCTTTTCAAATTCATTGTAATAACAAGGTTATTCTGTATTTATTACCTCATTAATAACATTTTCACTTTAAAAATAAATTCTGTGACTGTGTTAATTTAATTTTGAATCTTCCTGTTCATGAACAATTTTGTTTATATTAACCCAAATGTGTAGCAAAGCACCAAAGCACTAAATATCAGTTAGCCTACATTTTGTTATTTGAAATAATTATGTGCAACAGTACATATCTGATGCCAGTTGGCCAACGTGGATGATGGTGCACTGGCTCAGTGTCCCTTTAGACACTAGGGGAATGGAGTCTCCTTGCCGAGGTATGGGCCGACGCACTTGAACACTGGGGTCATCTGACCCTGGCTCGCCAGAGTGCTTAGCTTGGCACCGAGGATTATGCTATCCCTTTTATGGCCCGCCTGGTGATTGGGCATTCAGGAATAGCTGCGAGTACACAGCTATTCCCAGTCAGTGATGTTTTTGTTAATTATATAGATGACAAAACAAAAGAAGAGTAACATAATTAAGATCATTAGTGGATTTAATGTGTGTCCAGTAGGCACCAGCACCACCGTCCATAAATGTGGTTAAAATTACGTAGCAGTGCAGGGGAGGACAGGTTCTGGTATGGTACGTCCAGGAAGGAACCTACTCTTCTTGGGGCCGGTGCCTTAGAATTGACCCCTGCCAGAGTGCTATTGTTTGATCGGCGCCGCAAGGTGCTCTTCGCGTTGGACGGTACTCGGGCCTATTGTGTCTTGGGGAAAGGGCCCTCTGATCCCCCTCGGGAGAAGTTGAGTAAGCAGCATGACCAGCTACAGACCTCAACTGCTCCTCTGGATTCACTGCGTTCTTCGTGCAAGCCCTCTTGCCACAGTGGCACTAGAGGGTAGCGTGACCAGCCAGCACTTGACACCAAACATTGTCAAGAGGGGGATGCCCTTCAGTGGGGACTTGTTTTGAATTTCTATTGCGGGGATCGTGCATGCACCTGAAAGTAAAGTGGATATGCACACAGAAGGCAAAGCTGGTAAGGAAGGTGGAAAGCAAAGGAAAATGACTGGGCCGAAAAGAGGTAACTCGTGATATATATAAGCAGGGTTTCACTGTATATATCTGTGTGTGTGTGTGTGTGTGCGTGTGTGCGCATGCATGCATGCGCATTGTTTGTTCGTGTGTAGTATATATTTTATTCAGTATGAAGGAGTTTACAAGACACACATCTCCTATCTATGCCCTCTAACATCTCATGGACAAGGGACCAAGTTTGCCAAGCTGTTTACCGCAGGATGGCAACGAGATGTGAACCGTAGTTTGGCGCAAGAACGATTCTGGTACAAACTATGCCCGGCGCGGGCGAGGCACGTAGGTCAACACTTGTGACTTACGAGAAGGCTCTGTCAAAAAATGTCCATGCATGCGGGATTTCAATAGATGCAGTTTCTAACATGTACATCAGTAAAATGCAACTTCTAACCATATAAAACTGTATGTTGAGTATAGTAAGAGCTGTACGCTATCTGTGAATAAAGTTTAGCTAATAATCGCAATATAAATTATAATTTTAGAAAAAGTATTACTGTAAATAATACATTTAAAAAACATTTCACGTAAAATCATTTAAATATAGATAATAACATCTCAAAATACTGTATATAATTGCTTGTAATCTGACACCAAATGCAAGCTGACCAAAATCTTTCAAACCCTCTGAAAATGAAATTAATATGACATTGAATGCTAGTCAAATTTTGAATGTCCCACGCGCTTTCATTCAGCTAAGAGGGTACGGAGAAGTTATCAATCGGGCAGTGTGTTCTCGGCAGTTTGTGATGGAGGTGTGGCAGCGGGAGAATTACCTCTCCATACTGTTACTTGTTGCCAAGTGCAAAGACCTTACGCGCATGGCAAATGTCTGTCTTTTAAAGTAATTAAATATAATTTCCTGCAGGGAAAATTAGTAATTTTGAAACAAAAATGAATAAACAAGGCGATTATAATTGTTTTCTTCACAGTCTTTAATAATTAATCATTCAAAACCACGTCCTCCGATATTCCCTGTCATGAGTTACACTGCACTTGGCTCTGTGCCTGCCTACCCATTATTAGACGGCAGAAGGTGTCAAATATGCTCTTACAGTTTATCAGTTTATTAAAAAGACAGTGTGTCTATTGAAATAAATTAATATATATCCTCTCGATTTCCCCACAAGAAGTTATTGAAAGTGAATTGTACACTTACAATACAAGTCGTTTGATGTTCAAACAATTTTTTTGCTGACAAATGGTAGAGTATATGCTTCTGGGCATATAATTTTATTTGCCAAGATGCTGTCAATTTAGTTAAATAAATATTATGTTTTAAAATCATGTTAATTTTACGCTAGATACAATGAAACACCAAACTTACAGGAAAACTACCTTTATTCACAAAAGAAAACATCTTTGCTGATAATAATAATTCCTTGTTAAATTTTTAACATTTTGAGGGAAACCATTTGCTTTGAAATACACGTGATGATAGGTGCAACTATTTTGAGCAACGCACAATCTTGATAAAATTATGTTCGCCGGGCTCACTTTATTTGCATTGTGGCAGACATGTGAGAAGGCAAGCACATGCTACCGAGACATGTTTTTCCTTTTGCTATACACCAGCTTCTCCTCTCGCTGGCTTGTGAGGGGTGGAAGGAAGGTGTGTGGCAGAGAGACAGAAAGAGAGGCTGTCATGCCGTTGCTATAGGTAACCACTTCCCCTCACAGAGGCGTGTAGGGGAAGTAGCAAGCCAGACTCGCTCACCGCAACATGTGGCATTGTCGACAGACATGTTGGGAAGACAAGACGTTAGACGAAGCACCACAGAGCAGTGATAAACAACGACGCGTGACTTATTTCACATCCAATTGCTAGACGTTTGCATAAACAGCCAGCTTAAAAACTATAGTTGTGGCAAATATTAGGTGAAGAGACCCAAAATATACTTCAATTGATGTACCATGTGGTAAACGATACAAGCAATTTATGTTTACATTATTTACATAGGGATTTCGCCAGGATGACAAAAAATTGTTGGTGAATGTGGTTTATTGATGCATGCGATAACGATATATCAAGAGTTGACTGTACCTAGTTCCAATAGACACTGCTGAAAGC
This sequence comes from Dryococelus australis, assembly GCA_029891345.1. Taxonomy (NCBI): domain Eukaryota; kingdom Metazoa; phylum Arthropoda; class Insecta; order Phasmatodea; family Phasmatidae; genus Dryococelus; species Dryococelus australis. Next base: position 199,625,800 of record CM056993.1, on the reverse strand, counting down.
AAGTGTTACGACAAGTGTGGCGTGATAGCGAGAGCTGCAACTAGAGAGCTGATACAAACTGCCCATGAACTGTGGTGTTTGGAGGATGTGCAAGGGAATAAATACCCTCAAATGGCTGGAGCAAACTGCATGGAGGGGGAATCCTCCCCTGATCCATGGCGAGCGTGCAGGCCTGGTACATGCTGGCCACGGCAAGGCAAGCGATGGGTGGGTCCACCCACTGGACTGGAGCGCGCAACGTTTTTCAGGTTGTTGGCCTCCCAGGCGGCTAGGGGTTTGCTTGGCTTGTAGACAAAAATGGTACGGAGGCGAAATGAGCTGCAACGTTCAGCGCTACTGTACACACGGGGGAACACCAGAGACTGAGGCTAGAGTATGTATTAGACAGTGCTCATAGCACATCATATTTTACAAGTAACATTAATCCTGCCTATTGCAGAACCAATGTATGTGATGTCATATGGTTTGTTGCATTACTATATTTTCTTTTTGTACACTGTAAACTGAAATAAGTTAAAAATTTCACAGTGGGCAGAGAGAACTAATAAGAAGGGCTTTTAGAAGTGTTAAATTTTTGTAAAGCATCTGTATTGCACATGTAGTATAAGTTATCTTGTGTGATGTTATTCCAGGGGAGGGGGAGGAGGCAGGAGCAGGTGTGGACAATGAGGAGGAGCTACAGTCACTGCTGCAGGAGGAGACGGCACTCCAGTTGGAGCAGCGGGAGCTACTAAGTTTGCAGTCAGACCTGCGTGGCCGCGTCCTGGAGGAGCGTGCCGAGATAGAGCGGCTGCGTGCTGAGCTGGCCACCGCCCGCAACAAATACAACTACAGGTCAGTTGATACTAAGCATATGTTGACAGTGGATTTATAATATTTAAGTTAGAGTTGTTCCTATACAGATACCTATTATTGGTATCGGCCGATACTTCACCTTTTTCCACGGAGTTAGGAGTCTACAGGAGATGGCGTGTTGTAACGTAGATGAAACCACTGGTTATAGCTGGTTTTACTATGGACTCTAGCTGCCATCTTGACAGTAACCCAAAACATTGTGTTTACATTAGAATGACATTGAGAAAGAGGTTACATTCTATGCATTTAGTGTTGAACAAAGAAGACTACGAATATATAAATATATATAATACAATTCACTTGTGAAGTTTTACTAGTATATTATTGGCTTGTGTTAGTTGTGCAATCAAATAATTTCCTCATAAAACTACCAATCGTGAGTGTGTGTACTGCGGACCAGTATTGGGTTATGTGCTACAATAAGCACGTGTTTTAGATATAGTGCTCATAAATCAGGATTTGTGGAAAACTGTTTTTTGAATAAATGATTATAGAAAGTATAACAAGCGTGCTACTGTTGTCATGTAATGTATTGTAGGTTGCATATCAGTAATGAGTGCAACAAAACAGCGACCAGCAGCATTGCTGAATTTCTGGAAGGCAAAGTTCACATGTTCCTGAGCCACGGATTAATAATTATTTGCTGGCATTTATATTTAAATTTCTGACACTGACAGTGACTCGAGAGGTTTGTTTCCAATATGACTTCATCTCCTTTATACATATTTCATGTCAATATAGTAAATGGTTTCTGGTAAATATATTAAAATCCCGTTTTAGCTATTCCCTCTCTTTACATTATATTAGTTCTCTGTTATGAAACAGTTTTATACTTATTTATCCCTTATTGTAGGATACAATTTGGTTTCTTGTATCTACAATGTTGGACAGGATTAAGTTACCCTTTGTACATAACCAAAACACAGAAATTAAAATTTTTACTGAATTGTCTGCACTGGACAATCAAGTATTTAAAAAATTTTTGAGAAGAAAGGAGGAGGAGGGTGAAATTGAGTTTAAAGAAAATCATGCAATGTTTTTCTATTTTGCAGATGGCGTAGTTATAGGAAAACATTGGCTTTATCTAAGTTTTATTTATTTTGACTACTTTTGGAAAACTATAAAATGTATAAACATGTCATTTACTGTAATGATTACAGCCTACCGTTAAATACATAACCATCTAAACATCTTGTCGACAGCAGGTTCATTAGAGAATGGTAAACTAAGAACACAATGAAGGGCATGCAAGGAAGAAATTGGTCAAATTGTCTTTATTGAGTCACCCCAGAAATTGCATGGAGTGAGTTAGAGAAACCATGGAAATTGCAAATCATGAAAGCTGCATTCAGTAACTATTATGAGAACTGATTTGGTTGTAGGCCTATATTCTTGTATTGATAAACAGCTGATTTCTTGTTTGTCACTGTAACTCTGCTGACTTAGGGAGAAAAAAATTGTAAGAGTGTAGTTTTTATAAGGTGTAGCCTTGTATTGGTTTACAAAATTATGTGCCATTACTAACCAATGAATTCCATAAACTCCTACAATGAAATAGCAAATTGGCATTTAGAAAAATACGTATCTGCAGTTTTATAAAAGTTCCTGTACCTCTAATGAGTTTGCAACTTACAGGTTAGACCTTAAATTCATGGCACGTCAGTAATCACAACTGCACTTGCAAAAATTAAACACACTGCAATTGTTAATTTACAAACTTACGCAGATAACATATTCCTATACACACAATAATTGTGCAATATCTTTCACAAATATATCCATGGTATAAACGAATGCACTGGACTCGCATGGCCCGGCTTGTATGCATTTTCATACATTAATATTAGTTTTCGTTGGTCGCCAAATAAATCTAAAATTGATTATAGTTTTAAGGCGTCTTTACATGCCAAATACACATTTCAAAAATGCAAGAATAATACTAATTTAGAGAAAATTCACAATAACTAGTGAGTTCGTATAGCACTCGCAAGGCTGTTCTATTTCAATGTAAACAAAAGTTGTCTCTCTCTCGCATGGCTGCTTCACTTGCAACACACTCACAGACGACTTCAATAGCGTATTATATTCTTTTTTAGAATGGTTAAAGTTTTATCATAACTTTTAGAAGCTCCTATAGTTGTCAGAAAATTATTTCCTGGAATATTTTCAAGGCAAATATACAGGGAATTGGAAGCAAATCAAACAGAACACTGTATGCAACACTTCCATTTAAATGTAAATAATTCATAACTTTATATATTTAACAGCAAAATTTATATCTAGTTATCTGAGACAAACACACTCACGCTTTATGTCTATTTTAATACTCATCAAAAGACATGTGAAAGATAGGCCGATACAATGTTTTTTGGCCAGAAAACAGCTGTCTAACTCCACACTATAAACTGGCTTCACTTGTTAACACTGCACGGTATAGGACATAGCCACCCCCTGCTTTTTTCAGTGTATCTGTACTGTATCTGGTATGGTATCAGGATGATACATTTGTATCGGTTTCTTTAGACACAAAAATTACTGTATTTTAGGGTGTACACGCTGCATATAAAAAAAAAGAAAAATAAGAACGAATAAATAGCATCCACCAACAATTTTTTGTGGTCCCGGCGAAATTCCTATTGAAATAATGTTAATATAACCTTTTATTGACCATTTATTGCATGTTGCGTTGATCTAAGTATGTATTTCGGGTCCTGTCACCTAAGATTTCCTGCAACTATCGTTTTTAAGGTAGTTATGCAAACGTCTAGTAACTGTATGTAAAATACGTCACGTGCGCCACCATTTATAACTGCTCTGTGCGTGCTGTCTAACGTCTTTTCTTCCCAACACGTCTGTCGACACTGCAACATGGTGCGACATGTGAGGCTGGTTTGCTACTTCCCCTACACGCCTCCGAGAAGGGAAGTGGTTACCTATAGCAATGAACGTGGCGACCTAGCATCCTCTCTCCCCCTCCTCATTCTATCTGTCTCAGCCGCGCACCTTCCTTTCTCCCCTTACATGCCATACATGCCGTCGAGCGAGGAAGCTGGTGTATAGCAAACCGGCAACAGATCAAGTGTGTGCCTGGCGAAAGTAGAGATTTTATCAAGATTATGCATTGCTTAAAATAGTTGCACCCAGGGTTAGATTTTAAGGATTTAGCTAAAAAATTAGTTAAAAATTCACCTTTCCGTCATCCAACCTGCCCGCCCGCTGTACCCAAAATAGAAATTTTAGTCTTGCTCAAATAAAAAAGTACTGTATATTAGAATTTTTATACAAATTATTTTTCAATGTTAGTATTAGGAAATAGTACGTTTGGGCATAAGGGCATGGGGCGTTGGAGTCGGAGTCTCCCGGCCGCCACCTTATTACGTCACCCATCCGCCATCTTTTTTTTTCCTTTTTCCCTCAAAATTGACCAAAATACTCTAAAAAATTTCCCTTTTGTCCTATAAATTCCTCTTTTTCCCTTAAAAAATTCCTATTTTTCTCGGAGCAGATGGGAGGGATCAGCGACCCAGGTGCCAGGGATCAGTGACCCAGGGTCAGATCCAGGTGACCAAGCCATGGCCACCATATCGCGGACAATGTCCGTTTTTCACACGCCCCATCTTCGCTCCTAGCTCGGACAGGTTGTTTCGAAAGAATGTGTTTTGTTCAGCCAACATTCTGCGCAGTTCCAAGATTATGTCATTATCAGTTTCGAGGACAAAATGTTTAGTAGCAGCATATCCAGGTTGTTCGGGTTCATCAACGTTTTGAATTATTCTTCTACCAGCATCACAAATTCCATCATCCCCTGGTATGAGACAACCGCCATCATTGTTTTTATGATAGCGTATCTTGAGGCTACTCTGCCCAAATTTAGATATGCTATAACTCATTCTCGACGGCTGGCGATGAACTGATCAAACCCGCGCCTGTACCTCCCTCCTTTACAATCGTCAAAAATCCGTATTTGTCTTTCCAGCACAAAGCACACACATGTTTGAAATCTGATAGCATCATGTCCGTATTTACATGATCGTCGTAAGCATGTCGCAAATTCGTGTTGTCCATGCGAAACAGCACCAACACATTAGCAATATCGCAAAGCATCTGTTTGGGTATGTGCGAATAAGTCTGGCCGAGGTACACGCAGTCCATGCATGCATGCTGTCCCATGCTAAAGTATTCTTATGCAAGTTTGTTTCTCGTAGGCAATGTCATCTAAGACAATTATCGAGTTTCGCAATGCTTTGTTCGGAGGTATGATGGCTTCGTTATCACTGCATGGGAAGTAATCAATGCCTTCCACGGCCTGCAGTACTCGTGCCACACATCGGTATTTCGATTGCGGGAGCGATTTTAAGTAAAGGTATATGTTATCGAAACAGAGACCGTTCTCTTCTTCCAGCAGACTCAGTAGATGCATGTTTTCCTGCAATTTTATAGTCCCGCGATGATGCACGTCACTGTATTCAGAAATAGGCTTCCATACCACAATTCGTGGGAGATATAATCTCTTTGGTGTGACTGCGTATGGGTAGAATAACATCATGCTTGATAATACGTATATTACCACTGTAATATTCTGGTAGCGGCGGTGGGGTGGTGGTGGTGGTAAAGAAACAATGCTGCAAATTTTAGAATGTCTCTTAAAAGTATCATGCAGAGAAAACAGCTTCTGACAGAATTCGCACCAAAATGACTTATTGGAATATGTGATACGCCCGTACTGTTCCAAGTCTAGACTGATACTGAAACGAAAATGTATAAAAGGAGCGTATTTATACTTTTCTCGCTCAGTTCACCATGATGTCTCGAAGAGGTAAGACCGTAGCTAGAAATGGGGTCGTCGATATGCTGATCAGCAATCTACTGTTCAAGCTGCACATTCTCAGATACAGATTCTCTGGACTAGGAACCAAGCTAGCTAAAAGGCTGTCATGCAAGAGACAGGCATAAATGCCCTGGACAAGGCATGCAAGTAGCCCGACATCGCCTATTCCCAGCACGAGGATCTGCAAACCAGACACCGGGCAGACAAGATACTTGCACAGAAGGCTGGCAAAATAAGAAAATCATCAGATGCCAGGCTTGGCGAAATAATATCAACGTGGGGTGTTTCCAACTTGATGAATGCCAAAGTGAAGATGAGCATGCATGATAAGAGCAAAAGAAAGGCATAAGTGAAAAGAAAAGCAGTTACAAAAAGAAGAAAACTTCCAAGTATAAGAATATATCTACCAGTGCATTTTTTCCATTGCTTTCGCCTGCACTCACGGCCCTTGGAGGCCTAATCGGAGCCACGAATGGTATTGCCCGAACCATCAACACAGCATTGAACGAACGGAAGCAGTTGACAGAGGCACCAAGAGACAATGCAAGCATGGAAGCTATCACTATGGGTAAAAAAAAAAGGGCAAGGTCTTTACCTAAGACCATACCCAGTAGGAGGTAGAAGTGTGCAAAAGCGGTGCAGCAGGAAGAAACAATAATGAAATCTCTACCGAAACAAGGACTCCAAAATGTGGATTTTGAACTGTTTGGACGCAAATTGAAAATACCTCATTTTCACGGAGTGTTTATGATTGATGGGTTTGCCCACCAAACCCAAGGGAGAAGAACACGCCATAATTAATCTGGATATGACAGCAGGGCCCAGCACGCACTGGGTAGCCTAAATAAAAAGGGTAAACACACAGACTATTATGATAGTTTTGGAAATTTGCATCTTCCGCCCAATTGTGCAAGTACCTGAAAAATTGTAATCTAACTTACAATTGCGAAACGGAGCAGCTGCCTATCACGTGGAACTGCAGACATTTATGCCTTCACTTCCTGGTTCACTCTTACAAGTAATTGTATAAGAAGGCTATATACAGCAAGGAAACCATCAGTCATGTCTATAATGCTTATCTTGACGGGTCATAGCTCCGAGCTGCATGCGGTACATTTTCCGCCACTTGACCTGGAGGGAGAATGGAGCATAGGCCTGGTCGATTTTCAAACTTACAATGCGATACCGAACATTGATGAAAAAACTGCAAACTGTACCACGTAAAAAATGTTAATTTTTTCCCCTGAAGTTTCGCTGCCCATTGGCTCTTATAAAGTAGATGATAATGTTGCAAGGTACATTGAAGATTTGCTGCCCCCGACACTGAATTCGAACTACATGGGAATCACAGTACTCTGAAGAGTATTACCAGATGCAACAAAGATATCAACTTTACAAAACTGGATACCATCGGACCGTTGCTGGGATTCGAGCCACTCATCTACGAACCTGGTAAAACACACGTGTCATTGCAGCCTGTAAATATATTGCCAGTCACTGTGATACGAATAACTTGCAATTTGGCGAGTGGCACATACCTGAACGGCAGGTCGAGCAATATGCTGCACGAATTTTCGCCTATTGACCCTCTAGCTTATAAACTGGTTGTGGCACCGCAAAGCATCATTTAAGTTCTGGTCGTCATGAAGAGAGCACACGAGATGGTCGTGACAGTCGTCAACCAGCATGGAGAGTTGGTGAACTTTCAAAATGGAAGAAATCACAGTGTGCCTGCATTTGAGAAGATGGGTATAAGATTTACGCCAACCAGAAACTATAAAAAAACGTGGCGTGCAAAACCTACTATCAGTACGTCACAGGTCTCCAAGGAGTTTATACATGCTAGCATGATTATCCTCTGCAGTCTCAGCTACGAGGTTAATCGCCATGGAATATTTCATAAACTACAAATAGCCAGCCATTATCAAAGACTGCATAACGAAGGTGGAACTTCATGCATGCCAGCTGTTCCTGATCTAGCTGTACACACTACCATCAGAGGTTTGGATAGCAGTCCAACACCAAGATATCTGCACTCTTCCTTGCCAGTCTTTTCTGCGAATCAGGGGAACTGGCGAAACTAGATGGGACCAATGCAACATCAAAGAAAATAATTAGCAATGGAATTCTTCACCTGATTGATCGCATCACCTACTTTCTCAACGGTGCAGAGGTGGACCAGTGAGATGTGGGCATAACCTCAATGATCAAAAATTACCTTTTGCTCATCCTGAATGAGCTGCCTGCAGTTAAGATGGCAGGCTGGGGAATCGAAGATGGCTACAGTGTTACCATTTATACAGAAGGAAGGTTCAAAGTATGTGTTCCATTCTCCATGCTATTTGGATTTGCAGAAGACTACAAGCATATTATCTTCAATTCGAAGCAGGAGCTGGTGAATGCTCACCAATACGAATTTGGATACCATAGTGGGTACAGGAGAAAGCCGGGAGGCAGTGGACCTAAACCTACAGTCTATAAAATGGATGCTGCCTCATGTGCAGTTGAGCATTGCAGAATGCCTACACATGTTGCGGAATGTGGAAGAGGGTAAAAACATTGATGTGGCTTTCAGGTCGTGGAGTCTGGAGACGTACCCCGCATTGCCAGCAAGTCAGCGCATTAACTGGATGGTGAAGACCAGCTTTGCTTCTGAGAAACCGAGGTGCATCATTGTTGGGCTACAGACTGGAAGACAGCACAATGTAAGAGTGAGCCGTTCGCAGTTCGACACATGCCAAATAGAAAATGTCAAAATATTTGTTGAATAGCAGGTGGACAGGTCTTAAAATCAAACCCCGGTTGCACCTATCATCACTTGTATCTCAAAGTTGATGGTTTCACCAGAAAATGTTACAAGAAACATTTTAATGAGGAATTATTATATGGAAAGATGTTTTCTTTTATGATTAAAGGTTGTTTTTTCCTTGTAAAGTTGGTGTTTAATTGTATCTGACATCAAATTAACATGACTTTAAAACGTAATATTTATATGACTCAAAAGGCAACATCTTCACGGTTAAAATTATATGGCCAAAAGCGTATACTCTACCATTTGTCACCAAAAATTGTTTGAACTCGATACCCTCGATACTTTACAGTATCGAGTATCACATGAGAATATTCAAAAGTATCTAATTTTAACACCCATTTTTGTGCCATAATTATGGTATGAGCATACCATAATGTTCCGAATTTGTACAATATTTTGGAAAAGTCTACCATAACTTGTGAAACGTGTATAATAATTTGAAAGAGTGTACCATAATTTAAGTACAGGTGTACCATAATATACCATATTTTATTCATAGCATAATATTCACACAACTGCAAGCAAGGTGTTTTTAGGCAACCCATACATACCACAATAATAATTATGTTTTTTGACATTTACTTTTATGGTACTTAATTGAAGAACAATAAAAATGAGTTGAGAGTTGCGAGCATGCTCCAATTGGTGCGAGGAGCAACTTGAGTAGTTACTGTACATCCCACACATACCATAATTATTTGATATACCTGTCGTGGCCTGTCCTGCGTATTCCGCGGCTAGGCCACAACAGGTGTATCATATAATTACAATATTTATTTAATGTTACAGTAATTTCCTTGATGTCGCAAAATAAAATAATAAAACTGTGAAATTGCAAAATAAGTGTGTTCTCTAGCTGTCATTTTCGTGAAAGTTTGATTACAGCTTTCACTGCTGAAATGTGATTCTATAGAATCAAAGGAGACTGTTGGTTTATCATTGTTTAAGGATGTTTGGGTCTCACATCGTCCACTATTTGTTTCCACTGTAATTTGAGTTTTATATAGTTTTAGTGTGTGTCATTGACACTAGTAAAATGAGCAATTTTCTTGGCCATGTTGTTTAGTGCTCGTGACAATTTCAATTTGGTATCGAGAAAAGTATCAGTATTGAGTATAGGGAGAATGTTTTGGTATTGAAACTGGTATCGAGAAAATTTAGTATTGACCCATCCTTATTTTGAACTTCGAGTGACTTGTTTTATAAGTGTAAAGTTAGTTTTCAGTAACTTCTTATGGGGAAATCGGAGGAGTTATATTAATTTATTTAAATAGATATGCGTCTTTGAATAAACTGATGAAATGTAAGGCCCCATTCGAGACCTATTTCTGTCTAATAATGATAAGCAGCTAGCCAAGTGCACGAGTGCACTGTAAATCGTAACGAGGAAAATCAGATGGCGTGGTTTTGAATGATTAATTATTAAAGACAGTGAAGAAATCTATTTTAAGCGCCTTATTTATTCATTTTTGTCTCAAAATTACAAGTTTTCTTTGCCGTAAAATATAATTAATTACGTTAAAAGACAGATGTTTGCCACGGACGTAATACATCAGCAACATGTAGCGGTGTGTGGAGGGGTAATCCTCCCGCCGCCACACCTTCTCCAGGCACCGTGAACACATTCCCCGATCAATAACTTCTCTGTGCGCTCTCGCTTTACGAGTGCATGTGGGATATTCAAAATTTGACTTACCATTGGTGTCATATTATTTTCATTTTCACAGGGTTTGAAAGTTTTAGGTCAGCTTCCTTTTTGTGTCGGATTACAATAAATTATATACTGTATTTTGAAACATTTCTTTTATTTAAACGAATTTAGGAGCAATGTTTTTTTTAATGTATTATTTACATTTATACTTTTTCTAAAATTCAGTGCAAAGAGCAATGGTATCGGCATTGGTATTGGGGTATCGGAAAACATGGTATTAGAACAACTCTAGTTCAAATATTTTTGAATGAAATAGTAAAATTTTCTAATTTACTCAAATACTTTCAAAATCAAGTAGTCTCAGTAAGACTAAACCTTTTGTTTGAACATATAGAAAACAATTACTTCACTAATAATGTGACTTAATTTTTCAAACAGATAATGTTTTATGCATGAATATAATTTTTACAGCAGGATTTGCTGTTTATTGGACTTACTTAAACAAACTAAATGCTGAAAAATAATCAAACAAAATACTAGACACACACTCATAATGCACTAAATATACTACAACTACGCTACTAATAATTTATTATTTCTTATATGAAATTTAATACACCTATGTAAAACTATTAAACTTTAAAAAACATTATGAAATATGTAACTAGTAATCCAACTTCTTTTATTTTTAAATCTTGATGCAGTTAACTGTATTTCCATCACACACTGCAAATTAGAAATAGTGGAAATATGAGTGATAACTTTGACGTGTGCAGGGCTATAAACTATATGCATGGTCAAAGTGGTTTTAATAGCATAAGGCCATACATACTTGGCTGTTTACTAGTTATACATTTGAGTTACTAGCAACTCTCGTTGGATTAGTTGGTTGGCGAATAGGAATGTAGTTTTCTACTACTGGAATGGCAACTGGCCTATTTGGGACATGTGTGGATTTCGTAGTACCTGTCTTACCAGGGATTGCTTTGGTTGGTGATCATGGAGCTGATGCTGGCTGACTGGACCCGGTGAAGCTGGTGGAAGGTTGATGGACGTTGATATTGTGTTGGCCAACACAGTACCATCGATTCTACTCCGCTGACTTGTTGCTCCAGAACCTGGGGTTAACTGCTCCGTACCTTACCTCAGTACCCTGTACCAGACTTTGTACTACGGGATGTACTCCCTGGCGATATGAGTGTGCGCAGGGAAATAAATATATTCAAACACTGGAGAGGAAGGCCTCTCCAGAAGGCGGGTGAATGATGCTCTGTCCTTCTCGGCTTGCCTACTAGGAGTATGAGGACTTAATACATATTCTCGCTTGGCGGCGGTATAGGTCGCCTTTTTTCCTCCCTCCGTGAGCCTTACCTTCTACCAAAAGGCATAGAGGTTGGATTGACACTTAATGATATTCGCTGATCGTTGTGAACACGGGACAGATCCCTACCTAAGCGTATTTCCAATAGTGGTTGACGTCACAAGTTTGGTGCTCTAATTAGTCCCCCACTTTGGCATGCAGACCTAGAGCAATGAACCATGTGGGCCACCTTCCTACCACTAGCACCATAGGCGCTCTGATTAGGATACAACTTGGGGTGACTGTTTCGCCCCTCTTGGATGATTTTCTAGTGGTCAGATTCTACCATTCTGTCCCGGGGGGTCTAGAACAGGTGGCCGTCCAACGGTGTATGTTTTAGACGGACTCCTGAAGGGATTCTGCAGTCCTACTCTAAGGTTCGTACTGTTATATCAAAAACCCGGTCTCTTTTGACAATGTGCACTAGGTATGTTCCTAGTGGTCAAGGGAAATACCTCTAGAACAATTTCTCATAAGGAAAGAAACAAACTGTATTTTTTATCATACGTAGAGACATGAACTTTTCACGATCGTGAATCACCATCATTATTTTTCCAGTTTTGCTGGGGGGTTTTTTTGGGGGAGGAGGGAATCGCGAATTTGTCCGATTTTTACATTTTGTTTGCGAATTTCATTATCATCTCGTCTCTTGTAGTATAGAAACGACGAGTACATACTATGCAATCTATACACACATCCAATATTTTAACAGCCTCATGTTAAGAAATAAAATAATAAAGAAGAGAAAAACCACTTTAGATGTCTATCTATTCTACACACTCATTTTGTACACTGTACATAACCTCATTTTGCCATTTACAACAACAAATCACGTTGCGATCGCATGAACACTTGTCTAGTCAGACAGACAAGAGATAATGTATTGCTATTTTTATTTTTCCATTGTTTTATAGTGCAGACTGCAATGTTAGGTAAATCACTTTCCATGTTAATTACATTTGAAAACACATTTATACAAAAAACAATAACAACGCTGGACATCTGTAAGTGCTTACACAAGAGAGAAATAGTTTTGTACATGTTCGAAAATCTTAAGAGATTCGGAACTTTTATCTTGGTTTAACTACACAAACACCAAATGTTGTACCGGACAGTTATCCGGTTAATTTAAATAATAATACTCATTACTGTCTCACTTCGAAGATGATTAAAGGTGAAATCTCGTATTCAAATTAATTCATTGTAAACACATTAATTATAGTATCAGGGTAGCTGGTGAAGGATTGATATCCCCGACATAGTTATAACAACAGCTTTTATTCTTCCAAACAGATACAGCCATCTCAGACTAAACGCATCTACTCGCTTACATTCCCGAGAGCCAAGTGCCGCCCAGTGGCTATGCCCAATCTTACCTCGCCTTCGGGATCTGACCCCGGTGCCCTTCTACGTCACATCCGCAGGCCATCATGTGACCTCGTGACACTCGAGTCACAGGATTGTATTGATGTCAATTTACAGAGTCTGCATACTGCAATGTTTGTGCAAGTTCCAAGGAGCAGGGCCTGACAAACAACGTGACTCGGCAGGCAGCTTATCATGTGTTTGCTACATACTGATAATCAGAGAACTTCGTCCCTGCGGGCATGCTGGCAACTAAGCTTTCCAATAATTATTGTCTTGTACTCCTCTGTATTCAAAATCATAAAATATACCTTAATTAAGCTATTCCCATACAATATCATGCTCTCATTAAACGTAATATTACACAAGATTATACTTTAATTAATACATATTTACATATATCGACCATTTCCTTATTATTATTATTATTATTATTATTATTATTATTACCAATCAATACGATAATCCTTCACTTAAGATTACGTCACATGACACTAGGGTATGTTGGCACAACACAAAATCACTTAACTGTGATATGTTCATAAATGTTTTCAAAACGTAAATCAACCACTCACAAAATATTTGAGGTTATATATTTATGAACATTGCGTAGCCTCCAAAGTATTATGAAGGAACTATCAATCTTGAAAAATTGATTGTTCGCCAAGCTTACAACTTTACCAAATCCGAGAAATATTGAGTGCTCATGAAGAAGCTATGTTAAATGTGACAATTCGTCGTACACGTACCTTTTTTCAGTTCTCAGGATATTGCTTACGTACCAAGATCATTTTGTCCTTTTACACAAAAATACCAAGAAGATTTTAACATTTGTGATTGACTGATAAAAAAAAAATTGTCAGTGTTTCACCTCCCTCAGTTGAAGATGCAGCAAAAAAAAATGGATTGGCTTGTTCTGAAGGTGACCTTGCATGACGTACCAGTTTTCCGCTATGTGTGTACCAGGATTTCCAAGTGGCTGTTATCTACATTTGACACAATTAGTTTACGGTACTGTGTATGCTCAGGTGAAACAAAACAAGTCACCTCACAAATTGCCATCATTTTGTTAAACAAAAACAACTGCTTTGTGTTACAAACTATTCTTGCTCACAGCAAGTCAAAAGTTTATATCTTTTTGGTGTTTTAAATTAGAAAGTTTATTAAAATGACATGTCATTGTACAAAACATTGTACATTCATAACACGTTTATAGGAGGCATTATTTGCTGGACAAAATGCTGAACTCCTGGCAACACTTACTTGTGAGCAAACTGAATAAATACTAAATATATCTTTAGGAGTCGTAAGCAACTCCAAGTACAAACAATTGTTTTTAATGATCTCTTTTAATACTGAGCATTTGTAATTCTAAAATAACGTGTAACTCTTAGTAGTTTGGTAATTTTAAATTAAGAACTCTGTGTAAATTATATTTATTTAATAGGTATTAGCTTAAAAATGTTTGTATTATATAGCTAGAAGCTTTACTTATGAATAATAAGAGTTACGAAACATTTTAGTATGACTAAATGTGCTTGCATATATTTCACCGCTTTTGACATTTCTTTTCACCACTTTTGACTGTTTTCCTTACCACTTTTTAATTTTTTATACACTTAAAAGTGTATGTTCCTAATTATACATAATAAATACAAGCGATGGGTGCTACCTTCTAACCAAGCAGAGAATGAATATGGAAGTAACCTATGCTAGACAGTTGTATGTAGGTGGTCTGGTCCTAAACAACCCAAGATAAGATATCCAGTGGTGTGGACAGCTATGATAACAACTTGGTCACAGCTACTCTATACAAGGGGCATCTAAAAAAGACAATTGAGAAAGGGGTGCCACTACTTTAAAAGCAGTGGGTGTAGTTGCTTCTACCAGCAAGTAGAGACGGCTGCTGATCCTGGAGGAGCAGCAACGGAAGGGGTTGGTATAGACTGGTGAAGAAGAAGAAGAAGAGCTTCTGCTAGATGGTGGTGGTTGTCGACAATGGTAGCTTCTAGTAGCTGGTGGTGGTCATCAACAATGAACTCTCTGGTAACTGTTGGTGGCTGCAGCAGGAGCTTTTGGTAAAGGCTGCAGAAGCCTCTGGTATCGTCAATGGTAGCAGCCTCTGGTGGCTGCCGAAGACTGTTGAGCAGTAGAAGACCCCAGCACACCAAGTGTGGGAGCTAGCTACTAGAGCAAGGAAAATAACTTATGAACCCAATTGTGCACTGACTTTTATAGTCCGCAGAACAGGTGCAATGCCGGGCCGCAGTGGGAGGTGTGACGTCGCCTCACGATGTCCCTCTCGTGTGAGGCTAGGGGAGGGGTAGCTACTCTTTGTCCGGCGCTCAGCTTCGTGCATAATTGGCTGCACTCGGTTTAGCCCCGAGGCAGGTGACGGCTTGTTGGCTCTCAGTGCTGGGGTGATGGGCGGGTGAGGGAAGGCGTGCTCACTGGCTTGTGCAACCTGATTGTCCACATGTTTGGGATTGCTGTCCAGGCCTGTGGCGATCTAAGAACACTAGTGTAATCTGTTGCCAGGTTTGACTCTCCCTCAGGTGGCGTAGAAATACATAAGGCAGATGAGTTCAAAAATGGTCAGTTTGGTTCGGGAATTGGAAACGGAAAACCTATTTACATACGGCACCTGACGGCCTAAATTTGTATTTTCCAGTTGCCTGTTTTCTATAAACTGCTGGATTGGTAAACATACATGGCAACTTCACATTTGTGAATGAACGAGCAAGAACATATTATTCATGTTGCAAAATTTGTACTGTTAACAGAACTTTTAACTAACTGTAATGGCCTAACCTGCAAACTAAGGCCGAAAGATGGCTGCAGCTTCACCTGAACTGTAATGTGTAATTTTTAACTGTGTAGTTAAGATTACAAATAGGCCGCTAGGCTACCAAAAATATATAAAAGGCAAGGAATTCAAGTACTCCTGTCCTTTTATATATTTTTAATTTTTAACTTCCTTGTGGCTCAAGCCAATGCTTCATATAACTCCCTTGCTTCATCTTGCAACGATGAATCAAAGTCTGAAGACTTTAAATTACTGTTCGGTGAAGCAAACAAAAGAAGAAATGAATTATTGGCCAATTTCTTTGAGCTTTCTACCAAGCCACTGGCAGAGATAGCTATCGACATGGATGAAGTGAACCAACAATTCGCTACATATGAAGCTTTATTTTTTGAACTACACAAAATCCAAAGCAAAAGTTAAAATGCCAGAAGTTTTATCCAATAGCATGCATGATAATGCTTCTAGTAAGTGTGTGTTCAGTCAAGTCCCGGTGTTGGCAATTTTGCCATTGCCAACGTTTAGCGGTAATAGAACTGAGTGGACTGGTTTTGCCAAATTGTTTAATTCAATGGTCGGCGATGCCCCACATTTAACCAAAGTGCAGAACACTCATTATTTACTAGGTAGCCTGCAGAACGAAACTCGTGATTTGGTAAGTAATATACCAGTCACTGATAAAAATTACACTGTGATGTGGGAAATGTTGGAAAGCAAATTTGAAAACCTGAAAATCACTGCCACAGTTCACGTTCAAAAGATTTTGCATCTCTTAGCTGTGGACAGCCACAATTCATAACTGGGGTACAGGAGAACCTAAATGCCTTAAACGCAAACAATTTTCTGGTGGATGAATGGAATTTTCTGCTTTTCAACATACTATTAGAGAAACTGGATGCATGCCTGATACACGCCTTTGAGATGTTACAAGATGACGACATACCAACATATACACAGCTCATCAAATTTCTCTGAAAAAAGACTATTGCAGAGGATCATGTCCAACTAGTTGCAGTAAAGGGACAGGTGAACACTCAGCACCGGAAGACTTCAGGCAACAAGGTATCCTTCAGTGCTCGCAAATTCCGGCCAGGGAATGCATCGAACACCTCTCAGCGTCTAGCCAGTCCCTCCAAGACAACTCTAGTATCAATTCAGGACACAAGTGAAAAACAAAATTGTCCAGAATGTGATGATAGCCATGCTTTGCACAGGTGTCAGACATTTCTGTTGAAGTCATCAGGAGAAAAGCAAAAGTGTGTGAAAACTAACAGGTTGTGCTTCAATCGTCTATGAGCAAACCATGTAGCATCTAGGTGTCGGTTGAAATATTGATGTCAACGCTGTTGTGAATCTCATTATACACTACGTGACATTGATGAAACAAGTGATAAGGTCACCAATTCTGATACTACCAACCCTACTGGCAAGAAGGAGAGTGAAGGAACCATGTGTTCAGCTAGTATTGAAGGCACCCAAGCCACCACAGTTTTGTTGAAAATTGCACTGATTCGTGTGAAGGATGGTGTAGGTGATTGCCAGATGGTGCGAGCATTGTTGGATGGGGACTCCCAATCGTCATTCGTAATAGAAACATGTGTGCAGCGATTGGGACTCAAATGTTACCGAACAAACATATCCATCACTGGCATAGGTCATGCAGTGGTCTCGGATGTAAGGGGATAAGTGCTATGCGAAATTAGTTCCATACATTCTCAGCAGCTCCGTCTTACCAGTAGAGCTCTGATTCTAAATAAAATCACCAAGGAGTTACAATCAGTATGAGCTGCCACTCAGACACTTGGGCACCTCAATGACTTGCCACTAGCGGATCCTGAATTTGCCATGCCTGGTGCAATTGAAATGATGATGTATGTTGAGATAGTGGCTGAGGTTATGACAGAACCTTAGATCGTTCGCCAACCCTATGCATTTCTTTCTGTGTTTGGCTGGGCCATAACCGGTAGTGCCCCATGCGAACACATCGACCAGCCACAAGTTACATCCTTATTTGTTCGCACAGATGCATCACTCAAAGCAGCGCTACAGAGGTTCAGAGAGATTGAAGAAGTTCCAAGGAAAGGGTTCACCTCCATCGAAGATCAGCAGGGTGAAAACCATTTTGTGGATACCCATACCTGTGACATGGGTGGCAGGTATGTTTTGAGGTTACCATTCACATCTTTAATCCCTACAATAAGGAACTTGTGCAATGTGGCTCTGAATCGGAGTCACAGACTGGGACTCATATTACAGAATTCACCAAAGTTGAGACAATACCAACAGTTCATGAAAGAATATATATATATTTAGGTCACATGACATGCATTAATGTTTTGAACTGTCCAGATTGTAACAATGTGACAATGTGATGACACTGACTTCGAGTACAATTAACCAACCAGTGTATGTAATTCCACATTGTGCAGTAGTGAAACAGGTGCGTGCTTCAACCAAGGTCAGTCGTGTTCGATGCATCAGCAAATGTTGTGGATATGCCATCACTGAACAGCCAGTTACTACCTGGTCCAAAACTGCAAAAGTACAGTAGACATAGTGATAAGCTTCCGCACATCACCAGTTGCAGTGACAGCTGATGCATGCAAGATGTATTGCCAGATAGTTATAGATCCACAGGATAGGAATTACCAATGTATACTGTGGCGTAACTTTATCAATGATCCAGTGTGTATGAATTAAACACAGTGACTTATGGGCGAACATCACCACCTTTCCAAGCTTTATGGACTCTTCAGCAGTTGGCTATGGACAAAGGAGCTAAGTACCATTGGCAGCACGTTGTTCCGTGATGGTTTATTGACGACGTAGTAACTGGGATAGTGTCTCAAGAGTTGAGAAGGCAGTTGGTTTCACTGCTCAGGGTGGGTGGGTTCTAGTTACACAAGTGGTGCTCCGACTAACTTGACCTGCTTGGCATGAATGCTGGTGAAAACTAATCAAGAACTTTCAACCATGCAGAATCAGTAAAAGTGTTGGGTTTGTGTTGGGATCCCAAGCAAAACCACATCTATCAAGTGAAGATAACAGATTTGTTAAGACACCGAGAGGGCAACAGGGATATTTTTTCGACAGTTACTTGACTGTATGACCCCATGTGGTTGGTTATACCCAATGATAACAGCTAACAAGATTTTGCTACAAGGGTTATAGACCTAAGGTCTAGGATGGGATGAGCGAGTAGGAGCAGAGGTCAGGATCAGTGGAATCATTTCAAACAGTCTCTACCTTTGGTTTCAGAGGTGTGTGTTGCATGCCTCATTCCATTTCATGATTCAAAGGTTCAATTTCATGGGTTCTGTGATGCCATCGAGAACGCTTATGCAGCTGTAATTTATGTTTGTTTCCTGAAAGACGACGGGGACACCCAGGTACATCTCCTGCTTGCAAAGTCTAGACTGGCATAGGTGAAAACAGTTTCCATTCCAAAGCTCTAGCTGTGTGCAGCATTGCTACTCAGTAGATTACAGCAGCATGTCAAGAAGCTTCATGAGTTGAAGGTTGCGAATTTGTTGTTTCGTGGTTGGACAGACTCTATGGTAGTCCTTGCACGGTTGCGATTGTCGCCTCACAGTTTGAAAACTTTCTCCTAGTCAACTGAGTCCCAGATATTCAGTCTATTTTACCCCCCAGTTAATGGAGTCACATGCTGTCAGAGCTCAATCCTGCAGATGTAGCTTCACAAGGTTCACTTCCTGACCACCTGCTGAAAGGTTCCATTTGGCTCGCAGGTCTAGCTCAGTCTCAAGAATTTTGGTCATTAAGCAAACGTGGTAAACAAGACTCGCTTCCCGGTGTTGAAACCGCCTTAAACTACTGTACTGATAGGGCACGAGATCCAGATGCAGACATCGGAAGATCATTAGGCTTCCTAGAGTGGAAGTCCTCTCTGACAACACTTAAACGTGTAACAACAAGAGTGTTAAGGGCAAAGGTAGCTTTTGGGCATTCAGTACGTCCCGTTGATGAATGCTTGACAATCAATGAAATGGGAGAGGTCTTGACAACCTTAATCAGATTAGTGCAGGCTTTCTGGTTCCATGCGTAAATTGCAGCTTTAAAAAGGGGTGAAGTGTGTCCAAAGCCCATGCAGCCATTGTCACCATTACTGGATTGAGAGGGAGTTGTCAGGGTGGAAGGACGACTGC
This sequence comes from Dryococelus australis, assembly GCA_029891345.1. NCBI lineage: Eukaryota > Metazoa > Arthropoda > Insecta > Phasmatodea > Phasmatidae > Dryococelus > Dryococelus australis. The sequence continues at coordinate 199,605,960 of CM056993.1, read as the reverse complement.
AGTGTGACCCACTCCCACACAACAGCAAACATCCTATACTTCTCCCCAAGCAGAGCAAACTGTCTAAATTAATTGCCAGCCACTACCAAGTAAACAGTCTACATCCAGGGCCAACTACTACTTTGTATTTGGTTTGCAGGAATTACTGGATAATATCAGCTCGACGACTGATTCGCAGTTTGCTTCACCATTGTAATGCTGGTTTTAAGATAAAGCCAAGTTCGCGCTATGATGGGCATGCTAACAAGGGTTAGATTTGAACAAATAAGGCCATTCAGATCAGTTGGAGTTGATTTTGGGGGACCCCCTTCTTACCACACCAGTCAGAAACAGAATATGACAGCATTAAAGGTTTATGTGTGTGTGTTTATTTGCATGACCACGAAGGTAATGCATTTAGAATTTGTGTCAAGACATTTTGGCTGCTGCATATCTAGCAGCACTAAAATGAATTGTGAATCTGAAGGGAATTCCAGCAGAAGTGTCCTCTGACAACGACATAAATCTGGTGGGAGCACACAACTACTTGAAAGTAGTCTACGGCACCTTGTTCCAGGGTGACAACAGGCGGGACATTGTTAACGAATCAGCACAATAATGTATCAAGTGGAACTTCAGTCCACCTGCAAGTTCTCACTTTGGTGGTCTCTGGGAGGCAGACTTCAAGAGTACTAAGTAGCACCTGAAGCGAGTTGTGGGCACCCAAGTGCTCACTTTTGAAGAACTGGCAAAACTACTATCACTGGTATCAGCAGTGCTGAACTCACAGCTAATATATGCGCTGTCCACTGACCCGCAAGAGTATGACATGCTAACACCTACACACTTCCTAGTTGATGAACCTCGTGGCATTACCAGACCATGACCTAACACAGTTGCCCATAAATAGCCAGATGGACAGATGGCAACTACTCACCCAGTTCCAGCAACAGATCTGGAAAAGATGGAGCTTGGAATATCTGCACACCCTTCAACAGTGGACCAAGTGGAGCAAGCCTGCTCCAAAAACCCACGTTGGACAGTTGGTTCTCCTGAAGGACTCAAACTTTCCACCCCTGAAATGGAAAACTGCTCGCATAACTGCAGTTCACCCAGGTCAAGATCTAGTTGTTAGAGTTTTGACACTGAGAATGCCTTCTGTGTACTTCACACGTTCAGTTAAGGTGTGTTTGCTGACACAAGTCATCTATGTCAGGGCTGCCACCAGTTCTGAAGCTGAAATCCTGGTTCCTGTATATAAAAATCCTGGAATTATTGGGCCAAATCCTGTAAAATCCTTGGAATTAAAATAATTGCAAATTACAGAAAAATAAGTGGATATGAAAGACGTTTACATTTTTAATGTAGTTGTTTCGGTACTAGAATGTACAAACCATGGTAATCATTTTCTCCACTCACACTTATACTTTCTTTTATACAACTGTATCGGCGATAATTTTAATTTTCTTATCATTGTGTTATCGATGCCAAATGCAAAACACAGTCACCTAATTCGGATTGCTAGCATAAAAACTGCAATTCGCTGCAAAGGTTCTTTTCAATAATGGCCTTGGTCTTTGTATGTGATCTATCATACAGCCAATAACAGAAATATGTAGATAAATGTATATCCGTGCCAGTGAATAATTCACCTCCATTGTTAGAATCTTTCAAAGAAATGCATCGGTTGCTTTTTAAAAAATACACTCATTAATTTAGATTTTTCTAGTGCTAAAAATCAGTAAATATGGACAAAATCCGTTAAAACGGCAGGCCTGGTCTATTTGTATACATACAAGTTTTTTAAATGCAGTGTGACATGTGATGTTTTTGTACTGAACTGCTAATTTGACTTCTGTGCCAGACCACTATAGTGGGTGAACAACCAGTTCTCAAAACATTGTGTCGGTAAGATGAGTACTGTATTGCATAATGTGCTATGTCCAGTACATTTCTTACAAAGAGAAATGCAGGATGCTGCAACCAAAAAAAGTGCAACAAATTGACCTATGTTTTAGCCAATTTCCTCAAATTATCAGCTTTTTTCACCCTAATGTTTAATGGTTCCTAAAAAACTAGTCGTAGAAAATGGACGCCATACATGGGGTCAATGTAGAGATGTTCTATTGCATTTTATAATTTAAGCAGGATGTAAGCTAATTGATATTTTGTGCTTGGGTGCTTTCCTTCACATTTCGGTAGGTACAATAAATTAGTTTATGAACAAAAAAATTAAAAATTATGTCAGTCACAGAATTATTTTTTGATGTGAAAATATCACTAACAACTCGTAAACACAATAGAAACATGTTATAACTAACCAGAAGGGAACACTTTTTATGTTCACTATAGAGGAGGAACTTCACATGTACACTAATCATGAAATAATATACAAAACTGATGTACCAAATTAACATATGTAGAGTATTCTATTATCTTGGTAAACTTTGGGAAAGCATTTTGTAACTGAAATGCAGACTCAAAAAAATTTTAATACAAATCTAACTAAAAACTAAAATATTTTCAGGAGAGAAAATAAAAAACTGATGCATGCTGACAAGCAATACATGCAGACTTCATCTCCATCCAGACATCAAAATCTGGTTTTGTGGTGTGGGTAGGTTCAGTGTCCCAGAAAAGAATAGCATATTGTTTAATTGATAAATTTAAAATAGTCAACAGTGTTAAGAAAACAAAGGCAAAGTTACAAGAATTCTTTAATGTGGAAAATCCACATTACCTTCTCATGGTCTGTAACTCTCCTCTTACCCTGTCCATAATCTGATATTGGAATCATTGTAATAAAGTCATGTGACACTTATACATGTGTTTAATTTCCTCCACTCATTGGCGTTTAAAGTTTTGTTTACAAGTATAATTTGGTTTTAAATTTTTTCTAAGTAAATTATTTTTTTAGATCAGCAGGATTCAGTAATCATCTTAATTTTGTAGTAGTATTCTATGGTATTTTCCTTATTGTTTTAAATTTAACAAAAATCTTGAATGGATTCACTGTCCGCAAATTTAAACTTACACTTACAATACAAAGTGGTAAGTAAAATGTTATCATAAAACCTAAACATTTTCTTATATAGGAGCTTTGTTATCTGAAAGAATTTTTGATTTGATAAGAACTACATTTAATTTTTGTTATATGTACCCCTGTTAATTCTTTTCTATGTTTACAACACAGGAGAGTTCAAACAAAATGTTCATTGATAAGAGAAACTGTATCTTATACATCACATTGCTAATCTGAAGGCATGTTACATTGAATTACATGTTACATGCATCCATGTTAATTTTTTTTTTTGTGTTTAGAACAAAGAAATTTAGATGTTATGTTTGAACTAAAATATATTCTCATATATTGTGTGCTGATAAAAAATTAACTTATAATATGAAGTTAAAACATTGACTGCTTTCCCACATTGTTGCTATCTTTACTGGGAGCATACAGTTGATATGTACATTAAAATGTAAGCAGTCACATGCAGTGAAATTTTTAAGGATTGTTTTCAAGATTGTTTATAACTATGAACAAGCTATAGTCAGTTAATAGGTTGTGTGGTTATAAATGATAATCTTAAATAAACACATTTATGCTCAGTACTGTAATATTATTTGCAGAACTGTCACCACAGATATAAGTACTCAAAATTTTACTCCTCAGTTTTTCAAAAGGTTTTTGCAACTGCGTCCCAAGTGGTACCAGCAGTGACAAGACATTTGCAACTGCATGATACACGTATGGCATAATTGATTGTTTTTTATGCTTTTATCTTGACACTTTTGATAAATGGGCGATATGTCAGATTTTGTAATTAACTGGCATGTTGATGTATGGATTATATGGGGTACAAAGCAGTTCTTTTTTCGTCCTTGTAATGCACTCTATGTAGCCTCTCATCTCGTCTATATGGTCTGAAGCAAATCCAAATAATGTAAGGAAAAAAGATTATAGGATATTACAAAGTAAATAGTATAAACTTTGAAGCTGCTCCCACTCTCTCTTACTCAGTTTCTTACCATATTGACACATACCTAAGGTTATGAGGGTACTAACGCCCATACATTAAGACCGCAATAATATTCTCAAATTTAAATACATAGAGCCTGGCTAGGGTGACGGTTCTCCATGTTGGCATGAATATTACACTTTGGGCTTATTTGCGTCAACCTAGGACGCAAGACTAGGGAATTTAAACTCTATACCAAGTAGGACATAACGTTTTCTTATAGGAAGACTTAGTCTCAGTCACTTTGAGAGCCGTCTTGTTCACTTTCAGAGCCTTCAAATATCACAGTGCCAGAATCGTGAGGTGCATCGGGAAACTAGACTGGGACCTTAGGCTCCTGAGTGGCCCGGCCAGTATACACTAGTGTCGGCCTTGTAGGCTGTCTGATGGGCACAAAATCAGGAACTACCATCACAACCCTACGCCTTGTCTGACACTGTACCTTAGCTTTGATGGGAAGAGGGGTGATCCTCGGTGCTGGGCTCGTGCTGTTGCTGCCTCTGAGAGACTTGTAGGGGTGACACTGTCCTGGTCGGCTAGGACAACTGGGCGCAGAGATTCTTGTAGGGGTGCCCTTAACCAGGGCCAGTCAAGTTCTAGGGGTATATTTTCCTTACACAAAATGGCCTTTATGATAGGGTGTTGCCTATGAGGTATTTTGATTAGTGGTGGAAATAACAGTGTTGTGAGGTGCAGTTTCTGAAGGGGTCAGTCTAACTATCTCACACACTGTGGCTCCTAATGCAGTCTTTAGTCTTTTTCGTACACCTCCCTGTCTAGAGTACGGCATTTAGTCACAGAATAAAACAATCCACAGAGCATAAGCCGGTGCTTTGACGTCCCTAGCATGTACTTCCAGGCACTCAGACTTCTGACATGCAGTTACACCCAGCGTTCCTTTTGTCTGGCTTTTGCAAGCGGTGGATGGAACTTTGAGTAGCACACATCACTTCTTCACTGAGGTACCTGGGTATGGTATCCACAGGGGGTCGATCAGGCCTAAGTGGATCCAGCGATGTGAGCAGCGATGGCAGAGTATGGATCACCTGGTCTGGTCAGTTCTCCTAGCGGAGGAGTACCTAGGTGAATTCGGGTGCAGCCGAAAGTCTACTTGCTGGCAGAGCTCAGTTTGCCTCTTAATGGTGTGTGTATTTACCTCGGAGGTTTACGCATCTGCCAGTTTTTCTTCTAAGGCGTAATTAAGATTAGGTTTACCACTAAGTAAAAAAGGTTAATAAAATTACGCATCAAGAGAAATGAAACTCAAGAATACATTAAAGATATATGTTATATTATATGTATGTGGAAAACGGGGTGATTCCACGCTAATTCCTATTGATTTGACATACGTTACGGAAACTGAACCTAACATTAAAATCCATCTGAAGGCAACCTTGGCAAGAGCTAGGTGTATTGCATGGGCAAAATTAAACTGTCAAAATAAAATAGTCTTAACAGTTAATGCATTTGACAGTGCCTAACTATAAGGTTTGTTCTTAAAGAACCTAGAAAAAGCTAACTATCAGAAAGGTAGCTGATGTAGCCGCACCCTCCACTGGGCTGTAGAGGTCCAGAAGGGACATTGATGCTACCTGCTACCAAGGGGGTTCTGGTGATTATCAGGAGGTGGTTGGTAGATGAGGAACGTCTCCAAGAGCCTCTGGTGTGGTGGAGTCTCCCATAAGCTGCAGGATCTACGGTGGCTGCAGATGAAGGTTCAGCAGCTGTCGAAGGCGTGGAGTTTCTGGTTGGCAATATCTTCTGACTGCTAGAGTTCCCGGCCTTTGCAAGCACTGGGATCTCCGAAGGTACCAGTGGTTGCGCTTTCTGATAGCTAGGGACATGACATTTTCGTGTATGGTGGTTTTACAACAATTTTTCACATGAAATTACATTATTTTTCAGGGATTACACGAAAATTACTTAAATAGGTTTAAGCGCGATTTTTCGCGTGAAAATGTGCCTATATCCTACCTACTACTGAAATAAATACAAACAGTGACTGCAATTTTCGACACTACAAAATTTTATTTATATTTGAGATGTTAAATGCACTTAAATGATATGTTGGACAAACAATATTTGTTAAATCTGACGAATATCTTCAGTAGCTGCTTCAAAATGTTACGGCCTGTATAATTAACGTATATAAACAAATATTACCGTTTCCATAACAAGTGCAGGTTAGCCAACATTGCTGTTTGCAGAACAAAATTTCTTTCCTTTCAAAACGTACTTCATAATGTTCTCCAGACACTAGTAAGTTCTGCTTTCATAAATAACGTTTCATTAAACATAATTCCAAATATAAACATTTCTTAAGAAACTAAGATGATGATAATTTTTTGTTATGAAATGAGTAGCAAAAAATTTTACAGATGCCATTTTGTGTACCGATGTTGGCCAAACTGACTTGTAAGAAAACGTTGATGTTTTTCAGTGCAGTATTCTGTATGTTGTTACCCGAGATGGACATATGTTTATTTTATCTTGTATCTGGTGTATTCGAGTTATTTTTGTCGACATGTAGTACCGAATTTTCATAATACTGACATTTTGTACCACTTTTTTCAGTTTTACGCCGATATTTTGTACCACTTTAATGAAATTTTATCACAGACTTTAGCCAATTTTATTTACCATTTTCCGGTGTCCCTACCGATGGCTACTTCCAGCCTTTGCAAATGGTGGAAGAGCAGAGATTGAAGAGCTAGGTGTTGCCAGCCATTATATACTTTTATCAGCTAGAAGTTTGATTACTGTGGGGGAAGATAGCCGTGCTCGTGGGGTTTGAGACAAGTGTTTCTGAGGCGGCGCTCTTCATTTCTTATCTCCTCTGCTGGAGGCGTGAACCTTTCTTATTACCTATGTAAGAGGTGCTGGAGATGCTGGAGTAGATTGAGTGGTGCCCTCCAGTGTCAAGCGGTGGTACTAGCTTGGCCTTCGCTGGAGGGTGCCGGCGTCTCGGCCAACAGTACAAGTCTACGTTGGGCGTGGCATGACTGCTTCTTGGAATGTTTTGGTGAACTGTACAATCTGGGGCCACATGTCTGTAGTCTCTCTAGACGTGTGCCAATGTACCCTTTAAGCATGTGTCCCGTAACACTGTTACACAAGTAGTGACCTACCCCTGTATGAGCGATGGGCTCAAAGATGGGGTGAAGTCTGCAAATAGAGTGTGAATTGCAAATATACAGAAATGTGTCGCGTATCACTTATTTGAACACTGTGGTAGTATTTTTCAATTTCTATAAATAATCAAACATGAAGATAAGTTGGTATCTGTAATAAGCTTGTAATTTTATTGTATTGACAGTGTTTATCTAAATAAATTTGATAATTAGAAGATACTACAACACACCAAAATACATATTGGTACTATTGGTATCTGTTGATCTGTATTGAGATAGCTCCAATTATATTATTGTTTACAGTTATGTTAGGGAAAATGTTGAAGTACTAGCAGGTACAGTGTATTAAGGAAAAGGTATAAGTATGTACAGACTTTTCACAGCAAAGTGAACACTTTTGAAATATACTGTTGGAAAAAATCACTGTATTTTAACCGCATGGATGCTATTGTACACACAGGCATACAGGCTCCCAGTTGGCTGTGACACTTCCAAGTCTTGACATTGTATTATGGGTGTAATGCTTACATTTATGGTAAACTAAGTTCATTTTTCCTGCTTTATATATATTGTACTATGAAATTGCATACTAGCAACGCATTCAGCTTTCCAACGTCATGTTTTTACTTGAGTGACACCTTAGTAAAGTCACTAGGCGTATGACATGCTAGTTGTACTAGGAATGATCGGTTCCATTATTTTTGCTGTTCTCAGTACAGTACTAGTTCTTAAAACTCTGTTTCTGTTCTTGATTATTTTTACTCTTTTTTATACTGCTGTAAGTATAAATATAAATGTAAGGTAACATTTTGTAACAACTTCAGGTTTCTATTTTATATTAAGTGTGTCTGGTATCAGAGAAAAATACAATTCTAAAATGCAAAACAAATTTAAATTATGTTTATTCACGCTTAAGAAAGAAACTCAGACGATTTTGCACAAGTTTATCAACCACTAGAATGTGCTTTATCCAGCATTACAGCATACATAGCAAATCAGGAACACAATTTTTTGGTTTTCTAAATGCACTGTGTTATTTTAAAAGTAATATTTTTGCTACTTGAACATAAGCTTTGACAAAGTGTTAATAATTTTAACGTTCGCATGCATCACATGACCTCCAAGATAATTATTTACATTTGTGCATACCAGAAATATAGTGCCAAGTTGCATCAAACATTTTGCTATTAAATGGTTTCTCTAGTTCACCTCCGAGAGTGCTTCATTTTTCATAGTGCTTCATTTTTCATTGTCCTGTTATCTTGTATCGAAATAAGAAATCTGTGTTGAAATCGGTTGTTGGGTAATGTCATTCCCAATCATTGAGAAAATAGGGATGGCACGTTGTTGTCCAACAAATGTGTGTAACCATCGGGTGTACATACTATATTGCTTTTGACGTCATAATCATGTGTTTATTAATATATAAAAAAACATGCCTTGGTATAACTCTCTTAGCAAATGGTTGCGTAGGAAACAAGCAAAGTTTATTAGGGTACCTGGTTGGCAACCAACTGTACCTTTTGTCCATTTTCTGTACAACAGTTCACCTGAAAGAGTTGTACCACATCACCTTTTTTGTAGGTACTGATGTGTGAAGGTTTCCTGTATAATACTACGAAGACTATGACTCATCAGACTCAAGTATTTCAACTTGTGTCTTTTGGATCGCCACAACACTGGACGACAATTTCAAACACGTGGAAAATGAGGTTGTGCAAGCCAGCAAGCATCCCCCCCCCCCCGCCCTCCAGGCGCTGAGAGACTACAAGCTGTCGAACGCCTCGGGGCTAAACTGAGCGCTGCCAATTATGCATGAAGCCAAGAGCCAGACAGAGGGTTGCTACCTCCACCCTGACCTCGCATAAGAGGGACATCACACCTCCCTACATGGCCTGGCGCTGCACCTGCTCTTCGGACTATAAAAGTCTGTGCATGACTGGGCTTGCGAGTTATCCTTTCTCCAGTAGCTCGCTCCCTACACTTTGGGTGCTGGGGTTTTCTACTGCTCAACAGTCTTGGGCAGTCACCAGAGGCTGCTACCATTGACTTTACCAGAGGCTCCTGCAGCCACCACCAGCTACCAGAAGCTACCATTGTCAACAACCACCATCATCTACCAGAAGCTCTTCTTGTACTTCACCACACCTTCTGCCGCTGCTCCTCCTGGAACGGCAGTCACCTCTACTTGCTGATAGAGGCAACTACACCCACTGCTCTTAAAGAAGTGGCACCCCTTTCTCTATTGTGTCTTCTAGAGGCCCCTTGAATAGTGTAGCTGCAACTGAATTGTTGTTATAAGCGTCGATGCCACTATTTATCTTAGGTAGTTTAGGAACAGTTCGTCTACACCTGTCTTACGTAGGTTACTTCCATACTCATTCTCTGCTTGGTTATGAGGTAGCACGCGTCACTTGTATTTATTATGTTTAATAAATGCAATTTGTTCCTTTCCCGATGAGTAACTGTTCTAGGGATATTTCTCTTGACCACTAAGAACATGTTGTACTGTACATTGTGGACCGAAACCGGGTTTTGATATTAGTATGAACGATAAAGTAAGACTGCGGAGGCCCTTTCGGAATCCATACATCTGAGACACAAGCACCATTCGACGACCACCCGTTCTAGATGGTAGAGCCCTGACCACTAGAAACTCATCCGACGGGGGCGTGACAAGCTCCTTGAGTTGTATCCTACCACAGCGCTTACAGTGCCGGCCAGGATATTTGCTCAAGATTGACTGCCTACCTCTGTTGCGACCTACACCCACTAGTAGTATGGAGGCGGCCCATGCGGTTCAACGCTGTAGGTCTGTGTGCCACAGCAAGGGGTTGATTAGAGCACCGAACTCATGCTGTCAACTACTATTGGAAGTACACTAAGATAGGGAACGGTTTCGCATCTACAATGATCAGTAGATATCTTAAGTGTCCATCCAACCTCTATGCCTTTTGGTGGGAGGCAAGGCTCAAAGAGGAAAGAGCAAAAGGCTGTTTACATTGCCATCAAGCAAGAGTGTGTATTAGACCAGCATACTCGCAAGTAGGCAAGCTGAGCAGGATTGAGCATCTCTCACCTGTCTCCTGGATAGGCATTCCTCTCCAGTATTTGAGTACATTTATTTCCGGCGTGCACGCACTTTGCTAGGGAATATCGCCCAGTAGTACGCTTCTTATAGAGTGTACCGAGGTAAGGTACGGAGCAGCCAACCCCAGGTTCGGGAGCCAGGAGTCAACCAAGTGGAGCAGACGGTACTGTGTTAGTCGGCACTGTATCAACGTCCAGAAACCAGCCATCTGCTTCACCAGTTCCAACCAGTCTTCATCACTCCATACCACCGACTGAAGAAATCCCTGGTAAGACAGGTAGCACCAAGAGCAACTCGCACACAGAACAAACTAGTTGCAGTTCAGGTACTGGGAAACTTCATTCCTAGTCGGCAACCGACACGTCCAGCTATAGTTTGTCACTAAACACAAAACAATCTAAATAAATCGTGACTCACCAGCGTGAATGGTCTAACACTACCAAAACCACGTTGACTGTGCAGACAGTTTTTAGACCGGCACACATCAGTACATTAATGTACACATGATTATGACGTTATTCAAAGCGATAAACACCCAAGAGTTGCACACATTAGTTTGTATAACAACATGGCAGCCCCTACTTTCTCAGTGAATAGGGATGATATTATCCAACAACCATTCGCAGATTTCAGATCTAAGTTCAAGACAACAGTAGTCACGGAATTGTTCTCTCATCTTAAGTAGGTTTTATTATTTTTAATTAAAATCATTTGAAATATTGATTTTCAAAGGCACCTACCTCCCTTACAAAATACTGTAGGGCATAGGTCTTGTAATGTTTTCATCTCATTTTGCACAAGGATCATCTTGCAAAATTTGTGCCTGTAATTTAGGATCAACCTGTAGAGCACTGCAGCAGGTACCACTATCGATGGCCAATAATGCTGTGGATGGGAAATGTTAAGGTTTGTGTTCCACAATGCGTGGTCATTTACAAAGATGATGGAACCTGCTGAGTGTAGAGGGCATTGAACCACTTATCGTATATATTTATGAGGTTTATGTGTTGACCATCGCTCATCTCGAGCCTCCTGACATGATGGTGCCTCATCAGTCATACATGGCCATCAGAGGACCTTCTGCTGTGGGCTGGGTTTGCTGTAACTGTAAAGGCATGCTGAGGAGCTACGAGGCTATGTTGTTACAGGAGCCAGAATGACGGTAGCTCAGAAGGCAGCAGTTCTGGGTCACACTCGGAGATCAGCGACACAGAGGACCCGGAAATGTCTACTCGTATCGAGAAGCTGAAAAGAGAGAACCAGCAACTGCAGGTATGTTGGAACCGTGACCTCACCCAGGAAAGATAAATCATTAATGCCTAGGAATTTTTGTGAATCACAAAGTAACACAAAATAATGTTAAATATAAAGAAATTATTTTGATTTGTGAAATTTTGTAATAATTTTAGTATTCACAAAACAGTTATAAAATTGCCCATTTAAAGGTGTCCAAAACCACCATGCTGAGCATCTTTTACCATTGAAAACTCTTACAAACCTTTAGTTTTACAGCATTATCTCTTATTTCCTATGCATATGTGCCAACAACAATTTGACACGTGACATACACAAGAATGGATACTCACTTGTATGAGGCAGTAGGCAGTGTCTACCTTTTTGGCTAGAAGCTTAGTCAGACGATCCTATATTGTTGGGGGTTTCAGTCCTGATGGGGCACTGGTGCTTTTCCGTTTTATAGGACCACCCAGGTCGCTTTACGACAAGGCACAAAATCATGAGCGTTTTGGTGCCACTGGTTTCTTGACGATACCTGGGAGACATGCTATGGGAGTTGTGTCTGTGTTAGTAATAGGTGTTGGAGGTGCTGTGGAGAAGGTTGGTCTGATCTGTGGCAGCGGACGAGGTGTGGGATGCAGTACTTCGGGAACCAAGTAGGCGATGACAGGTGTCTCAGGTTGCTTGGGCTGGTTCAAGTATTCTACGATCCACCATGGGTATGCTGCTGGACCGTTGCTCTCAGGTGTGGTGAACACATCTCTGAGAACTTCCAGTTCACCCGGGTCTTGCAAGTGCTTCAGGGCCTGGGCTTGAGTTTTAGGATAAAGACTAGCTAGGTGTGATACCAGGGCAGGCTTTAACTCATGTAGACGACCAAAATCCAGGAAAATCTGTCAAACCCTCTTTCTAATTCCCCTCCTCTTGGAATAGGGCATCAGGATACGGACTTACCCTCCTACTACTATAACAAGACGGCGGTCTCCTTGTGCACAATAATACGTTTAGCACTACGTGTGGACCGGGGGCTGGCAGACACCCTATTCCAACATCTGGCACATAGTGCAGTCCACGATGGGAGTCAGTCCTCACCTGTCCAAGGTCGCACACTGGTGTGTGGCCCTGTCCGAGTCTTCCCAACTTAGGGAACTCCTGTTTCTCTTGGCTTGGGAAGCAGCGGAGAGACAGACGGACACCGAGCTGACAAGCTTGTTCAGGAAAGTGTACCTGTGTGGCTTCTCCTTTCCACCAACCGAGGTTGACGGAAGGTGGCCTGGTTGAGTACATGTGGGTAAAAGGTTCAGTGTGATGGCTAGTATGAGTACATATCCCGAGATCACCTGCGGCATTGTTATGTGAGGGTAACTACGTACAAGGTACTAAGTCTACAGGAACGAACTAAAAGTAAAGGTTGACCCACGTTTATTTCCGAAAGGAAACACATGTGGTGAACACACCCTAATGGCCTAACTCCTGTTGACGGCACGAGTCGTGGCTGGAAAGCTGGAGTACTACACTGAAACTGGCCAGTAAACCGGTGAATAAATTGGGAATGCTGGGTGTGATACGCTGATTGTCTAATCAATCTCCTCTTGCATTGTTGGATGTGTTATTCCTGTAGAATTACGTTACATACAGATTCTGACACGTGGCTTGGAATACTAAGCGGGGTGGTGTTAGGACGAATCCTGAGAACGACTCCAGGATAAGGATACCTATAGTCCATTCCTGATTGGAAGCAACTTATGAAAATCAACCTTTGAAAAAACACTCTAGGCAAAACATGTCAACCTGTTTTTTCAATAACCTGTATTCCACAAATATATAACACTTTAGAGTACTGTGTTATTGAATAAATGAAACTTTACCTTAATATCTTCTTTAACTTGTAATATTTATTCCTTTTTAAATATGAATTAACAACAGTGAGAGCAGCGATGTGTTGGCAATGGCCGGTAAGAAATAGTTCACATTTAAAATGTTATTTTAACCTAGTTTTTTAGTATACTATTTGTAAATTAAACGGTGCGTATTAAAGTATTTAAATATTTAGGTATCCCCAATGACAACATATCACATTCTTACAGTTTAAAATAACAGCGGAAAATGTAAGTAGGCCGTAATGGTATGGTGTTGTTTTATCGAGCGAGAAAGCTACTGTCTGCTGTGCGAGGCTTGGCGCTCTCTCTCTGTCTGTCTTTGTCTCTTTCACACTCTGGAAGTTTCACTTCGCTAGTACGCGGAAAAATTGTACCTCTTTTTAATTGTAGCATATTTCATACTTATTACAGCAAAATAATGATTTTTTAATTTGTAATTTACAACTGAAAAGAGATTTTAATGTTTGGATACTTATTTTAATATATTTAGATATGATGGCGGAGCAGTTACCAAGTGAAATTGGCAAATGTGGCGAGCTGACATGGCGTGTTGCTGTTTTACCAAACGAAGTGTAAATTATACTTACTCTGAAAAATACTTCAAATTACCACATCACATTTGTAGACGTTGTGTTTTTTAAACCTACCTGATGTTGTGATAAATCTGTTTTTCCGCAGAAGTAATAAATATACTGTTATGGTGTGTTTCATTAAACGCTGTGTGTGAAATAGCGTGGCGTGGCTGTTTGGTGATAATTAACGCTGGATCTGTGTGTGTGTGATTTCAAATATTTGATGTGAACTATTTTTATGACGAAGTTATTTATTTACATCCACGTATGTTTATTTATCACAATGTTGTACCTTTGACCTGGGTGTTTGAAACACAGTCATGTAAAGTGATTTACCACCAATCCCAACAAAATAACCAAGCCCATTCCCAATAAATTTCAATAAACCTAATACACAGTAAGTAGCAATACATATAAATATGAGTGGAATAAAAGTTATGGTAGGCTTATTTGAGTGCATGTTCACCGCTATATTTTATGTTTCTATAACAAAAAATGAACGACCCTGGTTGCGTGCTTGATTTTAATGTCTCTTTTTTGTTGAACTGTCTATTCCTTCGTTATTCAAACAGAGGCCGTCCTTTTAAAGAAATAACCCAAGACATATCAATAACAAAAAGTTAAATACTACAGTTCATTAACCTGCAGTTGTAACAGTGTATAACAGTCGCGGCAAAATATTAACGTGCGTTACGTGTAATGTGCTACATCGTGGAAAACAAATATGTTACTGAAACATAACCGTAAGAACTACAGTTATTTCAGGCATTTTTAAAACATCATAAAACTGACCTAAATACTGTTATAGCCCTAAACTGTGAATATTCGTATGAAATTGTTTTTGAAATATACCTAAGACAGAATTCTTTGAAAAGTTGTAAACAGTAAACAACACATTTGACAGGTATAAAAGTAGAAGTCACATTTCAATGATTATTTTTAGGTGTAGTGAAAGTATATGAACACGTATACACACACACACAATGGCATGTAAACATTGAGTTTGACAGATGCTACATAGTCACATGGCAATGTTTGTTTACATAGGGCGGAAGGATACGAACCGGGCCTGCAAGTAAATATTTAGCAGGGCTTCGAGAAAGTTGCTTCCAATGGGGAATGGACTATACAGAGACATCCATGTACTGCAAGGCGGTCAGGGTTTGTAAGGTACGAAGCAGGGTGAGAGCCTAGCTATCGTAAAGCAAGTTAAATTCAGAGTGGCTTGCGCTGGAAGCAAAAACCTATTTATAAGCAGAACTTAAACCAAGGTCGAGTGGTATGTAACTTAGCAACGCGTGCTGGATAGCTGGAAAAATTTGGTCAGATCCCGAGCGACGGGCTCTGGTAATGAAGACTGGTGTGGCTCGTAGACGAGCCGATGACTGAGCATGTAGACACAGACTCTCTCTCCTTTTATACTAAACTGGTCCGCTGCCCGATGCTGGTTGGCTGGTGGCACTATGGCGAGGGGTGGTCACAGAGCAAGGGGTAGCGAATGCATGACTTTCTTATCTGACGTCACCAGCTCAGCTGGTAGAAGGTATGAAAAGCAAAGACAAACGATAATCCTACCACTACTGCTATCTAGTGGTGGGAAAAATAACTCGTTACCTTTAAGCATTGTTATGGTGGGCCGGTGAATAAAACAATCTGCAAGGCAGACAGTACAAATCTCCTCTTACGTCAGGGACAAATGAAAATGCAAACTTCCAACTCCTAAGGAAAACTGACCTAAGGATGGAGCAGAAGACATCTAATCTAAATTGTTGAAAAAGACATCATGCGTCTAATTAAAACTGATTATTTTGATTATTTGTGTTGTTAGTTCCACAAACGTAAACATATTTTTACCATCAAATGAGAATGTATCAATTCATCTGTAGCAAGGGTGAAATTACCACAGTACATCTGATTCACTATAGTATTGACCCAAATTGCCAAGTGCTCCTTCACTGACAAAATCATAGCTAACCTATGTTTTTTTATTTTTGAACAGACAATTCTATGTAAAAGTATTGGTGGTATAAGGAACATAGATACAATACAGTTGAATTTTTTTTTGTGCGTGCGCGCGTGTGCGTGCGTGTGTGTGTGTGTGGCGGAACACAAGGAGTGTATTACACAAACAGATTTCAAAGGCAACTCTTAGTTTTATTTACAAAATTCAGGACTTCGTACATTAGCTTTCACAAACAATAGGAAAAACAATTTTAAAATTACACGTTAAAATCACTCTCGGGTGACGTTACACAACCAAACAAAGCCGTCAGCGAAATAAAATTGTAAAAGCTGAACTCAAAAAAGGTGAATATACATAAGTCTCATTAAAAACTTCCCAGTAAAATATACTTCTTTTCTGGGATTTCTAATAACTTAGAAGGCAGATTTAAAATTCATACTTGGAAATTAACTCCATTACTGGAAACAAATTGAGTTCTCTTAAATGAATCTTTAAAATGCAAACAGTGAGTCAGAGCGCCGTAGCCTACAAAAGTCCGGCCACTTAAAACTTTTTATTAAAACCATAGACATATAAAAAACAATACTTCTAAAACCATTCCATTTTATCATTTTCTCAAAACAATTCAAATATGATGGTGATAAATTATTTATTTTAAAAGGTGGGTTACCAGGAAAATATCAAACGAAGTGAATACGAGTGGTGCGGGCCCCATCTTATGGCCATCATCTTTCCAGGCACTAATGTATCGCACAAACATTTGTCATGCTATCAGAATACTTCCACACAAGACTAAGCAAAATACGTTAGTGGGCTCCACAGCTATACAAGTTAAGCCAAAAAGAATTTAACACACAATTCCAAACTAAATTTTGAATGCAAGCTAAGAACTCGCCTAACGAATTACTGTTCAAACCACACAAGATCTTCTGTACTCAATCAGAAGGCAAACCCACTTCAATTATTTACTGCTCACGACATGGTAGCGAGTCCGCTCACACTTTCCAACAACATTTTTTTAGAGTCTTGAAGGGACCTCGACCAGAAGGGTATGGTCATGAAGTTGAGCAGACTTGAAGTGGCAGAGGCCTGCGCTGATGCTAGGCTTGCCAAAACAGAATAATTTCTTACAACCAATTAGAATTAAATGAAAGCGCGCATGCACAGGAGGGAGGGTAAAGACAAGGAGGTTGACAGAGAGTAGGAAGGGGAAGACTCTGAAGCACACGGGAGCAAGGTAGTCGGAACTCTCTTTAAAAAATGAAGTGCACACTATTCACTTGGCACAACCCACAAACATCTTGAATACAGCTAAATATTATAATGAAACACAAAATGTATGTTAACCACACCAATTTTAACCAATACTTTGAAACATCAAGTGCATTCTGCATTGCCTGGAACAGTTTTTCGGTCCAAAAAGATGGCCAAGCAGGACTGTGTAGCATATGTTTCATAGTTTGGTCTTCACTGCATTTGCACTTGATGTTCAATCTAATAATTACACACTAAGCCTTTGGGTGGTACTTGTTAACACTGCTAGTGCCAAATTCGGGTGCTCATCTTCATGCTTTGTGGTTAGGTTCTGACGACAAGCTATGATAGTATTAAAATACTATCCTAGTGGACTGCAACTGAGTTAGCACACACATAGCATGTGCAACAGAACAAGCACAGCATGTGCAACAGCACAGAACACATGTGTAGCACAAATCTGAAAGCTACAATCAAAATAGCACATGCACAGAAATTATGGAATTTTACACAAAAACAGTCCTGAAAATGAAAGAAAATGATGCTCTGTAAATTGTGAGTGCAAGTGTTGGCAAGATTGGTAATGAGAAAAATAGTGTTCGTAGCTCGTAAATTTTAGAAATATATGCAAAAAGAATTTAATATTAAATTCTATAAAGTTCTACTAAACCTACACCACTTGTACAGTCTCTATTAAAACAAACTACCGTACCTATGGCATCACACTCTCCGAGTAGGAGTTAAATTCACTTTTTCAACAGTTTACAACTTCACATGAACTCTGTAGTTTCCTCGTACTGATTAGCCACTTAGAGCGCTCAGGGCACGATGAGAAATGATAGAATTTGGCTAACTTTTCTGTAGAGCTTTGTCGATCCGGATCGGTAAGGGATGATATTGACAATATTTTGCCATTTCGGAGCATCGGCTGATATCCTATTGTTACGTTTGCGACATCACAAACTGTCCAAGCTTGGCGGGAATGTGGCCAACGCTTGTTTTATAAACTATAACTGCAGATAACATGGACAGTGGCGTAATGGTGGAAAGCGCAGTGGGGTACAGTAGTTAGCAGAAAATTTGGGTCTGGCTGACAGAAGATTGGGGCGACTCCATCAGCAATTGTCTCTCTAACTCCGCCCAGGCTACGTGAGAGCCTATGGGAACAGAGGATTTCGGCGAAGGTGGGTGTGAACAAGAATTGTGGTGGTCAGAACAGCTGTGGGCCAAGGTGTCGGTCGGTGACGGTCCAAAGAGGACTGCGGGTTTCAAGCGGCGATCAAGAGTGAGTGCCTTTCAGCTAGGGTGAGAGAGCTTGCCCGTTCCATAGTTTTTCCTCCATCTGGCCCTGTTCTTAACCTACTCTAAATCCATCTTTATTCTATCACATCATATTTGTTTGTACAGTAAAAAGGTGTCAGTAAAATTCTTATTTATTTCTTAATTGAGAGTTATTTCATAATCACATAAATCTCTACCCTAATCAACCATAGTTATGCTTTTGATTTATATACCACCTAAGGGGGTATATAACACTATACATCTGCATAGGAATAGCCTATTCAAATTATTTATTACCAATACAATATACATGTCCCAAACAACGTGTCAGCAGTGTAAAACAAATATTTTGTTTTATTTCACTATGCGAAATTAAGCTGTACATGGTATATACGTGAAAGGTGAAATTTTTATGAAATTCCAAAGTTTTGCACAATGTATTTACGTATACGTGGAATTGTGTGAAACCACACATTACAAATACAAAACATTACACTAATATCACATTTTGTACAAGAAACTGCAACAGATAACAATGGACGTAAACAAATCAAATAGAAATTTTGCTTAGGGTTATAACTTGTGCTGTTGTGGGCTAAACCATTGGAAAATAATGTGAAGTTTAATTACAGCCACTAGAGGGCTCTGGATGTCAATGACAGAGATTGTAAGGTGTGGCTGCTTCCTTTGTGCACGCGCACGTGTGTGTTTGTATTTGCGTTTGCATATGTATGTGTATACATATATGCAGTAGAACCCTGTTATAACATTTTTCAGGGGGCCAGTAAAATATAAGTTATATGCAGGAAACAGTAGGTATTACACCTGCAGGAACACATCAAGCAAAACAAAATTCTAAAGTAATAATTTTTGTATATAAGTAGGTAGTCAAGTTCTTCAACTTCTTTATCTAATAATTTGATGCAAAAATATTGGTGATCTAAATTCCATGGACCATAGCATCATCAATCACAGTGACATGCTTTCTGGATGCTTGCTTACTCATCTACACTTAGTTATATTAGTAATTTTCAGGACCAACTCCTCTAAAATCCTTAATATTTCAGGTAAAAACAGTTTTCTGTATCTGTGTGCAGGCTACTGCATTGTTAGTGTTTGAAATTTCATTTGAGATACAGCAAGCAATACTGTGGTTATATGCAGGAAATAAAAATTTGAACATTGTTATATGCAGGAAATTAAACCATTAACCCTTTTGGAGAAATAGTGGGACCATGAAATAATGGTGGTATATGCGGGAACGTTATAACAGTGTTCTACTGTATATATACACACATAGACTTGTGATGCGCGCATTGTCTGATTCTACTACATGCTTGACTTTTCCTCATCTGAACGTGCAAACCCCGACACCATGGTAGTGTTCTGCCACTCCCCACATGAGACCCTTCGTCTGCGCCCACCCACCCATTCCTGCCTACTGAGGTCTATGATTGAATTGGGGACATCTTAATTGGGAGGCCAGTGTCTAACAGAGTCGACTGCGGGTCCTCCAAGTAATGAATACGTATATGTGCCTATATGTAAATACACCACTTGAAAAATTTCAGAACATTAAATAGGAAATACAAAAATAATACAACGATGAAAAAATTTTGAAAATAAGAAATAACTAAGGACTGCCAATTCCTCACACATGCATGTGTAAAATCAATGAAGCAAACATGGTTAGCTACACGGAGCTCCAGGGACATAACAGATAAATAGTTGATAGTGATGAGTTCTGGCAGTTTCTGCCTATGTGTTTGCAGGAAGAGAAGACGAACCTGGTGCGGCGCATCATGGAAGAGCGTGAGGCATGTCTTCATTTGCGCGTGCAGCTCAGCCTGATACAGTTGTCTCAAGAGTCAAAACAACTGTAGAGGAGCTCAGTCCGGCTGCCCTTGTTTGTAGTTCAGCAGACGACACGCCACTGCCACTGGAACTCTGCTGTCGCTTTGCTTAGTGATTATGTGCAGTAGTGTGTCGTCAGTTGCAATTTGAGTGGATTAGAACTGTGTTCTAACAGTTTGTCATTAAAAAAAATTTCTTTTAAGTAAACAGAAAAAATATATGAACATCACATTAGGTTATACTGCTTCTATAAAGAATTGTTTTGCTAACAGGTGTCATAGTCAACTGTGATGCCTGAAAATTATTTGAAACAATCTCATTTCTGTGCTTTCCAGTTAGCATGAAAAGATGAAAAATGAGAACATTTTTTAATGTGAATAAAATGTACTGTGTAGAGACTGAATAGGACTGAAAATGCATTCATTTCAGAAAATAGAACGTGAGGATAGTTTTTTGAGCACACAAAAACATGAAGCTTCTTTTTTGTGATCTCTCTTCATTGCAGTCAACAGTGAAGATGTAACGGAGTACTATGATAATGGTCAGCATTCCAGGATGTTATGTATATCAAAACGTGAATTATCTGCAGTAAACACATTTTTTCTCCTTTTACAGAAAGTTAAACCTCATAAGTTTACAAAGCTGGTAAAACATGTTAGTAAAAGAAAAACACTGTGGCTCTGAATTTGTATTAACTGTATGTAATTTCAGAAAATGATGCCCTCTCAGTATTTTGATTGACTCATGTAATCAGAAATGTGCAACGTAAACAATGAAGTAAAGTTCATTACATTTATTACTATACATAAATTTTTTAAGCACATATGATAAAGTTGTTTGCATCAAATTTAAGGCTGTTAAATTATTTATAGTATTAAATTTCTTATTATTGCAATGTCATGTGCACTACTATTTTCTGAGCAAATTTGGGGTTTATTAAGTTCATCTTTTTATATTTTATTGTTTTAGTAATTGTGTATCTTAAATTGTACATCATAAATTTTTTTACATAATATTGTGCACTTTGTGTATAATGCAATTAAGCATAATGTGCCATATTAGAAAAGTAATTACTTGTGAAATTTTGGAAAATCTTGTACCACTTGTAATTGCGAAGATTAAACACAAATAGGAAAATAATGTTTTAATTATACCCTAATAGATTTTAATATGTTTTTCAGGAAAGTCTTGGATAGATCCATGTGTGACTGCTTTACTAAACTATTACGAAGTCCCATTAAGGTTATAATGGATGACAGCATAAGATGCTACCAGAGAAAAGTCAAAATTAGGGTGGGACCAATGCCACTTTTTGCAGATTCTACCGATACAAATTCTTGTGAGCCAATACTGCCTATATTTGATACCGATGCCCATATTAGAAGAGTCTTTTAAGTGATAAAGGAGTATTTGACTACTTTCATGGTTTATTATTAAAATAAATTGTATGGAGCCAAGAACACTTAAAACAATGAAGTGAAATACTTCTACTAGCAATGAAAGTATTTTGGAAAGTTGATGGAAATCTGTGTCACACTATGTACTATTTGATGCTTTAAGGAAACACAAAACAATAGATAAATTAATTTCACATGAATTCTTCAAGATTAGAGAATAAAAGCAACACTTAAAGAATACTTTAGAAATATATTTTTAATCTTATGTCAGGGCAACTTAAACAGTTTATGTTTTAAACTTATGATATAGAAAATATTAAATCTACAAGGTTGTTTACCACATTTCTCAGCATAATTAAACTTTTTTTATATTCAGAAAATTTAAAATTATTGATATGTATAGTTTTTAAATTCAGCACACCCTTATTTTACTGAGAGTAAAATTGAAGTACTGTCAGTTGCCAGGTAATTAATGTGAGATTTCTATTGCTTTTAAAAGATTTTAAATACTGTACTGAAATGACAAGTTCGAGCTGCAGTGTAACTGATGTAAAACTGGTAATTCAGCTACCTGCATTAAAGGCTGTAGATGCTACTTAAAGTGCCTGTCACAGAAGGCAGCCAGTGGGGGAAATGGCATTTCTCCCTCTCTCTTCCTTACTCTTTCCTCTTCCCATAGATCATTGTCTCACAGCAGGGCAGCTTTTACGCCCACCCTTTCCCATTGTTAAGTGACAGTCTGTCATTTTAATTCTTACAATAAGAACAGCACAACAGCTACCTCTAAACAACAGCAGTTGAGCCTGTCTTACTCCAAAGTCGCCACCCTACTTCTTATCCTCTGGTGTTACGGCCAAGCATGGTAAACTGCAGTATCGGCTCCGAGTATTGGATTAATTTTGTCAGATACTTCGATACCAACACTATAAATATTGGCAGATAACTGTATCGGCATCGGCCCAGCACTAGTCACAATGTTGTGTATGTTTTGGGTAAACCTTTTACCACTGGTATTCATCATGTCACAAAAACACCTGCAACAGTGTAATACAACACTGTTCAGTACATTTCAACACCAGCAGTGTCTAGGAGAATTAGACAACCCTCCCACATGGCAGCGGTAGAAGGACTGACTGTTTCTTTGCCTATGGTGAATGAGATAACAGCCTAGCAAATGAGACCTCAAGGAAGCACGGTGGGAGTAGTTGAAGCTTCTCATGACTGACTGATAATGAGGTTGGTCATCATAGTGTATGTAACGGCCCACAAAGCAAACCAGTGGGACTGAATTATGGGTGTGGTGTCCAGGTTGTTTCTTTTCTTATGTACATTATAAAGTGTGTTGGGGAAAAAATTAATGTGTGTGTATGCATTAACCTTGTGAAGTTTCCATCCTGAATTGCAGGCTACTGAAGTGGGAGGACTAGATGTGTGTACGTTAAGCATGGCTTGATGGCATGCTGGGTTGTTCCAAATACACTGCTGGTAGGGGTATGGAAATATTCGAAAATTTGAATTGTTGCATGTAGTAATTTACAAATTATTCATATTCAAACATCAAATATTTTATGCAAAAATTGTGAATAATTTACATTCCCGTGTCGAGGGGTTATTTGCTTGAATTGTTATGCCAATTAATTTTAAGTCATTCATTTAAACTTTTATTCCACAGTTATTAGAGCTGGACTGTTACTAATCATGATAACTGGTCATTTTTTTCCATTTGATGCAGCTGTAAATTAACAATCATTAGGTCCGTGCTGGGCATTTTACATTGGTATGTTATTGAATGAGTTGTTTTGATTGCAGGGATGCTTGGTGCATCACCTAGTCTACAGGGGAGTTTTCGAGCTGGTTCAGGTCGAGAACCCTGTGTGGCCTTACGGGGTGATCACTGTGGATTCGCCCTAGCTCTTAGGGAGCTGGTGTACACTCGGCCTGGTTGGGCAGCTGCAAGCTATGTAAGCATTTGCTACAGTACCCAGATGCAGTGTCATGCTGCATCAGTCCTAGCGTTTGCAACTGGAGAATCTCGCGCGCAGTAGATGGAGCGGGTTCGTTGACTCGGGTGGTCCAGTTGCTTCTTCGTGGAGTGTACCTAGTAGGGGGCTCTACTGTACATGTGTGCCAAGTGATTTTGCGCACTGGGCCAACAGTATGGGTGGCTGGCGAATCGTGTGGTGTTTTGCGACGTACATACTACCCAGTGAAGGGAGCCTGCAGTATTATACTATTGTCGGAGCTATTGTTGGAAATAGTTTGGCAAAATGTAGTCATCTGTTGCTCCCTTGGGGGACGGTGTTTACTGGGGAGTTGAGAGGTACAAATTACCCTTGGAATCAGAACACAGTGCGTAGACTTGAACATATTTATTCTCTGGAGAATAAACACATTAACCTGTATTAACTCCTAGGCTTTCGAAGTTATCAAGCTACTAGCGGAAGTTACGTCACTGAAAGATGAAGGGGACTTGTTAGAACAAAGAGCAAGTCTAGAGCAACTAATGAAAACAGTCGTGAAAATGACTCAAACCTTACTGTCGCCTAGTGTGCTCCTAAAGGGACGGAAGTAAAACTCCCAAGTGGAGTGTGTGTCTCGGGGGGGAGGGGGGGTTGACACAAGCTTTGCTGATAGAAGATCTGGTTGAAGCAGAGAGCCCTAGCACTGCAGTTGTAGGGCAAGCTGCTAGGATGCCAAAGTAAAGGAAGCCAATCTGATGACAATTTGACGACAATTGGCATTCTGGGGAGCTTGTCCAGCCCTAAATACTGAATGGGGCCTTCCTTCTGTTTCCTTCAGGTCGTTTGGACATCTTTGGCTGGCCGGCATCTCTCTGTGTGGGTGACTAGTAGTTGGCCGCTGGAAGGCAGCTGTTCGCTGGTAGGTAACTGGTAGTTGTCTGCGGAAAGATGGCTGTTTGCTGGTAGGTGACTGGTAGTTGTCTGCGGAAAGATGGCTGTTTGCTGGTAGGTGACTGGTAGTTGGTCACTCGAAGACAGCTATTTGCTGGTAGGTGACGTATTTAGCCAATCGAAGGGGGCTATTGACTGGTGGTAGTTGGATGATGTGAGGCAACTGTTCACTGGTATTGTCCATTTCATATAAGTGGTCTCAAATTTGACAGTTCTATGAAAGTAGTGCCAATGGCATCTGGGTGGCTAGGTATCCTTCCGCCACAGCTGAACTGTTATTGAAGGTGACTTTTTGCAAACAAACACCATGTGACTGTCAGTATATGTAAACAAACAACATATGACTGCCTGTTTTTGTAAACAAATTGCATGTGCCTCCTCCCAAATGACTTGTAGAAGCTGTGGAGGGCTGTTCAAACAGTTGCAGGTTTGCAACAATCCCATTTTTTATTTGTTTATAAATATTTTATGTAAATGACTAACAGCCAATGTAATAAGTATATGAAATGATATTTTTTTTTTTTACCTTGCAAGAAATTTGTAACCAGGATGCACGAAAATGAAATTGTATTTTGACTGTCAATGAATAAAATATATTTTACTGTTTTTGAATACACACTAAATATATTAATGACGAATCTTGTCTCACTTACCTAAAGTATAAGAATTTAGCATGGTTTCCACAAAAACCAAATGCCAAGTCCCCCCCCCCCCCCCCCCCCAGGAATGCACAAATACTGAAATACCTCCCCACCCCCTCCCACACCTTTTCAAAGACAGTATACATTCTTACATACAGGCTATGCCTACCATTGCATTAAAAGTACATAATACAGCTTTGTGGTATGATATGACAACAAACTCTGTATAGCCTGATACTTTTATGGTGGTTACAATTCTCAGGATGAGAAAGTATGTGTAGGTAGCCAAAATAATATTTAAGCAAATGTTGCTTATTTCAGTATTTTAATAACTCTCATTTAGTAACTCAAATGTTAAGTATTGCAGGTCTACATACAAAATACTTTAATAATTTTTCTCAAATACCTACTTGTTCATATTGTCATGCTGTGAATAAAAGCTTATTTCTGACTAACTCAGTGTTGATATTTACACTGAAGTTCAGTCGCACAACCTCCCTCCTCAAAATTGTGAATACAGCCCAAGGCTTGTTCTCAGGTACCTAATGAAAAACTGTATTTCAGTTCAGAGATGTTACAAAACACTCTAGAGAAGCAGATGTGACCTACAGTAACGATATATCAAACAAACATGTTACTTATACACTAAAAATATGCTCCACCTACCCAAGATTGAAGATATGATATAAAGTTCATTTTCCTTAGCGATAAATTTTGGAATATCGCATTTCCTGCTGATGCAAGAGACACTTCTTTATGATGTTGGAGCACCTGCATTGGGTGTGTAAATTGAGAGCATTTTGTTTGATAAGGATGTTGTCATCTATTTGATGTCAACAAGTTGTCTTTCAAATATAAATCCTGTTTATGTGAATTATTCTTCTGTTACTCTGACAATATTCTTAACAACGTATGTTAAATACATATGAACACTTTTAATTTGCAAAACACAAATGCTCAAAACGTTTATGAAAGACTCCAACGTTGAAACCTACATTTTATTATGTTACGGGAAAATCCTTTAAATTTATTTGCTAACAAGTATCCGTGTGTAACAAGCTTGACAAATTTTATATACGTTCTAAGAATTTCAAGTGATACAACTTACAAGTTTGTATGGCCAGTAAGCTTTACATTTTGAAACCCTCCAGAACCAGTGTGTTAGTTTCATTCAATAATAACATAGAGAAATGTTCATAGCAATGAAATGTAGGCCTAATTAGGGTATCATCTTTATTTTGTTTCGAGGGAAAAAGGAAAAAAAATTGAGGAGAGAGAGAGTGATAGTGTGTGAGGGGGGGGGGGGGGGCTGCTTTTGTTTATAGTCTTACGTGAGACGGGATTATTTTGATGTTCTTGTGATGCCAGAATCACATAGCCCCAACATGCATGACACGACTGCCAACAGCCAATGAAATAAAAGATAGATCATCGTAAGCCCGACCAATTCTGTCGCCCGACCAGCAATTTTTGATTAGAAATGATTTCCATTATTCGTCGTGTTGTGCGGCACGACGCAAAGAATGTACAAAATGAAATTGTATTGCAAGCTTTTCCTACAATGGTAAATATGCAGCTTAAAAGAAAAATAAATTGAACGCTACTGTATCCAACTCTTAAAAATAATCAATTTTCTTTTGTATGCATTAACGATACCAATTTGTCACCATTACGTATTACAAATTTCCCTCTTGTTCACTGTCTTTGAGACTAATGTAGTTTATCAGCGCCTTCTAAATAGTTAGGTTAAATGCCGAGAGTGTGGTGTCTGTCGTGCTTTAAATTCAAGTAGTCACATTGAAATGTGTCATGGTTGCATTTTTGATCGTGTCGTGCTGTGTTGGTCCGGGCTATATGATTTCGGCATGAGTGTGTGGCATTTTGAGTTGCATATTGGTTTGGTGGAGCTCAGTGGAAAATTTTGCTCGTATGGAAATAACATTTAAATTATTTAACTTCGAAAATTATAACTTTAATGAAAATACAAAAGCGATACATACGTCTGTGTTCACATTCGTACAGATGCTGCAACATATACATGCACACACTTTGAACGAAGTTAACTTTACACTCAAATTTACGATGTAGACAAAATATTATTATTCGCTCACTACAAAAGTGTGAAAAGTGTGGCATTTTTCAGGCCACTTGCATTTCAATGATTATATTAATGGTTTACAAATACATTTATAAAACACGCAAACGTACTGTTGTAACCTCTTCAACACGTGTTTTTCTATGGCAATCCTTACGAGATTACTTCAGTAAAATCAACACTGCGCACGTTTCCTGATACAAACATTATATTCGTGTCACTTCTTGTGGAAGGCAGTCAGGAAAATGGCGGAACAAGCAGTTTTAACGATGTTCCGATTAATATTACATTTCACTCAAGAAAACGCACTACAACGGTACCTACAACCAACTGTGTTTGGAAAAAGTAAATAAAAAATAATTAACTGTCAATTAAATATTCCGACAACACCAATACGATATTCGTATAATAAACACGACGAGAAAAAAAGTTTTGCAGAACGGCCTTCACAGGTCTGGAAACTGTAAAATAAACATGGCTAGCCATTGGCTGAAAACGTTTACTGTTCGTATGTGTCTACATACTCTTCTCGTAAATGCTGAACATGTTTTTAAAGTTCCGCTACTAATAGCCAAGAAAATTTATATTACTTTAGAAACATAATTTAAACGATAAATGTTGTAAGTATAATTAAGACTTTAAATTACAACTTTTAGTTCCGAATACCATTTTCTTCCAAAGACATCATCAAAATATCCAACGTAACAACACAAATCCAGCAGAAGTTCATCAGCTGATACAATTTTGTAGGAGCGAGAGCATTTACTGTTTACATAGTGTGTAGGTTGGTCACATTGTCATATTTGAGAGCACTTATATGAAATAGACAATAGGTAACTGTTAGTAGGCTGCAGGAAGGTGGCTGTTTGCTGGTAGGCGACTGGTAGTTGGCCACTCGAAAGCGGCTGTTTGCTTGTAGGTGACTGGTAGTTGGTCGCTGGAAGGTTACTGGTCACTTCTCCAGTGGAGGTTCCTCAGGAAGAGGAGTAGGCAGAGAGCTTCAGCACTAGAAGGTGCTGAAGCGAGCTACCTGAGATGAACTAACATTTTTCAGGGTGCGCTACCTTATATTCACCTGGCCAGTGGTGTTGTCTGCTGTGAATGCTTTGGTTATCTCCTCGCTTCCTCACGTGCGTGGATGGCTGCGCCACGCTGGTTGTTGGCATAAAGCTGGGGGTAGTTTGCATGTATGGTGGGCTGGTGCCTTATGTTTGCTTAGGGGCAACACAATTAAATTGCTGCATTTGTATTCTCTGTTTCTCAGGTAATTGAAACACTTGTGTGCTCGCGCTGATTATTACTGCAAGTTCATTTCTTTCTTATTTTGTTTCTTGTGTGCTCCATTAGTCTTGGCCGTGTTCATAGGCGGGTGGTATTGTTTCTACTGTATCCATGGTCGCTGTGAATACAGCATGGATGCTCGTGGTTTGTGTCTCTCATTAAACCAGCCTCTCTTTAGTACCTCTTGACATTGCATGGGATGATGTGAAGTCAAAAATAAATAATCTTTCCCTTGTGTGTCATGCGTCAAATGGACTATGGAATGAAACCTTCATACTTTATGCCATATTGAATCAATGTACGGCACATTTTCTAAATATAGTGAAGCCTCTTTAACTCTTTCAGTCACACTGTCGTATATCTGTGATGTTTCACAGGAAGTAGCTGTAATGCACCACGGGTGATGTTAAAGCATGCCAACATGCTGCACAGCACAAATGCACTCTCTATGGCCAATTTCACCCCATCTACGAGCAACCTGAGCTTGGGGCAAGTTGCAAACAGTGGCAACAAGAATTTCACATGTAGAGCAGACGCCATACATTGGACGGCCCACTATATAACAATAATTGACTTCATTAATTATGAAATGCATTGCCTGCCTGCAATCCCGCATGCAAGCGCCACCCCTACGAATAAAATAAATAATTTTGAAAATCTACTATCCTTTGGTTAGTCATGGAAGCAGTTCTAATCAACCCCCGAGATGGCAGCACCCCTGTGACCTTGTGACGTCACATCCAGCGAACCTCCAAGAGATGTGTTTAAAATTGTCATCGCTTCCAAGCAGGGAGATATAAAATGTGCAGCACTCCAGCAACCCCACAATAAACCTACCCCTGTGCTGGAAGGCTACACTACCTCCTGCACCCTGAAGAATCGCTGATGCTGAGTTGTTCAAGTATAAATAGAGGTCCAGCAGAGACGCCAGGCTCGCCAGCCGAATAGGTTCGCAATCTCAACCCAGTCTGCGAAGACTCTCCTTAATCTGCAAAGACTCTCTCTCCTCTCCAGCGACCTGCAGCATGGCTGGAACTCCAGCCCGCTGCTTGGGAAGGCACACACTCTCCAGCCAGCAGTTTGAGAAGGCCGCCAGCACTCTAGCCCTTCAGCTTGTACAAGGATTGTCCACAACAGCTGACCGCTAGGCTCAGAACTCTCTCCACACTGTAATCCAAACACCTGTACCCATTACCCCTTTACTTCAGTCAACTTTCTTTGACTCCCGCGGTAGCAGGTCATTGCATGATTAGCGTCCCCCTGGACAAAACCCCTTGTAACGTCAAATGTAAATAGCGTCACGTAGCTGTTTCAATTTTTTTTTATTCATTATTTCATCAGTCTTGCCTTCGCCTATTTTCCAGCTCATTGTAATTGTGAGGTGTACTGGACTCCACAGGAGATGGGGCTTGAAGGGATTGGCATTTAAGCCCTAAAGGGGCCTGCTGGCACTTCTGAGTTTTCAGTGCATCCTCAGCCATTGCTCGATGTACGACTCGATATCTTGACTACCCATTACACGGCGGGCCCTTGGGAACGATTGTAAAGTCGATCCCACCTAGGACTGCTACATTCGCAGAAAGGTAGACAATCCTTATATCAATACACCATTAACACGGCAGAATTAGGAGCCGCCAGAGGCGCCGTGAGGGACGCTCCCTAGGTACAGCCCACTACTGACAGTATTATAGTAAATTCAAATTCAATAGAGTTGTTACCTAGTGAACCTGCTCATCTGCCTCTGTGTTAAAACACCATAATACCACCTACACATGAGGGCCCATTAAAGCGTTGGCTAGGCTGGTGTCCACCAGATGACGAAGAACCAAAGGATACTTCCCCGTAACAATCGGAGGTTGCGTAGCCTTTACCTACTCCAGACCGTCATTTATCCCTCGTTCAGGTAACGCCCCTCCCCCCTTAGCATCATTAAATTAGCCTCCCAAAAATTGATACGGGTTTGAAACCCGTCCACGGAAGATCTGCTGAACTTTTGCACAATAAAGTTGGCATCCAAGGAAATTGTCAGAATTCGACTCCCACTGAAGGTCGTCCCCAAACTCCGGGGAAATCAAAGCGCGGCCAACTTTGTCCCTGCACATCGGTCGACGAGGCCACTGCGGATAAACCCTGTCACATCGGCCAGATCCTCCATCGCCATCATCGCCATTGAATAATCACTGACTGACACCGCTTTCAAATTTCTGGGACTGCTGGCAATCTCACTTTTTGACAGCCTTAGTCGTGAGGATAGTGAAGCTCCTTGAGAGGGAACTCGTATCATTCCGCCTCACACTGGGGTTTGATTCCCCTCTCATCCGCCGAAATAAAGAGGGTTATCAATGTAATCACCTCTTAGCCAGTAAAGCCCAAGATGGGCACGCGTCAATGTCTTTAACCATCTCTAACTTCACCACAGTTGCGGCTCCCTGCTAAGAAGAGCATTGCGCTAAACATGCCACAGGCACCTTTTCTTGCTGTGATTCCCAGGAATTGCTCCTGAGCCAGCTGCTGCTGCCTGGCAGTTAACCCGCATCACACTTCGGGCTACTTCTACCACTCTGACAACTGGCACGAAGGGGAACGCAGCCCAGTGCTCAGCTGCCTTCGGTCATCTCCGACGCTGCTGCTCCACACACACCACGCTGGCCATGTATAAATAGGACCCAGGGTTATTGGTTCTCAGCAGACTTGCACAGCTCTTGTTGCAGAACATCACTGCCTGGTTGTGCACTGAAGCCAGTGCCATGCGTCTACTAGTCTCCATCTATAAGCTTTCCCCAACACTCGAGTCCGAGTTTCGCTAGTCTGGGGTTTTCCTCACCCCGCATGTTACAGCATTTTTCAAGACTCGAATCAACATGATTGGTAACTAGGTTTGGCCCTTCAAGCCCTAATCAAGATACAGGCTGGATGTGTGTTTCATGGTTTCTGCAATAGACAGACACATTCCAAACTGGCTGTCTTTGTCACTCACAGTCTGCTTTCATCACACCCTATCTCCTGCTGCCTCCCACTTCAACCTAGTCCTCCACCAACCTTCTTCCAGGAGTAGGCAGAAGCAGCCAGCGGCATCCCACCTCCAGTAACAGAGGAACGGGGATATGACCCACAAGGACACTGCACTGTGAGGGAAGTCACTGCTCTCTGGGAGACCATCCAGGCTCTTCCTCCAACCCCTCTTTTCATTGGACATACCAGGTCATGCCCACTTTTACCTAACACTGTCAACCCCCCCTCCCCCCTTCCCCAACTGTCACCTAACTACATGCCTTGCCATCGGGCTAGTCGTGATAAAGCAACTAAATACATGCTACCTCTAGTTATAAGCCTGGTGGAAACCGAGTATAGCATTAGCAGAGTTTACACTTTGAAGAGGGAAGCTGCAGCAGACTAGAAGAGAACCACTGTCAACTCTTCCAGCAAGACGGGAGGTACTCCAGTTGCAAAAAACCTCCAAACACAGCCACACGCCTGCCAACATTCCTATGTGACTCCTAGCAGTGCTCCATGCTAGACCCAAGGAACTACCATCGAGTTGCCCAGAGCTCGCATCCCCACGCTTCCTAAAGATTCTATCAAGAAGATGCCACCTGCAAGGTCAGGCATCAATCCCTTCTTTCTTCACACCCTATGTAGGGCCAATTGTAGCTACCAATGATAATGTGACTCAAGACCAGGAAGTTCCTGAAAAAAGCCCTTTTGGATTACCAGTGCTTAGCCACAGTTCCGAATATGGGGAGTCAGGATAGACAGCTTGTATTGCCCATAACTTATTGCCCATAACTTCCTTTAGTATGGCCTCAGTCGAATCTGACAAGCAGAGTGAAGGACAGACCTGTGCTGTCAAGGATTACATGGGAACAGGCTGTTGCATCATTACTAGAGATGATGGAAAATCACAAAAAAAATTTTGAGCTAACATATATTTTATAACACTCTAGTTTATTCTTTCATGATTGGGTGAACAAGGTTTTGACTTGACTAAGTTGTTTGCAGACCAATCACAAACGTTCTGCCTTACAGTTTCATAATTTGCATCGGCAGTGAAGTGCACGATAGCCAATAAGGAAAGAAAACTGTTGAGAGCATGTGTACAGTACATTAAATCCTAGCAAACAGTCAACTTTTTCCATGATGAACCATAAAATCTAATCATTACATGCATGTATAGAAATGCCACATTCCACTATACAGTTGGACACCGATTTTACGAGGCCTAATGATTCTGGATAATGGCATCGCAAAATCATTGAAGACAGATTTTGACCCCCCAAAAACAGAAAAAGTACAATATGATGTGTGCCGCTTTTTGAGTTATACCAAACGACTACGACTCATCCTAACATGTTATTACCAACCCAAGAAGGCAACCATAAAGTCCGTTCCCCACTGGAAACAAACTTTCATGAAGCCCTGCTTATTATCTACTTGCAGGCCTGTTTCGTATCCTTTCACCAAATGTAAACAAATATTGCCATGTAGCATTTGTCAAAATCAATGTTTATATGACATGGTGTGTGTACATGTGTTTGTATTCTTTCGCTACACCTAAACATATACATTGAAATGTGACTTCTAATTTTATACGTGTCAAATGTGGTGTTTACTGTTTACAGCTTTTCAAATAATTCTGTCATATTCCAAATACCATTCTGAACGAATATTCACAGTTTAGGCCTCTAACATTATTTAGGTCAGCTTTATGACTTTTTTAAAAATGACTGAATTGACGACAGTTCTTATGGTTATTTTACATTAACATATTTGTTTTCCACGACATAGCACAATATGTGTAATGCACGTTAGTATTTTGCAGCAACTCTGTTTGTGTTACAACTGTGAGGTAAAGGGCTGTACTAATTGTCCTTTTGTTTTTGATGTGTGTTGGGTTATTTCTTTAAAAGGACGCCCTCAGTTGGAATAAATATTCAAACGAAAAAGGCACATCAAATTCAAGCACGCAACTCGTGTTGCTCATTTTTGTCATACAAACGTAAAATATAGCGGTGAACATGCACACAAATAAGCCTACAGTAACTTTTATTCTGCTTATATTTCTATGTATTGCTACTTACTGTTTATTAGGTTTATTCAATTTTATCGGGCTGGGATTAGTATTTTCCTTCTGGGATTATGGCAAATTACGTTACACGACTGTGTTTCAAACCCCTTAGGTCAAAGGTACAACATTGTGATAAATAAATAGACATGGATGTAAATTATTAACTTTGTCATAAAAACAGTTCACATTAAAAACCTATAAGTAGTGCTAATCAAATATTTGAAATCACGCACACACAGGGCCAGCGTATCGACCACGATGCACAAAGGCATACCATTTTACAGATGCGATGATTAATGAAACACATGTCACAGTATATTTATTACTGCTGTGGAAACACAGATTTATCACATCGTAACTTGCCTAGGTAGGTTTAAAAAACACAACGTCTACAAACGTGATGTAATTTGAAGTATTTTTTGGAGTAAGAATAATTTACGTTTCGTTTGGCAAAAAGGAACATGCCATGTCATGTCTGCCAACTTCACTTGGTAACTGCCCCGCCATCATATCTAAGTATTTTAAATATGTATTCAAACATTAAAATCTCTCTTCAATTGTAAATTACAAATTAAAAAATTATTATTTTGCTGTAATAAGTATGAAATATGCTACAATTGAAAACATGTATAATTTCTTACTTTCTAGCAAAGTGAAACTTCCAGAGTGTGAAAGAGACAAAGAAAGAGCGCGACAAGCCTCGCCCAGCTAAACTGTAAAAATGAAATATGTTGCCATCGGGCTACCTAAATATTGAAATATTTCGATAGGCACCGTTCAATTTACAAATAGTATACTAAAAAGTAGGTTAAAATAATATTTTAACTGTGAACTATTTTTTACCGGTCGTTGCCAACATGTCGCTGTTAATTTATATTTTAAAAGAAATAAATATTGCAAGTTATAGAAGATATTAAGGTAAAGTTTCATTTATTCAATAACACAGTACTCTAAAATTAACCACAGTGTTGCATGTTTGTGGAATACAGATTATTGAAAAAAACAGGTTGACATGTTATGCCTAGAGTGTTTTTTCAAAGGTTGATTTTCGTAAGTCGCTTCCATTCGGGAATGGACTATAGATGTCTACAGGATTGGTTCCCGTTGAGGGACAGTTACAGACAGGGTATTCCTGACGGTTCCAGACACGACTTTTTCTCACTACTAACATAGTTCTATGTAACCCGAAGAAGGGTCAAACCCAACACTTTATTCATGAGTGCATACAGGATCGCTACCAGCCTAGTGGATGGTTCCAGCACGTGAAATAAACTTTTTTCCAAGTGGCCGCAGTAACACGTCGGCCTCCCCGACGCACCTAGCAAACAGAGAGTCCCCACATTAGCGAAGCTTTCCGAAGATGGCCGAGTGCCCGAGGCCAAATAGCTGAGCGCAGAGGGTAGATTCTCACACCTTGCTCGATCCAGGCAGATGTCACAAAGGGATGTCAAAGCCCTAAAAGGCAATGCGTGGCCGACGATGCCAGTTATCTTCTCCAGCAGCTCGCCTCAATACTTCTGTGCTGTGGCTCTACTGCCTACTAGGTCTTCTAGATCTTCAGCAGCCACCAGAGGCTCCACAGGCTTCTTCTACCAACAACTTACCAGAAGCTCTTCGTACCAGAAGTCTGCAAGACTTTGCTCCACACTTCCGTTGTAGATCCTCCTGGGTCGGCAGCTGCCACTACTTACTGGTAGTGGCAACTCTACACCCACTACTCTTTTGGTAGTGGCCTCTTTTTAAAGTCTCTTCTAGACAATACCAAGTTAGAGTAAATGGGTCTGAGTTATTTTCATAGCCGTCGAAGTCATTCTTATCTTGAGTAGCCTAGGAGCAGGTCACCTCCACATGTAAAGTGTAGCTTACTTCCCTTCGCACTTAGCTTAGTAGTGAGAGTACGTGTCACCATATTTATTATCTTATTATATAATAGGACTCTGTCTGTCTGTCCCTCTTTAATACTTCTAAGTCCCTTGAAACCCGACAAAAGTTCTTCAAATTTTGCAGAGCGAATCCTCATGGTCAAATACAGGTCAAGTTTGAATTTCAGCAAGATCATATTATGCAATCATGACTTTTGACACTAAAAACTCATTTTTTAATTACTTTTTCCTATGAAAGTTTTGTATTAATGCATAGAGATTATTGCATAGAGATATAAAGGTAATGGAATATCATTTTTGTTTACTATAAATCTCTCGCTTCAATGTTGAGTTAATAAGTGGGGCCAAACTGATCAAGTGGCTAGAGCGATTTCAAGAGTGAAGAGAGGGGCCACAGTGGCTCAGTGAATAGAAAAGTTTTGTGTGTGTGTGTGTGTGTGCATGCATATATATAATTCTTTCCCCCCCCCCCCCCATCTTTGTGCGATAACCAAATTTTTTAACATTGTAAATATTTTTGGCACGTGACCATACTGAAAACACGGTCATGGGCTAAACCCCTAGTTTATAATAAATACACTGTACACTGTTGTTCCTATCCTGAGAGTGATTTGTTCTTAAGGTAATTCCTTTCCGATTGCTAGATACTCGATTCTTGTATGGAGCTAGCAGGAGAACAGGTTTTCTAACTGTACAAACCATAGTGTAGGACTGCAGATCCCCTTCAGGAATCTGTACGTTGTAAACACCGCACTCGCTGCCAGAACTGACCAGCCTGACAGTCTTCACCACACTAGCCGCTGAAGATCTCACCAACTTCATTTCTCGCTATACCTTCCTTCTAGGGATGTAACGATTCCACTTTTTCTCGATCTGATACCACTCTCGATTCTCAATTCCAAAACTCACGATTCCTTTAGTTACAGACAATTACTTTACAGAATTAATTAATGTATAGCAGGGTGTGGAATTTAATTATTTAAACTAGGCCTACACTAGTAGTAGGTCTATTACATACGAACATAAATAATATAACAGTAAATTCCACAAAGTTCTAAAGAGGCATATGAGATAATATTGAAAACATATATGTATATATACGTCGTCTACATAGTTTATTCAAAAATATTTCCAAACCTTGCTTGCCATGATAATTGTTCACCAACATATGAAATTATTAAAAAGTTTGCGAGACTGGCACTTATTGAAAAGCAATCTTAGTGAACACTTTTAAAGCAGTAATTATTTAAAAGGCTCAAATTTAAAAATACATTATAATTTTAGTAAATTCACAAACAATTTGTCTGGAAATGCAAATAAGTGTAAAAAAATATAGATTATTTATGCTAATAAATTTTAATGCAGAGGAATTATGAAATATAGTCCATTCATGTTTTCTTTGGCCTTTTGGAACTGAACCTTTGAAAAATCACTCTAGGCGTATTATGTCAACCTGTTTTTCCAATTACTTGTATTTCACAAATATTTAACACTGTGATTAACTTAAGAGTACTGTATTATTGAATAAATGAAACTTTACCTTATTATCTTCTATAACTTGTAATATTTATTATGAATTAAATATGAATTAACGACAGCGAGAGTAGCGAAGTGTTGGCAATGGCCGGTAAGAAATAGTTCACAGTTACAATATTTTTTTTTACATCTTTATGTATATCATTTGTAAGTTAAACGTTGCCAATCAATATATTTGTATTGTTAGCTAGCACTGACGGAAACACATTTCATTGCTGCAGTTAAAAATATCAGTGCAAATTCCCGTGCGTAGGCTGGTGTCTTTTTTCCGTCCGGAACAAAAGTTCAATAAGCAAAGCAGAGCGTGTCGCTCTCTCTTGTTCTCTCTGTCTATCTTCTCTCTCTCTCTCTCTCTCTCTTGGGAAGATCATACCACCAGTGTAGTAAAGGTATACATTTTGTTATTTCTAATTTCAGCACATTTCATACTAATTAAAGCAACAATAATGATGTTTGAGATTTTAATTTACAACTGAAACAAGATTTTATTGTTTAAATACCTATTATATTGTTGCAATTTCTCTGTAGAAATTAAGTGGGTTTTACCAAGTTCGTTAAGGGATAGAGGTCCTAATCAAATAAAAGAATTAATTATAATTTCCTTATTTCATTTATAATAACTACAGCAGAATTCTCTGAACTCAAATTCTCACAATAAATTGAAATCACTTACTGTTCACAATTGACACCAATTAATAAAATTTATGATTACGACAAAGAAATCAATAAAATTAAATAATTAAAGATCAGTCCCAATAGACGGTGTATCTACCTATTCAGTTATGTTTATAATTTATGCGTCCATATTTGACAGTTTAAATATCTACAATAAAATCAGTATTACACTTCCATTAAGTTCCACCTCAGTTCAGTCCATGTCCTGCCAGGCACAATGTTCTAGAGTCCTCCAAGCACCGTCATGCACAGTAGGCTTCACTCGGTTTCACACACACTCATCCATTCAAGCCACGAACACCTCGCTCACAGTCGTCGCACAATCTCCAGTCGTCATCCACACTTCTTTTTTCTCGCGCAAACTCGCTAGGCAGCCTCCATCAAAGACTGCCGACTGCTGGGTTGCCGCAGTATATATAGTGTCTTAGACCGCCATCTAGAATCTTCCCCAACTCGCATGCTGCGTCGCGGAGGGCTGATGCACCAGCCAGTCCCACCAGAACATTCTTGCGTCTTCGCTAAACGTATCGGAAACTCTAGCAGGCGAGAGGAGATCTGTGACGCCAGCAAGTCTCGCCGCTGTCGGTATTCACAGGATTCCCAGAAGGGGGACAGACAGCCACGAGTGCATCATTCCAGGTAGAGGGGAGGGCGAGGTGGGTCTTCGACTACGGCACAAGGCAGCAGAGTTGGCACCAGCTACAGCACATAACAATATGTTATTTAGATGCAATGGCACGACACAGCTCGTTGCGCGACACTTATAAATCCAGCAGGTTGGCAGACGTGGTGTGGAAAGCGTTTCCAATATGGCAGTGGCTGCCGATTATACCTAGTGCATTACGACTGGCAGTGGTGTGGCGACATACAATGACACGGCGTGTTTCTGAATGAAGCATCAAGTTCGTACTCGTGTTTTTGAAACATTTTAGGGAAGTTACAATGTTGTGATAAATATGTTTCCAGGGCACAGCAGGGTTGATTAATATACTGTAACGAGTGTTGTGATCGCTGCGTGTGCAAGGGCATAGCCGCTATTTCCGTCTATAGTGGCTGCGTTGTAATCGTAATGCAAGTCTGTGGATTTCAAAAATGTGCAAAGTTTATATGTTTTAACCATGAATTGATGTTATGACGAAGTTAATTATTTATATTCACATCTGTTTGTCGTACCTTCGCGCTAGGTGTTTGAAACACAGTTGTGTAACGAACTTATGTTTCTGTGGTTTGAATGCCTGCCACAATCCCAACGAAATACTAGGCCCATCCAGATAAATTTAAGTAAATAATAAAATAAACCTACAAACCAGTAAGTATGGTACCAACGCATGTAAATATTAGCAGACTAAATGTTGAGGTAGGCCTATGTGTTCGTATGTTCACCACTATCTTTCACGTTTGTCGATGCTACATTGTACAATAAATAAGTGACACGAGTTGCGTGCTTGAATTTACTGTGTCGTTGTGTTGTACTGGTTGTCCCTTCGTTTTAATTTTTATTCCAAACACATAGTAATAACAACAGGTTAAATACTACTGTTGTTTCCACCACATTTGTAACAAACACTGTCGTGGCAAAATATTGTGTATTATGTGTAAAGTCGTATATTGTGTGTAACAAATAGTTATAAGCTGACCTAAATATTGTTATAGGCCTAACTAGTGTACATTCGTTGGAAATGGTTTCTGCAATATGACAAAAATTTTTGAACAGCTGTAAACAGCAACCAATGCATTTGCATTTACTGCACTCATTCAAGTTGTGTGTGTTCACTTCGCACAATTGTTACTAACGCTTGGAGGTGGTTTGTTGTCAATCTCTCTGTAGCTTATTTCGAAGTACATGTTTTACTGTACGTGTAATCTTTGGAATTTTTGTTTACATTTAGTTTCGCAAGAAAAAATACTTAATGTATTTACGTGCATTGTTGCATGTAGAACTATGATTTCTGAGATTTAAAAATTGTCTCGAGACAAAATTGAGAATTTGTTCATCTCTAGAATTTCTCAATATACCCAAGACTCATGCGTGTAAATTTTTACACTGCCAAATTAAATTCAAGTATAGAATATAGAAGAAGAGTTAATTTCTTGTGGATAAAGCTCTTTTCATGAGATATCGCACATTTGTTGTATTTTGTGTTATTTCGCGTTTTAACTTGTATTTCTGTGTTGTTTCATTTTATTTCGATTTACCACAAAATTGTGCTTCTAGTGATAGGTTATGTATTTGTAGTAATCTGATTTGAATGCTTTGATACTCTGTCTTTTGATTCTCGATTATATGATTCTTCAAGAATCACAGGTAACGAGGTATCGTGGAATCGAGTTTGACATCCCTAGGAAGCCTTCACCGCACGTTTGTGCCAGAAGGAAAATTTTTCCTTAATCTCCATTGTTGGGACTCATGCTTTCACACCCTGCTTAGTAATCCAAGCATCATGCCAATCCATCAAACGCCACATTATCTATTCACACTAGACTCTGCTGCCTCTTCTGGGCAACAATGCTTTAAGGAGTCAGTTAAAGTTTTCAGTTGTTTTCACAGCGCTATACTACCCTGTCCCATTTAGTTTAGAAGCAGGTCTTGCATAGTTCAGCTTGCCGTAAGCTCTTGATAAACACAGGAGGGAGTGCATCACCACTTGTTTACTTCCAGTAACACAGAATAAACATTGAGTTGAAACTGATCCCTGAGTACCACGTTCCTGTAGACTTTGCACCTATCCTAGTTGACCTCACCCTAGAAAGAAATGCAGTGTAGCGTCTCCCTTTCCTAACTCCTATTCTGACCACTCAAGCAATCTGCTATCAAGACTAGGTCGAGGTGTAGACATACGTATTCAGGGACATAGCTCTACTAGTTCACTAACAACTTCAGCAAGTTCATAACACAACTACTTTATTGAACATTATATATATATATATATATATATATAATGTGGGAATTGTTACAAAAGGTAGACAACAAGTATTTAATTAACAGTTAATCATAGGTGGCTCGGCGCCGTTCAAGTTACAATATATATTTAAGTAGCTAACCTTGTCAGTAATATCAATTAGCGTTAAGGGGACAATTGGGTCTCGAAGGATAACATTATGCCCTAACTGCTAGTTCGAGTTATGTTCACCAATTAACACAGACGGGACCCAGAGCTCCTCAAGGCCTCGGTGTCGTGATGCTCACGTTGCCAGCACCGGCAACTAACGTCGTGGTACCTCAAGCGTCGTCAAGTCACTGGGGATGGTGTCTATGGCCGTTTTATACGCCTCGCCCAGTAGGTCAGCATCGTGTGCTTACAAAACTTTCTCAAACCATACCCTGTCATAGTTTAGGTGGTAGCTTTCATGTGGCTGTCTTAGCTTAGGTGGTAACTTTTGTGTGTGGCCCTTCCTGGCCGCTACAGCAGGTGATCCCGGGAACAACACTCAATTGCCAATACACATGTACTAACTACGCCAGTCTTTCTACATGCTCCGGTAGGTAGAGCAGTGGAGCCCCATCACAGGAACACTGTTTTTAGACCAGCTTGTCAGTTCGGTGCTCATCCTTTCCACCGTACCTTTTGCCAGAGGGAATGTTCCTTGGATTGGGAAGATGTCACTGAAGCAACACCCACGTATAGGAACTGCAGACAGCAAGGCCTAACTTTCACTACTCATCGTGCCTTAGGGCCAAGTGCTGAAATAGGATGTCTGCCTGCCGACAGCTGCTCGTGTAGCTCAACACTGATAAGACATGAGCCATACCTTTCAACTCATGGATGTGGGAGTATGATGTGAACTCCAAATGCTTTTTTCCAGATGCAGTGGTCTCAAGAAAACTTGTCGCCGCCGTAGGACAGCTTGCCCCTAAGGAACTAGCCCAAACTCTGCAACGCCTACTCTTCCCCGTCACACCAGACATACCACAGAATCTATTCCAGCCTCCAAGTGGCCTGAGTCAAGAGGTACACCTGTGGCTTGCAGAGTACTTCAATCAGCCTGAGCAGCAGCCGACAGCTTCCATCGCGTACCTCGTGTTTATCGCTTTGTCCCCACCAACACGAACAATGCCTATCAATCAACTAGAGTTGTTCCGATACCTCACCTTTTTTCAATGTATCTTTGTTGGGTGTGGTATCGGGCCCATACAATAGTATCTGTTATAGACAATTAAATCAGGTTATTACTTTCTTTAGACACAAAAATTACAGTGTTTTGGTGTGTATGCGCTGCACATTAAAAAAAATATAAAAAATAAAAACAAATAAATTGCATCCACCAAAAATTTTTGTGGTCCGGACAAAATTCCTATTTAAATAATCGTAGCATAACCTTTTATCATCTATCTCATGTTGCGCTGATTGAAGTATATTTTGGGTCCCGTCACCTTGGATTTCCCGCAACTATTGTTTGTAAGCTGGTTGTTTATGCAAACGTCTAGTAACTGGATTTGAAATATGTCACGCACGCCGCTGTTTACAACTGCTCTGTGGCATGGCGCTTCGTCTAGTGTCTTCCCAACACATCTGTCTGCCACTGTGGCATGGTGCAATGTGTGAGTCTGGATTGCTACTTCCCCTACACACCTCCAAGAGTGGAAGTGGTTACCTATAGCAACGAGCATGGTGACCTAGCGTCCTCTCTCTCTCGCCCTTCTTTCTGTCTCTCTCAGCTGTGCACCTCCTTTACTCCCCTTAAATTCCATACACGCCACCAAGCGAAGAAGCAGGTGTCTCGGCTGCGTGCGCTTGCCTTCACACGCCAGCTGCAGTGCAAATGTGCACCTGGCGAAAGTAGAAATTTTATCAAGATTATGCACGACCAAATCGTCCCGGTACTGGGATTCACAGGATTCAGTGCGCTCACTGCCAACAATGGTATCACTATTCCTGCCTCGGCTGGGCAGACGAAGCTCATTAGGGTTCATAAGTGAGGATTGCAGAGCCAGACAGATGGCGTTCTGTAATTGTGTCACATGCCCCGGATGCGGAAACCACACACATGCATCCTGTGTGGGGAAATGTACCATCATACTTGCATCGGTTGGCCAGATAAGCCAGTCAGTATATCCGGCATGGTCTATCAACGCGAGATATGCAAACGAGCCTCAGAGTATGACCATTAAACCCCAGACCAGCCTCTTCACAGTGTGCCACACTGCGCAGGAGAACTGCAGCTGCTGGAACTGGCAGGTAGACCGCACAAATAGCAACTCCTCTTTACGTCATAATGTTAGCGAGAACTCAGAATGCACACAATTCCTGAAAAGCAATGGGTAGCCAGAGCCCAAGCTAAATTGTAGGGAAAAGCTCTCGACTCACTGAGAATTTGTGTCCGACTGGAAGTAGCTCAGTAGCCGACTCGCTCAGCACTTCACAGGTGAGGAAGTACTGGCATGTCTCACGACCTAATTCTATAGCCACATGCAAGCACCAGGAGAGGAAGTAGAAATCTTTGCTTGGAGAAAGGTGCAAATGTACCAATGAATTTTCCCCGACTAAGATGACGATAGTTGTGTAAGGCAGATTACCTGTATGCTACTGCCCCATCTGAGGAACATCCTGCTAATTCCCAAACCACTAACAGTGGACGTGCTAGTTGAGTGTGCCTGAGAAGAAGTTGTCAACACTCTTTATCTTGCATGCCCTTCTGGTAGTGGCCCTCGCAACTCCCTTC
This sequence comes from Dryococelus australis, assembly GCA_029891345.1. Taxonomy (NCBI): domain Eukaryota; kingdom Metazoa; phylum Arthropoda; class Insecta; order Phasmatodea; family Phasmatidae; genus Dryococelus; species Dryococelus australis. The sequence continues at coordinate 199,562,554 of CM056993.1, read as the reverse complement.
TGGACAACGGTGTTAGAATAGGTACGTTGAGTTGTTTTCATGGTCACCTAGCCAATTCTACCTTGTCCAGGATAGACCCAAGTCTCCTTCACCTGACTTACATAGTTACTTCCGTTCAACTCTTGGGTAGTTAGGAGGTAATATGGGCCACCATATTTATTCTCCACTCAATAAATACATATTCTCCCTTACTTTTTAGTGTACATATCACAGGGTAATTGTGCTAATCCTACGTAGTTTAGCGGGCTGAACCCGCCCTTAGCTAACGCCCATGCGTGAACCCAGCATTACAAAAAGCAGTAAGCAGGACACTAGGAATTGCGTCAAGCAGGGATTATAAACAGTGGGCGAGGTATTCAACAAATGGACATTAGAGGCCAGTGCAAGGCTCGTTGCGTGGCCAGACATCTGCTAGAAGCGTGAGGTGCTGTCTGGACGTCAGCCAGGGCCCAACCTCAAGAAGGGCAACAAGAGGGGTGTGCCGAACTGCCGTTGCGATACATCGAAGGACGCGGCCTTCAGCATCTTACAAGCTGAATTAGTACCAGGGAAACGTCTGAAGGACATTAAGTAGATAATTAACAGAGTGGCCTTGCATAACAGTTATTATTAATATAAAGTAATTGCTCTCCCGCTTGAACTTAATAATTTATATTGTTAAGTGTGGTTCACTTGTGAGTATTAAAGAGTTTATATAAAAGAGGTTTAAAGAGATCCCTGTCTTTAATATTCTGAAAGCCCAAGTCACCTTAAAGGCTCTTATAGCCAGGCGGAGTCGCCTGCAGTACTTTAGTATATAGTTTACATTGGCTGGAGTTCGACTCCAGTACAGTAGACACCATGCCTGTCGGAGTGAAGCAGGAGACCGTAAACTTTATCCCAACCAGTATGAACCATAGTACAGGACTAGGACTACGGGCTCCCTTTACCGGGAAGCACGTACATCAACACACGCCCATTAAACGGCCACCCGCACTGTGCACCTGGTGTACAGTAAGGTAGAGCCTCCACCACTCATAAGACAATCCACAAGGTGGCTAGTCAGCCAGTCCAGCCTGTACTGCGTCAACAGCTCTGAATTGTGCCGGAGGGAGTAAGAGTCTGGAACTGGAGGTCTAACCCCCTTTGGACCCACACCCAAGCGTCACTGATGTGCAGCCTGAAGAAACCCACCGCTCTGTATCCACTGCACTGAATTGTGCTAGACTAAGGAGCACAGGGTACGCCTCTTGTCTGTTCGGCTTCGGCCTTTACGTTACACACAGCTAGGGACAATCATTGCCTGCTCCCCTCCTACGAGGCCGGTATTTGTTCCTTTCTTTTGGCATTGCCAATCCATCCTTGGTTTGGGGGATACCGGAACAAACGCCCATCCCAGGCCCTGACCAGCAGCACCATCGCACCAGGTCGCAGCACCAGCAGTCGCCGCAGCTGCATCCTGTCAGGTAAACCTGTGGCAGTGTGCCCGCCAATCCGCCCAACCGGCACTTGACTTAGTGCCAAGTAGTCAGGTCACGCGCCCTGCTCTCTACGCCAGCCATGCTCCGGTCCACCAGTACTAGTGACAGACATTATATATAGGTATTGTGTTCCTGACCGACACGACCCAAAACAGTGCTCCCAAGCAGTCGAACGACATCACGCGTCAATATTTAAGTAGTTTGAATGTTTTCAGGGGATGTGATAGTGTTTTACGAAGATTTCAACATTTTTACACTTGTCTTTTTTTTTAATATAAGGACTGACAGGCTATTATTGCAAAGTACTCCAGGTTAATTTACTTGCTGCTAAACTTTATTTTTTAATTTTGCTAGTATAAGGTTAAACTGTAAGAAAAAAAATTATTTCTAATGAATTCCTAAATAGCTTGGTCAACTCTTAACTTGCAACATAAAACCTTATATCTTTGACAGAAATTTAGATATCAAAATAATTATAAATGACTGAAAATGTTGATTTCGCCACACATTGGTCAATATATTTGTGTATAAATCAAATTAAAATAACACATGTATTCAGTATAAATAATACATTAAGTACGACATTCAATTTGCATTGTTGGAATGTTAAATTATCACATGAGAGGTGTCTCAATTTTTTTTATACATCAGCAAATAAAAAAAAATTGATTATTTTTATATATAATAACCCAAACAAATGCACAGAACGAGAGAAAAATAAAATTAAAGAGAAAGCAAGCCACAAACAAGAAGATAAGTGTGCTTACACATGCTCACAAATACCATAATTACAATAATAAATGAGATTTGCAAGTTCTTGCCTCGAGAGAAACATACGTGTTTAGTGTCCATGTGTTTGTGAAATAGGTATGTATATATTTATTGAATAGTGAATCAGTTGTCAGCTCCCCTCTTGATATCTCACTTCATAATGCATGTGATATCTTATCAGGTGTTTAGTCACCTTTGAAGACTTGTGGCACAGAATCACTTATCTGCACTTATCTACAATCCCACCCAGCAGATACACTGCAGTTCATTTCATCCCAGGAATATTGTTTCCAAACTGTGTACAAACAACTCTACACTACAGTTTGGTGAGTAACTGAATCATTTACAGACTGTTGCATTTGCTAATCACTTTTAAAAAATTTGTGTAAAAATTTTTGGTAGGTATTATGATTTATATGGAAATTGAATAAATTTTTAACAGTAGTAACATAAGTTGTTAGTACATAAGTACAGTTCTTATATCAGTGTGTTCTGCATGGCAATACTGACTGCCTTTTCTCACAGATATTTGGAATTCTTTAAGCGCTCTCCTGAGCCCACTGGTAGTTTTGGAACCAGGACATTTATGTGACAAATATTTGCTGACACATTACATCTTTAGTACAAATCATGACTGCTAAAAATAATGTAAATAAGACAAATAATTGTGGTGATGGAGCCTACTTAATATTCCCAACACTGAGAAACTAAGTACAGCAAATGTTATGGTTCGTGATGGAATAAAATTGTTTTACCCTTTTAATACATGCTTTTCAATACAATGGAAAAATTTGTCACAAAAAATTAGAAACTGTAAAAATTAAGAACATATGAGCATAACTTTGGCCCAAAAATATTGTGTGGATGGTAAAAGAAATTGTTTTAATACAATTGCTCACACTTAAACTTTAACTACACTGAGGTTATAAATTATCTCTGTGGTGTTTCCTTTCAAATAAAATGTATTATCCTAATTTCCTACTGCACTATGCAAAAAGCCTTTAATGAAACTTGGAATAATGTATTCTTATAATGCAGTCATCTTTATACCAGTACATAACTTGTTTTATTGTGAGAAAGGCTTAGGTTGTCATCACAGCTGGCAAGCGTGCTTGTGGGACGGGCAGCTCCAACGTGTTGTCACACTTCAAGGAAAGGACACTGGAGCACAGAGTACATACATGGCAAGGTGGCATGATTACATGCACATGAATATGAATATGGAGCACTGTTTCTTGCAAGTTTATTTTATTTATTTCTCCATCACCATCACTGTCCTTTATCAACCTGTAACAAGAGTTCTTAACTGTGAATGTCAAGAGGTTGCTCGTTGTTCATCTGCACACACGTTTTTTTAAACACTTGCTTGCCAGGTATAAATCCCAGCAATCCTGTAGAGTATGTTGCTATCAAAGTTCATCATGTTTACTTCATACAGAGTTGGCAAACGTGTCCTTTCGGCACCAGTCAAACAATCTGCTTAGGAAAATAGCATTCCACATTTTAATTTTTACACAAGAAGATTAAATAATTTACTTCGCTGGTTTTATTTCTCATTGTCTAGAGCTCAAAGGTTTTTAGTGAATTTTGAACAAATATCTGGTTTTTATATTAAATTACTAAAGTAGATACTGTTGTTTAATTTTTTGCAATTTGAAATAAAGTTTATGTAAACTTGTAAAAGAAAGGTTAGATTCCTTTATTTTTAACATCTGTTTCTGTTAAGTTCAACATTTTAAAAATTATTTTCCATATTTGTAAGCCACCCTAGCTAGGAGATCTCACTGAGGTAGCACCTTGCTTGGGGTGTAAGCCCAACCAACCACCCACCCTACAGGACAGGTGTGCAACAGGAGTGGTGCTAACTTCAAATATTACCCTCGCGAAGGAGGGGGGTGGGGGGTAGCAAGAATTTAATGTATATGTTATAAAAGAACAAAGAACATACATCTTCCTAATGTATATGAAAAAAATAAAGGGGATGGGGGAGTATGCGGGTTCTGTCCCCGGAAAATTTGAATTTGCTATTCAAGCATTCTTTGTTCTTAAATAATGAATATACTGCTGGTAGAAATTTTAATATCTGTAAGATAAAATTTGTTTGATTGATACCTTTATCAAACCTAAAATCAGTATTATATTAATACTGATATCGATATTAGAAGAAACACAAACAAATGTTGCATACTGCAGTTTACATACTTATTTCCATGTATGGTAGTGCCTTAACCGAAACATGTTTGTTTATAAAATTTATTTTATATCTCACGAGATAACTGATGTGAAGGGGGAAAACAAAGCAAATATATTTGTGACCATTATACTGCATCTATTAATTCACACCTTTAATGCGACAAATACATACCACACAAATACCTTTTCGTACGGAATGTACTACCACTGTGCTTGGCCACCAAATGTAGCGCATTAACAGTCTCCATGTGTGAATGCAGTTCACTGAATGACTGTCCACCATCATGTCTCATTTCTTGATATGAAATTATCTGCTACTTTGTTCAGATATAATGCTGCTGCAGCTTCCGTGTGAATACGTAGAAGGCTCGCCGAATTGAATCTAAGGTGTCCCATCATTGATTGAATGCAAGTATGCCTCAAGTCTTTTAGGATCAGAGAAATATCTCTCTGATGTTGCTGTTACCATGGGAATTGTCATCGCAGTTTTCAAAAACTTGAAGAGTTCTGAGAGCAAAACCTTAAGATGACCTTGCTTGAAGTGATTAATATAGTTTTCTATTTTATCAATAACTTTGTCTTCATTCTGCAGCAAATCATGAAATATCCCTCTGTGAAGCAAAAGACAATCAGAGATGACCTCATCTTTATAGAATTTCACAATTTCTTCTTTGTTTGCATCACTCCCAAGAAAAATGCTCCACTTTCAGCAAAAATTTTGCTAGATAGTGTTTCAAATCTGGAAATGAAACTACCGTATTTACACTCCTATCTATGATTTTGAAGAACAAACACCTGTACCTTTGCTCCATTGAATCAATTTGCTCTGCTGAGTTATTTTAAGTGGTGTCAAATAATTTGTAAATTTTATTCCTCCTGGGTGAAGTGAGTGAAAGAACTTCTGCGGGATTTGTTTACTCTTGTTTCAGATTAGATTTCATGGAAACTTCCTCTGAAAAACTGAATGCTTGCTTTGGACCACCCTTTCAGTTGTCCCCATCCACTAATCCCACAAAAACCATTGGTTTCGGGGTAGAGCAATCGGTTCATCCTACGCCCTCTGATATCACTGAGACTACTCAATAGTCAAAGTCCAGGTGGTCATGCCACGTAAAAATGGAATAATGTAAAATGTATTGAAGCATGCGAACTAACAACTTCGGTATGTTCATAATTTATTACAAACAATGTTTCAACTACATTTACTATTGTCCACACTATCAAATTAATTGTGTGGCAAGCACCAGTATTCTGAAAGGCTGTTCGTGATAAAGTGAGCACTTTTGAAATCAACCTTAGAAATAAGTCACTGTTCTTACCTGCATATAATTTAACAGCCACAACGAGTGACATGAGCCAAGTAAAGTTAGTAACGATGAAGAGGAAAGTAGTTCCATATATTAATGTTGAATAAAAAGTGGTAGGTAACCATTTGTGATAACTTAAATTATGTCTCTCGCTTTCTGTTATTTTAATGCATCAAAGTGTAAAAATGAGCAGTTTTGTACAATATTTACTTTTCTCATAATTTCATAGTTTTACTTGACCGGCACATGAATAAAGTGATGAGGCCTATGGCAATGTTAATGTTACATAAGGTGAAAGAACACACAACGTGAATACAAGTAGATCTTAAGCATAAGCAGCGTATTCAAAAGTGTTCATTTTACCGTGAACAGCCTATAGTGTGATTACTACAATTCACTACTATGTCAGATCCACCCTTATTATAACTGCGCTTCCTATCCACTAGTTTGGTCAATGCAACTCCCTGTCACTTCGTTAACTTGGACCATCCTCCAGTAAATTATATGCCTCTTGTAGCTGTTGATCTGAATCTGGGGTGTGATCCTTGTTGCCAGCTGCCGATGGTTTTTGAGCGCACCCACAACCAGCCTGACGCCTGTAATTTCCAACCAACCACAGTCAAATGTTCTCAAATCTTTTGGGATCACCTACACGTAGCACTTTAAGGTTTTCTTCCATTCAACTTATGTAAAGGAACTTACAAAACGTTTACATGAGGAGCCTATCGTGCTTTTACTGAATTAATCCTATATAACAGAAAATTAACTCCACAACTTTAAGCTCCCTGTTCAAGCAACTGTTCACTAATCTAGCACTCATTACTAAGTTCCATCCCTGCTGTTAGTAGCAAAAGGTTTTGTCCACTATCCACAGTCCTAAGTATGAACAATCCTATATCAATTCAGTGTATTGCAATACATACAATTTGCAAGCAGGTTGTAGCGCAGAGAAACTGCTGTAGCAATAGTCATATTGCTGACGATCTGCCGCGCCCTTATAGCAGCCAGCAGTAAGTCTTGGAGAATTTCTCCAATGGTAACTTGCTGGTAGTGGCGGTGCTGAACCTCACTTGTTGCTTGCCTGTCGAGCCTCTGCTCTTCTCTCTCTGGCACGACTCCTCCTTAGGCTTAAAAACAACTGCGCAGTAGCACGCCAGTGCTAGCTGCATCACACAAAACAAGGTAAGTATACCTTGTGTGAAAAGTCTTGAATCTCTGATTATTTCTGACGTCCAAAAACCCCTTTTTGCTGTGAAATTCACTGAATTTGGTATATAAAGGTCGGTAAATAAACCAACAAACTCCCGAACCTGACACAGTCTCTGACATTTCACTGCAAAAGTAAAATATTGAACACTGTCCACCTTTTCCAGCTGTCTCAGAACACCATGAAGCGAGTAAAGATCAACACCACAGAACTACCTTGTTTGCCCCTTTACCTTTTTTCATCCATATCAACCACAGCTGATGAATCTATATTCTGGTCTTACTTAACTTTTTTTTTCACTTCTGTCTTCAACATTTATACTCAACACCTATTTACACCCGAGTTCATATTATGCAGATTCTTTCACAAGCATTTTCCGTCATGCTACAAGCCTCACAAGAGTTGCTGTAATTGTGGCAATGATTAACCCCAATTGCAAACAACTTCAACGCTCCAAGTTTCTATGTCTACTCATCCTTATTCTTGACCATGCACTAACTATAGGTTTTTTTTCTGTTTCCGCACACAAAATGCCACCCCACTCAAGCTGAGTTAGCCAACATACAGTCCCTGTGGCTTCCACATAACTTTAGCCTAGTAACAATACAGTTTTAATACACAGTAACATCATACAATAAACCTATTACCTATACTCAACTTAAATCTAACAGTAACAGTATAACACTTCATATCAGGTGACACCTGAGTGTCACAGCTTTCAGGGACATTATCAATCTATGAGCCTCTTCTAAGTGAAGCAATTTATTTTACAGACCACACTTTGCCGGGTCTACCTGACCAAATAGTTTGGCAAGAACAGTAAGAGTAAAGGAAAATCAAACAAATACATTTGACTTAAAAATGATATAGGAGCTTTAGATCCAGTTGCGGTTGAATCACTATCTGTAATGGATGTAAAAAATTCCACCAAAGCTGAATAATTTGTAAGGACAGATGAAAGTGACTTAATATCTTACTGTCCAGCTTCTTGGACATAGTGGTAGGATGTGGAGGCATTTCATCATATTTTATAGAATGAAAAAGTGCTAAACTCTTACAGAAGTCTGTCTTTCATATACCCAACTATATATTTGACCAAGTTTGTGTCTCTAAACCTAGGGATTGATGATATTGTATGTTGTATATAATGATAAATAAGGCATAATAAGCTGTACTTTTATGTTTCATAAAAGCCAAAAAAACAGCTTTTCTATCTTAAAAGAATCTGCGACATTACTTAAGCAAAATGAAAACTGTTCTATGTTACTGACATAAGCTGTTTTATCATGTATTATTGCAAAATATAAGCTTTTAAACCTCAGTGATTAGATTACGAAGAAGTGTAAAACTCTCTTTATAGCCATCTCTGTAGTTCAGCTGAATCTTCACATCATACTCTAACAGGTTATAGAGTAGTTACAGTGGAGTGTCGATAATCCAGATTTATTGGGACCGGACCCCTTCCGAATTATCAAATTGTTCGGATTTTCGAAATGAACCAATAAAAGGTCCGGTAGACGTCTTCAGCGTAAAAAAAACTTGCTAAAATTGTTCATAATTCACTCTGTTGGTTACACAAGTGGAGCAGATGAATCAAACCATTAATGTAGTAAAATGTTTACGTGTTTTAATTACAGATAAAAATATTGTACTGTATGTACAATATTGCATGTACAGACTGTTTTATTTTATATACAGTACAATCAAATCCGGATTATCGACTGTCCAAATTTTTGACGCCCCACTGTACTTTCATTGTCGTTATGGCCTCTTAATTGCTAGACTGTGAGTACATTTATACAGCAGCAATGAAAATAAATTTTAGTACACAAGTATGATTTACCTCCATTTGCCTCCATTTTTCATCAGACATCCAGTGGTGGATCTAGCAACCTATCAAGGGGAGGGTTACATTTTCGAGGGTGGAGGTGAATAATTTGATCTTAGGCTAACCAATTTTTCTACATTGGGTGTACTGTTGATAGTTAACTTTACTTTAAGATGCACATAATAAAAGTAACAGCAATAAAATAGTCATAAGCAATAATTTGACATATGTGAATTTCATTTATTAATATTAAGTACTTAGAACTTACTACGCTCTGAATAGATACAATATTTAGTTGTGAAAATACATGAACCATGAAATTCATATACATACATATTCTATCAAAATTCCCAATTCTGATTCTTCGTCACCCATTTAATAATTAATATGACTTGAAGTGTGTGTGTGGGTGTGTGTGTTTGTATGTGTATGTATGTGTGTATATATATGCACGTGTGTGCACGCACATGCATGTACACGTGCACAAACTCACATTCATGCACACACCCACACACCCCCATGTGCACACCCATGCATGCATCCCCACACGCACACACACGCAATGGATGAAAGTGTTACATGTTTGTTAAAACAAAATGAATACACTTTATGTACGTCTGTATGACTGAACAATAAAATATTGCTTAAGTAGTTATACGTCTGTGTTCAACAGCATTATTTTCAATAATCATTGTCCTCACTCCAGTTACTCACAATCATTCTTCTTTGCTTCAATTTTTTCAAAATATATCAATAACAGTCTCTCAACATTAATGTCCTGTTCTTTGTGAATGTTGGTAAGTGCTAATCCATTAAGTCGGACTTGTCTCATTATGCTTCTTAAGTAAGTCTTCAGCCGCCTTAAACATGAGAAGCTTCTTTCTGCTGTACTAGTGTTCACTGGAATTGTTCCGAATATCTGAAGCAGAATTACAATGTTTGGGAAAAACAAACTGTAGCAATATGTTAAAGCCTCACATGCTGCTCGGGTTTTTTGTCTTGCTATCCCACATTTTTTTTGTTAAAGCTTCAATTCTGATTTTAACCTTCTAAAAAATGTTCATACTTAACAGAAGCCTTAATAACACCATCATCGCTATGCATTTCACAATGATCAGGTATACGGCTTTGAAGAGGCAAGATGCCAGCAAAGTCACAGCTAAACCTAGATTTCAGCTGAGAAATGCAAAGATCAATTGTCTGTACAAAAAAAATTACTCCCTTGAAATATTCTTCAGCATTTAGAGCAGGAATATTTTCTCTTGTTTGTTTCACACAAGTTCTTGGAATAGCAATTTGACTTCCAATGTCGTCAGCTATCTTACTTGCATCTTCAATAATACTCCCAAACTCTGTCTCTGTGTCTCTTCTGGTATTTTCAAAAACGTCCTATATATCAGTTGTCATACTCAATGCAGTTGAGAGGTCTTGTTTGTGATTCTGTAGCTTTTCGCTCAGTTTCAGTGTTAGGGAAATACAGTATATTGCTGTTTCAAGTGCCACTGTGAAGACTCCTCTTCTTATGGTAGAACTGTACATACAGGCTTTGGTTGATGTCTCAGAGTCAAATTTACTACTCGTAACCATTTCATCAAGCAGTGTTACAATAGGTACACATAGTTCCTTAAATGTGATAAAAGTGTCTGGATCCGGTTTGACACAATGCCTTCAAATTAGTTTTATTTGTTTCTGTGAGGTTAGAATCTGCAATACCTCTTTGTAAGGCACTTGCCTTGTTTTCAGATGCAGATAAAAACACAGAGACATTGCCAACAATTCTTATGATATTTCTGACAGCAGTCGCATCGCTTTTAAAATACGCAGGTTTAAAGAGTGGCTGAAGCAGTGTGTGTATATGACAATGGGTTGTTAAGCTAGAATGAGGGCCTGAACAACATTAAATTTCCCGGCCATGTTCGACCCTCCATCGTACCCTTGTCTGCAGAGAAATTCATAGCTCAGTCCAAGTTTTTCCAGCTCTTGGTTAATTGCTTCCTTAATAGCAATACCTGTGGTTGATTTCAGTTCTGTGAATCCTAAAAAATCATTACTTGCTCCAAAAGTGTCTGTGTTGATATACCTCACACAAAATTTAATGTGTTCTTTTGTACTGATGTCTGTAGTCTTGTCACATATGATAAAAAAAAAACTTGCTTTTTTAACACTCTCTACTATTCTATGACACACAGTTTCAGCACTCAATTACTTAATTTTGAATAGTCTTACTTATAATAGTACTGATCCGGTTGCAAGTAATGAAGTGATATTTTAAATCTTGATCACCAGCATCCTTACGAAATGTCAAAAGGCTGTAAAATGTTCCATATTTCCCGGACATTCGTCGTCTACTTCTTCATCTTTTAAGTTGGTGAGCAATCCATTGTCTCAATGACCTCTCAAAGGTAAGTTGCTGCAAGCACATAAAACTATTAGTTTTACGATGAGTCTTAGTCTTTTTCTGTTTCTGTTTCTTACAATTACTGCAATTTTTCTGCTATCAAGAACACGGATCCTGATTCAACTATTTCTGTGAAATCTAGCTCCTTCTCCACTGAAAATTTATGGTAGTTGGTGTTCTCATGGTGTCTGAATTCTTCAGTGGCCTCTTTATATTTACTGAGAGGCTCCTTCACTAGAGTTTTTTAGCCTGAAACATACAGAAGAAAGCGAACATCATATTTGATTTTTGGTGAAGGATATTTAAATTGACACAAAAGTGTAACAATAATGTTTATATTATTAATTTCAAACAACTTTAATTGATCACAAAAGTTAATTCCTTTAATCTCAAAGTATTTTTATTTAGGATAATTAAGTTTTCAGTAGCATGTGTTAACAATATAATTAGAGAATTCTACAAAATAGGATTAATATTGTCATCAGGTAGGTAACACTACATTATATCAACTTTCCCCCAAGCTAGTGGCTTTCAACACTGCAAATATCCAGTTCTCTGTTACTGGAAAAATAAGCTTAAAATGTGGGGTAGTTTGGTCTTGGAAACATTTTTATGAAGAGTGAAATTTAAGTTGGCCTAAAACAGAAATTGCATAGCTGCTGTTTACTAAAGTGAGTTAACCAGGAACCTGATTGTCCATGAACTACAAAGGAAGTAAAATTTGTTGTGAGAAAGTTTTATGAAGGATGCTGCGACTTATTACACTTTCTCTTTGGAAGTGTAGAAGTTCCCGTACCTGCAAATGACTATATACATGCACGAAATATATATTTTTTGTTTGCACATATTCACTTAAATGCATATAAAACGTCATATATAGCTAATGGCAGCAAAGCAGTGTCAAATAATGTTACTTATTCTAAATAGAAAATTTTGAAGACCCCAAAACAATAAATTTTGGCATTTTTACTATATAGAAATATACTGTAGGTCTATATGTTCATTGAATTGATGCATTTAAAATAAAAGTGGGAATTTTCAGGTCTCATATTTAATGGATGGTGCTTAACATAACAAATAATTTTAATTGGACAAACCTTGCACATTTTTATAAATATAAAAAACTTTAACCTGACTTCCAACTCCTGCACCAGATAGCGTAAACAAATCAGAGACTTTGCAGAAACCACCACCACATTTTGCACTGTAGGCAAGCTGGTTGGATTGTTCTAACCACCCTCAATTAAATCTTCTTTGCTGCTTTCCTTCGGTTTGATTTGGAAAGCTGAACCCAGTTGGAGGTTTTCAGAGCACTTTCAAGAACTTTAGCTGTTCACTAACATCTACTATGAACTTCTCAAATTTCTAAATTATGTGTATCTATTTTCTATTTATATTGAATAAATCACAATGTGATATGTTCCCAGATTCATCTCATTTTATCAAGTCCAAAATACAGCTTCAATGGGAAGGAGGGAGGGGGGGCCTTCAAGCCCCCCCCCCCCCCCCCCCCCCTGGATCTGCCGCAAACATTGATTACACGTTTGAAAATTTACATTTCAAAACTGCTTCCCTATGACGAACTGAGTTCATGCACTTTTAAGTTTTCCAGTGGCCTTATTTCAATTACAGGAGCCAGTATTAATGAAAATCATCTGTTTTTATTCAAAAATTGTAAACCATTTTCCTCAAATATTTTCTTACTTACTTACAGAATAAAGGATAACATCTTTTACCTGGTCATATGCAATTCATGGATATGATTTACCCCAGTGTTAATTAAAAATACTTTTTCTGTTTCTGTACTACAGCTACTAATTTCTCCTCTGTGACAGAAAGAGAAAGGCATGCTTCCTTTACGGAAGATGAAGATGTGCATGGATCCACATGTCTGTGTCTCTGATGATGTCCCTTAACTGGCTTAGTTTTTTAAATGTGGACTCTACTTGCTTAACCTTACGTATGCTTCTAATCACAATTTTTTCTATTACTGTAAAAAATGTATAATTATAACAAGAACACTCCTATAACTACACCTGGTGCCATTGTCTGTAAACAGTTGTACTAATAATTTATAACAGCATAGCTAATAAATATTTTCATAATCTACTTTACATACTCCTCACTGCCATAGCACGACACTAGAAAACCACTAAAATCTTACATCAAGCAGAAATACACTACACTGGCGTTCTTTAATCAGTGTTTACGGCTTTATTGCTGTGAGGGGAAAAACTGCACCATAACTGTTTTTAGTATTTTATATTTTATATGTTTACAAATGTCGGATAGTGAACAACACATGACTTGTGGTAGCTTCAAAAAAGGATTTTAAAACGGAGGTGAAAGCATCAAATGTGAAGGCATATGTGATATGCGGTATCATAGACTATGTGTTGGAATCGGGAAAAAGAAATATGAATCTTTAAAGAAGAACAAAGTGAGTGAGTCGTACTGCAATAAGTGCATAGAAAAATACACAAATAAAAGTGTAAACAATGCAACCAACTTGAATGAAACAAACCCAACAAAAATGTACAATATTTTTAATGAAGTATTAAAAAGACTTGAGGAGCTCAATGAAATACAAAATGGCCAGAAACAGATAAAGCTGTCAGTAAATGGCTATGAAATAAGAAAAGAGCTAAGAGAAGTAAAATCAGAACTAATAAAAGTTCGTGAAGAAAATGTCAAATTTAAAAATAAATTATTTGACCAAGAGAGGTTAGTTAAAGAAGTAGATGTCTAGAAAACTGAAAATGAAGACCTAAAACAGTATCTGAGGGTCAATAACGTGGAAATACGTGGACTCCCAGTTGTAACAAATGAAAATCCACTGGAGCTGATAGAGAGTGTAGGGAAGGCTCTGAAGATCGAAACATCAGACCAGGAAATAAATGCCTGTCACAGGCTACAGACTAGCAAAAGAGATCTTCCTCCTCCACTGCTAGTGAAATTTGTTAGAAGAAACAAAAAAAAAAAGAAATAAAAAGGCAAAGAAGGCAAACGGGAAGCACCTAATATCCTTCGATATTGGAATAAGTGCACCTTCACGGCCAGTATTTATCAGTGAACACCTGACAACTACAAACAAGATTGTATTCAAAAAAGCAAGGGACCTAATGCAGCATGGATATAAGTTCGTCTGGATGCAAAACTGCAAGATTTTCGTAAGAAGAAGCAAGCAGGACACGATAAGAAGAGTGAAGACTGTCGAAGATGTGAAAGAAATATTGGCAAAACACCAGTAATGCTAGTTGAAAATGAACTAGGCAAAAATTTTATGCAGGTACATGCTTTTAGTGTAAATGAATCTATTTTTGAGTGTCCTCTAGATTACTGCTATTCAAGAAGTTTTATTCCACCTAGCAAACAAAAGGTCATGACAGTCAAGTATATAAATGCTAGAAGCATTAGGAATAAATTTGATGACATTGAAATCCTTGCAAATTCCCTCAAGATAGTCAACGTTTTAGCCATTGCTGAAACCTGGGTAAATAGCAACGAAATTTAATTCTATAACATAAACAATTACAAAAGTTTCTTTGCCTGTAGGGATGATAAAATTGGTGGGGGTATCAGTATTTATGTGCATGACTCGTGAGACATTTGTGTCATCAATAAATCTGAAGGTACTCACAGCTTGTTATTACTAGAAATAACAAGTAAGAGTAACATAATAAATAAATTTACTCTTCTGGGGGCCTATAATCCTTCACGTGTCAATGCAAAAACATTTCTCGATTTTCTTGACATTCAACTATGCCAAATAAAAAGCAAAAACTTAATTATTGTTGGTGATTTTAATATTGACATACTCAATTTAGATGAGCTTTATGATTATTACAATAATCTACTGTGCTCATGGGGTCTTGTCATATGCAATACTTTATACCCTACACATGTAACAGAAAATAGTTCATCTTTAATTCATCATGTAGTAGTCAATAATGCCGAATATGAGTATAATGTATCAAATATAAATACTGACATTAGTGACCATAACATTTTAATAACCGACATATTCACCTATATAAATAAAATTAAAATAACAAAACAGAATGCACAGTATGATGGAAGCAGCAAAAGTAAAATAAACTATCAAAAACTAAATGAAATATTAATGGATTTCAATTTTGATTCTAATCATGAGAACTTAACTACTGCCTATAATATTTTTGCTAATGCTTTAAATAGTGCTATAAATGAATGCAAAATAAAAGTAAATACTACAAGAAAGTAAACTACTGATGGGCAAACAAATCCCCCTTGGTTGACAGATGAATTAATTTATCTTATAAATAAACGAAATAGGATACATAGCAAGTTGAAGAAAACATCTCTAAACACGCTACTTCAGATTTAATATAAACTGGTGAGAAACAAAGTCAAGTATCATAAAAGAGACTTAAAGACAAAATATTATACAAATGAGTTCAGTAAAGCAAAGGATAGCTATAGAGAAACCTGGAAGATTGTAAACAGTATGCTTTATAAATGTAAATATGGTAGGAAATTAAAGGAATGTTTTGCACTAAACCTAGGAAATACCTCATCTATCAGTACCACTCAACAAGTGCGTGAACTTTTCAATAATTTCTTCATCGGTGTAGCAAAAGACTTGGTCACTAACTCAAATTGGAATTATGGGAGTACAATGAATATATGTACGGAATCAATCTTTTTATATCCGACTGATAGAGAAGAAATAATTAATATTGTTGAAAACATGAAGCCTAAACAGAACATAACCAAAGATGGAATAAATAACAAAACATTAAAAGTGTGTAATCTTTTGGTTGCAGATACAGTCGCAAACCTGGTAAATCTATCTCTCTCCCAAGGCAATTTTCCAGCACCACTAAAGATAGCTAGGGTTGTGCCTATATATAAGAATGGAGATCAGTTAAACCCATCTAACTATAGGCCAGTTTCAATTTTGCCATCCCTCTCAAAGCCATTTGAAAAAGTAGTACAAAAGCATTTAGTTGACTTCCTTAATAAATCTCAATTTTGGTACAATAAACAATATGGGTTCAGAGAAGGATCAATTACTGAGACAGCCATTTTAGATTTCATCTCTTATATAACAGAAATTATGGATAAAAATAAAGTTGCTGCATGCCTATTTATTGATCTTTGAAAAGCTTTTGATACAGTAAACCACAAAAATTTTACTTTACAAATTAGAAATGGCTGGGATAAGGGGGAAAACTTTAGATTGGTTTACCAGTTACCTGGGTGGAAGGAAACAGTATGTTTGTCTAGGGGATCTGAAAGTACTGAATCAGCAATCACATGTGGCGTTCCCCAAGATTCTTGGTACTAGGGCCAACTCTATTCTTGGTGTATATAAATGACTTGGCAACAATCAATCTCAAAGGGTGCCTTAACTTCTACGTGGATGATACAGCAATACTATATGAAAGAACAGATATTGGAAAAATAATGGAGGATATGCAAGAGGATATAAATACCATAACTTATTGGCTGTGAAAAAAAATAAAATGTCACTTAATGAGAATAAAACAAACTATATGATATTTACTAAACCTAACAAAAAGATAGCCTCAGAGTATGTACTGTCAGTTACTAATAAAAATAATGAAAGAGTCTCCAAAGTTAAGTATATAGGTCTCATCTTAAATGAAACATTACAACGGCAAGATCATACGAAGCATATTGCAAAGAAAATAACCCCAGCCATTGGAGCATTCTATAGATTAAGATATTTTGTGCCACATACATGTAGACTACAACTTTATTACAGCCTAATACATTCCCATTTAAGTTACCTTAATATAGTATGGATAAACTGTAGTAAAATATAACTGCATGAATTAGAAAAATTACAAAATAGAGCAATAAGAAATGTTTTCAAATTTCCTCCTAGTACTAACACAAAGAAGTTATACATAGAAACAAGCATTATGCCCATAAAATTATGCGCAAATATGAACTCCCTCATATTATTTAAAAATATTAAAGATAACCTCACTTTGAGCAATCTAAAATTCACATCAAGAGAGACAATCCACCAGCACTACACCAGACATGCAAAAAATCTGGACTTACCACATATATCATCTGTTAAATATGGATAAAAAACTTTTTGTTTCTGACACTTCAAAAATTTAACAAACTGCCAAAAACTGTAAAGTTTTTACCAGCCAATCAACATTCAAAACAAAACTAAAATAATTATTATGGGATGGGTACAAAAATGATGAGTGAATATTTATGTAAATTTAACTTTTCCCTTCTGTATTATAATAACTTGTTCTTATTGCAATTTATAGCAGCACAATTACTTAAAATATATATTTTTTTATATTTCTCACCTGATCTCAAATAATTCTTTATTTCCAACGGTAGTCAATCTTTTTATTTCTGTTACGTTAAATGTATTTGCATTGTATGTTTTGAAAAGCCTATTACAATCTCTTTCATTCTGTATGTTATTGTATGTTTTTTGTATGTTACTTAAGTACTTATGCATAACAAACTGCCAATTTTTTTTTGTATACCATCTCACTTGCTATTTTCTTATCGTAATTAATAAGAGCACCATTTTTTTTTTTTTTTTTTTTGAATAATTTATCCCCTATTATAAAATAATGTTGTTTTATTTGAAATTGTAGTCAATCTTTCTCTTTCTACTGAAGATAAATGTAACTGTACTGTATTTCTGAAATGTCTACTTTAACTTCTGTTATCATGTTTAATAATGTGTGATGTGTGTTATTGTGTATGTATTGTATGTTACTATGTATGCAATCACAAACTGCCATGATTTTTTTTGTGTACCATTTCCCCTATGAACAGGGTTGTTCATGGGAAATCACAAAAAAAATAAATGATAAACAATATTCCATCCATATGCGTGCCTAGACATTTCCATTGAATTTCGGGGGGCGGGGGGGAGGGAAGGGAGGGGGGGGGGGGAGCTAGATTTCATGTAGCTCAACCTGAAATTAATATATTTTTTAATTACACACACATAAATATGTTCTACAATGTTACTCACTTTTAGTAAGATGTATTTACCTGGTTATAATTATTACACTATAGAAATGTTAGCAATCCTGCATACATTTTTATTTGCATGGAAACCACTTAATTATATACAAAGAAACTCAGATATTTCTGAATTACAGACACGATCAATGTTCAAATGGTGCAGACATTAAAAAATTTGACACATGCCGCTTATACCAATATACCAAACACAACTACGACTCACCCTAATGTGCTTCACCAACCTAAGGAAACGACTCCAAGATGTCTAACAAGATGTGATCCCATGGACGGACATTGATGCTACTTAGTTTCCGGACTGTGGGATTTAAGCATTTCATAAACAATTCAGTTAGGTAGTGTATCTGGTTTACTACACTGACATGTGGGTAGATCTCTCATGTCATAGTGCATTGCTGTTTCTACTAAAGATTTTACCACAATAGCGACACTGTTTCCTTCTCCCTGAAGAATTGTTCAGGTCAGAAGTTGGTGTACCGTTACTCGATACAGCAGGTACCTGATCGTCACAGGTTTGTTGCTTAGCAGAACAAGGTCTTTGCATTTTTTCATATGTATTTTTAAACTATCTGTACGAGTGAAGACACCTTGACACTTATCACATTGATATCCTGTGCGATATGGATTCAACTTACATTTATGTTTCATATGTCTCTTCACAGTGTAGGTATGTTTACATGTCCTGTTACAGTAGTTGCATGAATGTCTAGGAGCTGATCCTACCATTGTTTTTATGGTTGGGCATGATGGCTTTAATGATGATGATTTTCTCGCAGGTATCTCCCCAAATATAGCTTGCTTTAATCTCAGCAAATACAGACTGACACATGCAGGAAGGAGCTATTTGCATGTTGCAATATGTCTTTTGAAGTTGTCACGCCGTCGAAAAATCGAGTGACACTCTTTCCAATACACATAAGCACACTTCATGTCGATGAGCATGGCAGCTTTGGGAAAAGATCTTCTTGCAGTAGTGACACAAACATCTGTCCTCCGTTATCAAAGAAGAGCACATAGCCAGTGTTCACTCTTCGAAGTTTGGATGACAACTGAGTCGACCAACCTAGGTGACTATCAGCCAAACCTATGTCAGAAAGTCGACCTTGTCAGCTGCTCCAGGTACACATCTCTTTCGCTCTGTTTTTCATGAATTCCTAAGTGAAGAAATCTGTGTTGGATGCTCCTTCAGCAATGAAGAAATCTGTGTTGGATGCTCCTTCAGCACTCTTCCGATGTGCATTACACCAACCCCAGAATGTGGTGTATCCATAACAGTAGTACATCCCTGCAAACACTCTGTACAAGGAGACAGTCACATGTCTCTTTGTCCTGTCGTAGATATGCAGGTAGATGTTTGTAGAGATATTGTATTTCATGTTGAACATATGTCTGAAGGAATTATTTAGGCTAGTATGCAAGTTCAGTTTCTTTGTTGAGTGCTGCAAGTGAAATAGGCTTTCCATATGCCACAATAGCTGATAGAATCATCTGCCTGCTAGAACAGCATGCCATCATTTTCATTATGTCTGCACATTGAGTTGTGGATGATGTGTAGCTATTGTACAAGCTGCTGGCCTAAAAATGAGACACACTCAAGTCGCTCAAAGTCAGTCAGAGCTCGAACTGCGAATTAGCCAGAAAGTTCATGCATCTGAATATATATACCTCACTTTATGCACATTCCGAATACTTATCTAATATGCGAGAAAACATTCATACTCTATACACACCAGCAAGGGAACTCTCAGCTAAAAAAAACCTTCATACACACTAGCAAGGAAGTGGAAAACCCACAGTTACAGTTGACCAGCTCGGTTGTCTCATTGCATTGGGAAAAAATTATATATCAATTATGGGATTCAAACCCATGCTCCATTTACAGAAACCAGAGCTTAAATCAAGTTCCTAAGACCGCTTTGACAACCTGACAATTTGTGTTAGTGAGGCAATTTCAAGGCTTTATTAATTGTCATATGGTGTGTGTGATTTGGTTATGGAAATAAATACCATTAAGAAATGTTTATTTATTTTTTTTTACATTTAAATCATCTAAGAGCACACACTGTACCAACCTACAGAATACTAACATATAATATGTATGGTACACCATTTGATAGAAGCGATAATCTAGAGACATGCTGGTACATGCAAAGGTACGGTACCTTTGCTTGACACAAGACAGCATGCGTTGCTGCATGACAAAGCTAGCCATCCTGCTGATTCTTTGTGTAAACTAATGATAATTTGAACATCCATTACATTACGCGGGCCTGCATAGTGTTCCCAGTGTGCGAAGAAGGAAATATGAGTGATGCCACATTGAAACCTACAGATCTAAAGTGTAATAGTAATGGTACACCATTTGATGAAGCGAAACTAGAGACTGCTGACATGCAAAGACGACTTGCTTACCAAGGCAGCATGGTGCTGATATGCAAAGCTACCATCTGCGATTTGGAAACTAATGATATTAAACCCATTTGCGGCCGCATAGTGTAGTGTGCGAAAGGAAATATGAGTGATGCCACATTGAACCAAAGATCGTCAGAAGTGTGAATATAACACCCTACACCACACTAATAGTAAGTGGAAAACGAGGATGCTACCTAGGATGTGAGAACGAAAATGTGACTTCCAAGTCGCTGGTGATGAGCTGAGTATCATATCTACCGATGACGATTACATGCTGACATTTGCGAAGCAAAGTGTGAACATTTGCTGACGATAAGACCTACTTGAGTTGGCCCAGAGAAACATGGATTTGAATTTAGTACTCCAGTCCAGAGGTATCTCGCAACCATCCATATGGAGGAAGAACATAGATCGTGAACTTTCTGCGAAGAATTACGTGAAGTCAAGCTACTCTGAATACCCCAATGAACTAGTTGATAGACTGCGGTTGTTGGTTTCATTGCAGGGAAGTGGATATCTGTCTGTCATCAGAGAGATAAATTTGATTATTGATGACCTCAGAGAGAGAGAGAGAGAGAGAGGGAGGGAGAGAGGGTGGGAGGGAGGGGGAGGGAGAGGGGGAGAGAGGGGAGAGGGGGAGAGATAGAGAGAGAGAGGCGCTTTATTGAATGATATATTATATATGTAAGTGTGTGTGATTTTGTTATGCATATAAATTTAAAAAAAATAAATAATTAATTCATCCTTTAATTTCTATTGTCTAAGAAATGTACCTACTGCTATGTGTTAGAAAATGTCTTGCTACACTCGCTTCCGACACACATTGCCTTTGCACTTGTTGCTATATGTATGTATATAGGTTATCACAGTAGGTAAACACACAGCATGATGGGCTGAACATACAATGGCAACTTTCATGTCGACATGTATGATGTTTTTCACTAAAAAGTATTTCCACACATTGATACTGTAATGATTACACTGTGGACCTTATCAGATCGATTGCTATCTAATCTGATAAGTTGGGCACTTTACACTCATTCATCTCCTTACCCACCCAACTTAGTCTTCATTTGAACTATGAGCTTGCAAGGTATACTGATTTACCGCACTGTATGGGTAGGTCTTGCAGATGATTACAGTTATTTAGCACTGCTGTGGTTAGCGAATGTCTCACTTCCTGACAAACATTTCCTTTGCACTTATTATTATACAGCTTATCACTGCTGGTAAAAACCCCATCGCAGTTGACCACCTTGTATGTCGGCTGAACATGCAATGCCAACTTTCATGTCTGCGTGTATGCATTGATAACCTTAATGCTTGCAGCGACTCTTCAGGACCCCTTGCTGTTGACGATGCCGATGGTCGTATGTCTTCATTCATTGTAGCAGAGTACACGATGGTGATGGATGAGTGTAGTCGTAAAGATCTGCTTTCCATTCACCGATGAAATGACATCCATGTTTACATGACATTCGCTTGAATACTATTCGCACTACATGCTAGTTTGCATTGCCCTGGTAGATGCCTGTGTGTGGAACAAATGTCAGCATGACTGGTTACTTTATCCTCTCGGTCGCTGTGCGAAGTTGGCCTCTCAAATACTTTACACCCGTTCACTGTATTGTATTGAAAAGGACTTTTTTAAGATCCATCGGTTTTATGCTTGAAATATTAGCAGGGGATGCGACATAAAGACTAACTTATAACCTAAATTAAATTAACACCCATGCCTTACCCGGGATTCGAACACAGAGACTCCTGCACCACAGATCGGTGGCGCACCAACTGATTGTGACATGGGAGGTCAGCTACACTCGTTCATCTTTCTGTGGGAGGTGTCTCTTGGTTTGCTGCTTGCAGCCATTGTGTGTTACACCAGCTCCCCATGTGTCTGTAACGGTAGCACTACCTTGACAACATTCTTGACAGGAAGGTGTTTGTAAATGGATTTTATTTTGTGTCATGCAAAAAGGTATTCTTTAGGCAAGCTATTACTATGGGTGAACATGATGTCGTGCATTAAAGCATTTTCTAAAGTATTCCTCACAAGTGACGTTGATACCATACTGCTTCTCAGGGCTCCTTGTTACCTATGACTGGCAGGCTGCACATATTTTTGATAAACGCACATTGAGTACTGTCATGTAGGAAAATATTTTTTTTATTGGTTCATTGCTTGATGTGCTCAATGTGTAATTATATATGTAACACACAGCCACTTTGTTTATAACAATTTTACTTTCATACACTCTAATAGCTGACTGGGGAAACTCAGATGGTGAGAGCAAGCAGCTGTCTGTAGGGACCCAAGTTCGAGACTTGTCGCAGGTTTTCACTACGGGTAAACACACCATCGCAGTAATCATAGTAGAACAGCTGCACATGCAATGCTGGTTGCATGGTGCACAGTTGTTGGATGGGAACTGCCTGTAAGTACATGCATGGAAGGTTCGAGAGCAGGTCGGAGACATAGTATGACTACCTGTAATTGCAAAGGCTCTGTACGTGAGAGCAGGTCGGAGACATAGTACGACTGTATGTAATTATGGACACACAGCAAGCTAGTTTGTGTTGACTGTCTTGGGTTGCTTCATTGACTGCAAACAAATTAAGTACAGTTTGTCAAGGAATGGTGATGCAGTACTTGCAGGTGGCGAGTTGCTTTCTTGGTCGGTAATATATACTGTACGTGGAAAGGCAGAGCGGTTATTGCTTCCAATGAGTTCATGACGATGATGACGAGATGTGTTCGCAACCTACAGGTCTTTACTGCTACTCTAGTTAAGGTAAACCTCTGTTCTGCATCTCATAAAAGTAGAGTACATACTTAGTTGAAATGTGTGTGTTGCTATATCTCCATACTCGTCACAAGTAATTTATTTCATAATGAGCTTACAATTTTAGCAATATAAATATATTCTCTCTTGCACGACTAATGTATGTATGTTGTTTCGTATATGCTTACGGTTCTGGCACTATGTACCGTGTTCCTCTCGTAAAGGAACACACACTCTTGCTGGTGGCTGGTTTTGTTCCACTCGGCTCGTACGGAAGGCTTTATGCTCATTACAGTCTTACGCTACAGAGGACCGGAGTGGGGGCAATTGAATTCTTGGTACACAAGTGCAGGTTTGAGATGGAATATTATTACGTGTAATTGCGAGCATTGAAGGCTTGGTATACAAGTGCTGGGTAGGCCATGCATGGGCGCGCTACTACAGACTTGGGCTGTGGCTAACTAGGTTGGGGGGTCAATTGTGACATTATGTACAGGCTGCCTGGAGCATTGACGACAGCTCGGTACAAGAGTGCAGGTCGGAGATGGAGTTGACTGCCTGTCACAGCTGGGTTGACTGCTGCTAGCGTTGTGAGTGATTGCTGTTGATTTTGATATAGTCAGTATAACAGACATTGTCTGCCTTCCTCACATCATTTGTCAAAGGAAACCCATTGGGGAAATGTGTGAAAACGTTGAGGGAATCAGCATTGTCTTCAACATTATCACTGTCATCATAATCATCATCAATGCTGTCTTTATGGTCGACTTCACTTCCTGCTTCACCCTCAATAACAAGTTTACTTTTCTTTGTAGCAGGAGATGTATGTTCATCAATATTTAGAGCTGATAGTCGTTTGTTTTGAATTTTTTTCGACTTCACACAAACATCTTGAAAGTGTACCTTCCACACAAACTGATTGTACTCCATTTACTCCATCTTTAGTATTAACTGTGGATCATAATTGTCTGCAGAAACTGTTCCCAATTGATGTAGTAGGAGGTATTGATGACATCACTTGCAGGTTGCAGGTTCCCAGTAGATGAACCCTCTCGGCAGACAGCGATGAACTGATCGAACCCATGGGTCCCTATGTAGCAGATGATAAAAATTCACATTACTGTTGGATTAACAATTTATTGAAATTGCTTGCAGCACAAAAAAATAATAAGGAAAGTAAAACTTACATATGCGATATGTGTCTTCAATTCATTTATTCTTAAGAGAAATTAAATATGCTTACAGAAGACTGTTCAAAAAATGAATCAGTAAAAATTCAATTACCTTCAAAAGGAGAACAAATATTTTTCAAAAATTGTAAACATACAATGAAGGTTCCTTTCGTAATATATGCAGATTTTGAATAAATTCTAAATAAAATATCAACAACGAAGCCAAATCCAAGAGAAATAAAAAAAATTTAATTGATCCAAAAATATCCAGTTTTAACAGAAGATGATATTGATAATGGTCTTAAGAAGCTGGTACTCAAAGAAAGATATAATCTTACTAATGATGAAATAAATAACATTGATTTAAAGCTGAATGATGAGTCATATACTATGAAATATCAATTGCATGAAGCATCTGGTTTTGCTATTGTATTGTATCTGCTTATAGTGATCATAAGTCTCCAGTTGTATATTGAGGCCCAGATGCACATACAAAGTTTATTCACTGTATGAAAAGGGAAGTAGAAGAAATTGGAGAAATTTATTCACAAATTGAACCAGTGCATCCACTAACAAAAGAAGAAAAAAATTTTTATAGTAAATCAAAAAGATGAGCTGTATGTGAATGTGAATATACGGAGGGAAATAAAAAAGTACATCATCACGATCATATAAATGGAAAATTCATTAATCCCATATGTAACAATTGTAATCTACAATTAAAATTACCCAACTTTGTACCAATTTATTTCCATAATTTAGCTGGGTATCATGCTTATTTGTTTATTAATGAGCTAGGATATGATGCTCATTTATTTATTAAAAAGCTAGGATATGATGAAAAAAATATAGATTTAATATGATAAAAATTGGATATGGTGGCTCATAAATTATATAATCTGCAAAATGAGGTTTATAGACATATTTAAATTTATGTCCAGTATTTTAGCTAAATTATCATCTAATTTACGTAAAGGTAAAATGAAACACACACAAAAACAAATTCCCTAAAGAACAAGTAGATTTCGTTATTAAAAAAGGTGTTTACCCATATGATTATTTGGATAGTTGGAAAAAATTGGATGAAACTGAACTTCCACCAAAGAGTGGATTTTATATTAAACTAAACGAATCTGACATATCCACGGATGATTACGAGCATGCAAAAAATTTATGGAATCAATTTAATATTAAACATCTAGGAGAATATCATGATTTATATTTAAAAAGCGACGTACTCAGTCGACAGATATATTCGAAAATTTTAGAGATACGTGTATAAATACATATGGTCTAGATCCTGAGTAGTATTTCACAGCACCAGGTTTATCATGGGATGCAACGTTAACAATTACTAAACAACCATTGGATTTATTACACGATTATGATATGATTTTAATGATAGAAAAGGGAATTAAAGGTGGAATTTCACAAAAACAATATGTTAAAGCTAATAACAAATATTTAAATGATTTTAATCATAACCAAGAATCAAATTACTTAGCATATCTCAATACAAATAATTTATATGGTTGGATGATGTCTCAATATTTACCATATGGTGGTTTCGATTAGGTTTACTATACATTAAATGATGTATATTACTGGAGTAAAAAATATTAGATTTGGAGGATGATTCTGAGTATGGTTATATATTAGAAGTTGATTTAGAATATTCACAAGAACTACATAATTTACATAAAGATCTACCTTTTTACCCAGAAAATAAGGTAGTTCCAAAGACAAATCAATCTAAATTACTAACAACTTTAGATAACAATTTAAAACAATGTCTTGAATATTAGATTAAAAATTACTAACATACATAAAATATTATCGTTTGATCATTCTAATTGGCTGAAAAAGTATATAGATTTGAATACAGAGATGAGAACTAATGCAAAAGATGATTTCGAAAGAGATTTTTATAACCTAATGAATAATTCTGTGTTTGGAAAAACTACGGAAAATATAAGAAACAGAGTGATATACGATTAATATCAGATGCAGAAAAATCTGAAAAATTTATATCAAAACCAAACCAAAAGAAGTACTATATTTAATGAAAATCTCACGGCTCTACATATTAATAAAACAACTGCAAAATTTAATAAGTCTATTTATGTGGGCATGTCAATTTTGGACATATCAAAATAATTAATGTATGATTCCATTATAAAGTGATGAAACCAAAATATGGTGATAAAATTGAATTGTGCTATCAAGATATTGATTCATACATTTATAACATAAAAACAGAAGATTTTTACGAAGATGTGAAAGCAATGATAGATAAATTTGATACAAGTGATTATTCAAATGACAATATCTATAACATACCATAAATAAATAATAAAGCTATAGGTAAGATGAAATACAAATGTAATGGGAAAATAATGAAATAAATTGTCGGTTTAAGAGCAAAAATGTATGCTTATAAGGTTGATGGTAAAGAAAGCAAAAAATCGAAATGTATGAAAAAATGTGTTGTTAATAAGAAAATTATATTCGAAGACTATAAGAATTGTGTGTTTGAAGAAAAAATTGAACATAGAACAATGAATTTAATGAGTGAGAAACGCAAAATATATACAATCAAAGTTAATAAAATTGCACTAAGTTCTTTGCGATAACAAGATAATTGTACTAGAAATTAAAATTGATACACTACCACATGGATATCACAACATATAATTTTTTATTAATTTTATACGATAATTTAAACTTCTTTAGTTTCTAAAACAATATCGATACCAGCCCCATCGAAATCTATTAGTTTACCATTTTCGTCTCTAATTTCTAAAGCAATATTATTAAATTGTTAATTATTCATTTAATAAAAAATTGGATATGGTGGCTCATAAATGATATAATCTGCAAAACCAAACATAGTTCTTGGTGGAAAACTGGCTATTATATCTGTTTCTAAATGATTTGATTCATCATATTTTATAAACAAGCCATATGC
Source organism: Dryococelus australis (assembly GCA_029891345.1). Classification (NCBI taxonomy): domain Eukaryota; kingdom Metazoa; phylum Arthropoda; class Insecta; order Phasmatodea; family Phasmatidae; genus Dryococelus; species Dryococelus australis. Next base: position 199,535,017 of record CM056993.1, on the reverse strand, counting down.
TAAGTTACAGTGAACATTTATTGTTCTAAATGGGTTTCAATTAGGTAACGTAGTACCTACAAAAATCTTGTTTTTTCCAATATTATAGTTTCTTTCAAAGATTCTATATTCTATTTGAACTCTGGGAGTAGTTATAAATTCATCTTTATCAACATTAGGACTCATGTGTTCAATTGTCATTATCGTATCGTTATATTCGGTGATAAAAATTTTGTATGAAAACTAACTAATGCAATCGATTTATCTTTATGAATTATATAATAGTGAAGTTTTTTCTTTAAAATAGAACTATTATTTGTTAATTTAAATACTTTATTATCCAGTTATTACAAAAGTTATCTTATTAAATGAAGAAAGTTAAATGGGGAACCTGTGTTTTAATTCATCTTCTATATTTATCAATGAACCTGGTCTCTATCCATTAATTATGTCTTCTAAAAAAGAAGAAGCAGAAAAAAATTAAAAAAAGTGGAGTACAGACAATGTTATTTTATCAAATAGAAAACATTGTGAATATAAGATTCAAAAAAATTAATTAAATTGAAGTTAATCATTAAAAAAATTTAAACAAAATTAAAGATGAATGTATTGAAAGTTTAAGAGAGTCCGTTCATATGGCATTAGATGGAATAGCTCACAGAAGTGAGGTAATCAGAGAAATATCCCACATGTTGTACCACAAACATAAAATGAAAATTTTAATCCAACTTTCATTCTTTTAAAGTTATTTTATATTAAGTTTAAAAATTATATTGAATATGATGATTATTATGATATTTTAACTCAAAGAAAGTTGACGCCATCGGGTAAGACATGAGACGAACTATGACACAAATACTTACTGGTAATTTGAGCACCAGCAGTGCATCCCAATCACCGCACTATTGAGACTCAGGGTTCTCAGGGATGTTGTGGGTTCTGTGTGTCAGTCTCACCCATGCGTACTTACAAACACGTTGGCAATACTAAACTTTTAATAAAATCACTGAAATAAACAATAGATAAAACATATGTGGCTAGGACATTGTCACTACTGAAAAAAAAATTTAGTTCACTGTAGACTTGTTTTTATTGATATTGTTTATACATATCAACATGCCAATGAAATGGTTATCTCGATCATGAGTAGCCAATTCGGCTTGGGTGCTACCCAACCCATAATTAATCTATGGATGATCTCACAGAGGTGCGTGAAAGCACAGCCTTCACAAGGGAAGAGGGCCGACAGCCGCTAGGGTGGACTGATGGTTTTTCCCTGAAGACAGGACATGGTTAATTACAAATAATACACATTAACACGAGTGATTACTCGGCATCACTAACGCAAACTCGTCGGGGCTCGCCCTCCAGCTCGTGGTTAGTGTGGTGAAGGCCTATACACAGAGCCAGCTAGGACGGTAGTAATTGCACCATACACTAATTACACAATTACATAGACCCTTGACTGATACATAAAATAAGATGAGACACGAGATGAATATTCGTAATAAACACACACAAGCTTAGGTGGCGCAGATGCTGCTGGATGTAGTTCTTAGCAGACCACGTGCTGCAGGTGAAATTGCAATATTTCTGCTTGGAAACGGCAAATTAAATTCAGATAAAATATTATTAGTGTTTGGCAACTGATTCTCTTTATGATTAGCGTTGTTACAAGCTTGTAACATGCCTGATGGCGGTAAAATCAAACATTACTGTGACCGCATGATCAAATACAAAAGCATCAATTTACGTGAAAATACATTAAACCCTGAATGAAAAATACACAAAACCCTGAAATAAATGATTGCACATAAAATGTTATAGAAACAAGCACTTAAAACGCAGTGATGGCTTATACAAAGACTTGGCTTTAGTCAACCACGTAGTTATACGTGATGTTGCTGTAAAATATTCAAACAAGAATATTACCCTTAAATTCATACATAAAAATAAAACTTTTAAAATTGCGTGTAGCAATTATGCAGAAGTTACAATGAAATGCCATAAACATAGGCTTGATGGCGTCTGATTCAAAATACGCGGGTCGCGTGACCTCTCCGATATCTTTCTCCTCCTTCTCCTCAATTAAGTTAAAAATGTCACAAGGGCGTAAGAAATTAGTAAAGCGGGAGCATAATGCTGGGGAAAATGTCTGGCAGAATGTACACCAGCAAAGATTAACCGGTAAACTACATGGACTATCGAAACCTACATCAGTGAACAAAAGTTGTAGTGCGCACGTGACAGTATCGTACCTTGCCAGTTCTCCTCGACAGACTGTCCAAATACAAGCGTCGCACGGACCTATCATGGCCGCCTATGGGGTTCACATAAGCGGAAGTGCTATGCACGTCAAGTGAAATATTTTATAGTGAAAATAAAATGACACAAAATTAGACATTGTTTTACATTTCTATAATTTTGTTACGAATTTCAATATTATTTTAATGTCTATTTGTGATGGCGTTCATGCCGGAATATTAAGTGTTCTTAATCTTGGCGCCACAGGCACTTTGAATATTCATAACCAAACAATTAAAATTAGTACAAGCACTTTAAGACATATTAAACACTGTAAAGCCAAAATAACACATTTTACCCTGAAATTTACATTTATAGGAAAGTTCAAAATTGTCAGCCTCTTTGCGCACATGCTGTACACGTGACACGTGAGCGCCGTCATGAGCTCCACCGCCGCTAGCTGTTAGCCGGCGTCAAAGTATGTTCAAAGACAATTGAATAGAATTGAAGATAGACATCCAAATTGTGAAATATTGTTGAGGTTTGATTATGTTCCAAATTCTATCAACTTACACCAAAGAATGAAAGAAACATTGAATGATCGCATTGATTGTTATCACAACTATTTTAGTATTATCAGACATGTGCTAATTTTTATTTTCAAATTTACAAAACATCTGTTTTATTAATCCAAGAGTTATGCACGTTATCAAAACCTAACCACTTAACATGAATTTTATCTCCTTAAGTCTTTAAAACATTTTCAACCATATATTCATGAGGATAGTTTGTTTTCATGATTTCATATGCATAAAAAATTCCTTCTATTTCTTCTCCTTTAGTATCTTTCAGTTTGTAAGTTGGCACATCATAATTTAAAACATTGCAAATAGTAAACAATTCTGTTGTCCAATTAACAGTATACCCCTACTCAAAAATCTTCTTCAGTTTGTTCACCCGGACTACATCTCCAACTTTATTTTTGGTTTCAGTAACCATATATGTTTGAATTAAATTTTTCTCATTTTTTTTATTAACATCAACTGGTTTCATATTGATGGTTTTATGTTTTGTATTGTTGTATTCTTTCACTAATTCATCCAATATATTTACACATTTATAATTGCCATTCAAAGCAAATTTCTTCCACATTTTATTTTTCAAAGTTTGATTAAATCTTTCAACAATGCTTGCTTTCAATTCACTAAATGTAGAGTAATGATTGATTTTATATTTTCCATAAGTTCTTTAAATATTTTATTATAAAATTCTGAACCATTATCACTTTGTAAATAATTTGGTTTTCTTTTCATCAAAAATTTTCTAGAGCATTAACTTCTTTGAAAAAATATTGATAATTGTCATAATATATTTATATCCATTATTCACATGAGGTATTCCTTTCAAATTACCAGTATTCATCTCTACAAGATCAATATGCCATTAATCATCAATTCCATACAAAATTACTTTTCTTCTTGGAAAATTTCTTCTCGCTGGGTTATATAATTCATTAATTATTCCTTCTCTTACATCAGGGATTTTTTTTATGTTGATTTATTAGAATTGCATATTGAACATTTACTTTTCTCAACTAATGGTCCATTTTTTGTATTTTCAATTTTTATATTATTATTTTTGGTGACTTTCTTGCATTTCAAACACCAAGTGTTCTCCATTTAATAGTATATGTGTGTGTGCATATATATATATATATATATATATATATATATGCACACACACATATACTATATATATATATATATATATATATATATATATATATATATATATATATATATATATATATATATATATATATATATATATATATATATATATATTTATATAGACACACACACACACAAACACACACACACACACACACACACATATATATATATATATATATATATATATATATATATATATATATATATATATATATATATATATATATATATATATATATATATATATATATAATCTTTATATTTCATGAATATTCCTATTATAGTCATAACCCATCAGCATATTCAGAAATTTTTGTTTTTTTTATTTTGTAAACCAATATATCACCTCTTTTAGCATCAAATAGATTACTATAATCAATTTTTTTGGAATCCTTAATATCAGTTAGAGTATCATCAGGTAAATTATCAGAAATTATTTTATAAACAGTACAATCCATTAAAAAAAAGAAAAGGAAAATAGATTATCTTCCTGAAAATTATTAATTTTTTTATTCCACTTTGCAGGTAAATAAAATATGTGAGATTTTCTTCATCTTTCAAGTTAACAAGTGCATTACAATATTTCAAAACTGATTTGTTTAAACTTTGCTATTTATCAGCTATTTCTTTATCGAAATATCTTCTATTGTGTGCATCAACTCCAGCTATAGGATCAGCCAGAATAGTAGTTCTACGATAACGAAAAAAAAAAAAAATTTTGTGTAAGTAAAAACTTTACTTGTTTGATCTTGTAAAGCAGAAACAATGATATTGTATTTTGGTTCTACATTTGATTTTACATCAGAAACACTAGTATTGAATTTTGAATCTACATCTGTTTTTAATGCATAATCAGAAACTATAGTTTTATATTGTTGAATCTACTTCCTTTTTAGTGCCTGTAGCGCATTATTTAACCATTTTATATAATGAGCAACATTATTACTGAATTGTAAATTTATATCTTCTTTTAAAGCATAATCAGAAACAATGGTTCTATATTCACAATCGACTACCTTTTTTAAAGCATAATTTGCGCGCGCGCTCTCTCTCTCTCTCTATCTCTCTATCTCTCTATCTCTCTCTCTATCTCTCTATCTCTCTCTCTATCTCTCTCTCTCTCTCTCTCTCTCTCTCCTCTCTCCTCTCTCTCTCTCCTCTCTCTCTTCTCTCTCTCTCTCTCTCTCTCTCTCTCTCTCTCTCTCTCTCTCTTTTTTTTTTTTTTTATTTTATATATTGAATAAAATCTATTAATTCTATTGATATTTATCTTTTGAATATTTTGTGTGATTTTCTCTTGAATTTGCTTGATTTGGATTGTTCGCTTACAAAATTATCGTTTCTAGAAAACATGGAAAATTGCTTGAAAAGCAAGAAATTTGCTTGATTTTAGCTTAAAATTTCATGTGTTAAAGTTGGTACAAAGCCTGCATGCCATTTTCAAAAAGAGTGGTAAATTTGCTTGATTTTGGGGTAAATTTGCTTGTTTTTTGAAAGCGTATGTTCTGAAATTCGAAAACATGATTTTGGAGCAAAAAACTTTGATTTTGGAGCAAAATTGCTTGAAAATGTGATATGAGCCAGGTCCTGCCTTTTACATCTCCTGATGATGACTATGATGGCAGTGATAATGTTGAAGATGATGATTCCCTCGGCGTTTCCACACATTTCCCCAATGAGATTCCATAGACAAATGACGCTGTTGCGGTTTTGCATTATGGGCTTACCGAACAGATTATATTTGGGGGACATAGACAAACGGTACACTAATTTTACTACTACGTTAATATATTTTGTCAAGCTTCAAAACATACAACGTTTTACATCAATTCACATACAATACTGAACAATAAGTTAAGTTACTTTAACGGGGGAGGGGGGGATGAAATACATTGAAATTATTAAGTTACTGACTCTACGGTACTCCACACCATTACAAAGTTAGCTACAGTCTTTACTTAAGTCACCAGCTCGTTATCATCTTAATGCTGTTGCCGAAGGCTGCTCTCATCATCTGGCTGCAGTCAGACCTCCTTTCGAGCTTCTGCCGGCACTATATAGTTGCCTCGGAAGTCCAAACATCTCCGTGTTTCTAAGGTGTCTCCTTGCCTGTGTCCTGGCTCTGGCCTCGCCCTGGATACACGTTGCTTCTCTGCCACTGGCACATCTTGGCAAGCTCTAGGGTACGCTTACCCATGCCTGCAGCAACGCGAAGAAGGCAGAAGATGTCTGTTATACTAACTCTATGTTTACTGAAGATCCCAACAAACTTGTAGACAGACTTAAATATTTGCCTGAGCTTCAAAAACACGGGGATTACTCGAACATGAAAGAGACGGTTTCAATCATAAGAACACTTAAGGACCAGGGTTTTATAAGATGATGACATAAATTGCTTTCTTCTGAAAATGTATTTACAAATTAATAAATTACTATAAAATAATTTGTGTTTTCCTTATTTTAGTGTGTTGTATCCTCCTGTTCAGCCTTTAAATTTTTAATAACAACAATATGTAACTAAAATGTTTAATAAATTAAGCATGTAGTCAAAGTCATGCATCATGCAGTAGCTATACCATTGGTAGGTAAAAATATTTTTTTTTTAAATAGGATGGAAAATTTTAGGAGTTTTATGCCCCTAGCTATAAATTCAAACAGTTTGCATGGCAGTGAAATTGAGATGTCAGCGTAGTACACATTAACATAATTGATGCCGTCGGATGAGACACGTGAGGAATAATGACACAAATACTTACTGGTAATTTGGGCACCAGCGGTGCTTCCCAATCACCGCACTATTGAGACTCGGGGTTCTCAGGGATGTTGTGTGTTCTGTGTGTCCGTCTCACCCGTGCATACGTACAAACACGTTGGCAAAACTAAACTTTTTACTAAACATCACTGGAAATAAACGCTTAATAAAAGATATGTGGCTAGGACACTGTCACTACTGAATAAAAGAATTAAGTTCGCTGTAGACTTGCTTTTATTGTTATTATGCATACACATCAACGTGCCAATGAAATGATTATCTCGGTTATGACTAGCCAATTCCGCTTGGGTGCTCCCCAGCCCATAATTACTCTAGCACACACCTCGATGTATGATCTCACCGAGGTGCGTGAAAGCATAGCCTTCACAAGGGACGAGGGCCGACAGCCGCTAGGGTGGACTGACGGTTTTTACCAAAAGACAGGACACAGTGAATTACAAATGAATACCCTAAATACTAATTAACACGAGTGATTACTCATCATAACTAACGCAAACTCGTCAGGGCGTGCCCTCCAGCACGTGGTTAATGTGGTGATGGTCTATACACAGAGCCGGCTAAGATGGAAGTAATTGCACCGTACACTAATTACACAGTTACATAGACCTTGAATGATACATGAAATAAGATGGGACATTAAATGAATATTCACAATAAACACACACGTGTGAAAACAAGTTTGGTGGCGCAGATGCTGCTGGATGAAGTTCGTAGCAGACCACGTGGTGCAGGTGAAATTGCAATATTTCTGCTTGGAAACGGCAAACTAAATTCAGATAAAATATTATTAGTGTTTGGCAACTGATTCTCTTTATGATTAGCGTTGTTACAAGCTTGTAACATGCCTGATGGCGGTAAAATCAAACATTACTGTGACAGCATGGTCAAATACAAAAGCATCAATTTACATGAAAAATACATTAAACCCTGAATGAAAAATACACAAAACCCTGAAATAATGATTGCACATAAAATGTTATAGAAATAAGCACTTAAAACGCAATGATGGCTTATACAAAGACTTGGCTTTAGTCGGCCACGTAGTTATACATGATGTAGCTATAAAATATTCAAACAAGAAAATTACCTTTAAATACATACATAAAAATAAAACTTTTAAAATTGCATGTAGCAATTATGCAGAAGTTACAATGAAATACCATAAACATAGGCAGATGGCAGCTGATTCAAAATGTGCAGGTGGCGTTACCTCTCCGACATCTTTCTCCTCCTCCTCGATTAAGTTAAAATGCCACAAGGGCATAAGAAATTAGTAAAGTGGGAGCATAATGCTGGGGAAAATGTCTGGCAAAACGTACACAAGCAAAAATTAACCTGTAAACTACATGGACTATGGAAACCTACATCAGTGAACCAAAGTTGTAATGCGCACGTGACAGTGCCTTACCTCGCTAGCTCTCCTCGACAGACTGTCCAAATACAAGCGTTTCACGGACCTATCATGGCCGCCTATGGGGTTCACATAAGCGGAAGTGCTATGCATGCCAAGTGAAATATTTTATAGTGTAAATAAAATGGCACAAATTAAATTAGACATTGTTAGACATTGTTTTACATTTCTATAATTTTGTTATGTATTTCAATATTATTTTAATGTCTCTTTGTGATGGTGTTCATGCCAGAATATTAAGTGTTCTTAATCTTGGTGCCACAGGCACTTTGAATATCATAACCAAACAAAATAAAATTAGTACAAGCACTTTAAAACATTTTAAGACATATTAAACACTGTAAAGACAATATAACACATTTTACCCTGAAATTAACATTATAGGAAAGTTCAAATTGTCGGCCTCTTTACGCACGTGCAGTACACGTGACACGAGAGCGCCGTCATGTGCTCTAGCGCCGCTGTCTGTTAGCCAGTGTCATAATATGCTTGTTGAATTTTATGTATTTTTTCTCGAGATTTTGTTTTCAAGGTAATGGTGTTAAGGTCAGTATCATATGCATCTAGTATGGTAGCTAGTAAGTAATGTATTTTGTGTGTTGACTTTTAGTATTTTTTTTTTAGTATTTTGTTTTCAAGGTCATGTGGTCAAGGTCGAGGTAGTACGCATCCAATATGGTGGTGGTAGAAGTCTGGTATGTATTATGCTGGTTGACTTTTATGAATTTTTCTGTAGTTGTTTTGTTTTCAAGGTCATTCAAGGTCATGGGGTCAATGTCGAGGTAGTCTGCATATAACATGACGGTAGTAGTCTGTAATGTATTATGCTTGCTGACATTTATGCATATTTTTTTGTGTTTTGGTTAGCAGTAGGAAAAAATAGAAAATTTTTAGGGAAAAACTGGAAATTTTTAGGGAAAAAAAGGAAATCATAAGGCATTTTTTGGGCTAAAATGTAAGATTTTGTGTGAAAATGAGTGATTTTTGTGAGAAATTCCAAAATGGCGGCCAAAGCCTGGAGAGCCAGACCCTGTACCCTTGTCTAGAAAAAACTATGCCCTACTACTGATGTTTGGTGAAATTTTGTTGCCGGATTTAAAAGTTATTATGGGGGATACACATTCCAAGCAGACATTCTGGTGATTGCATAAACCCAACTTTCCATCGAAAAATAGGCTAAAAATCACCAGTAACACAATTTATTTTTTATTCTTCTTACAGTAAATGTAGTAATTCATTCCTGTATTGGTTGTTTCATGCAAGAAACCATTGGGAATATACTTCATACTCGCTAGGAGTTAAACTTCATTTGGTATTTAAGCTGTGTTTGGTGATAAAGGAATATCAGGTTACTATGTGGTTCAAAAGACAGTTACAATAAAATAAAATAAAATTTCAATAACATATTCTTTGATCATCTTGCAAGAAGCCATTAAACATGGACTTTGATGTTCGGTGCTTAGATGTGTGTGGCAATAATTGGGTATCCTAATAAACTTTCAGTGTATCATTTTATTCATAAGATGCTTACCTATTGCCATAATTGGACATTTAATTTTAAAAAGTGATCCTTATGCCAAGACTGATTATGGGTTCATATGAAAAAATAAATTTTCAATGTATCTTTTCGTGTTTTGGTGTTAAAGTTAGTAGAAATGTGAGGTGAGTTGAAATGGATTTTTAGAAGAACTAAGAATTTACAAGTTCGATCATAGGAACTGTGATAACTTTCAAGGCTTTGCATATATATATGTATATATAGACACATAAATATGCACACACTGACAGCAATTGCGGGGGCGAGATGGGATTGAAGGTAGTTTTGAGGGGCGGTAAACACATTATTAAGGAAGGTGAGGATTTTGGAATACCTGACTAGGTACCAGGCACCGTCAACAGGTGGTGCCAAAAATGTTGTTGCTGATGACGTGGAGAATCTCAGGGTGCTGCGGGCTGTTCACCCAGATGTAAACATGTAACATACTGTATTACACTTGATATAACAAAATAACACTTGCCCTGAGATAATGTGGAATTTGAGTGAAACAGGAAGAATGAAAACATGTGCACTTTTATAAACAAAATACACAAACTGTGGAAAAATTATGTAGGAGCATCTTTTTTTTTGTTCCCATGCTTATTGGGTCTTTCACTTTAATAATTAACTGATATTTATTCACCCTACAAAAAGTGTATGTCGAGTCCACCATTATGTCCCCCTTGCTCACCCGGTTGTCGAGGGGGTTGGGGAAACACTTGCCTTGCATGACACTACACTGACTCGCTCGGGGCTGTTTCTCCCCGCACTGCACTCGGCACTACATTACACTATGTCAAGTGCTCTTTGTGTCTGGTACTGCAGCAGACGTGCGGCATGGCAAATGGTCTGGAGGGCGTGGATGCCATCATGCATCAACACACACATGCTAGGCGTAAGCATGATATTCAGCATGTCTATATTATACAGCTATAAAATAAAAACAAGAGGGTGCTGGAGCAAATTTTTAATTTGTTTCCCTGTTGCAACCTATTCATTAAATTCAATATACTTGTAGTACTGAATATTTATTCAGTATCAATATTCTACTTGTTTGATATATAATTCAGTTAACTGGTATAGAGTAGAGTATGTTAGTTTGCAGTTACTGACTTAATTGACATTGTCCATAAGTTCTTCCATAATTTAATCTGTTTGCTGTCAGCAGCTAAGCATAGTTAAACACTATGTATTCCTGGCAATATACTGTAGTTAACCATCAACATTTATTTGGGTCTTCTGATAGTACAGGCATTTGATGATGCATGGTTAGTATAATATACTTTATTTAAGTCTTAAAGACAGTAATATCATAAAGATACACTGCAGAAATGTATGAAAGGAGGTGGAGCACCACAGATGTACATAAGAGCAACTGTTGAGAGTTGTGTGTGTGCACCAGCATCTGTTCTGTACTGTTTGATCATGACACATATAAGTCACACATTTACGCAATTGTTTTTTTAATGAATTCATTAATTTGTTCATTCATTTCCATTGCAGGTGGTATATTACTTATTATTATTGTTATTTTTATATTTTTCTAGATTACTCAGTTTTTCATGTGGACTCCAGGGAAACAGAATGAGTCGAGTGCCAGCCAGATTCGCAGGAATGTAAGTCAAACAAAAATAGTGATTTGTATACATGTATCTCCTAGACTATTACTTTTAAAAGATCTTCATCGCAACCTCAACAGTATGTGCCTTGTACTTATTTCTTGTGAAGTACGTAATGATTTTGTACTGTGTACCAGGTTAGTTAGGCAAGTTCGCTGCTCAACATGGAAATTGTACACCCACAAGGTTTCATTCATTTGCAATAAAATAAAAACAATACACACTACTATTTGCGCAATGCAAATGGTTAAAGTGATTTTACAGAAACACCATTGCAACATGTGATATAGGAAGCGTTTGTGGCCATACAACAGGCTGGAAAGGCAAAAGTCTGCATGATAAGAGGCAGATCAGTACACCAAAGCATCATGCCCCCAAAGAATATCCCCACCCAGACCCATTTGAACAGGTTCTTATAGTAAGACTGTATTAAGCCGAATGGTCGGCTCATTGTTGTCAATAAGTCACCACTGTGACACAATGTGTGCATGCGTAGATACATACACGGTATACATATTTATATTATTTTACCCTATGCTACACGGAACTTATGGCTTCCATTTGTTCTGGAATGTTTTTCCAGTGACGCCGTGTTGAAAACATAATATGCACTGTTCCCAGCCTCATTAATTACGAAGACCGCAAGAGTAATTTTCATGTTTTCCCGGAGCATAAACAAGAAATTCCATACACAATTTAAAGAATTTTTGCAGAAACTGTATATTATTTTTGGAATCACACAAGTTTAAGACTTTTTTCAAGCTATCACACACATGTAATTACAGGGAACGTAACAACTCAGGTATGGTCACTATCTGACGGTAGTTGGTTTTCTTTTATCTAGACTTTTTGGATTGCCTTCAAGGATTTTAAAGATTTATTTTCCCTCAGATATAGTGAAATGCAAACTGCAAAATATGGATTTCATTAAAATTTCAAAGTCTGCAAGTATTTTTGATGGTTACATTTTTTTTGTAGAGTCATTGTACCCTTTTCCTCCAACTCAGTATAGAAAATAAACAGTTTTAGAATGGCTAAAACATAAGAAGTTTCTAGCATGTACACAAATGGTGTGTACAACGGCTCATCTTCAGAAAGGTTTGCAATGGGACGGAGAGTTCGACTGCTTCATGGCATGTGGAGGACCATGCCATTGTTACCACACAGGTGATTCAGAGATTGTTACACATAATTTGTACGTTTATTTTCACATACACCATTCTTAACACCTCCCAATATAATTTATCGTGATAAGTATGGAAGTGGCCATTTTTATATGGTACAGATACTGTGTGTCCGTCATCTGCACTCTACTGCACGACACACTATTCACAGTAATCCCAGGTATTCAAGTATAAGTGAGTATCACATGCAGATTGATACATGCTGTTGGTGTTCTTCATATTTGTGTCCACATTTTATTACAACGGGTGTTGTGATTACGTACGAGCATATGTCCTATATTCTAAAGAGGTTTTCCCGGTACGTACACTGTCTCTATGCATTTATAATCAGCCAATTCATCTGCATATGTTAACCTACATATACAGCATGTTTCCAACTGCTATATGAATACATGTAAGTCAATGTGTATACAAGCAACAAGTTATACCTACATAGCAAATGGCCGCATTAATGCAAACTCAGCTGCAAGTCCACCACACTCAGTTAAAAGAGGAAAACGAACAGCAAACACAAAGACTAAAGGAAATTATTCAAGCTTTTGGAATGAAGATGCGAGAGAGCATGAAGTTGTGTAATTCAGGTTCTGTACACCCCATCAACGAGGCTGAAATGTAGGAAATTGAGGGCGCAGAGGTTCCAAGCGATATGGACAAAGTATCCGCACTTCAACAGACGGTGAAACCGAAAACCGAAATTCCTACATCTGAATTGGCTGCAGATCCAGGGCAAAGCGCAGAAATGGTAATTGCCAAGAAGAATGACCTGCAAGTGCCTGTGATTGGTAGGGTGAATCAGGAGCAAGAAAACTCTGATTCCGATTTTGCTACTGCGCCAGCGCAAAACACAGGATGTGAAATCACCACAGAAAAATCTATGCTGCTACCAGCTGCGTGAACGAAGTATTTGAGCCACCAAGACAGCTGACTAGCCCGCCTAAAGAGCCACAAGAGAAGGATAGAGGCCAGCCTAAGGGACGAGCGGCGGTGTGAAAAAAAAAAAAAAGAAAAAATAAACCAAGTTAGATCACAAATTTGATGCTCGTAAACCTTGCTTTACACAGAGGGAAAAGTGGCTAACTCTTTTTCATGAGTTTCGCACAGTTAAGCGCAAAAGTAACATAAAGAAAAATTGCTTCTCATGGCACTGGAGAAAGAGGATGTTTTACTACATTTTCCACACAGCTGATAGCGAAAATGCTGTGAACAAGAATCGTTTCACATGACCAAAAGTGAAATGTAAATTTTGCCACATTTTCACAAATCTCACTGACAGTTTGACAGGCTTTCACGTCATTGACCATGGGAAGTTCTAATGGGCCAGCATTCAGTGATTTTTGACCCCAATAAGTTGCCAGAGATCCCAAGGATATCACCCGAAACTTAAAGCCACTCCAATAATTTGTGTGAAGAAATTAAGGTTATAATATGCAGGTGACTACATTTGGCAGCTGAGAGAAGAGTTAAACATCCTAAAAAGTCTAAAATTCATTAATTAAGAACTTGACAATTAGTGCTGTTACGTGTAGTAATGTGAGCTGGCACTGGGTTTATATTACAAGGAAATTAACGCCTCTCTCTATAAGGGCTCATATGAAGTGAAGCAGGAGGTCTTTGAAAACTGGTGTGAGTTAGTAGTACCAACTACGAGTCTGCTGGTAGGAAAGTTTAATAAAACTTTGGTCCGCATTTACGACTCAACTGACAAGAAGAGTCCGGCACAGGTACTGACTAGCAGCAATTAGTGAAGGAAGCCAACAGAAGCTTTAAGGAATGCCGGCAGGCTATAACATAAATTATGTTAAAAGTTTCTCGCTTGGTTAGAGGCTAATTTCGCGTGAAGCAGTAAGGAAGTGCACTTGCTTAAAAGGAATGCTACCCCTGTACATACAGTACTGGAAGTCTATAAGTACCTCCCAAGTTGATTTGTTTTGAGCTGAGCGCAGCATGCTGTTAAAGAAGAGTAAGTCATCGTCCTGCTAGGAAGAAAGAGTATTGTTGTTGCTGTTAAGAATCATGAAGTGGTGAAGTAAATGATATATCACAAGCGCTATGAAAGGTTGCCTAACAATCTAAACTCCTAACCCAGGGAGTCACTCCATCTAAAGATTATGAAAATATAGAGAGAGAGGAGCCCAAAGACTTTTTAGATGGCATAAAGAATCTAGTTTTATATCAAATAGCACATAAACTCTCTGATGGGAAGTGTACATACTGTGGTTCATTCAGCTGTCATTGAGTTTGGCCATATCCATTATGGTTAATGAAGTCTTCTCAGATATATTCCAGTTTGGCAGTGCTTAGTTTCATTCTTAATACATGTTACATTTTGGTCCAGCATGGTTGATGCTGATATCCTTGAATATCTGATTTGAGTACATATAGTAATCAGGATTGTTGTAGAGTCTTCTGTTGTATATCTTAAGTGTTGTGTTGAATGTAGCTTTAAGTTTTAGCAACCATGTTTGTTTATTGTTCTATAGAAGTGCCTTGAGCCTTCAGGCAGGAAAAGTAACTATTGTTATGTAAATACTTCATATATTTTTCCTGGAGTGTCGATGTTTATTTTCTTTATGCTGCCTATTGTTTCACTTAGGTAAAGTCATGAGTAGTATATGGGTAGGTTGAGCACAATCCATTTCTTGCCCTAATAAAAAAATTTCACACAAAATCATGCACGAATACTAATTGTAATATTTCGCGCAAAAATTAAGCAAAATCAACTGATCATGCATCATTAAGCAAATTTAGACAAAAAAAATGTAAAGCTAATTCAAGTAAAAAATTTTAGGTGATTTAGTCCAAAATTATGCAAATTAAGCTAAAATCAAATGAAAATATTAAAAAGATAATTGATAAATTCAAATTAACAGAAATGTATTTATACATTTTATGCTAATTCAATATTATGTATAGATTTTCCATTTTTCTGTTCTTTTAAACGTTTATACATTATAAAAACTTGTTTCTCATTTATTGATTTTAAAGCATTTTTATCAAACATGTTAACATAATGATCTGGTAAAGTAATTTTATACTTTCCATCTAAAATACAATTAATTTTTTTACCAAACTTAGATTCATCATTTTGAAGTTTGGTAGCAGCAAACCATTTATTGTTCTAGATCTTGTAGTTTAGTCTAGTCATAGGAATTGTTCAACTTCTTGATATGTGATTCCATTTTGTTTTATTTATAATGAAAAAAATTTATTATAATAAAGAAAAAGGTTTTTCTTTATCTTAGTAATTTTTTCTTTATAAATAAAATCAGTGCTTGAAATGGAAAATAATCCAATATGTAAGCAATACAAGTGTGGTGAAGTATTAAACATTGAATGTTTTCCATCACATAACCACACAAAAGATAAGCATATTAACAACTGTAAAAAATGTTCCGCTGAATATGCCAGAAATCATTATGATTTAAATAAAGAGAAAGTACTATGCAAATGTGAGAATATGTATCTAAAATATATCACAAAAAGCATAAAAATACTAAATTACACATTGAAAATGAAAATCGACATAGTGATTATTCAACTAAGACGTGTATATTATGTAAAGAGAATAAACCTATCAAATCATTTTATCCTCATAAAGCAACTATAGACAAACACACAGCAAAATGTAAAAAAGTTTTAATGAGAAAATACTGTGCGAATGTGGAAAATATGTTTGTAGTACATATCTCAAAGAGCACAAAAATACTACATCACACAATGCATTAGTAGATATTCTAAATGAAATTCAACGTGAGAATTATACAACAAAGACATGTACAGTATGTAATGAGAATAAATCTATAAAATTATTTTCTCATCATTAAACTACTAAGGATAAATATACAACAATATGCAAAAAATGTTTTAATGAGAAATATTATCATAAAAGAAGTTAAATATTAAAAATTTTTTATTAATAATTTAAACACTATTACAATTTCATACCTTTATATACATTAATTTTACATTTCTACATCATCTTTATTTTTTTTTTGAAACCTTCAATAATTTTTTCTATATAAATAAAACAATAATAATGGCAACGAATAATCTAGCAGTTGAGTTGAGTGGAAGGAGAGTGTGAGGTAAAAATCTTAGCTAAAGAATTTAAAATTAGATATTGGTACAATTTAAGGAAAGCTGATTTAATTACAGCTATTATCACATTTATTAGAAATGAAGAAAGAAAAAGAAACTTTACAAATTTACCATTTTCATATCTCAATGTTAGAGAGCTACATTCAAAGGGATAGAACTGAATTAAAAGATATATTTCCATTCTCTAATCAGATATTTGTATCCCAGAAAATAAAAATAACCGGAATTTAAAACATTTAACTTTTTCAAAACCCGAAATTAAAAATGAAAATATAAGTTTAGGTCAAATATTTCCTTTTAAAAAAGTTTTTAATGAACGTGTGGAAAGGAGACCACCCTTTGAAATTCGTGAACGTGAATGTTATTTTAATGATAGATACAACATTTGGCAAACAAATTACAACATTTACATAAATAATTTACAAGGCAAAAAAAATGAATTTTGTTTGAAATGCAGTTCATGTAATGAGTTCTGTAAGAAAATTAACTGGTTATAGAAATGATGATCAAATGAGAATATATGCAAATAACCAGAATTTTCGCAATACAATTTCGGCTGCAAGAAGAAATAATGTGAATGCAGAATATCTGCTTGATCAAATTGAGAGAATAATTACATCAAATGAAAATGTAGGTATAAATTAAACTACTTTCGAAATTTATGTTTATAAAACACCCAGTGGTAATGGCGCAAAAGGTAAAAAATTTTGTCAATTTAACTAAAGATATAAAAGCAAAACGATGTATTACTAAAATTGGCAATGATGATAATTTATGTGGTCCTAGAGCAATAATTACAGCTTTAAAATTACAAAAATAATATCATTGTGGACAGAGAATTAACGAATAATGAACTTATTTACATTAGAAAAGGAAGAAAATTTCCAAGGAGAATTGGCTCGTAAACTTTGCGTACAGTTGGGAAAAAGTTGTGAAATTGGTTTTAATTTGGAAAATATTATGGATGCAGAAAATTTTCTGAATATTCAAATTAAAGTTGTTTCTGCTGCATATTTCAATTCAATTATTCATTCTGGTTCAAAAAGACCAACAATTATTTATTTATATTTACACAATGAACATTACAATGTAATTAACAGTATGAAAGCATTTTTAGGTAGTATTTATTATTGTAAAAAATGTGACGAACCTTACAATAATTAAGATCAACATGAGTGTGAGATAAATAAAAAAATATATGTAATTTGTGAAGAAAAAAAACCACAACAAAAAAGTTTTGGAAGGTAAAGATTGTATTAGAATATATTGTCAAAAATGTAATAGATATTGTTTTGGACAGGAATGTTTTACTAATCACGATGCTGTGTGTAAGACAGTTTATAGGTGTAAAACTTGTAACAAAATATGTTTGAGAAATATAAAACACGAATGTGGTTATACCAAATGTTGGAATTGTAAGAAAATTGTGAAAACTGATGAACATAAATGTTATATGCAAGAGAAGCCTCAAAAAGATGGTTTTTGTACAAAAGCTTGTACTTTGAATGGGCGAAACAAGAAAAAAAAAAAAATTGTTCTTATACTGAAAAATACTACTTTTTTGACCACGAAGTCACACAAGATACTGGTTTTCACACACCAAACTTTATATCTGTTCAAGATTTTTATGTTAACAAAATACATAATACATTTTAAAACAAATGATGAGTTTTGCGAATGAGCAATATCTGAAGAAAATAAAGGATATACATTTATTTCACACAATTCCAAAGGCTATGATTCATATTTTACTTTACAATATTGTGTTAGAAACAGTATAAAACCTCAAACGATATATCAAGGTTAAAAAATTATGCAACTTATAATACAGTCTAAATATCAAAATAATTGATAGTATAAACTTTATTCACGGAAGTCTTGCAACATTTCCCAAAACATTTTGGTTTAAAAGAGCTTTAAAAAGGATATTGTCCACACTTTTTCAATAAACCAGAAAGTCATAATTATATTGGAAAAAAACCTGCTACAAAATATTATGGAGTCAATACAATGACACAAGAACAACAAAAAGATTTTCTAAAGTGGCATGCTGAAAAAATAAAAGAAAATTATATTTTTGATTTCAAAAAAGAACTTGCTGAATATTGTGATTCCAATGTTGATATTTTAAGACATGGTTGTCTTAAATTTAGAGAATATTTTCTATAAATAACAAATATAGATCCATTTTGCTACATAACAATTGCAGGTGTTTGTATGGCTGTTTATAGATAAGCTTTTCTTTTGAATAAAACAAGTGCAGTAGTTTGAGATGATAAAAAAAAACGTTTAGTAAAGAATCAATTTCATGGTTAAATACATTTCCAAATGTTCGACACGCATTAAATGGTGGAGAAGTTACTAACTGTGGAGCAAAAGTTGATGGTTATGATGACAAAATTAAAGCAATATATCAATATCATGGCTGTGTATGGCATGGTTGTCTTGGTTGTTATTCACCAGAGACAATAAATAATTGTAACAATGAAAGTATGGATGATTTGCTTACTAAAACAAACAATCAAACAACAATTTTAAGACAAAACAGTTACAAAGTAAGGGAAATGTGGGCTTGCAAATGGAAAAAAAAAAAAAAATCAATTTTCTATAAAAGTAATTTAGAAAAATCTAAAAAAATGCAATAGAACCATTACAGCGTAGAGATGCATATTTTGGCGGTAGAACCAATGCTTCAAAATTAAAAGTTTCAGGGAAGGAGTTAAGATAGATAGATATAGATTAGAGATAGATTGGTCATCCGATTAAAATATTTAACCCTTAAAACTATGATGAAAATTAGTTTGGATTGATCAAATGTAAAGTTTTACCACCTAGAAATTTATATCATCCAGTACTTCCAATTAAACAAAAAAAAACTATTGTTTACTTTATGTTCAAAATGTGTTGTAGAGAAAAAAGAAGAATGTAAACATAGTGAAGAAGAAAGAGCAATAAATGGTACTTGGACTACATTTGAACTAAATAAAGCTATCGAAAAAGGTTACAAATCACTTAAAGTTCATGAAGTTTGGCATTTTAAACAAAGAAGTAATAACATGTTCAGAAATTACATTACAACATTTATGAAAATTAAACTGGAAACTAGTCCTTGGGAAGACAATTGTAAATCAAAATAAGAATATATTCAAATTATTAAAAAATAACAAGATATTGATTTAAATATTGAACAAAATTCAGGAAAACGTGTTGTTGCCAAAATTTGTTTAAATTCACTTTAGGGAGAATTTCACACAACCAGAATATATTACTGATCCAACTCATTGATACTAATTGTTATTAGATGAAAGAATAGAAGTAAATAATGTTATTTACGTAAATGAAAAAATTATTGAAGTACCATATAATTACAACTATAATTATGTAGAAGATAGCACAGCAACAAATATATTTATAGCAACTTTTACCAGTTCAAGTGCTAGATTATGTTTATATGAAATGTTATATAGATTAGGTGATAAAGTAGTATATTATGATACAGACAGCGTAGTTTGCATTGATGATGGTAAAAATACTGTTAAAACAGGTTTATGCTCAGTGAATGGACAGGCGAATTTGGAAAAAATGATTATGGTGTTGAATGGATAAGTACTGGTCCAAAAAGCTATGGTTATGAAACTTTTTTGGGAAAACAAGTTACAAAAATTAAAGGATTCACACTAAATCACGAAAATGCTTTACAATTGAACATAAAATTAATGGGTGAATTAGTACAAAAAACTAAGAAGAATGGGATTATGAAAAACAATTTGATTACAAGAGATAAGAAAACAAAAAATTTGGTGAATAAGTTTATGGCACAAGAATTTAATTTTAACTATGACAAACGTATAATTTTGAATGAAAAAGATGATATTATAGATACATTACCATGGGGATATTAAACAAATAATTTTATACTTTTATATTCTATATTATACATGCATTTTATGGTTTGACAAATAATTCAACAGTTGGTGAGCCGACCACTGAAATTACACAAATTATGTTTTAAATATCTTTAATTTCCAAAACCATATTGATATCAGAACCATCAAAATCAATCTGTTTACCATTTTCATCCCTAATTTCTAAAACAATATAATTAAATCATTCAATATTAGTTTGATAAAATATTGGATATGCGGGTCTCAGGTCTCATGTCAAGAAAGAGCCTGCACCAAAGGATGTTAGTGAGATTGATCCAAACACCCAAAAAAAACTCCGCAGTGCATTCTGTACCTACAAAACATTTATTTACAAAATAAAATAATAAATTACACATAGTCATGGATTGAAAAACAATTTCACATGACCAAGAATATGCATGTCGCCAGTAGTACCAACTAATTTCCAATACAACAAACTCTGATCACCAAGTTCCATCTTCATCTTCTTATGTGAATATATAGATGCATTACCAAATACACTAATTACAGCAGTATTGTCTGCCTTGCCCTCATGAACTGGAGAAGTCTTCCAACAGATTATCCTGCACCCATAAAAAATCACAATTACACACACATGCAAAACAGCTCAAAGGTGTCGCATTACATCTACAGCTCATACAACTTGTGAATTTTAACACATTTTTGCAGTGCAGTGCTTGAACTTGTTATAGTGCGGCTCTTGAATAATAAGTGCAGTTGTGTGGTGGTATACACATTTGCAATGATGTGTGCACTGCTGCGTTTTAACGAGACCCCGCAACATGCCCATGTGGACCGCCCGCTCACCTATAACGGAGAAGTACTTGCCCCCTCTGTTTAGGTGCATGAACGAGACATGAACTCGGCTGAGTGTGAGCGAGGACAGCCGAGCCAAGTGCAGATTGCTGAACCTGCTGTGCAGAATTTGCGCTGTATTTTTAGCAGTGAGGGTCATGTGACTGGTGGCATGATTTGAGAGAGTTAAAAAAAAAAAAAAAAAAAAAAAAAAAGTCTGGCAGAGTAAAAAAAAAAAAAAAAAAAAAAAAGCAAGATTCTTATAACGCAGATCCCACATTTTATTTAACCTAATGAGATATAATCAATGTAATTAAATGTATTGTTTTTTTTTCTTGTTTGAACTCTATGATGAAATGTTTGTTTTCAGGTGTAAATAAACCTCTGATATCCCAAACAGGTGACAGACTCTGAAATATGAGTAGTAAGAGACATTACACCTTTAACTTGTCTAACACTACAATGTTTTATTTTTAAGTGTACTACAATGTTTGATGTATGTTTTTTTTTTTGCATATGGTATTCACCTTTTGTTCAAGAAATATGTGGTGTGTCTGTAGCACTCTCAAATAATATGTATTTTTACAAGCTTTTATTTAACTTCACTTGTATGTATGTGGGTGGGTGTGTTTAGGTCAAATCTTGCAAGTCGATTTCTAACAACTTCCCGTTATTCAATTGAGCTGAAAGTTTGCAAACATAAGTAGCTTCAATGACAATACAACATGAAGGTACCAGTGAGCTGATCTGATGATGGAGCTGGAAGTTACAAGTTTTTATGTAACTTCACGTGTATGTATGTTAAACCACTTCCCGTTATCCAATTGAGCTGAAATTATGCATACACGTGTAGTTCTGATGACAATACAATGTGAAGGTACCACTGAGCTGATCTGATTATGGAGCCAGAAATTACAAGCTTTTATGTAACTTCACATGTATGTATGTTAACCCACTTCCCGTTATCCAATTGAGCTTGCTGCAGCAATGTTGCCAGATCTCCCTGTCTTTGACTGTTGCCCTTGTGTGGGTGGCACAAGCCTACCTTGATCAGGCAGGGTAGCTTGGTGTGTCCGATCAGCTATGCTCCACGCACGTGCACACACAGAGTCGAGTTGCGTTATTATCTAATGTATAAATGCTGGTTTTTTTATATTACATAACTAATGCATTTTGCATAAATGTTTTGTATGTTGGCAAAAGTTTATGAGAAACTTCAATGTCTTGGAAATGCTGATTTAAATTGATGTCTCTCCTCACATAGTAAATGTATCAAGTTTGGCCTCATTGGACTTGTCTCAATGAGTAATTTGGTTGTACATGGTGACCAGGATCTGTAGCAATTATGTAGCAATGCACATCAACAGACATAAAGCTTGTCAGGAGATGTGCATTGCTACATCATATAATAACAAAATAATTTTCGAAACTAAAATGTGAAGAATAAAATAACTGTAAACAAACTTTAAAATATAGTTATTATTTATAAATGCACTAAAAAGAGAAAAATAATTATAGTAGTTACACAATTTGTAGAACATATAAGATGTGGTCGAATAGCCCTAATAAATTTTACTACAAATTAATATGTTTGTATCAATTTATATTTAGTGTATAAAAGATTGGCGTAATATAGAATGCATACCTCATTTGAATAAGCGTAGTAAGCACATATCTTGTGAAAGGCTCTGGACTATTTGCGCCAAGTTTTTATATACCAGTACTAAATATAAATTAAAATTAAAAGTTATTTTACAGTTATTTTTTAATATTGATTTAATACTGTTTACCTAAGTGATATTTATTATATGAACAATATTATTTACTAATTTTTTTAAGTTCATAATTTTGTTTTTTATCATTTCAAGGATATGAATTTTAACTTTAGATTTACAAATGGCAATCATATATTATGTTTAAATAGGATAGTTAAGATAGCTTTTTTTTGTATGTAAATGTGTAATTATTTTATTTTATTTTTAGTCTTCCAGATTGTTTTTGATTCAGAGTTTTGATTATTTTGTATCTACATTTCGAGACTACTTATGCTATGCTTTTAATATGTAATGGCCGTTGGAAGTGGTTCGTTGGGAGGTTTTTGAAGGTTTTTTCTTATGATTGGTCAGCAGGTTTAAATCCTGCACTACGACTGGCTGGTACTGTAAACCTTGTTAGTAAGTGCCAGTCAGTTGAGCTAGATCGCTCTCTGAGCATTAACATCTGAGCAGGCAAGACCTACTGTGGGATGCTAGCCCAAAGTGAGCCTAGAGCAGAGTTTTATTTAGCTGTTAGGATGTACGATACATCCCCTGAAAGTCATTTTTAAGTGTAATAATTATCAGTGGTTAAGATGTGTTGCATTCCTAGCCCCTTTTGCGTGACAGATAACAGAAGGTACAGCTGTATCTCGACGACGGGTGAAATGTGGATGGTTGTGATGCACGTAATAAAACACACTACTTTGATTGGTTCCTGCAGCGGGAGCATCCTGCATTTTCACCCTGTTCCAACAGAATAAAGCAGCCTTCCTGCGAGAGCAACGTATTTCTACAGATAAGGAATATTCATATATTATTACCCGATGCTATACAAAACTTATGGCTTCCATTTGTTTTGGAAAGTTTTTCCAGCGAGCAACATTAAAAACATAATATACACCGTTCCCAGCCTCATTAACTACGAAGACCCCAAGAGTGATTTTCTTGTTTTCCCTGAAAGTAACCAAGAAATTCCATGCACAATTTAAGGTACTTTTGCAGAAACTGTAAATTATTTTTGGAATCGCAAGTTTAAGACTTTTTGCAAGCTATCACACACACACACACACACACACACACATAATTACAGGGAACATAACAAGTCAGGTATGACCACTACCCAATGGTAGTAGGTTTTCTTTGACCAAGACTTTGTGGATTGCCATCAAGAATTTTAAAGATTTACTTTCCCTCAGATATAGTGAAGTGCAAACTGCAAAATATGGATTTCATTAAAATTTAAAACTCTGAGAGTTTGCTTGATATTTACATTTTTTTGTAAAGTTGTTGCACCCTGTTCCTCCAACCCAGTATAGAATGTTAACAGTTTTTGAATGGCTCAATCATAAGGTGTTTCTAGCACGCACACAAATGGTGTGTACCATGGCTGATCTTCAGAAATGTTTGTAATGGGACGGAGAGTTCGACTGCTTCATGGCATGTGGAGGACCATGCCATTGTTACCACACAGGTCACTCAGAGATTGTTACACCTAATTTGTACATTTATTTTCATATACACCATTCTTAACACCTAACAAAATAATTAAACATGTGTGATGAGTATGGAAGTGACAGTTTTTATATGGTAGGGATGGTGTGCAGCCGTTATCTGCACTCTACAGCATAACACACTATTCGCAGTAATTCCAGGTATTCAAGTGTATCATAATGCAGATTGATACCTTCTGTTGGTGTGTTTCATTTTTGTCTGCACATTTTATTACACCAGGTGTTGTGATAACATACAAGCATATTTTGTGTGTTCTAAAGAGGTATTCCCGGTACGTACACTGTCTCTCTGCATTGAGCCTATAATCAGCCAATTTATCTGCATATGGTAACCTACATATAGAACAAATATACAGCATGTTTCCAACAGCCATTTGAATACAGGCAAGTTGACATGTGTACAAGCTATGAGGTATACCTACATAGTTTATGTAAACTTTACACAACATAAATATTGGTACTCTTGAGCCCCTATCACACTGTTAAATTTTAGCTTCCCTTTATTTGACATTAAAATTTGAAGATATTTCACGGCCATCAAACTTTTACCTCTAATAAGATTTATCAAATAATGTTCAATGTGTTTGAAAATGTGTCACACACTCAAATTTTTTTACTGGGAGAATATAATTTTATTTAATATTTAAAAAACTATTTTCATAGTGAGATATTGCTTTTGTTTTTCCATGCATGACAAAATGTAAGAAATGTTTTAATTTATTTTCGCTTCTTTACCAAATTCAAATTTTATTTATCAGAGATGTTTCCTGCACAATGACAATTAATGCCTCTGAGTTCGTAATATTTTGTGAAATATTCACTTAAAATAGAATTCATGCCCAGACAGCTTCTGCATAAATTAATTATCTTCAATACCTACTTTGTTTCCAGCAATTGTTCGTTGTTTTAAAGTTACTCAACGTCCACTTTTGCTGTGAACGATTCTGATTGACTGAGACCATCAAACAACCAAAAAATTTAGAAACGGTCCAGTTTTCAAATGTTGATTGGAAACTGAAGCCATACAATTTATTCAGACAAAAGTTATGGCGTTTATGGCATCATAAATGTCCAACTTTATTTGACCAAATTTATTGGAAGTAGTTTGATGGAAAAAATTGAGAGTATGACAGGGGCTTTACGAGAGGCCATTAGCATAGGTCTTGGTGTGTGCAACACATAAAACAACCAACTGTGCCATGGAGGTCGGCATCCATTGAGCTGCCGATACATTTTACTTTAACAAAATACTTTACCATATATATTGTCAAAGTAGGATTTTTATTAAAATTCCCTTTGAAATTATTGATATCATGTCTAGCAAGAATCTGTTTTCAGATAAGGTTTTTCAGCAATAGAAAAGTATTGCTGTAGCTTAACACTGATGTATTATGATTATATTTCATTTTAAATATTACTCACAGAAAATTTCATCCATTAGAACAGCATATTTTTTTTTTGTAAATGTTGATAGAATCGGCCTTGACTGTATTTATTGTGTTTCGTAAACTTTATGCATCATTTACTCACATGTTATATTAGTGGAACTGTCTTATTTTATGTCCACCATGTTTCTTTTTTACTTTAATATGTCCTATCCTAAGTACGGACTAAAAGTTAAGCCAAGACAGACCACCGACGTGCGAATCCTCTGCCTCTGCCGCCGTTTATCATCACTGAGGTTAGGCCTCTCAGCGAGGGGGGGGGGGGGAAAGTACGGGCAGAGGCCCTTATCCTCCCAGGTGGTAATTATTATAACAGGTCAAGTGTATGGGCAGCTGGCCCACCCTGCTATGGCCTCCCTTAATAAAGGCAGTGTACCCGGCATGGCAGCGTTCGCATGCCGGGTATTTGGTTTTGTGACCCATTATAGCCCCTGGCCCACGGTGTTTCCTATATTTATTCCCCACCCCCGGCAAACAAATTTGCTTATGAAAGTTGAAGGAGGGGGGGGGGGGGGTGGAGTTCTTGTCCCTATTCTGAATAGAATTTCGAAAAAAATTTGTAGGTCTTGTAAGTAATTGGAAAATCAGAAAAAAAATTGGGTCAGTTAATAAATATTTCCCATGAAGTTAACGTGGATTGTCTGGAAAAGGTGGAGGAAATGGGGCCTTCCTCTTATTTAGTTAAATTAACATTGATGATAATCCCAAATTGTGGCAGTGGAGGTGGTACTGTGTCTTGGTATCTGTTTTTAAGTTAGTTCTTGGTAGCATAGGGTTTGTTTCTTAAAGTACGTGGGATTATGTTAGGGAACAAATTATTTTTATAGAATACATTTAAAGTTTGTTTAGTATGAAAAATAACCGATATTTGTGCATCGTTTAGATGGGCAGAGCTTATAGGAAAAAATTTTCTGATTGGCTGGAGCTCAGTCAAGAGGTGAGGCTCCTGACTTCTGGCAAAAGAGAAGGAAGCACTGTGGTTATATTTCAAGTAATTAAAATGATTATTAATAATAAAAACATGGGGGACAGGTTAAGAAATAGTTTATCATTCAGTCAGTGCGTTTGAGGCTTGTTAGAGAAGTGGAGAGATGTGTATGTGCAGCGAGAGCTGCATTGCCTGTGTGATGAGTGCGCTAAATCTAAACGCAAAAAATTAAGAGAGGCCGCGCACCTAACAAATTTATCTCTTGGATTTCTGGGTCAACTCGCTTAGGCCTTGCCACCTCTTAGGAATTTATTTTGAATGACGAAATGAATTAAGTAAAAATTCATTTAAGTTACCCCAGACTTCGTTGTCATATAAAAGGGCTGATCTGACAATAGCAGTGTAAATGAGTAGTTTTAAACATCTGGGTTGTGTAGTGATTTTTAGCATGGGATAAAATTGTGGTAATTTACTAGTGCTGCCTTTTTAACTTCTGTAATGTGATTAGTCCAGATTAGTTTGTTATCAGTTAATAATCGTCAATATTTAGCATTATGTGTAAAGAGGATTGGAGTGTTTTTTAAAGCTATTTGTCGAGTTGGCTGTACCCGACGTTTGGTCAAAAGTAAAGCCTACGATTTAGTTGGGTTAGTTTTAATTTTCCATCTTTCAAACCAGTGTTCTAAATAGTTTATCTTAAGTTGTATTAGAAGTGTTACATATAACAGTTTTTTTATCATGGTGTGTCATCTGCATACATTTGTACTATGGCGTGAGTTAGTGGGATATCTGAGGTGAAAAATTATACAGAAAATGAGAAATTGCTGAACTTTGTGGAACACCAGCTAATATTTCGTGAGTAGTGGAGTTGGCATTGTCAATACTTACAAAAAATTTTCTGTCTTGAAAATATGATGCTAATAGATGTACACAACAGTCGGGAAATTAAAGTTAATTACCTATTTAGTAATAGGCCAGGTATCCAAACTTATTGAATGCTTTTGCAATGTCTAGGAATATGGCTATTGTGAATTTATTATTTTGCGTTGTAGTTTTTGTATCAGTTGTGAATTTCGTGAGGGCATGAGTGGTAAAGAAATGGGCTTTAAACACTAAATGAGTTGTTGGGTTAATCTGGCGTAGTTCAGCATAGACTAAAAGTGTAGTTAAGAGAAGTTATTCAAAAACTTTGCTTAGGGAATTTAGTAGGGAAATAGGCCACCTATTTTCTGGAATTGATTGATTTTATTTCCAGGTTTAGTGATACTTATGACTTCAGCTGTTCGTCACGCAATAAGAAAATAATGCATTCGCCTTTAGCGAAGCAGCTGACTGTTGCTGTCGCTTGCATGTCTCATCAATTGGTAGGCAACCTCACATTTCCTGGTTGAACATTGTTAAGCTGCAATAGTTGGCTGAGTGATCTCCATCACATAGCACACACTTTTTCTTCTCATGGTCAGTTTCCTGACACTGAGTCGTGAGATGCTCGTTTCCACAGAAGCGATACCTGTGCACACCTGTACAGCCAGCAAAATTATGGTCAAAGCACTGGAAACTCGTGCATTGCAGGGGGCCATTATGTCGATGATATCAATCTGCTCGCACCACAAGGCCACACAGCCCAGTGAGCGAAAATATCGCCTGGCTTTGTTCAGTAGAGTGCAGATTAATTCGTGCTATCCCGAGTTGCATGTGGTTGCACCAGTACATCGGGTGTATTGCAGTGGGATTAAATCAGCAGGCAATTGGTTCTTCCTGGACCATCTGCAGGTCCATGCCGCGGGGCACTGGCTTTTATAAGCCACCTTGACAGGAACCTCGCTTTTGGGCAGCAGTATGCTGTATCCCAGGCTTGAGTCGCGAATAACCTGTAGTGGCAGGTTAAAGTCTTCTATTGTGGTTGTCTGATAGACCATGAATTCAGGCACCACGTTGTTGTTCATTTCCCATTTCACAACTACTCGCTGCCTCACTGCCAGAACATAGTAGAGGATGTTCTTTGTGTGGAAAACAGTAATTGGCTGGCTGTCTCGGCTTCTGGGCCACTGTTTGGATGCAGTGCTGCTATTCGCAGCCTGGTCACGGGAGAACTGGTTGACCTCTGCAATCTTTCATTTTTTGCCCTGCCCAGCAGAGGTGGCAAGATGGGTAGATAGACCTTGCACAGCTGTGCTGGCCATGTTCACTGTTATGTTGGCAGGGATCCCTAGGCTTATCCTCTTATCTCTTGAGTCTATCTAACCTGGAGCTCTACTGTTGGCTAACCCACCAAGCTGGCCTCTTGGACCTTCTATCTCTACATAGTAGCGAGGCTAGGCTCGGCCAGCCGCCTGGTAGCTTGCTAACTTTTTTCCCTAACTCTTACAGCAAACAACTAGTGCCCCAGGGTACACAAATCAGTGTACTACCTGTTTTGCAGCACACTTCTCTTCTCAGCAAAGTCGTCCCTGCTGGGCAAGGTTGCAGTTGTGTCTCTTTGATGCTTCAGAGTGCAGCTGACTAGCATCCATAGTCTTCGACGACTGATGAGGAAGTCGGTCTTTCCGAATCTGTGGCCTACTTTATTGCTATGAACATGAACACTATATAAATAAAAAGACCTTTTGTAAAGATATTACTCCCTGAGTTTTCGTAATTTGGGGGTGGCGATAGGGTGGATCGTCCTGGACAAGTCCACTTCTCCCAAGCAGGGCTTTAGAGTGGCCATACTCGATGGCAATTAAAACTAAACTAACTGGTTTTCCCCCTCTATTTGGCCCTATTGCGCAGTGGCACAATATTATAGATTTTCCTCTGCACATTCTACACACTCGTACTTCACACTTAACACATGCATGGAGGGGTGAGAACGCAAAATGAAGAGGGCACATGTGGTGTGGCTGATTATGAGGACGTGTTCTCTTCACTGCATTGATTCCCCAGAAGTATTATTACTGGGGACTCTTCTGGATGTAGTAAGCTGGCCTGAATTGATACGACCTCAAAAGTTACCTCTTGAAGGCAATGAAGGCAGGCGGCCGCTTGACTCCAGTGGTGCCACAAGGGTGCACTGGAGGGGATTTTTGAAGGACTTTGAAGCCATATAATTTATGCATGTTTTTACATTAAATTTATGATGATCAATAATTATTAGCGCCGACTCTCTGCAGCTTGCCAAGAGTAGCAATCATTCTTACCCATCTTGTTTTAACTTCAATCACAGCCAGTCAATCGGGAGGGTTGCTCCATGTGACTATTTCTAAACATGCAAACTTGTACGAATCATTGAGTATATTAAAAAAGTAGATGTGATAGAACAGTTTTTTTATTATATTCAGATGTATGTTAGGAATATCCTACAGCTCGTGTCCGGGATCATAATACCATCACTGCTAAGATCAGGTGTCTATGCAGGTTAGCTATACATTATTGGCCTGGCAAGCATCCATTTGCTACAGTGAATGTATGCACCTTAAACTAGGGTTAGTATGTGTCATATAGGGAAATAAATAACCTAAAATATAATGGTGGTGTTTTTCAAGTGTGTACCATCTGCTTCTCGACTGCACAAGTGTACACATTAAACTATCAATTTTCTGCATAACTTAAAACACAAACAGGATATGTGCCACAGCCCCAACACTGGCACAAGTAACAGGTATTATCAAGTAAGTATGTAGGACACTGATATGCAAGGAGGAGCCGTGATAGTCGTCAGCCTTCACAACCCGAGGTCAAAAAGTGACATGTTCCTCCTAGCTACCTAGAATATAGAGGAACTGGCACCCACGTTTGATTCCTTACCAAACCTACTGTCACCATGCACCCACTACCATTCCTTGCACACTGGGCTAGCAACAAACAATACTCTAATATATAGTTTGGTCATTGCAATTAGTGTTTAAGCAATCTTCGTCCCGCTGTTATGCCCCTTCGAAATTGTTTCCGAAAGTTGTACATTCTTTTTTGTTACCATTCCATTACCTGGATAAATTACTTTGCTAAATATCTGGGGCATTTTGAAAAGCGTTCTAGATTGTAAAACTAAATGGGAAAACATCAAGTACTTATTTTGTCATTTTTGTTAAAAACAACAGACTGCACAACATGTAGACCTAAACCAACTTCCCACATTTTCAGCTTACGTTCACTGGTGTTCCAAGCAAGGAAAAGAGAGGGGGGGGGGGGAGACCCCCCTAAATATTTGCTTTCGGTAGCGGAGTTTTTACGTTCCTCCTCTCCCTCTCTCAGAAATGTACATCTTAATTTTATTTCAAAAATCAATTACAATCAATTGTCATCTGTTGATAATGATTTGAGATGAACTTTAAATTATTCTACAATAGCCTCAGTGGACCAAATATGAATATTGATGAAAGGCTATTCTGTTTCTCAAACAATGAGGTTGCCCAGTATGAAGCAAATGTAATAACCTCAATTGTTTCTTAAATTTGCAGAATGATTGGGCTGTTCCAGCAGGTCATTGAGTTCTTCAGTTGGAAAGCATTTCACTGGTTTGTTGTGGACCCTATGTTTAGACAGATGAGAAGACCACACTGACAGCATGAAT
This sequence comes from Dryococelus australis, assembly GCA_029891345.1. Classification (NCBI taxonomy): domain Eukaryota; kingdom Metazoa; phylum Arthropoda; class Insecta; order Phasmatodea; family Phasmatidae; genus Dryococelus; species Dryococelus australis. The sequence goes on along the minus strand of CM056993.1, from coordinate 199,503,525 downwards.
ACTAATTTGTATGTACTCTGTGGTCATTTAACACAATTAGTGCAGTTGAAGAAACATAATGCATAGTTGAGATCAGGGGCGAAGCATCCATGGGAGCAATGGAAGTATTGCTTCCTCCACTGCAATCTCCCTTTGTCAAATAATAATTACTCTGGAAAGTTCGCAGCCGAATATCTTAAGATTTTCATTGAGTAGTTGTGGGCCGGTTCACCATAGGATGGTTGTGCAATAAACGGTGGTTCGTGTATTGTGATGTTCTTTGCTTTGAAGAAATTGTGTTGTATGCTTCTAGTGTTATGACTTTTCAAGGCTAGTGCGACGATAGAACCCAGGGTGACCAGTGTTGTGGGGCGGGTGGTTTAGGGAGATATGGAAGCAATGAGACGACTTGCATAGAGCATGATGTTAGCCTAGTGGCGATTGAACTTGTGCAAACAATCTAATAAACGACCGCCTTTTGTCTAGCTTGTAAACAATCAGTAATGTTGGTTTCGCGCGCTTGTGGAAATACTTTGTTCGTTAAGATGTGTGTTTATTATGGCATGCCTGATGAACTGTTTATGTAGTAATATTGCGATGTTATTCCTTCTTTTATGAAACATAGTTTCTTGATCTGTATTTCAACTTATTAAAAAGTAGCTATGACACAACTAAATGTGCATGTGAATATTTACGGGGATGTGTGTAACTGTTAAGTGTATCTACCTGTAGTTGTTCACCAAGATATTAAGAAATGCTTTTTATTTCTTTAACTAGGACATTCTCTAGGTATAGGTAAGTGCAGTGTGTGCTTATAAGTATGGTATCACACAAATATTAGAGTGTTATTGTTTTTGTGTGCCTGCATGAATTAAGTGTCTCAAATAATTACTACTACTAATGCATGTTAGATTCTCGGTGTTAAAACATATAAATAAAAAGTTGACTTCTCATAACCATGATATAGTAAAAAATTATTATTATTATTATGTATTCTGTAAGCACATCAATCACGTGCTGTATTCATGCCTAAAACTTGTTTGTTGTTATACTTTATTATCATGGTCTGAAAAATCATGCTGTTTTGTTCAGTCTCGCGAGTAGAACTCCTCAGAACTGTTTGCTTTGGTAGCTACATGATTGAAGTTCTATTAGAAAATGAAAAAATTCATGGGTGTGGCATGGTCTATTTTAATAACTGGCAGATATATGGCAAATATTTGGATAATTTAGAACAGTTATTTAGTATAATACTTTTCACCCATTGTTAACAACAAAAGCCAATACACCATCTAGTCATATATTCACCATTTCATTTACTAGTATATCAGCAGAATGATCCTTTTTATACTTTGAAACACGTTAACTTAAAACTCTGCGAAATTCACAAGGTGAAGAACGACTGTCTTCTCTATCATTCCTAAGTATCGAAAAACAACTCAGTGAAATCGAAATACATGATAATGTGATTAGCACAAGAATATGTCAGAATCAAATACTTCGCAAATTACAACAATGCTCATCAATGGACTCGTTCAGTAGATAATTACAATTTATATTTTTGTGTTTTGTTGCCTGTGTCTTTACATAAGTGTTTCATGGCTGACTAGAGAATATGATTTTCGGAAGCCAGTGTTATGTATGCCATTTTAGTTATCGCAGAAGTACACTTATTTTTAAAGTTTATTGTATGGGTTAGTGTCACATGCGCATGCGTGCGCGCACACATGCACATGAACGCACACACACACACACACACAGTACACATACATATATATGCATGTTTTGATGCTAACCTATTATGGGTATTTAAACAGTACCTACTGTGATTTTGACTTTTAAAATTTCATTGGAACAAGTGCAAATCCTTAAATTAAATGTCATTATTGCCACCTCCTTAATGGTGAATATATGATGTGTTACTGTTCTTGAGTGAGTGAGTGAATGAAGACATTTGGGCAACTCATCATAAGAAGTATTATGATTTCATACTGTAAAATGTGTCAATACGTAACTATGGCAGCTGCTTTTAGAATTTTCAAAATTATGGTCTACTTATGTTCTGCTTCCCCTCCTGAAAACCAAACACCTCACCACTGGCTGACATCAACCCCAACAAAACACTCAAAAGAAAGAAATAAATGTTGCCACACAAACACTTTATTGTGGGAAAGAATTTAATTATCAATAACTCTCAACGAAACTTAAATATGCTGTAAAATACTTTTGCAATATCCTCTTATCTTTTACTTGTGATGGTACTAGAGGCTTAAGGAGAGAAGAACAGTTGAGTGTGTTTCACATGAGTTTCCAAAAATTTTAGTCCACATGAAATCTTTGTTTGTCTGTACAGCATTGGGAAAATGAGAGATTGTAGAGCTACAGTCTTGTGGGACAGTGAGGAACATTGCAAAAATCAAACAATTATAGTGGACAAAATGGCTTTGTAAAGTAAATCAGATAACTGAAATAATTCACTCTACAAAGAAATTATATTTATTTTAGAAAAGTTGAAACAGTAAGAAAACTTTGCTGTGTTGTTTGAAGTACGGTATTTGAAGTAGCGTCAAAATATCTTGATATTTTGAGACTTGAACTACTCAATAGATAATTTCAGAGAACCAAGCAAACCATTTCAGGGTTTACTCACGGTGGCAATTGACACTACGAACTTCATTCAGAGTCATGTAAAACAGTAATAGACCTTTTAAAAAAATGAAGCTGGCAATAAGCCATAATAAATTAATTTTCTCCCTATCTTACTACCGAGAAAGAAATATGTACCGAAAAGACTTGCAGGTACTAATGAATACTTATTTTTCTGTCATTTACTGTGCATCATGTGGTTTAAAGACGAGGTTCGACCAAAGAGTACTCAAGAAATTGGAAGCTATGGAAAAGTCAATGACAGCTAGTGCTGGCAAAACTGGAGTTACTGGTACTGTAATGAATGATTTGCAAAACCATTTTAAAAACACGGAATCTCTATCTCTGGAACTAAAGATATTTATATCAAATAACACAAGTTCAATAAAACTTGGACCTTCTGGAACATACAACTAGAGAGAAAAGATGAAACTGCTTACATCTTGAAACTTGACAAATATAGTAAATACTAATTCCTAAGCTAGGACTAAGTGAGGTGTGGTAACTCACTGGACTCGCATTCGGGAGGACCTAGGTTCGATTCCCGGTCCGGCCATCCTGATTTCAGTTTTCCGCAATCGCACCACGCGAATGCTGGGATGGGTCCTAACGAAGGCAGTGGCTGTTTCCTTCCCCAATGCCTCTTCCCTGTTCACCTTGTACTGTCTCTAATGACTCGCTGTCGAAGAGACATTAAGCCCAACTACTTACCTACCTAAGCTAGAAACTATCTTTGCACTTTACAATACTACATGACATGCTATTAACTTAACACTAGGATCCTATGATCCTGCAATTTTCTCTCTCAACTGGGGAGCGCACGTCAAACGTGCTATTGTGCTTCCGAGTTCGTGCAAAGAGTCCTGTGAAAATGGTTGGTGGTGGCAGAAGGATACAAATTTGCACGTTGCACATGGACACAAAGGTCATAAAATTTATTATGCCAGTCATTGCTAGAGAGTGCTGTAGGCAACAAAAGCGGTCCACAACTACACATAATTTCATGTGTTGCACCTCTGGTAACGCAGAAAAGGTACAGCAAAAAGCACACATCTGGTTGCAAGCTGAGCTGTCTGCAGCAAGCAACTGGCTTCCAGCCAGGCTTGGAAGTGAAGTTAACTCTATACTAAAGCCAATGCATGAATACTTGACTTAAATAAAAATTTCTGAAGCAACACAATTACCCTATAATTGGAATAAAACACCATTGGCCTAAACTTTACCAAAGAATTGAGACCATAATTAAACAAAAATATTAAAATATATGAGTAGGTAAAATATGAAAATTATTGTGCCCCGAAATTTTGGAAAAATTTTACAACAGCACAGTGGAAACTGTCGATGTTTGTCAAGATCACACTAAAGATAGTATGTATGTCAGTACTTTTCATAATATATAGTATCACATTAATATTTGCAGATACCACAAAGAAAGAAGCAAGGCCTACATCTGTGTCAGCATCTACAATTGTTAGGTTATGTATTTATAAATGTCTGTTGTTCATTAGTTACACAGGAATTATTTTTAACTTCACGGCAAACATGGTAATGCTGGATTATAGATAACTTTCTATGGAATGTATTTTTGTCAATACCAATTGATGCCAGCTAACAGCCAGCAGCGCTAGAGTCCATGACGGCGCTCACGTGTCACGTGTCCCGCACATGCGGAAAGAGGCCGATAATTTTGAACTTTCATATAAATGTTATTTTCCAGTGTAAAATGTGTTCTCTTGAATTTGCAGTGTTTAATATGTCTTAAAATGTTTTAAAGTGTTTGTACTAATTTTTAATTATTTGGTTATAAAATTCAAAGTGCCCGCAGCACCGAGTTTAAGAACACTTAATAATCCGGCATGAACGCCATAATAAAGACACACTTAAATAATATTGAAATTCATACGAAAATTATAGAAATGTCAAACATAATTTAATTTAATTTGTGCCATTATATTTTCAATAAAAAATATTTTACTCAGCGTCCATAGCACTTCCGCTTATGTGAACCCCGTAGGCGGCCATGGTAGGTCCATGCGACGCTTGTCTCGGGACAATCTGTCGAGGAGAGCTGGCGAGGTAAGACACTGTCACGTACGCACTACAACTTTTGTTAACTGATTAAGGTTTCCATAGTCAATTTAGTTTACCGGTTAACCTTTATTTGCATACGTTTTTGCTAGACATTTTCCCCAGCATTATGCTTCCGCTTTATTAATTTCTTGAGCCCTTCTGACATTTTTAACTTAATCGAGGAGAAGAAAGATGTGGGAGAGGTCACACGACCTGCATAACTTGAATCAAGCGCCATCCGCCTATATTTATGGCGTTTTATTGTAACTTCTGCATTATTGCTACATGCAATTTTAAGAGCTTTGTTTTTATGTATGTATTTGAGGGTAATTTTCGTGTTTGAATATTTTACTGCAACATCACATATAACCACATGGTCAACAGAAGACAAGTCTTTGTATACGCCATCATTAAGTTTAAGAGCTTATTTATGTAACATCGTATGTGCAATCATTTATTTCAGGGTTCAATGTATTCTTCACGTAAATTGATGCGTTTTGTGCTTGACCATACTGTCGCGTTAATGTTTGATTTTACCGCTATCAGGCATGTTACAAGCCTGTAACCACTCTAATAGTAAAGAGAATCATTTTCTCAGCAAGAATAATATTTCATCTGAATTTAGTTGGCCGTTCCCACGCAGACATATTGCAATTTCACCTGCACCACGTGGTCCACTACGAACTTTATTCAGCGGCATTCGTGCCATCTAAACTTGTTTTCACACATGTGTGTGTTTATTGTGAATATTCACCTCGTGTCCAATCTTATTTCATGTATCATTCAAAGGTCTACATCATTTTTTAATTAGTGTACGGTGAAATTATTCCCGTCCAAGCTGGCTCTGTGTATAGGCCACCACCACACTACCCACATGCTGGAGGGCGAGCCCCGATGAGGTTGCATTAGTGATGCCGAGTAATCACACGTGTTAATATGTATTAAGGGTTTTCATTTGTAATTCACTGTCTCCTGTCTTCAGGGAAAAACCGTCAGTCCACCCTAATGGCTGTCGGCCCTCTTCACTTGTGAAGGCTGTGCTTTCACGCACCTCGGTGAGATCATCCATCTGGGCGTGCGCTAGATTAATTACGGGCTGGGGAACACCCATGCAGAATTGGCTAATCATGACCGAGATAATCATTTCATTGGCATGTTGATGTGTATGAATAATATCAATAAAAGTAAGTCTACAGTGAACTTATATCTTTTATTCAGTAGTGACAGTGTCCTAGTCACATATATTTTATTAAGTGTTTATTTCAAGTGATGTTTAGTTAAAAGTTTAGTATTGCATACGTGTTTGTAAGTACGCACGGGTGAGACGGACACACAGAACCCACAGCATCCTTGAGAACCCTGAGTCTCAATAGTGCGGTGATTGGGAAGCACCGCTGGTGCCCAAATTACCAGTACGTATTTGTATCATTCTTCATCTTGTGTCTCAGCCAACGGCGTCACAATCCTAGAATAACATAATAATAGGGTACGGTAGTCCAGGTAGACTTAAAAACTTGTCAGAGATTTTTTTTTTCGTATTTGTATCTTAAACTGAACCTACATTTCAGGAAACTTACTCCTGCAACTGTTATTAAGTATGAAACACCTGTCTCTCCACAAGTGACTAAATAGTCAACAGTACGATTTGTATGGAGGACAAAGGTGTTATTTCGTTCGCTGCCTTAGAGCTGACTCTGCTTTGGAATGATGCAGTCACATTTATAAATTAAAGGAATGTGTAACCATTATGCAATGAAATGACTGACGATGTGTGCTAAGTGTTCATTTATTTTTCAGTTAACTCTTGGCATACATGTAGTTAAGAGCACTGTAAAATTTAATTCAGTAGCCTGTTACCACAGAATCTTTTTAGATTGTTTACATTAAATAGTAAAATTAAAGTTAGTTTTTATGTAGTGTGTGCCATATATTTGTTTATTTCTACAAGTATGTATGGACATGCAAAGTAATGATAGATGGTAATAATGTTTCCAGTTATATGTTCTGCATACCAAGATTATAACATTCACATTGCAAATATTTTTTCTTATATCAACTGTTATTTTGCCTTTCAAACTGTGGTTGCCAGTAGTAAGAAGTATTAAAAAATTCTCATTGTTACACCGTATTGAGAAATGTAAATGGGCTACAAACATGAATCAAAAACATTGTGGGGCCATTATTTTGAAGCAAGAGTTTGCAGAATCAAAAAATGTAATCAAATAATTATTACAATAATAAGAATAAATTGTTTCATAAATTGGGTAACTTGTCTAGAGCTTTGCTCTGCCACTGTCTGTCATGTGAAGGATGCCCTACATGAACTGCACAATTTGGATAAGTTATTTGTTAGTTCATACTTGGGTATCTTAAGTCATGGTTATTCTAAAAGAAATATAAATGTTGCACATTATGCACCAGATTTTGGTAACCTGTTAAATAAACTGTAACTGTTATTTTCCAGTTTGACTTGCTGGCAATACCAAGGAGAACACGTGCCTACTCCCTCGACTCAATTGACACTCTCGATACCACCGAGACCCATCGCCAACACAGACTCAATTACCTGGAGAAGAGAGCCAAGTTTGAGCAGACGAAAGACTCTCTGCCCGTGTCGCCCATCTCCAGGACCCCCAGCCGACCCTGCAGCACTTCAGGGGCACTCCATAATAACAGTGACAGCTCATCACCATATAATTCAGAATCCGCATCCGACACCCTCAGCGAGATGCTTGAGAAGATCACGTCAGAGTTGAACCTGCTGCAGCAAAATGATAAAATGAGGTCCACATCCAGGGAACCCATCACCAGGACGACTGTTGTGGAGAGGTACATCCCAACCCAAGTCCCAATGAGGGTCACCATAGCATCTAGTGGAAGTGAGAATCCAACACTTAAATCCTCCAAGAACAGGGTGTCATTTGACAGCACTGCCACCATGGTGCTTCCTGACACAACCGACCACAAGGTTGCATCCAAGAGCTCTTCCTTCCAGTTCCAGAGACCCTCTACATTTCTGCAGCAGTATTCTAACAGCCTAGCACCCAGCAGGCATGAGCTAGAAGCAACACCATCACAATTTCCTCGTGACTCGCCATCTGCTAACATGAGCCTTGGCAGGCACAGCTATAGTGCTGCACAAAACTTTCACATCATGCGACCTCTTGGCAGGCAGCTGTCTAACACGCTGAGCACCCCTGGTCAGGACTACCACACACCTCGTCCCATTCGCAGGCATGTCAGCTTTAGTTCTGTTCCACTGGGGGAAATGCCCCGTAGATCTGCTACCTCATCTGTGCCCGTCAGATCACTCGTCAAAAAGTTCTCCATAGATTAGTGATAGCATCGAAATACATTCTCTTTACAGCAAAATTGCACTTGTGTGGAAATGCTACATGGAAGATAACAACTGCGATTTAATGAAAAAGGAGAAATATTTATGGATGAGTTTCTATTCATAGACTTGGAATTTCATAATGCTTGAAGAGACAAATATGTGTTGGCTAGGTGATGTTTTCACGTTTACCATATGTGTATTTTTGCCACAATTACAAAATCAGATAGACTTTTTGATAAGATATGTTTATTTCAAAATATATGCTTTGTGAGACTATGATCACAAACATGCTGTGAGGCTTGTAATGCACAATGTGCAGCTGTAAATGTTGAACTTCAGATCACTAAACTTTCATTGCCATGTGACAAATAATCCTATTTGGTAACATTGTCACACTTAAAAAGAGTTCCAGATTACATTTCTCTTTAGACGATATATCTTTGCGCTTTGCATGCTTTCTTGTACAACTGATACGACAAATGAATTCCAAAGGTGTATGTGTACTATTGTTGAGTGCTGACTACACTAGATGTATGTTGAAGTTCCATATGTAGCAGGGAGAGAATGAAAATAATGTTTGACATGACATTCCTTCTTCACGTTCCTGATAGGGTCACTGCAGATGTTCACACAAGGAAAGTGTGGTCGGATGTTGCTGTTGGCCAGCTTGCTTTTTCAAGGTTCTTCCATTCCCTCCATCCTTGTACCATTACTGCTCTCTCTTTCTCATGTGTCACCTTTATGATTGCTCAAGTGAATAATCTATTGATTTTAATTGCTTTAAATGATTTCATAATATATTGCTTAGTCACCCCTGAACAAAAGATATAAATAGTTTTGAATCAGTTCATTTTAGTCTGCCTAAATAAAATTCAACATTTAAATACCATTTTATGTCATGAAACATTTCAATTTTTTATTTCTGTATTAATATATTATGAGTTTATATTCATTAAGGTATGCGTTTATTTATTCACAACTTAGGCCAGGTATAATTTCATAGTATATGTTCCAGTAAAAGCATGCAAAAATGAGGCGATGGGAAATAGGGGCCATGCCATAGTGTTTTGAGAATGTGAATATGTGTTCTGCAAACCCAGCTATAGGATATATGGGCGTAAAAATGTAGGTGAGCCATAATGTATGTGTCATTCACATATTGCTCATGAGATGGCTCTGTCATCCGTCCTTTGCCCCACAGTACATGTGTGTACCAATGACAGATGCCATCCTTCCATTACCTGAGCTGTTGGAGGATTTGGCTACAGTATGATTGTGCATTTCAGTATGGCTATCCGCAACCATCTGGATACTACATTTCTTGGTCACTAGAATGGTCAGGAAGGCCCTATTCCAGATCACCCAACCTGAATTTAATACTCTATTTTGTATGGGGATACCTCAAATCACTTGTTTACGAGGCCCTGGTAGACATGGACATGGATTTGGTTGCCTGTGATGGGATATGCAACACACTTGGTATATTTTTATGTGTACAGCAAAATCCCATCGCTCATTGTTGCATTGAGGTTGGTCGCCGCCACTTTGAACACTTCTTGTAAGGTACAACCTGATACGTTTACACCGATCAGTCATTGGATCGGTCCTAAACAGCAATACTTATCAATTGCGTGTACATTCAACTCCAATACCATACATAACCAATCTAGTAATGGCATAGTGTTTTGCTGGACCTTGAACGGGTTGTGTGGACAGGATAGGATGTTGTTTGATGATATACCAGCTTTGGCCACCAGCTCGCAGTACGAGTATGAAGATGATGATGATCTCAGGGTCGTAATGCCAATGGCCACATGACTGTTCCTCTAGTCTGCCACCTCCAACAATATTGACGGTATTGATGAATGCACGGCCATAATTTCCAAGTATATCCAGAATGCCTACACTAGTGAGGGCTGTAGGCCTTTCTCTAATGCCAGCTGACTCCCAATGGTTTGTTTTGGCCACCCAACGCCATAGTCCGAATTACATGATTTTAAGAAAAAAATGGTACTTTTTGTTCTGCAGCCGAGACGTGGGTGATGCAATAAATGAACGCTAGTTTTCCAGTCACATAATTTATTAACATGTAATTCCCAACTGCGTACTGATGCACAATGCCCTGCCATTAAAGCCTGGTGGGCTCTTGCATTGCAAAATGGTCATGGCCGTACATGTTAATTGCAAGTTACACCCCGGCCACATACAAAACGGACCGGGGTTGTGAGGTGATGCACACTCCGGGCTAAAACAAATGAGAGGTTCTGGTAATTTAACATTACACCACAGAATTATAAGATGATTGGAGTTACAAAAAATGAAATGCTTGGAACACCACGACGCGGTGGTCACCCCATCAATAGACGAGACATTACTACTTTCAGCATGGTGCGGAGCTCGCTTGTTGGTCGAGACTACCGCCGACAATAACGTGACTGTGATTAATTACATGTATGATGGTGATAAACGAATGAAAATGACAACTGCAGTGCCAATGAGAGTAAATAATACAAAAACCCTTTCTTATAAATCTAACATGTTTAACAAGGTAAAAACAAAAATTAAACTCAACCACATTCGATTGACGTGGCAATCTAACCTCACTTACCACGTCTTTTCAAATAACATTGTAGCTTTACGGTATACTTCCCGTGTTAAGTATACTATATGAATATGCATGACAATTCTGGCAAATTACGTGAACACTAGGGCTAATGCATAAAACCATGATAAAATTGAATTACTATATTTATAGGCTAATCGGCCACGTTTTAGGCACATGGCTGTGCACTGGTTCATACCAAATCCTGAATGTTCAAAGTACTGGCAAAAGTCAGTAGTGACCTACCGGCCATACGGCATATATATAATTATATTTTTTAGAAGTGTGTATATATATCATGCAAACTTCACATAGTAACATTAAATAATATTAACACTCATATTTTCCCATTGGTGTTAAGTGTAGCCATTCGTGTCTGATCGAGATAGTGCACCAAACACATTGCCTTTTTGAAACATGAAAAAATGTAAACAACTCAACTATTACTAAACAATTACACACAATAAAACACTGCATTGCGATACCATTTTCCTCTAGTAATTACGTGGGGCCGATAAAGGGAAACATGGCACAACAATGAAAGACTAACATGAGAACTTGCAGTCATTTAATTACATAAAATACCTTCGGTGCACTGAATGCAAGGTATGGTACTTACGTAGCCCACAAGATACACAACAAATAATAATGATAAAGCACAAAATAAAAACAATACATACGACTCAACACAGCACTAATAATTTAAAGAGGTAGTTTGAAAAACACAATATACGCTTATTTACACTACATCCTGCACAAACACATGGACACGTTGACACTGACTGAATTGGTACCCTCTAATGATGTTGTAAGTTGTGACATTTCAGTAGGCACGGCGTGGTGAATGGACTAGGGGCAAGGCGAAGTTCACGTCACCAGACACCTTTGTTCCTGTAGACATGTATATGCCCACATCTCTTTTTGTGAGCTTCGTAGACCATGCATTCCCAATTTCAAAACATTCCATCATGCTGCCTCTGTTTCAACATTATGCATGCTTTTACTAAAACATCCTTTATATTTCGCATATTGAGTTTGTGATTTATACATGTGTTAGTTACATTTACACTGCTCCTAGAATTTTGCTATTTCTGTGTCAGTCCACAAAATTTATATTTTAGAATATTTTTAAAATTTATGCCATAGTAAAAATTTCGAAAATGCCTTTCGTTTCTTTCACTTCATTGCATATGGATGTACTATGAACAAATAGCCAAATTGAATCCGGAAATGTCTGTAATCAATTAATTTTAGGGTTGTACAATGGAACAAAATTTCATTTAAGTGTCAGGGGTTTGCAAATCAGAAGAAGTGGTCGCAAAAAGTGCTCGAATCTCAGTGAAAATGAAGTGAGAAAATATTATCATTACCAGAGTCTACATTTCAGTAGTGGTGGTGTCTATTAACACATCGAGAATCTCCTTGAACACTTTTGTGCTCACACCTGGTGACAATCAATTTTCAATGGTGTGGTATCGTGCAAATTAAATTTTGACTTGTTTTGGAACAACGAAAATTTATTTGCCCTTGCAGTCATATTACATGAGCTGAGGCCTTAAAACGATACAGCCAAGTAGACCCTATTGGCATCTTTTTAGCCTAGCAGTATGAACATTATTTTATTAGGGGCTCGATTTAATTTGTTTTGCAGGGGTTTGAATACTATGATGTTCGACTTACCTGATGTTGATTTCACACAATACCAAATTGTAGCTTTTACCTATACTCGTTATCATTCTAGTAATGTTTTGCAATAATATTTAAAAAATGAAACACAGATAATTGGTGAAGTCTTTATATGGCAGTTCAGAGGTTTTTAATAGTAACAGTCAATGCCATAGTTTATAAAATGTCATGTAATTTATCTCGTGTTCAGTTCTGTGTGTTTTGGCGTGCATGTGCCTTTTACTATATTAATTGGGTTATTGTGAACATGCACATATATCCATATTGCATGAAAGATTCCACAGGGTGCAGCAGGGGAAGCAAAATTCCAAAAGCCTATTAACTTAAAAAATATATAGAGTACTGCTTTAACAAATACATGACTGTAAACACTCTTGAGGAGAACTGATAAATTAATAATACCTAAGTAATGAGAGCTATAAGCATGCTATCGACCCCACTTTTCCATTGTTGACAATCATTTTTAAATCTGTTCTTTGGTAATTGTGGATTAATTTATTATTGGAAAATCGGACGTTCGCACATGCAACACCAGGAGTGTGCTCTGAACTTGTGAGGGGTGAATGTCATAAAAATAATAAAAGTAAAATTAATTTTAAATTTAATTATAGTGCTATAAATACATACACAATTATTTACAATATAAACTTCCTATCCCTAGTATTAACTTCTGTAACTCTCAGTGATAGCAATATTTAAGGTCAGTATAAGTTCTTATTAAGTTCCTTACCAGTGTCTCCAAGTTAAATACAGTCACTAAATTCAAGCACAATATTTAAAAATATGCAATCTGTCTGTTGCCATTGTTTCAAAGGTCTCACTCGTGCATCTAGTTCAATAGGCAACCCATCAGCTGGGTTGGAGAGTGAACTCCACTGTACTAGTTCTCGCAGTCATCATACTTCACGCTCGCTGGTCACAGTATTCACCACGTATTACTTCGCTGGCTTGTAATTTTTCTGTCTTTGTTCACCTGGCTCTTAAGGTAATATTACACTTCAAAAACTACACTGTTCGATCAAAGGCCAATCATGGTTTAAATAGTCTCGCTGGCCTGATCCAGAAGGTTCCGGCATCCCCAGTCACTCTGAAAAGTGAGGTACAGATGATAACCAGAACATTCTTGCAGCAATAATCCCAGACATTCATTCACCTCAATGACTGGGAGGTGGCATGTGTCCCGATAGGCTTATGGTGATATTGGCACTCCTTTGTAAGTATCGGTGCACTCCTCAGGTTATCACTTTTCCCATTACACTAACATGTGCCACATGCCCTTCCCTAGCCCGTTCACCACTCCGCCAGATACACCACCATCAGATCACCTCTCTGCCATGTGAGGGCAGCTTTGTGCCGAATAAAGTGCTCCACGTGTGTACATGAATGTGCATTAATGCAGTGCATGTAATGTAAAGTGTATTTATTTTTGTCTTTTATTTTCATGAACATTAATTATTTTTCAGTGTGTTTATTTATTTGTTTCGCCATTAATATCAGTCTTTCATGCAGTGTCAGTGTTCCCAGTGATCACATCTGCAAAGTGATATGTGGAATACCACATGCATGTTAGTGCAACATATTTTCTAATGTTTTGAAAAGTAATTATTTTTGCTCGTGTGATTCAGTGCCTTTGTGTTTTGTTGATTTTTAGAGGCTTTTTAAGTTCGAATTATTACGTGTTTTTGTAAAGTGTGAATTTATGTCGCAATGCACAATACCAAACTCCAAATTACATACCGCGCTACCATAAGCTTGGGTCCACAGTGTACAGGAAAATATCTTATGTATTTAGCCACTAGCCATTCACATGCATATCCACATAACAAATAGAAAGGTAATTTTATTATTTTTGTCCAGAATCGAAGGGACAGTATATACTAACCTTTCCAATACCACGCAAGCATATTTATGAACCAGACACACATATGGCATAATACAATGACTATGTGGTGAGAAAACACACATAATTGATAACTTGATTTTAAGTTGTTCATTTGAAGTATTGTATATTGTCTCATTGTGTACTGAAAAATGAAAGCTCGGAATAAATAGTCATACAAATCCCTGCACTGAAATATATGTAGCCCAAATTTGGATATTAAGGCATATTTGTAACTGGTAAGTTATTGTTTACATATAATATTTTGTATTTTTATTATGTCGTTTGAGTGACAAGTGTTTACATACTTCTGTTTCATCACTATCCGAGGGTCATGTTCATTCATTACATTGCCTTTCTTATTAAGTAATTAATAAAATGACTGTCACACATGACGTGCTTCGGGACTGCAGCCAGTGAGAAGGCAGCCTGTCGCCAAGTTATTCAGTAGAGTTTTCGTACTCAGGTGAGGTGGTCGTGTGTGTATGTCCTCCCCAAACATTCATCACTTTCATGCCTATTCATAGTTTTCCACAGTTAATTTAACTTACAGAAATCTTTTGTATTTGCATCCAGGCAGTGCACACAGACACATCCCAGTCATTTGTAGTATGACTGGGGAGCAAATTACATTGATTTCACGTAGCCGCATGCCTTTGTTTATGGCGCTAGAGTATCACTTGCTTTAATGGGATAAAATTACATGTAAGTTCTTCTATGAAGTTTAACGAAATTAAAGTGTTATGTAGCACATTTGCTTTTTATTTCACCAGTCACTTAATGACAGTTTACCCATTCTCATTATTATGACTTTACTAAATAAAAGTTGTCAGAGATGACCTGGAATAGCCTCCATGGGAGTGAGAATATGTTAAGAGAGTCACACAGCCCTCTATAGTCTAGACTTTTGACGGCATGGTGGTTGGACCATTGGGAGGATGGTGAGGTTATGTGGATTGGAGAAATAATACTGACGTGAATATTGCTCGGTTAGGTACCAGCTCACAGTGTGGTGAGCACGAGATTGCAGGCGGGCTTCCTCCAATACTCTGCCATCTGTGGAAACTGTCGCCATGTGATGCTGTAGATTCCAGTTATAATATTCCCTTAATGCCTTGGCTAGTAGGGGCTATTGGCCTCCCCTATGTGCCATCCACTCCCAGAGAATTGTTATGGCCATCCTACGCCTTTTATTACATCAATGAACAATTTGGTTACATGGGAGGTGATGCGTACCCAGGAATAAATGTTAGTAAAGTTCATTTAAAAACACATTTTATTTTCTAAATCCTTGTACGAGACACATCAATATACTTTGTTGGTGTGGGAGAGCACGTAAACTTTAAAAAGGTTCGAGGCTGACATGAAAATTTAAGGTCCAGTCATGTACAAAGTGAACCGGGCTGTGGTGTAGCGCACTCCCCCCGCAATGAAAAAACGTGAAAGTTCCAGACTAATAGTTAAAATTTAAAAACTACATGATTGGTATACAAAGATGATGATGGACCCGGGGAGGCCGCGCCGGACGCGGGATGGCCGGTGCCAAGCGTGGCTATTCCCGCGTTACCCACTGAAAAAAAAATTGGAAAATAGAATCACATGTTACACAAAATGAATGATGGGCTTAAATGATTACTACAACACACTTGATGCTACGAAACACTTGTACATGATTGTATAATAATATCTTATATAAAAATGCTTAATTTCAGAATCACGTGGCCTGTGTTGTCATGCCTGTACTGTAGCTGGTCACATGTTAAAACTACATAGTTATTACATGAATGCATGCGGCTCTGATTTATGGTGTATTGTCTCAAATTTACTTGTGGCTGTATTCTATTAGCATGTCTTTCCTTGCGCTATGCCAGTCTTACATAAAAACACTTGAATGGCAATTTTCTGTGAACTTGAAAAATGTTTATGTTTCGGACGGATATGTCCACTGCCATGCCATCATGGTTGGCCACGGCCATTTGGCCTGACTGGCCATTGGACGTTATGTTCACTTATAAACTAACAAAACACCAAACATGGATACAATTAAGATCAGATGACTAATCCTAGAATAAACACTAAATATGTATATAAGAGCAGTATGTGGCACGTGTCACCAATGTAAATTATGATGCTACATTAATTTCTATTGACGTAAACATCAACAAAACACATGGTCACAAAATAAATATAACACTGTTATTATTCACACACAAGATGAATTGGTGCACACTAGTGCACAAAATGCGACACACAAAACACTACAAATGTCAAACATAATAAAACCCTCTGGGTACACTTTGTACACAGCACTTACCTTAACACAGTAATAAACAAGCCCTTCAAAAAATTTTAATCATAACCCATAAAAAAAAAAACTGGTACTTCTAAACATAACTGTTGTGTATTATGTTCATGTAAAAAATTAGGTTGGGTAGTATGTTAGACATTAGATTGGCTACATCAGTAGTCACAAACCTAAAATCCAGTAGCCGGGTAGCTGTAATGGCGACATGTATGCAATGTGGAATGTAACTGTTGGCGAAGAGGTTTAAAATATTGTATGTTTAACTGATCCACTAAAAATGGCACTATTTGGAGCTATAAGCATGTCTGCCCCAGACAAGGAGTCGTGGAACTCATATTGCGAATGTCTAATATTCTATTGCATCACGAACAACATCAAGGACGACGAAGCTAAGCAGATGAAGTTTTATACAGTATGTGGCCCAGATTTGTATGGTCTGGTGACGACATTAGTGTCACCGAGATCTACTGATGAAGTACCTCTAAAGGAAGTGTTCAAAAGATTAACGAATCACTTCCACCCTAAGCCCGGTGAAATAGGAAACTTTTAAGTTCCTGAAGCACAATCAAAAAGAAGGGGAAAAAGTTACTGTGTATATTGCAGAGTTACGACTGGTACACACTGCAATTTTCCACATTTGGATCATATGTTACGAGACCGTCTGGTTTGCGTGGTTCGGGGCAAAGCTGTGCAGCAGGCTCTCTTCGTTAAGGATACATTGACTTTGCAAGAGGCCGTGAACATCACAATGGCAACGGAAGCGACAGGAAGGAACATGGCGGACTTGAGAGACAGTACATTTTGTGGAGTAAAATATGCACAAAATGAACAATGCAGTCGGGAAGAACGTGAATGCGGGAGGATCGGTAAATTCAAACAGTGTATCAGTTGACAGGCAAAAGAAGGAAATAAGTGAAGGGAATCAGTGATGTTGGCGGTGCAATGATAACCATGCAATCGATACATTCTGGCATGCAAATACAGTGTGCCGTTTCACAAAAATAAAGGACACCTTGAGCACGCTTGCAATAACCAAAAAAAAAAAAACAGCAACCAGATTCAAGTGCGAGGGACTTGAAGCAAACTGGTACCACACAGGAAGTGCAGCGATTTGAGGTGGACCTTGCAGACTGTGTAGGTTCAGAAAATAATTTGTACAGTATGCAGGAGTGAGCAAATAGGAAGTCATGGTGTATCGAAGTGCAGTTGAACGGACAACTGGTGAGCATGGAAGTTGACACTGGGGCGGGCCATTCAATTATCAGCTGGCACACATACAAGTTTCTGTGGCTCCGTGAGCCACCTTTGAAAAAGGGGGGCCATGGTATTGCGTATGTGCTCCAGTGAACATTTATAAGTGTTGGGGGTTAAAGGAAGTGGTAGTAAAACTTAAGGGCCATAATGCAGTTATGCTGGCTGGAGTTAGTGGTAGTGCAAGGACATGGGCCAAGTTTGTTGGGACGTGACTGGTTCGAGCCACTTGGAATTAAATTGATCAGGCTAAACAAAGATCAGTATGACGTCATAGACTGGCTTGTAAGCGAGTTCCCAGCAGTGTTCAAAGCAGGTGAACTGGGAAAATATGTGGGTCCACAGGTCCCGCAAGACGACATTCTTGTGTTTAAAAAGAGCCGGCCGGTGCCCTTCGCATTAAGAGACAAGGTAAGTCAGGAAATAGAGAGATCATTACAGCGGGGAGTTTATGAACCTGTAGATTTTTCAGAATGGGCAACACCCGTAATATCCATCTTAAAAAAGGATGGCACAATTCGGCTGTGTGGGAATTATAAGGGAACAGTGAACAGTATATGTGCAATGTGTGTGTGTGTGTGTGCATCCGTGTGTGTCCACTGCCATCTGTTAACGAGGCATTAGTATTACTGGAGGGAAGACAACTTTTCACCAAGCTCGATTTGGAGGAAGCGTATTTGCAAATAGCAGTAGACGAGGCAACAGCCGAACTGCTTACAGTTAATACTGTGAAACTACTTTTCAAGGTCAAGAAGTTGCAATCCAGGGTTAACAGTGGTCCAGCAATTTTCCAAAAGTTGATGGATACTCTGCTTGCTGGCATTCCAGGGACTGAGGTATTGCTTGATGATATACTGATATTGCGAGGAGAAGATGAAGAGCACTGGAGTTGTGTGTGTCAAGTTCTAGAAAGGCTGCAATGGGCAGGACTCAGACTGAAAATAGCCAAGTGTGTGTTTGGAGTTGATTCTGTGGTGTTACTGGGACACAGAATCGACATGATAAATATTCATCCCTTGTCCAGTAAGGTGGATGTTCTGCATAATGCACCGGAACTGAAAAACAAAAAGGAACTCCAGGCCTTTCTTGGACTGTTATGAAAGATTCCTTTACAACAAGGCAGAAGTGTTGGAGCAACTTTACAGGTTATTAGGTGGAAATGTTCCATGGTGTTG
Organism: Dryococelus australis; assembly: GCA_029891345.1. Taxonomy (NCBI): domain Eukaryota; kingdom Metazoa; phylum Arthropoda; class Insecta; order Phasmatodea; family Phasmatidae; genus Dryococelus; species Dryococelus australis. The sequence continues at coordinate 199,484,595 of CM056993.1, read as the reverse complement.
GACAGAAAAAGACAGTAAGACATTTCAAAATGTCAAGCTGCTGCTGCAGCCAGAGCAGGCAATGACACATTATGACCTAAAATAAGCCCCTAATTCTGACGTGCGATGCCTCAGAGTATGGTGTAGGAGCGATACTGGCCCATAACATGGGTGATGGGAGGGAAGACCCAATAACATATGACCTTAGGACACAACATAAGAGCGAGCGAAACTATGCGCAGGTGAACAAATAAGCCCTGGCTGTCGTTTTTAGAGTAAGCAAGTTCAAAAAATATGTGAATGGTAGGAAGTTCAAGATAGTAATGGATCATAAACCGCTCTTGTGACTGCTCCATCCTAAGAAGTCCCTTCCAGATACAATATCCCCTCGATTGTTGCGATGGAGTCTCATGTTGGAAATGTACGATTTTGAATTGGAATACAGGCCAGGACACCAGATACAAGATGCAGGTGCTCTCGGCATACTTCCACTCGAGGCACCAATCTTTGAGGTACCAGCACCTAGTGACATTCTCATGTAGGAAGAATCAGCAGAGGTGTTGGTAGAGCCAGGTAAAATAGCAGCAAAGACGGGTAAGGACACATTACTGTCTAAGGTTCTTCAGCACACTGCAAGTGGAAAGGCCAGCAAAAGTGGCTGTGGAAACACGACCATATTTTGTGCGCATAAAGGGTGTTTGTTGTGGGGAAACAAGTTTGTGATTCCAGCTCAACTGTGTTTAGAGCTGATAAATCTACTGCATACTCAACATAATGGGGTAGTGCATATGAAAACAGTGGCCCGAAGCTATTTCTGGTGGCCAAAACTGGATGTGGCCATCGAGCAAGTGTTAAGGACTGTAACATTTACCAATAGTGCCAAAATAACCCACCTAAAGTTAAAATGGTTGCCTGGCCAAAACCAGATACCCCCATGGTCACGGTTGCACATCGATTTTGCTGGTTCATTTCAAGGTTCAACATTTCTAATAGTCATTGATGCTTTTTCCAAATGTCCTGAAGTCAGGTGGGTCGGCAGTCAGTCGGCCTTGTGACTCATTTAGTAGCTGCGCGATATGTTAAGTTGATATGGGTTGCAAGACGTCATTGTAGCAGACAACGGGACTGTATTCCAATCTCAAGAAATGGCAGGGTTTGTTAAGAATAATGGTATAGAAATGTTTTTTTCTCCCCCATACCATTCTTCCAGCAATGGGTTGGCCGAAAGGACTGTACAAAGAGTGAAGCAGAATTTAAGGAAAGTTATTGAAGGTGACTGGCGGACATGGTTGGCAGCGTGTTACAAGCTTGGTGGAGAACCTCACGGCAAAGGGAAAATAATACCTGGAAGACTCTTGCAAAGTTATTAATGGAGCCACCACTACAGAGGTTTTGGACAAACTGCATTCAAGTACAGACAGGCACACCTCCCATGATACACAAGTAACAGGTGCAGTAGTGGCAGGGGCTCGACACTTCAGTGTCATAAACTACTCAACAACATTTCATTTTCCAACCTACAAAATTCCTGTCTCAAGCAAGTGCCTATGTATTCAATCCTACACAATTTCACTGTCGTTAATCAACATTCCTCATACCAAGTTATGCCAGAACTTCTTATGTCCATGTCTAGTGCACCACATGTTACAATGTGTGAACACATTCTCAGTTTCTTTGAGCCTTTGGCTACCCATTTTTCCTGCTGGTAACCGTAAAGCATTTACCAAACATCGCAAGTTAGCACATCAGGAAATTTCAGCAAGCAAACCAAAAAAATCAACCACGTGGAGTTTTGGCACCAAAATCGCCATTGTGTCGCATGAGCTAACAAAGGGAGCCATATTGGGCCTGCACCATCTTGTCACTTGCTGAGGGGAAGGGTGTCACCTGCCACCCCTCTCCATCTGCCCTGCACTGCACCAGTAGGACCACCCCTACAGCACCGAGCTGTGTGGGTGTTGCTGCAAGCCGAGTGACCACATGGTCGGGCTAAGAACAAGACAACAGTTACTACCAGACCAGACTTCTACTGCGTCACACTGATCAACACATCTGCGCCCCAAAATACCAAAAATGGGTTTTTATTTCGACACACAGACTGTGACTAGCAACAGTGCGGAAAATTGAAATATATGGACATATTTGTGGGAAACATTACCACCTGTAGCTGTTCATCAGTGCCCACTCCATTAGGCCCGGTATGACCGCAATCAACAATTCAGAACCCGTGCCCAAAGGACATATGTCAAGAACTCACATCAACAGCGGCGATTTCGTACACGTCTGCATTCGTTTCCACTGCCATCATGCTGTCGAGCCAGCATGAAACCAGCACCAATTCGCTACTAAGCAAGAAACAACAGCCACGGTCAACATCTCCAGACACGGGACCATGATTGAACTTTTGCATGGGAAATTTCCCTCCACCAGATCAACTGATATAATTCATGCTGCAATGAACGTCATTAGAAATTCAGCATGAACCGCCGCAAAATGGGCAAAGGACACTGCTGACAACAGAAAGTGCTTCGATAAATGCAGTGCTCATTTCTACCACTGGGAACATGCAGCACTCACTCAATACACATCAACTCTCAGCCTCTCCCGCCTTGGAGGAGGTAGACAACACAACACGTGACCAGCCGGCCCGATAAATACCGGCTGCAGCTGCCATGCCGAACCACTGAACTCATCTGAGCAAAAATGGTCAAACTCCAGCTGCACCATGGAGTACTGCTGCAGACTGCGGGACACCGATGGCCACATCACATCGGCCACATCACGTCCACCACATATGTGCAGGTACTGTCCACTGATGAAGAACCACTAGCACAGTAGCTGCCTGAACTGGCCATGCAAAAAACATCCACAAGACATAAACAGCGACACAGCGTGGAAGTGAAAGTGTAACATTCATGCCACAAACTCCAGTTTGTGCGGTCTCCACTGACCAATCGGAAACGAGACTCGCTTTTCTTAATAATGCCATTGGCACACAACCCAACACAGGTGAAATCGCAATAAACTGCATTGTGTTTGTAGCGAAAGTGGGCAGAAACAGTCCAGTAGGTCCAGTGCACAGTTCGTGTGCAAAACATGCACAATGGACACAACCTACTGGTGGAAGCGTAAATATTCACAATGCAGCAACAGGCAACAAACATGCTGGCAACTAAGCATGCTGATTCTCCAAATTGTGAGGCAACATTGTGACTCAAGTGGACCATGTTTAATGTGCAAACATTGTTCTTATCCCATGCAGCCACAAAGAATGTATTTGTGTCAGAATTAAACACGAGTAAGGCCACCAGGGCAAAACAACATTGTATAAACTGGTGACATTCCAACCGGACGTGACATATTTTACCGGTAAGCCAGTTCATTACAGCATCATTTACGCCTGTTAGCTTGGAGCTGACAGTACACACATCAACAGCCACGTGTGTCTGTTTTCATTCGACTCATGTCATTGGTCGGCTATGCAGCAGGAGAGGGGCGGCAAATCATCCCTCTTCCCCCCTTCCATTCGCAGCTCAACATCAACAACACATTAATTTCATCACGATGTATTGGGCAGTGGAACTCCACACCTCTCTTACCACCACTATTTCATCATGTCGAATGTAACAGTACCGTGTGCGGGGTTGGCCGTGCCATGCAAGCAACAGACCATCATTCATCATTGCCTCACTCCAGCGGGGGTACGCCGAGGAGAAACAATCCGTGTTCACTAGACATATATCAGCTGCCATCGGCGGCCATTCGTGATATCACAAAGGACAAGCCATGTGGACCACCTGAGAACGGCCAAGATCGCAAGGTGAGGGTCCCACCCGAGGGCTTCATGATGTCATGGAGGCACCAGAGTTAGGCCTATCACTTATTATTGGGAGTGCCCACATGTCCTACCTGTGCCACCGGCATCAAGGCAGCCTCAGCAGCAGTAGCAACGAGTCTGGGGTGGAAGAGATCTCCTCCCTTCCCCAATGCTCGAAGTGGACTCTCATTACCCGGTGTGCCACGTGCATGACCTGCTGGTGGAGTAGTGCTCTCAATTCGACCCTCACAACATAGCTGCCAGTGCAGGAGCAGCAGCCCAGCCGACTTCTCCAAGTCAACAAAATTAATGCAGCACTTACAACTTGCTCCTGTGGGACACACTCCACCTGGTGCAAGTATTGTAGTTGAATAGGAGCACTGCTGATGTTTAGTGAATGATCTTGTGAGGAAGAGGGGGGGAGTTTGACATGTCATATGCCCTTCCCTAGCCCGTTCACCACTCTGTCAGTTACATCTTAATCAGATCATTTCTGTGCCACATGAGGGCACCTCTGTTCCGAAGCTAATGCTCCACTGTGTACACAAATTTGCATTAATTCAGTGCGTATGATATAAAGTTTATTTATTTTGTCTTTTATTTTCATCGCCCTTAATAATTTTTCAGACGATTAAGTTATTTGTTTCACCATTAATATCAGAATTCGTGCAGTGGTAGTGTTACCAGCAATCATGTGTGCAAAGTGATGTGTGGCATACCACATGCATGTTGATGCAACGTATTTTTTAATGATTTGTAAAGTAATTATTTTCGATCATGCATTCTGTGTGCTTGTGTTTTTTAAATTTTAATTTATGAGGGTTTTTGAATTGAAGTTCTAATGCAAGAGCATTACCAGCACAATCTTTGACTTTTTGCATTGAAGTTTACTGTGCTACACTTGTGCACCCCCTCCCGATTAGTGATTAGTTTCAGTGTTCGCCGCCGTGCCGCCGTTCGAGCTCTTTTTATCGTTCCCGATTCCCCTCCCTTCACAAACCCCTCCCCCTACTCCCACCCCCTCCTTCTTGCGACACCTTATGATTTTTTATATTGTTCGGGGGTATCGTTTTTCATTCTTCTAGTTGCTTTCGGCTCGAGCCTTCCTGACCTCTTGGCCTGGATACTAGGAGGCCTACTTTATTTCGTCATGGGTGTGACATGATCCGACTGCAGAATTTGGCACACAGAACTTCGGCTGCTTGCTACTTAATTGTAACATCATTCTTTTGGCTATCTATTTAAATGATTTGTGACTGGTGAGGGAGTATTAGAGGTAGTAGAACGTATGCTGTGATATGATGATGCACCTCATGATAGTGGGCCTTAACTTTGGAGTTGGTATCTCTTCACGTAATATTTTTTCGACTTTCGCTAGTTTTCTGTGCTGTGTTATTAACTTTTTAGTATGTCCCTTCAGTACAGAGTAGGATTTTATTACATTTGTGGTGAAAGTAGATTGCCATTATAAGTGCTTTGATTGCCCAACTTGTCCCCGATGGCGATTTGTATTGGGATTGTGTCCTTGTCGTCAGCTCATTGTCGTTATAATTTCTAAGATGTGTATAGTTTCCTTTACATTGTAGGGCTTTGATGGGCATAGTGTAGTTTGCTGCCTCTGTGTCGAGCTTCTATTTTATAATGAATTTTAGTATAATATTAATATGTATTTTAATTCTCAGGGTGCTATAATGGCCTAGGTAGGTACTCGTCGCCACCTTTCGGATGGTGTAAGTTGTCATGCGTATTAACCTTTTACCTCGTGCTTGTATTTCCCCTAGTAGCAACATACATTGGCCCAACGGTTAGCATTTGTTTGGAAAGGTTGGCAATATGTTGAGTTAGAAGACATACATAAATACAATGTTGGCCCAACATAATATGCAAAGCCACATATTTTTACTCTAAAATACTTATGAGATACCTTAGAAAAAACATATATCAACACCTCGCTATTTCAAAAAATGTCAGAACAAGTCGCAAGAGCAATTTCTTTAAATTTTTTAATGGTTGGTTAAATGTTGGCAACAAGTTGATAGACATATTGGGCCTTATTCATAGTCGGAGGTTCGTCCAAAAATGATCCAGAGATGATCGTTCTCGGAGTTGGTCTGAAGTTAGTCCAGCCCAAGGGTGGACTAAATATTTCGTATTCATAAACCCCGATTAGGGTGAGACTAACTTTAGACGAAGGATCGTCGAAGTACACTGTTTGCAAAGTTTACCACAGATGTGCATGATAGTTTTTTGTCTCAAGTAAAACTGCAGAGTTCCACAAATGACAATATTGAGACTAGGTAGCAATAAACACAATATAAATTATTTAGAAAAATAAATTTCAAATTGAATAATAATTTGCAATAAGCACTAATGTGCATCGAATTGAAAATAAAATTAGACGTTTTGTAAATATACTCGGTCTCGGCTGTTACTTGTATTTCCCCACTCATTGTGCAGTGGTGCCTGCTGCAGGTAGGTTGTGCTTGGCAGTCGCTCTGTGCTGTTAATTCCCTGAAAGATGGTTTAACTATGCACAGCAGGCACACTAGGTGGGCGCGCCGATTTGTAGTGAATGCTGTAAGAGGAAGTTATTTTCTTTTAGAAGAGGAGCTGCGAGTTTGGCAACACCACGCCTGTGCCATCTTATAGCGCACAGACAAAAGATACACCCTTTAGCCAGGGTAGTTAATTATTGTCAAGCAGTAGTTTTCCCCTAACCTCGTTTCTGGTCAAGGAAAGAGGTCAGGGAAATTAGTTTGTGGAGGCCAATTGTGAAATAGGATATTTTTTATTTTAGGTTTTATATTTGTTCCCCTCCTCTCACCATGCCGCACCAATGAGTGAAAATGGTGAAGCCATGCGAGAAGTCCGGGAATTCCTGGACTTACTGTGGGATGCAAATTTCAAGGCATTGATGTCGCATTTCCGCACTTACATGGAAGCAGCCAACACCAGTAACAGACACAACAGAAAAAGCTATGCTGCAGCTACAGGCTTTCACCACGTTCCATGCTGCTCCCTAATGGGCCACAACACCCATCAAAACACTGGTCCCCTGTCCCTCTTTTTATTGGGACAGCAATAGCATTTTTGACCAACTCTATAAACTAGAGTTGCTATTGGAAACATACGGTATTGAAGTCGCTTTAATACAGGAGACAATGTTAAAACCAACTAAAAAATGCGAGATTAAAAATTACGTAACTTACAGTAACGACCGAGCTACTAAAGGAGGTGGTACAGTGATACTAATGTGTAATAAAATCCACCACCATTTAAATGCCAGTCCACACTGCCAAAACTTAGAATCCACTTCCATTAATACTCAAAGTAATACCAGACACATAAATGTAATTTCGGAATATCAATCTCAACGAAAACTCTTTCACAGACAGATCTGGATAAAATAACCACACAACAATAGCTATTTCTACTCGCGGTAGACCTAAATGCTAAAAACCCTGCATGGAATAGGAGAAAGTAACTTAAAAGGCAGGCTTCTATTACACCACTCACAACAGAATAACTATTTAATTCATGCCCCGAACAGGCCAACATTCTTTCCAGCTCAAAGTAGGTACCAGTCAGATGTTCTAGACATAGTAATAACTAACTTAGCCAACCCCATGTTAGAGTTAACAGTCTTGGACGAATTAGAGTCTGATCACTCCCCTATCTTTTGCAAAATTAGCACTGAATTGGTTAGACACCCCAAAGTAATTTTATATAAATTACAGCAGGCTAACAGGGATCAATTTAAAATCGATATAGATGAAATATTAATGGAGCACACATTAAATATTACAAATAACAGGAGATAGAGCCGGCATTAGAAATATTTCAGAATACATTTAAAACCCAGTTAAGTAAAAATACTCGATTCCTTACCCAGATACAATTTTTACAGCAAAATTAACCCGAGATTGACTTTTTACTAGCCGAAAATCGCCAAGCTAGACACGAACTTCAAAGATATAGAACGGCTGAATTAAAAGCTAGATTGAATAAACTAAAGAAGGAGTTACGAGTCAAATTGTCACAACTACGAATAAATAAATGGGAGCCTTTTGTTACAGAAATAGCAAATAATGTTAATGGTTTTTGGAGAATAACATAAATTCTCCGAGGTAAAAGTGATAATAAAAATTCTACTCCCATTTTAGCTCTGTCAGGCCTAAAATATGCACCAATAAATAAAACAGAAGTCATAGCAGACTCTCTTGGATCAGTTTACCCCAAATATCGACCTCGGAGACTCTAATTTCACTCGGGATGTTAATACAACCGCAGAAACTTTTCTTGCCAGGAAACCTAGAAAAAAGCCAGAACTAATAACCCTACCAAAACTTTTGCTTACTTAAAAATCTGTTCACCCTAAGAAAGCCCCAGGGCATGATATTAAATTACCAACTTCTTAAAAACTTACTCTATCCTGCCTTATTCATAATAATTAACATTTTTAATGCTACACTAAAGTTCAATCATTCCCCGCAGACTGGAAACGAGCTAAAGGAATTAAAATCCCAAAACCCAGTAAATACCTCTGCTTAACTATAAACTGGCGCCCGATATCACTGCTGAGCTCACTCAGTAAAATATTCGAATAAGTGCATCTTATCCGACTCAAAAATCACGCACAAATTAAAAAGATAATCCCAAAAACCCTATTTGGATTCAAGGCTGGGCGTTCCACTACCCACGCTCTTACAAACTTTGTCACGGCTACAAGTACCGGCCTTAACAACAAAAAATCAACCATCGCCATTTTTCTGGATATAGCCAAAGCCTTCAGTAAGATATGGATCCCGCACCTATTTCAAAAAACTAATAAATTTCAGTTTCCCTGATTGTTATATACACTTATTGCATAGCTATTTCTCAATCCGAGAATTTGATGTTTGAATCGAAATTTCAGATTCTTCTACCTGTCCACTCACCGCAAGCATGCCACAGGATCCGCATTATCGCCCTTTCTTACAATATCTATACTGCAGACATCCCACATAATTATGCAAAAGTTCAAATGTATGCCGATGACACCTTGATTTACGCCAAGGAAAGAAATTGCCATTCGCACATCTCACACGACAACAAATGGACGAGTTTAGCCAATGGTTCGAGCACTGGAAAAAAATCAATGCTAGAATTATTATAATTAATATTATTATTTTTGGCGAGCCCCCAAATCCTGCTATTCCAACATGAGCACCTTCGCAGTACTTTGTGCCCTCTGGCATGCTTGTTAGTAGCTAAGGCAGTTGGAGAATGGGATGTGTCTCAGGGCAAGCCCTTTACTCCTTATGTCGGGTTTAATTATCAAAATGGGCCCATGCATCGCGACTACAGCAGGGTTGTCTGGTGCCATGACCACAATTGTAGCCATGAGTACACCCCGAAAGTAGGAAGGTCTAGTAAGGGGCATAGAAAACCAGTCAAAATGGAGAGGGCCTGGAGAAAACTATATGATAGTCGTGAGGCCTGTGATAGTCGTGGTGGCCTATGAGCCAAGCGGCCTATGCTTATATTTCTGAATCTCGTCGGGGTCATAATCGCCGAGATTAGATATTTCGGGTTGGCATGTGTGGCACAGTCATTGTAAAATTTTTCTGCCATTCTGACGAAGTGCTCATCTAGTTTTTCAATTTTTTGTTCATTACGCGAGTCTGTAATGGGACAGTATCTAGGCGCATCTGCTGCACTTCGCAGGCATTTATTTTGCGCAATCTGCAGTTTCTTGATATGTATTTTAGCTGCATGTGCTCATGTTGACGCAGCATAGGCAATAACAGGTCGTATTAGCATGGCATAGAGCAGTACAGCTGTATTTCGGGTAATAGCACATCGTCTGTTAAGTATAGGGTAAAGGGTGGACAGCCGGGTGTAAGCACTTACAAATTTTGTGTCTCAATGTGCTTTCCAGGCCAGTCTTCAGACCATTTGTACGCCTAGATATTTAACAACATCTTTATGGGGTATGGGATGGGTATGGATTCGCCAAATAATGTGATTTGTGGGCGATTTGCAGCTTGGGGTAGCGCCCTGTGCGTATCCACCATTTCGTGTAGTATTCTTGAAAGGCTGCTAGGGCAGTTTGTAGTTACTAGGCCGAGGTCGTGGGAGCGACCAAATATGACAATGTCGCCGGCATAACAACCTAATTGCACCAGTCTGTGGTCAGGTTTCGGTAACTCATGTACATAAATGTTAAATAATACAGGACCAAGTTTGCTTCCTTGAGGCACTACAGCATATATAGTTTTATTTTATGATTCCGTCCCTTCGCATTGGACAGAAAAATTCCTGCGATTGAGGTAGCTGGCTAATAATTAAATATAACTATCGGGTCATTTTAATTAATATAGGGCCTTATTTATAGTCAGAGGATGATCCAGAGATGATCTACGTCGGAGTTGGTCTGGTGTTAGTCTGAACTAAGGGTGGACTAACTATATCATATTCATAAACCCCAATCAGAGTGTGACTAACTTAGTTGAAGGTTCATCGAAATACACTGTTGGCAAGTTTATCACGCATGTGCGGCGTATATATATATATATATATATATATATATATATATATATATATATATATATATATATATATAATGAGTGGATATACTGTTTTACTGATATACTGTTTATATATATATATATATATATATATATATATTGTCTCAATTAAAACAGTATATCCACTCATGACATAATAGAAACTAGATACTCTCCATAACATTTTGTTAAGCGAGAATAGCATTTTCGTTGTTGCTATACTAACATCACTTTTTTCGTTTTAACCTTGTTTTTATAACTCTATGAAATATTTTAATATGGGCTGGTTTCATTTTATTATGCCAATAGTGTCTTTATAATGATATTAAATGGGCATCGTAATGCTAAATACATTTTTAAAAAAGAATTTTAAAGTGGCCAAAATTCTACATCCTACATCCCAGACATGATTCGACCTCTTATCTATTGCATATCAAACCACGACAGTACCAATGTGCTACCACTACATTTTATGTACGAATAAATAATTTACTATATATTCGAAAATATTGATTAGTAGTAAAATTCTCTTTGAGTGTATTAATATCAAGTAACCTAATAAAATGACTCTGTTTTCAGAGAAGGCATCTGACTGACACGAAAATAGAAAGGCATTGCTGTAGCTACAAACTCAGGTATCATTATGCTAATAAGGAATATTTCCTTTTAATTAATATTCACGGAACATTTCATTCATCAGGTCTGCATATTTTTGCATACAGATTGACAGAATCAGCTTTAAATGTAATATTTATGATTCTTTAACTTTATCTAGCTTTCACTGGCATGTAATATTTACGAAACCGTTGTATTTTATGTTCGCTAAGTTTCTTTTTGACCTTAATACCTCGATAATCCTACCCTCAGACCGGACTGAAAGTTAGGCCTTACTAAAGCAAGAAGATCCCCGGACTAGCAATAAGAATACTGTCTGAATACGAAAAATATTGGTCGGAGGATAATCTTTCCTTAGTCCGGACTAAAAACGACTATGTTAAGTGAGGGCCGCTGCAGTACCGACACCTGCTTCGCTGCATTGCAGTCTGCTGCCACATGATTGAAGCGCTGGCAGCAGGAACATTGTGTGGGCACTCTCGGGTTATGAAAATCCTCAACTTTAATGAGGAAGCCTACGAAGTGTTGCAGCTTCATGTAAGTAATGTTCGGTGTTTATACCTTGTAGTAGTTCAATGACCAGTTTGTTATTCGTTCGCCTGTTTCGATCTGTGTTGAACCAGGTCCTCTGAACTGGTATTCCCATTCGCGCAAATTCCTCTTGTAGGAATTCCATTGGGATATCTGCCTGGATGCGGCTGAAAACCAGTTTCACTTGGATTTCGCATTACTGGCGCAGTAGGCTGTGCTGATAGCCTAGCTGCTTGGTAATTTGGACACCATTTCGTAGTCCTGGATCGTGCTGGTGTGCACTCGAATACTGACTGATCCAGTGCACACAGCACTTCACGACATCGTCATGAGGGCATCCAGCTGTCTTTTAATATGTGGGTACGCATTTTCATTGTAAGATAAACAGTGAACGATTTTATCTGGATTTTCGGGGCGGCCTGTGGCTGTGCAGCATTTTGCGATGCACCATGGTTGCTTGTTTGGTAGACTGGCGGTTGTTCGTTGCGATGTGAGGGCGCTGTATTATTTGCATGTCAGCATTTTTGTCTTTTAACACTTGCTGTTTGCTTGAGGAGCAACTGGAGCTTGAAGAGCGGGTTGTTGTGCATTAATAGCAGCATGTTCTTTAAGAACAGCTTGTTGCTGCTGTGTGGCAGTTTGCAGCCGCTATTTTTCCATATTTACGGTGTTTTCGCTAGACACGAGGCTATTTTGCGGGGTCACAAGCTGTGAATTTCCTTGAAGTGTGCCCTCCATTGAACATGAGTACCTGAAGTGTACCTACTCCTAAGTGTTGTTTGGTGTGCACTTTCGCCCAAGTCCGCACCTCCTGACCTCTCCCTTCTACCGGAGATAAGGCTAGGGAGGGGCGGGACACTAGTGCTTGTGTACCTCAAGTAGAAAATTTTATTTGTGTTTTCTAAAAGGGGAAAAATTTGTGGTACAGTTATTTCTGTCAAAGTAGCCTTTAAAAAGGCACTTGTCTGCAGCAGTCGCTAGTGTTTCAGCACTAAAAAGTATTGAGTACACCTCTTCTCCTCGAAGCTCTCCACCAAGACATCCTTTTCCGACGAGACCATAGCTGAAACTTCTCAGTTCGCCCATGGAGGCAGACAGTGTCACACCTCCCACTAACACCACTCAGCCAATCAAACCCGACGATATGACGAAGATTCTCGATACCATGAAAGCCAACCCCCTGACATAGAAATACCCTGCACTGAGTTGAGTACTCGAGGCACTCTGCACTCTATTAATTATATGGGCAGACCCATCTCAGGCAACTTAGGCGAAAGGCAAAGCTCTGATGGGAGCAGCCATTCAAAGTGTTCAACAACAACCTAATGGCTGCTAATAGGCAGGCGAAAAATATCGCCTAACTCTAGGTTTAATGTAGTCAATAGTTTAGTTTATTGGAATGCTAACGACATTCGCAATAAAAAAAACAAGAGCTCATAGACTTTATTTCTCGCCACCAGATACCTATAATTGGTGTAAACGAAACTCACCTGCGCCTATAACTTTGATTTTCCATTCTTGGTTTTAAATGTTACCGGAATGATCGTAATACTCTAGGAGAAGGTGTACAAATATTAATGCATAATTCAATTATTAGTAATCCCGCGAATATATTAAACCTCCAAACACTTGAAGCAGTAGTAGATGCCAAACTAAATCAGGGCAAGCAACATGTTGCTAATTACTCGGTATACTGCCCACCAGGTCGCACACTTTTGCGTGCAGATCTTGATGAATTGATTAATAAACATCCTATTACACTCATTGTTGGCGATTTAAATGCCAAACCTCCTGCTTGGGACTGTCTCACACGCACAGCCAATGGAAATACCTTATTTAGACACCAGGATCAAAACAATTATATTATTTATGTTCCCAGCGAACCTACTTATGATCCTAGACAAGCCAATCATAACCCCAATATACTTCATATCGTACTAAATAAAGGTTTTAATGTGTCCTTAGATTTAGAAGTCCTCCATGAATTAGCTTCGGACCATTGTTCCATCCACTTGTCTTTCAACGAGGTTGATACAGACAATACACCAAATCGTAAAATTGAAGATTACAAGCGTGCGAACTGGTCTGGCTTCAGGGATTATCTGGACGACGAAATTAATCTCCCAGCTCTGATTAGTACTCCTGCTGAATTAGAATCTGCTGTTGAGCACGTCTCATAGATAATACAGACAGGAATTAGTAAGTTTGTCCTGGAAAAAAACACCGAGGATCAGTGCAGATATACATCCTCAACATATCAGGGAGATGATATCGCGCAAAAATAGGCTGTGCAAGTGCTATTCCTGCACAAAAACTAGGCTAATTAAAAGGCCAGGTAAATGAGCTTAGAGCGCAAATCAATACTGAAATCATTGCTTGGCAGTCTGATATTTGGAAATATAAATTATCCCGTTTATGTACACAAGATAATAGTCTGTGGCGCATGACAAATGCGTTTACCAAAAAGTGCTCCCCAATCCCGGCTCTTCAAGACAATACAGACATGGCCTATACACCCCAGCAGAAAGCTGAGGTTATGGTCACTCAACAAGAGTTAGCTTTTCAACCCAATAACTTCCCTGTGGATGTAGCGTTTGTGGCTGAAATTTATAGGGACCTCTGGGTGTGTATGCAACAGTCTACAGTGGCTAAACCAGATCCCAGGCACACTGAGGATATAAAGCATATTATTAATTATATGAAGCCCCGGAAAGCACCTGGTTTCGACTCCCTGCAGGCTATAGTTCTTAAGCAGCTGCCCTACAGCATATTTGAAGCTATGTCAGAGTGCATTAATGCAAATTTTACTTTTGCCCACTTCCCTACTTCCTGGAAATGCACCTCAGTAATTGTTTTTCCCAAACCAGGCAAAGAACCAACCCAACCAAAAAATTACCGCCGACATTAGTCTGTTGAGCTCGCTCTCTAAGATTTACGAACATGTACTCTTGCACCACCTAAATAATCATATACATGAGAATAATCTATTTCCTAATGAGCAATTTGGCTTCAGGAAAATGTATTCAACCACCCATCAACTAGTCAGTTTGTCGCAATGTATAACCACATTTAACTGGCGACATTATACAGTTGCGGTATTTCTAGACGTCGAGAAGGCTTTTGACAGGGTTTTCCACACAGGGCTCCTTTATAAGTAATGCCAAACCAATTTTCCAGACTGCTATATTAAGCTACTGACATCATATCTAACAATCGCTCCTTCTCAGTCTCTTTGGATGGGGCAACTTCCGAAAAGAATGCTATTAGGGCAGGAGTCCATCAGGGCAGCAACCTAGGTCTTGTTCTATACAACATTTATACCCACGACATCCCGCACCCCCTAACTGGCACATCAATCTAGCTGTCTATGCAGATGACATCGTCATTTATACCCAGTTATGCAGGGCTGAACTTGACATTCAGCGCGCCCAGGCACAACTCATTGAGATACCAAACTATTTCCTCCTGTGGCACATTAAAATAAATATGGGTAAATGCGATGCATTCACCTAATCACACTCTGCTGCATTCACCTAATCTTCATGTGGAGGCAAAGAGGAAACTCTCTTATGGCCGCCAGTCTGCCCTGTATCCACTATTAAATCGTAATTCCAGCTTGTCGCAAAAAAATGGGATTCACTTATATCAAACCATGATTCGACCCATCATAGCTTATGCAGCTCCAGTGTGGGCTTATTGTGCACAAACTCACTTACAATAACTACAATTGGTGCAGAACAAATGCCTTAAACTGGCAGTTCATGCACCCAGATATGTCCCAAAAAATAATTTGCATGCAGAATTAAAGCAAGAAATTCTGCAAGATGTCATTCGCAAGGAGGCCAAAAATTTTTATGATTCCAATGAGGAGCATACCGACCCCCTTATCAGTGCCCTTGGGGGCTACGAAATTGATGATATCCAGTGCTATAAGCGACCCAAGTCACTTCTAGCACATCGGCCCCCTTAGCTCTGTGTGTAACACCAAGCCAATTATAATAGCACCTCCGCTGACTCCTATGCCTATGTTATAATTATATAAGGTAGACTAAATGAGCAGTCCAGAAGGGACAGCTCAAGTTAGCCTAGATTTATCTAATTTATAAATTTTATCAGTAGTTTATATTGTACTTCGGTTACTTTAAGTTACCTCCGACATTGCGATACACTATGTACCCACAATCATACCCAAAACGTACATTAGAATAGCTAGAAGGCTCGGTGTTGGTGGTCTGTGGTGCTAGATTGCGAAGAACTTAAGACACTGAGACCTCCCAAGAGATTTTCTCTCAAGTGATCTTCTCTCAGGAGAACTGCCACCTGAAGAAGAAGAAGAAGACTGTTCTTCGTGGTGAAGACACAATTTCCCCTTCATGCGTAGCCCCGTGCACTCACAGCATATAGCCGAAATATGCTCTGTTACAGTCTATGGCTATGGAGGTTGGCCACTGCGATGTAGCCAGCATTATATTTAACACATATATCCCCGAGGACATATGTTACTCTATGATGCTTAGGTTATTTGGAATTTGATTAGTAACTAACCCCATTCCGTTCACAGGCTGAACCATCTCTTCCTGGATATCAAAAAACCAGTAAGTATTGGCCCAGCTGTCACTGTAACCGATGCTTACTGGTAATTCACCTTATTCTCTTTAATTTTCAGGTTTTACTGGGGAATCGGGGAGAAGACGTTCAATAGTGCCACTTCCCCACCAGAGAGGTGTGCCAGCACCTCTCTGGTTACAAGCTAGAGACCCTCCCGCTAGCGAAGGCAAAGTGAAACTGTAAATAAAGTTCCTCTTCACTCTCTACTACATTTATTCATCTATACTTACACGAGAATAAGTTTAATGTCTTATAGTTTTAAACAGAAAGTATGTGTGAAGTAGCGAAGCTGTAGTGTTTGTGTCCATTCGAGAGTTTCTTTATGCTGCAGTTGGTGAAAGGCCGCTTTCATGTGCAGTTCACATTGTAACCGAAATTTATTGATCTCTATCAATGTGACTTAAAAGAATAGTCTTGCAGTTTTAAAACATTTTTATGAATGGGGCCAAATTTATAATCAAGAGGCCTTTCACTTGGCACAAAATGTATTACTGTTTGAGCAGGACTTAACACGCCTGTCATTACAATTTGTTTAGGAGTTACCTTTTTACAGCGATGGTGTACGCCGTTTCTGGATCTGACATCACTATTGTACAACCCAGTATTGATAGGAAATCAATATTTTGGTCAGGTCTGGTGAGTTCCTAACTATCGGAATCCCTGAATCACTGTGTTTGCGCTCAGTATTTTCATAAGTTTAGAGATTGTTTGTAACGTGTTACTGGAAATGAATCTAGATAGGAATGTTGGTAATGTCTGGCTTATTCTGGGCTGAATTACTAATGTACCTAAGTCATTATATTTATTAACGATGCTAGATCACCATGTAACTGTAAACTCAGTGAATGATTGTAAGTTGCTACTCTAAATGCAACACAAATAATTATTGTAAACTCATTCTACTCAGGCCCCTTATTTTGGCCTTTTGGGAGCTTGTATATTGTATCATATTTTAGAGATTTTTATATGTATTTTTGCTCACGCCAGAGAATTATATCATGGAATCAAGTTTATAATCAGATTTTATTTAATATTTTTATATTGGAAAATTTTGTTGGGCTCTGCAAGCTTATCGAATCACTTATCGAATATCATTGTAAGAGAGATTTTAAGAGTACATAATAAATCCAGGAATGAAAAGAGAAAGGTTTATATATGTTTTTTTTTATTTTAGTAAGTTTATTCCGAGGGTTTATGGTTGTTGTATGTACATTTGTACCTATAATGGTGCAAATTTATTATGTATTTTTGTAAAGTGTGAATTGATGTCGCCATGTACAATACTAAACTCCAAATTATGTACAGTGCTGACATAGCTGGGGTTCACAGTGTACAGGAAAATATATTATTATTAAGCCACTAGTTATTAACATACACGTGACAAATAGAAATGTAATTTTATTATTTTTGTCAAGAAGGGATAGTATATACTAACCTTTTCCAGTACCAAGTTTGTATGTTTATAAACCAGACATGCATATGGCATAACGTAATGACCACATGGCGAGAAAACACACATCAATTATAACTAGTTTTTAAATTGTTCGTTTGAAATGTTGTATATTGTCTCCTTGTTGTGTGCTGAAAAATGAAAGTATGGGTAAATAAACATCAAAAGCCCTGAACTGATAGAGCTGTGCATGCCATTATAAGTAACCCCAAATTGGAGGTTGGGCATATTTGTAACTGGTAAGTTTATGTTTAAAAATAATATTTAATATTTTTATTACGATTTTTGAGTGACAAGTGTTAATATTATTCTGTTTCATCTCCAACCAAGGGTCATGTTCATTCATTTCATTTCATTTGTTATTAAAAGTTTAATAAAATGAGTGTGTCATGTGATGTGCATGGGAACTGCAGCCATTGAGCAGGCAGCCTGTCGCCATGTTTTTCAGTAGCCTCTTTGTACTCAGGTGAGGTAGTCAAGCACATGCATCCTATCCTGGTTATTCATTACTTTCACGCATAATCATATAGTTGACAAGTTATCGGACTCTGAAGAAAATAGGAACACATAGGCAGGAATGATGGTTCTCAGGAATATTTACCAGGATGGGCAATAGCTCAGCGCTAGTGAGCACAGTACAGTTGGGTCGTGTGTTCAACCACCCTTAATGTGGCTTCCACCAGAAATTCGCCATCTAGTTGCGATGAGCGTACATTATATGATAGAGACATCCAATGCCAGAAGTAGTGAATGGCCCGGGCTAGTGTGTGGGGTGTAGCCATATCACAACACATTCAAGTGCAGATGTCATTTCGACAGATCCAAAATCCAATGGTCTAGACTAGCAGGAAAATGTTTGCCTTCCCCAAGCACATCTCACTTCCATGGAGACTGTTAAGGTAACCTCCGACACCTATTTAAGTTGCAACATGTAATTCAGTAAAAGTTTAAATAGCAGTTTCTAGGCCAGCATATAATACATGTACCTACGAAGTTCCTATATGATAAGCACATTTATTCGAAAACCATCAGTTTGAGGTACTCACGCACAAAAATCACCATTGTCGTGGAAAAGCACGCACAGGATAAAGAAAATGATGTGAGGCCAAGATAGTGACTTAGATGAAATATTATGCCCCAGCCATATACAAATTGTTTAGCTGAGGGACGGCAGTCCCTTCGGTTGACGTTAATAATATTACATGGATCCATGGAAAATTAAGTGACTATTGTAAATGGAATACAGCAGTACTTTCCTCTTAATATAAAAATTCTGAAATAAAATATCACACAATTATATTAACATGGTAAAACTCTACTTACTCTGTTGTCAGTTACGTGCAAAGCACGAAAATAACACAGGGCTTTCTGTGATAATTGGCCCTTTCTCCATTGAACTTATTATGTGGAGAAGTTTAAAAAATGAGAATCTTTATTGTACAAGCAGAAATAATTCGCTGAAAAATACGAAAGGCACAAGTATACTAATAGTGAGGTTAGCCACCCACGTGGTCAGGTTTTACGAACCACGGCTAACACACTCGTGTTACACAGCTTAGAACTACTGTCATCAGTACTGGATGATGCCGGCCGATACTGACACATTACTGGGGTGCATTTATGATTAATTTTAATATTTAACATGTAAGGAATTGCAAATGAAGGAATCATAATTGCGAATGCACTTAAATAATAAATCTTCGCTTGCCCTGCAATATTTACAGGTGTGGTAATATTATACATAAATATTGGCATAGCACATGACATTTAAAAACTTATAAAACTCAATAAGAAAACAAAAGGCAGGTGACATAAAAATAGACACAACTCAATATTACACCAGAAAAAAACACACATACATTAGATAGTTGCTTAAGTGTAAATAATGTATCTATTTTGTGGCAACATGTTAACATTACCACGTGATATGGCGCAGTGTCACTTGCACACATGATAGATATAAACAAACACTAGTATGAAAACAGAAACACTCGGATTTAACATAAGGTCCATGACAATGTAAACAAAATAAAGAAATAATCTTCACTATGCGCATCACATCTTGCATTAGTGCATTCTCAGACACCCGCACGGAACACTGGCTTCTGAGCACTGCTGTCATTGTGTGGTGCCGGGCTGGACTTCGGCAGATTGAACCACGACGTGGGGAACACTCTAGTGTTAGGGACGTGACACACGTCATACACACCCCTCTGGGCGTTTATTCTAAGTTTCTGGGGAAATCTATTGGCGATCTCGATGTCGATTTCGACAGTCAGCTTCCTGACGATTGAGACAAGCCGTTTGAAATGATTGGGAGCAAAATGTTCCCAAATAGCTATCTTAAGCGCACTATCGATTCTAGACCTCCCTACCTCGGCAATAGTTGGGTTTTACCGACCACACCACCACAACTTGCTTCCTCCTCCCTGCTGGTGTTCAGGCACACAATGTGACGAATTCAAACACATGCTGTGCCTGCAATAATGTATGATTAAAGTAAAGTTATTCTTATGAAATGTGTGTTTTAAGTGATTAGTTAACACATAAAAGTGAACAAACATATATGTATTATTTATACATTGTCTTATTTAAAATCAATACTATTCCATTTATTAAAGCGTAAAGCGGGTTATTTATAGTGAATATTCTCAATATGGCTATGATGTCATCATAGACGCTTGGCTGAGGAAAATAGTGGTGCAGTGAATGATTATTTGTTTTGCACAAAGGTTGGTTGTTGAGAATATTACTCGTTTTAAAGGAACATACTGTTTCAAGTATAACAACGGCTGTTAAAAGATGAGATAATTTGTTACGTAGTATTACCTCTTCCCTCTAATGGTCCTTTTAAATAACGTTCACTGTGGTGTATGTAAAGAATTGTATAGAAGGCTTAAAGTTTGCTTAGAAAATTACATTAGGTCTAAATAACAACAAATCTTACATTATAGAGACTATTTTGATTTGTTGTAAGTATGCAGGAATTCCCATTACTAATGAAGTGACGCGCATCCTACACAAAGACTGTAGCCTATATAGTTATTCATAAAATGACAGAAGCTCCCCAATTTATTAGTTTTATTATTGCATGTTGGTCAGAGGTTTTGGTTTTGGGGGGGGGGGGGGAACTTCAGTTTATCACCCCTTTTGTGAGATGACATTATTTTGATCCTCTTACGAGTGCGTGGCATTTTGAGTCGCATATTGTTCCGATGGAGCCATGGTAAATTTTGCTCATATGGAAATAACATTTCCATTTTTGTAACTTTAATGAAAAACAAAACATGATGCATATTATGTCACTGTTCGTATTCGTACAGATGCAGTAGTATACACAACCCACTATCCAAAGTTAACCTCACATTCGTTGCATTTACGACATAGACAAATAAATATTATTCACGCACTACAAAAGTATGGAAAGTGCTACTTTTTCAGGCCAAATTAATTGCAATATTTATAATAATGTTTTACAAATACATTATTTACAAAACACGCCAACTTACTGTTTGTTAACCCCGCAACGTCTTGAATATGTGTTTTTCTATGTTAATCCATGCATGTGTACTTCACTAAAATCACGTTTGTTTGTCACTAGCATTAATAATTATTTTCAGAATAATTCAGTAAAATCAACACTGTGCATATTTCCGGAAAATAACAAACTTAACTTCATCAGTTATATTCGTGAATTAATTGCAGACTGCATTTAAGAAAAATAGCTAGCAGTTTTACGAAGCTGTATATACGTACCGATTACTATTACATATTTCTCTCAAGAAAATGCACTACGACCAACTATGCTCGAAGAAAGCAAATAGACAAATTATTAACCAGCGATTAATTATTCCGAGAACACCAACACGATGCTCGCATAAACACATAACCTCTCTGCCGTTGCTACATTACATAATCAACTCACGATACAGAACTATAACTTTAGACTCCTGGACATGTGTGGATACAATTAGATCCATATAATAATGTTCCAAATATATTGTAACCCGTGTATCTTATGTATTATGTTTAAGAAGTACGAAACAATATGCTATGCAATAAATTGCACTCTACTCACCCGCCATGTTGAATTTCCACTTCCCGATCGGGACGTGGCTTTCGATAACATATAGCTGTCGAGTGCTCTCGATGTTTTCTCACGAGAATCGAGAAGTCATCTTTAACTAACAATCTTTAACTAATCTCGAAATATGACGTAAATAATTATTTCACGATAGGGAGCTCCGTTTCGACAAACTTAGCATAAACTCCATGGAGGCCGTTCAAACGTAGCTAACAGGCTCCTCTTCATCTTCAAAACGTGGCTGGTGGACAAAGACCATGCTGTGGTCGTAGGTTGTTGTGGCTACCCTGTCGTTTACTTCTTGGTAGGCAGGGCTGCTGCCCTAACGTAGCTGGCTGTGTTGTGACATCTGCGGTGGGCATGTCCATTCGCCCGCAGGCCGTGCATGTGGCACACTGGGTGAGATATGCATGCTTCGAGCAGCGGGGAGGGGATGACCTCTCCTCAGCCCCCCGACTCTTCTTTTCTTCTTTTGTTGCTGTCATCATTGTCGTCAAGAAGTGGGCAGTGGAGGTCAAGTGATTAGGTAACTCTAAAAACAAACAGACTTGGCATCGGCACCCGTGAAAACGATGCCGGCAAAGAGCGGCATCTCAAAGGTTGCGTGACGTATCTGGGTGGGGTCCCTCGCCTGGCGATTCTGTTCGTGCCCAGGCGGCCCTTCCAGCAAGTCTCTCTGGATGGCAGTGGAGACTGGCATTGGCAGCTGTTGACTTTCATGCAGAGAAGCTTTGTTTCCCATGACTCGCCCTACCGGAGCCTTTGTGGACGTGTTAGTGCCAGGCGTCGCCGCTGCAGGTTCACATGAAGACTCTTCACATACATTACTTTCGGTTGCGGGGGTGGTGTTAACTGGTGTCGCAAGTCCGACAGCGTTCGTTTCCGTCCCCCGGCGCCGAGCATCATAACACACGCTGGAAAGCCTCAGAGCATCCCAGTGAAAAATTGCTGATCATTTCCTGTTAAAGTGTATCATGTAGCAGATTTCATTGTGTATGCTCAGAATTTCGTGGGGCCTGCTCCACTTAGCAGTAAAGCCCACTTAATATCCCTGCTGTCCAGGTGACTGGATGTATACAGGCCTATGCCAGTTAGCCAGACTACAGTCGGAGGATAGGTGGTATCCAGCACCCACTGAGACATGTAGTGGTGCTGGCTCTATTGTGCTCCCCGAATATCTCTCTCCCTCAAATCCTCTCTGCTCTCCCACTCCTCCTGTGATGTGGTGCACTCCCTCGCCCCCACTGGAGAACTCTTCAGGGAGGGGAAGGTCGCGACCTTGCAGCAGCTGAGTGGGAGATCTCCCTGTCACCTGGTTCGTGCAGGTTCGCACCATGAAGTGGGCGGCAGGATGGTGTTCGGCCCACGATACGTGATTCTCCCCCACACAAGAATGCAGCTGGGTCTTGATATCCTTATTGCGTCTTTCCGTAGGGTTTGAATGTAGGTGGTAGATCGCAGTTGTATGATGATGCACATCCCATCACATGCAGAAATCCCAAAACACTACCAGTTAACTGTGTCCCATTATCGCTCAAAACTGTCCCAGGGTATCTCCAGTGGGCAAAAACTCGTTAGGAAGTACTTTCCCAATCCCTCATGCTTGGGAGTTGGAGATTGTGTAATCCTCTACCCAAATTGAGAACAGGTTTGTGACAACCAATATAAACCGCTTCCCATAGGCGTTCTGGGGTATGGAAAAATTTGGTCCAGTGCGATTGTTTCGAACTGCTTTTGCAGTTATCTTGGCGACTCTTGTTCTACCCCGTCGCCGTGGTGGCTCTTGAACTGATTACACATAATACATTTTCGCACGTAGGCACTAACCGTGACAGACATTTCCGGCCAACAAAAATATTTTAGAATTCTCCTCTTGGTCTGGGCCACATCTGTATTACCGTTAATGTGGTTAGCATGTGCATAGTGGATTATCGCGCCATGGGAGGTGGTGGGCACAAACACACACCATGTGTCGTGGTCCACATTGACACATGAATCAACAACACATTCATTCTGCATGGACCATTTTTTCATTCCGTGTTTAGCACACTCCTCCTTTCATTTTTGTGCTATTCCGCAGCTTTGTTGTTCACAGGTAAGCTCTTTCCATAATGTGGCGGGCATTGGTGCAGTTGGCAGCATGCTCAGACTAGCAAATTGCACTGGCGCAGTGACATACATGTTTTCCTGCAGGAAGAAGTCCACACTATACACCGTCCTTTGTTCCTTCCTCCCGAAATTGATTCTACGGGCTGTAGGTTCTACTCCTGCGTTCTATCCTTTAACCATGCTATCTCTAAAATGGCTCCCTCCCTAATTTCATCAGATCAGACACGAATGCTACTGTCACTCTCTCTACATCACGAATGCACACAGTAATACATACTTCCCCTATCATTTCTCCTGTGTGCTGACGGGTTGCTAGCTGGACGGTCCTCTGAACTGATTTAATTCTATTGGCATTTACGAAATTACTACGAACCAAATTGTGAGACATGGCTGTGTCAATCAGCACACGACATGAATGGCTATTGATGAGCACTGAAATCCATATGAAGTTGTTAAGGTCACATTTGGTAACTGTTCCGTATTGTGTAATCTTATAACGAAACCACGGCAAGAGTCGAGTGTACTATAGAGTATCCATTAAAATTGTTTCCTCTGCACTTCAGTGTCATATCGCATATCCGACCGATTTCTGTATAGCGTATCCAAGTTCGGCTCCTATTGTTCCGTATCATGTATCCAAGCGTACTTTTTCTCCAAAATTTTATATTTTTCCTTCTCTCTCTCTCTCTCTCTCTCTCTCTCTCTCTCTCTCTCTCTCTCTCTCTCTCTCTCTTTGAAGGAGATTCAAACTTGTTGCCAAACAAGATCGTCGAGTTGTGTTTACTGTGGAGCCTGATCAAATACCCTCGACAGCAGACTATAGTGAACGAACTTTTGTACTCGGGAAAGACGGTCGTCATCTGGTCGAGTTTCTGCAGACAAGTGTGCATAGATCGGGTGTTGATGTACAGGAAATGCATCGGCGGGCCAGGCAGAGCGGTCGAGATCGACAAGTCGAAGGTGGGCAAGCGCAAGCACTGCAAGGATGCAAAATTCATGGCCAGTGGGTTTTCGGGGGAGTGCAGAGGAACGACCCGACAAAATTTTTCATGGTGCCTATGGAAAAAAAAAGAATGCGACTACCATGACCAAGATCATTCGCTATTGGATTTATCTCAGAACGACAATAATTTCAGGCTGTTGGCGAGGTTACAACAACTTAGATATTCACAGCTACTGCCATATGCAAGTGAATGAGAGGAGGAAATTCGTGTACAGCAAAGAGAGCGGAATGGTCAACACTCGAAATACACTGAAAATGAAGAGAGGCGCCGTGTTGAGGGTCCACGCGCAAAACATTGACAAGAACGCGAAGTCTATTCTAATTTCGACCAGTATCAATTTGTCATTGTTTTTATTTAAATTTCATGGACGAGCGAGATTGAGTTGCTGTTGCCATTACAGTTGTTACAAAGTGTAAATGAGCGATTGGGGTTGTGATGTTATTTTTAATTAAAGTGTGAACGATATGCTGTTTGTTTTAGTTTAAAATTAAAGTGTAATTTATTTTCTGTTTGGTTTTAATTTACAAATGCGAGTGTGACTATGTTGTTATTTGTTTTAGTTTAAAATTAAAGTGTAATTGAGGTTGTTGTTGTTGTTGTTGTTGTTGTTTTTTTTTTTTTTTTTTTTTTTCAGTGTAATTGAAAAAATGTGTGTTTCAATTTAAAATTAAACTGTGTGTGACCACAGTTCATTTTTTTTTTACAGTTTAAAATTAATCAAACTGCAAGTGACCTGTTGTGTGTTACTGTTTTAAAGTAAAGTGTGGATGACATACTGTTTGTGGCATTTTAAAATTAAAGTGTGAATGACATGTTGTTTGCCTCAGTTTATAATTAAAGCGTAAATGACATGCTGTTTGTTTCAGTTTAAAGTGTACATAACCTGCTATTTGTTATTGTTTAAAATTAAATTGAAAGGACCCACTGTTTGTTTTAGATTAAAATTAAAATTTGAATGACAAGCAGAGTGTTTCAGTTTAAAATTAAAATAAAAATGATTTGTTTGTTTCAAAGAGCAAATGACCTGGGGGGGGGGGGGGTTTGTAGTTTTAATTTACAGGTTCGAGTGAGACTGGATAGCTGTTTGTTGCAGTTTAAAATTAAAGTGCAAGTGTCCTGCTGTTAGTTTCATTTAAAAATAATGTGCGCATGTGACCTGTTGAGTGTTTAATTTTAAAATTTTTTAAGTGCAAGTGACCTGCTGTTTGTTTTAATTAACAGGTTCAAGGGAGCCTGGTTAGGGCTTGTTGCAGTTTAAAATTAATGTGAGGATGACATGCTGTTTGTTTCAGTTTTTAAAAAAGTGTATGTGTGGGTTGTTGAATGTTATGGTAAAAATAATTCATTTGCTATCTGGAAAGGGCATAGCACAGTCGTGTCGGTCATGACTGGCACGACTAGTGGCTGCAACAGATGGAATTGCATTTGCTGTTGCTTTCGTGAAATTTGGACCTACGAGTTTCGAGTGTTGTGGTAAATTATAAAAAAAAAATAATATAAATTTAAAAATTAAACTGTTAAATATAAATAAATATGAATTTTAAAAGGATCTGCATTTTGGCACACCTGTTAGCGATGGCGTATATACAGGATGTTTATAAAAGAGCTCCGGGTTTTGAAATGATTATTGTAAACGTAGTAAGGGAGATAGAAGAGTTACACCTCATTGATCGTATGCAGGACATTTTCAAGTTTGGTTTAGTGTGGGAGGAATGGGAGGAAATTGAATATTGTTTGGACGTGTGTGGGCCACAAATTGGGTGCACATCGAAGTGTACTGAACACCGCAGAAACTTGCAGGTATGACCTCTCTTCTCATATTGTTGTTTCAGTAATAATGTATGTGTTTCATACCGAAAACTACTTGTGTAACCCCTTAGTTCTTTTATAAACATCCTGTATGAAACATTAAAATCAAAATAGTATAATATTTATAGAAATTGGTTTTTTTTTTAATTTTCACCATTTTGTTACACTCTTTAGCGATAGTATATACGAATCACTATACACTAATCTAAAAACAAACAGTTATATATATATATATATATGTATATATATATAATTGAATGTTTAAAGGTTTGTGTTTTGCTACACCTTTAGTGATAATGTATATGCGAAACATTAAAAACTTAATTGCTAAATATATTTAAAAAATAGATTTTTTTAAGGGATTGCAATCTTAGTACAGCCTTTAGTGATTATGTTACATATACGGATAATTCAAAACACTATATGGTTAAATTTATAAAGAAAATAATTAATAAACATTGTCCATAAAATAAAATAAAAAATATAAAAAAAAGTGTCGTATAGTGCATGTGTTTGAACAAAAACAAGAGAGGGCATACAATTTAAATTTTGGATATACGATAAGGAATTGATAGAAAGAGTTTATTTTTGGCACATGGATATGCCATGGGAAACAACTGGAGTCTTTCACCATATATTCCGTTTTAGGTTTGGATACGCCATAGGAAATAATAGGTGTTGGTCTAAATTCTCCCCACCACCAACTCGGTTGGATATACAAGTCGGAACAAATGGGGCATGGCACCAATTTCCCCTCTTCTAGCTTGTCTATGTGATGCCATCCTTTTAGGCTCTGCATGTTTTGTCACCTGGATTCACAAAGGGAAACTTTTGGTAAAAATTAACCTTTTATAGATGGTTTGGTTATAGAGGGGGAAACTTTGCATTTGATTTGGCATTCTCCAGGTCATGTTTGGATACGAAATTGGTGACCGCTTGGGATTTTTTTTACCAGCAGATACCTGGTGAGCCTCTCGAGTTCCAGCCAAATGGAGGAGGAAGTAGACATAGAGGATGTGGAGAAAATTAATGAGATTATTTCGGTTATAGAAAATGATGAGTCATCGATCTCTTCAGTCCCTTGCCCATCAACTTCTTCAATTCCCAGCCCATTGACCTCTTCAGTCCCTGGTCCACAACCTCTTCACATGAATCTACGTAATTATCATTTATGGTTATAATTACCATTTCAACGTGATTACAATTATATTTGAAAATATAACTTTTTTTTTTGCAAACAGTAATGTTCAAAAATCGTGGAGGTGCAGATCTACAGTCATTCCCTACCAGTCGAAACCTCAAACAACTTTCGACGTCCGTCAACAGATATGCACCAAACACAAATCAGCACCTGACAACAGTCATTTGAAGCAAAAACAGGCAACAAGTACCAACAAGCAGAGGAAGAGTTCGAGACGAATATCAACAATGGACATCCCCCAACATCGAAGAAAGAATGCCAAACCAACCGAGATGACTAGTGATATTTCTCGTCATGAATTACAGCGAGAAACAAGCCAATATACCCATTATAATCCTAGAAAAACAGAAACAGACTAAAAAATATCAGAAATATGGTTCTGATTTTATAATATAAATATCTTGCAAATGTTAAAAAAAAAAAATTAAAAAAATTAATTGTTTGTTATTTTATTTTGTGGTTCCATTTTATAAAAATATGTACATAGATACATAACATATTATTTATATATTTTTTTAGCTGTTTACATCATATATTTTTCTTAGGAGATTATTACATCATATATACATAACATATTATTAAAATTTTTGTTTTGGTCTTTGCCCCATGCTAAGTCAAAATTTGACAAATTTCTTCATATGTTCAATTTTTTTTTGTCATTACTCAGTGCTTTTTTTACATTGTCCAAAACACACAGACATGTGGCCACTTTGACCCCTTCACCTTAGCCCAATTGCTCACTGCACCAGGTTCATTAATGCAGTGTGTGTCCATGCTCTGCGAGCGCACGTGCAGTGCAGTGTGGCAAGGAACAATGAAGGTGCAGAGCAGAGGGAGCGTGACCATGTGCGCATGGCGCAGGAAGCCAAAAACAGACCTTGTGAAATATCTGTTATTTAATTTGTGTAACTAATGGGGCAAATGAGGTTTACGCGAGGGGACACAACTAATAATGAAGCTTGCATTCGCAGTCTTAAAGACCTCAGATTTTCCAAATTATTTTTTTGTAATTTTCTTGTAATGTTCATTCACATCTCCACATCGACATGCAGTGCAATGTTTTGATATAACGAATTGTATTTACAGGGTTAATTTTAGGAGCAATGTGTAACAACCGGCATGCAGGGTATGTGTCCGATTAGCAAATGTTGTATGCAAGGCCCGCCAAGCCGGCTGATGCGCCGCCCGAAAAAGTCAGTAGTCGTTCGTCTTTGCGAAAGGTGTGCCGCGTCACATCGGGGCTTGTGTTTCGCGCGCTCGGGCAGCCATCACCATGTTGGACTAATTATTTCACAGCAATAGCTATTTTAGCATATCGGAACCTTTTCGTACTTCAGCTGCCCTAGACTCCACTGCCCCTTGCACCTACCGAGTGCTTGCATCGCCTGGGTAGACTTAAATTATATTTAAGTTATTTCAAGTGACCACGTGTCTTTTGCACAGTATTACCTGAACTGGCGGGTTCGCAAGCAGCACCAGATCTAAGCTTGTCCCGATGGGACTGTAATTATGCAACTGAAAAAATCGCAGCAGTGATGAATTACCACGTGTGGTTTATTTCCAGTTCGCTGCAAGGCATTTAAGGTACGGGCATTCTCCCGTCAATTTTCTCAAAGTGTAACTTACTGTGCAAGTATGTCTGAAATGGCCACGATTCGGCATAATAAGTAACAGTGCTTCATATGGGCATGTGGGAAGACCAGCTATCCCACAACTCAACAAGTAAGGGAGTTATTCAGTCAGTATTAATTTTATTCTACGAGGAGACAACAACTGCACTTGGAGGATTTATCGTGGTCGTCAGCCAAACTACCATGAGGAACGAGTCCACAGCTGCTCTCTGACTTCACGATATTGTCAACCCGACAATATATGGCGCCCTGGGTAATTATCTCCACCGATATTCCAAAACTATATTCACCGATCCTCACCTATCCAATATCCTTATTGACAAACACCTTGGCACTAGTTCCTAGCCACCGATACCTCGACCAACATAAAAACACAAACCAGTCGATGTATTTTTACTATATGCAAATTCATGTAATACTGTAATATTATCATGTCCAATAAATAAGATATTGGCTCAATTTTCTAGGTAAAAATCTACAACTTCCACTATATCGTCTTGGTCCACCGAAAGCAGAGGGTTTTTTTTTTTTTTTTAATATCATCCAAACTTTTTTCAATTAGATAACATCATATGTTTTCGCGATCTTCATTAGCTGCTTTCACCAACAACTTTCAGTTTTTGTGGATCCCTTTCATTAGCCAGTTTACTGCTTGCACCAAATGTGCAATTATAGGCAAGTTTTACAAAGAAAATAATTGGCAAACATAAGTACAGTTATACCATCTGAATCTTTAGCCATAAAATCGATGGCTTGCGCGATTAGGAACTTTAAAATTTCCAAATTTCCCACCGCTGGAGCTCTCTGAATTGGAAATTTACCACAAAAATCCCTTTCTCCAAAATCCACATTCATCTGCTTCATACGTACAAGTTCATCTAGCCAACCGCATTATGTAGTTAAACACACTGGTGACAGATCCGCCAAAGAGTTGTTCATCACAGTTGGCTCTCATGGTGTCTTCATTCTTTTTTGGGCGAGAGCAAATGTGTGTCTTTTGTTCAATCGTCTCGTTGTTATATGCTCACTGAACTATATTTTTTTTTTATTGTCCGAGAAGGAATGTAAATTTTTTGTGAGGTATCGTCGGTTTTACTGACCTTGATAAATCAATTAAAAAGATTTTTTTACTTGACTTTCCCACACACGATAAATTTCGGATGCAAAAAAAAAACTAGGATATATAAGCATTACCTTGTCATTAGATGTGAATTATAATACGCTTAAATTTATGCCAAATAATAAATGTAATGCCGCTTGTTTGATTTCGGGAATCATTACACAAGTTTCATTGCAAATTTTTTATACTTTTTAATTTTCAAAACATTCCATGTAAATCACAGAGGAATGTAAGGAGACAAGAACTGGCACTTCCAGGTTGAAATAATCATCTTATTTTGAAGTATTTATCAGTGGTGGTGGGTGGGTGGTGGGTGCCTAGATTAATACCGACGGCAGACACATATTATAAGAAATTATCACCTCAAACAAAAATAATAGCTTTAAAAAATTATTTTGTGATAAACACATGTCATTGAAGTAGATAATAATCATATTGTGATCAATGTTTAAATAAATAGCTTATTTACAAAAAGGAAAATTCTATTTATTTTTTATTATTTTTAGGCTATTGCCAGGTAGCATTTTACACAATGTTTAAGGCTTGCATTTTTCTTGAGAGGTTCTAGAACTAAGTTTAAGATTTCTTTATTAGAACCTACTTGATTAACACTATTTTGTTGGCGAATGCTATTTTCCGCAATAATTAAATGTATACCTGTGCTGTTTATGTTAGCTCTGTCTTAAATATTTGTGTTACCTCCAAATGTGACCAACATAATAGAATAAATCTTGCACAAGCAGTGCAAAAAAACGATTAAAATTTTCTAATAATTTTAGTAAGTTATTAAATCAGCACCTGAAATATATGTAGGTTAAATCAGTATGTTTGAGATACAAAACACTCATAGTTTTGACTCAAAACCGATCTGTTACATAAAATCATTCATTCTAGTGGTAAAATGTCTATATTGGTGTTTACACAGGCACTAACTTCAAATAACCTGATTGTAAGCCCTATCTAGTGTCACCCCCCTGATGTAAACGGCAAAGAGATTCGTGAAAGAGCAGTTAGACTCGCGCTCTCGAGCTCAACAGTCGGGTAATCGCAGTTAGTTTTCGTTTATTGAATTTACCAAATAGTGCAGCGACCACTGACAAAACATATTTCATTTTAACATTCGCTTACTACTTTTCAAACTTCAAAATAGTTTTGGCATTAGTGATAAACTGATTGAAAAAACTTTGAAGTTTCTGGATGCTTCAGGAGATGCAATCACGATTTGTTTATTAGCAGATGTGTAAACTAGTTCGATTCCATTCTAAATAGTCCATTCGATGTAAAATTGTTTGTAAATTAGTAGTTTGTCAAGTAAAGTTTTGTAATTTATTTCATTCACATCCAACGAACCCTTAACTTGGCCATCTTCATTATCGTTTAGACGAACGGTGAATATAGTTTGTGAATGTTCGGCCAAAAGTCGTAAATTGTATTAAATACTCCGAAATTCAACACATTCAAATTCTTGTATATCAACCGAATAAATTCACCTCTGGAAATATTCATGTGTATCTCTTGGCTGTTTAAAACAAATTATACTCACTTCTCCTGGCTGGATGATTTATGACCTTATAGATGATAGTTTTTCGTCGGTTTAACTGTGTTAGCCCCTTTTGGACGTAGCAATGATTAGGAAAGGCAGTAAAAGGTACACAAACTTACTGTCAACACCAGACACACGATTCAGAAAAACACATTCCTTTATATTTAAGCATAGATTACACAAAAGTAATTTTGGTTTTTTTCTATACAATACTGCTTGATGCTACCAAACAGGGGAAGGCAGGAAGATATACTGCAACATAACAAAAAAGGATGGTCATAATCTGTCCCAACAGAATCACACCAAAGACTATGCAACTCTTTCATGATCAACCATGGCAGGCAAAGCAGCAAAACCGTAGCATTAAAAACGAATCAATATAATTGCCTCTATTTGCAAATAGAATACTGAGGTAGCTACCACACTTCAAAGGTATTCCCATAGGAAAGATATTCAGCAGACCACACTTGATCCATATCCGGATATCTAAACCATGCCAGAAAATTAAAAGTGACCACTAAAAATGACCTACATATCCAAATACAGGGAAGACATAAGATTTATACCATTGCACATTCCAACTATGTAAGTAATATAGTAATTACCAGGGGCAATGGACTGAAAACAACACATAAAAAAAATTACTTAGCTTTTCAACTTTCAAAATTGCCGCTCATAGTGCCATGAAGAGTAACTGTGCATACCGATGTCGACGTTATCCCCTCGCCAGCCAGCCCGCATCTCTCATAGAGGAAGACTGCCCGAATATTCAGGTTGGCTGGCGCTTATTTATACACCCCAATATGCGGCTCAAAATATCAAGGAGGGGCACGAAAATTCTAGGGGAGTTTGTGTAGCATGCCAGATGTATGCATAGTTCCGAATGCTGCCACGAGGGGCGCGTGAGGACTCGCGATTACAGCGTGCAGCGAGCCAGTATAGCCTTGCTCCTGGTAGAGATTAGACGTCCTTGGCCGATCTGCTTGAAGGCGGACGAATCAACTTCAGAAAAGTTCTGCAAAGTATTTTCCACATCACAGTAGTGTTAATTATTCACTAATATTAGGCCCACGTTCTAGTAACATTTATTTAATAATCTTCAATCAGTGTTCCAAAAATGCAGGCTACTATTTACACATTTCTTGCCTATAATTTTAACGTGAAGAAAACATCTTTTTATATGCTTAGTTTCATACAAACGTGCATGCGGGAAAGTAAGAGTCATATTCAATTTTATCAATTTGGGCTATATTGCAGTCGCAATTTAGGAGAAGTTTTTGTTCCACCACGGTGTTCATACCTACTCGCTCGGCCCAATTCACTAGACATGGTGCGATGTTCGTAGCGGTCCACATTGCAAGTATTATTAATTTAAAGCAGTTCAAAGATATTTCACGTAATAATTACAAGATATATTGACGTATATTTTCAAAGTTTATAACACCATAACCGAGGAGAGGAAGAAAGTTCTTCGGGCTGGCAAGAGAGTTTGTTTGCCAGGAAAATGGAATACACACACAATCTCTTGAAATAGACGAGTTGACATGCGTGACAAAATTTGAAACAAGGCTTCAACTAGATTCATTGCTATTTGTAAAATCATCAGTTTCGGTAGTAAACTCATTTTCCATAGATGTGGTCGTATAAGTGGAGACATTGTTTTCTCCTTTTTTTCTAAACTACCTTATTCTAACTGTTAAGTGTAAATCCGAAGATAGGGTGGTGTTCTAATTGCATTTCAGGGCTGAGCCCCTTACGCCTAAAAGAGAGGGAATTGAATACAAATGCGACGAGCATCGCGGCCGAGAGGGAATGGGTAGGCATGGCCAACACTTTGGGACAATGCCTACCTCCCTAAGTGTAGTGTATTTAAAGCTACACAAGAAGGGGCATGGTAAAACCCACATAGACACAGAAAAACCCATAATGACAGAAAATGTGTAAGAATCGTGGGAGTACTAGTGAAAATGCTAAAAGAGATAGCAGTTGTTAAGTCCATGATGTTTAATATTGAAGTGAAGAATCTAGTAGAGAGTTGGTGGGGCTTTGGGCCAGCATGTTAAAGGCACATGCGCCTTTAACTGCACTGGCTGCCTGACTACCCACACAGCAATACCGACAGCAGTGACTTCAGGCATAGTCCTTAAGCTTCCAGTCAAGGGCACAAGAAATCTGGGCAGCTCAGTCGTGGAACCTCGGTATTTTGCGCCGACATCAGGATCTCCACATCGCAGGTAAAGGTAGGGAGTAACTGATCGGGGCATCACCTCCTCCCCTTCCTCCAAAATCTCCCTCAGTCGTAGGTGAGCAGCGCTCAGCGGGACATCCAGGAGCTATCAATTGTGAAGGTGAATCTGCTGGCACACGAGTGATAGCTGATGCCATTGCTTCCAAGTTCCGATGCTGTTCCATTCCATTCTGCACGCATCTAAAGTTGACAGTCTGCAGAATCCAGTAGAGGAGTGGTTTGCCATACCTCACATGTTTCAGCACCTCAGGTTACCCCCAACATCCTCCGCCTTAATCGTTGGGCTGCCCCCAACAGATGAGCGAAGCCATTCACAACTTAG
The DNA here is from genome assembly GCA_029891345.1 of Dryococelus australis. Classification (NCBI taxonomy): domain Eukaryota; kingdom Metazoa; phylum Arthropoda; class Insecta; order Phasmatodea; family Phasmatidae; genus Dryococelus; species Dryococelus australis. The sequence continues at coordinate 199,449,976 of CM056993.1, read as the reverse complement.
TCTCCCAGGCCCCGACAAACAGGATCGTCCGCCACGAGGGCCGCCGCCCGAGTGCTGTTGTTTTCCCTTTCCATCCCACCACATTCCTCAACCAATTCTGTTATAGAGGTGTCAAAATTGTGGTGTTTGTCCAAATTTATATGCTGAGTGGAATTACTATAATTAAACTAATTATGAGTAGACCATTTACCACATTGAGTTATTTATTTCCTTTAATCATAGCTCTTTATATATATATATATATATATATATATATATATATATATATATATATATATATATATATACAAATATAATTTTTGTGTGTGTGTGGCAAACAATAGTAAAAAACTCAAAATTACTGACGTGGATCAAATCGTCTGGGCCTAAGTCCGTTCACCACACCGTAATTTGACGTGGGCTGCAGTCACCTTTCTACCATGTTTGAGTGGTTTTCCGCCGAAGCCGACATCCCGGACTTGTACATGAGTGTGCACAGTGCAGTGCGGTCCAGTGTAGTGTTTTGTATATATTTTATTTTCAAGGTAAATGTGCTCGTTAAAGTCAGTAAGTGAATAATATTTATTTATCGCCTGTGCGATGTAGTGTTGATGAAATATTATTGTTTTGGTTCTGTAGTTCTTTATTCAGGGTTATGCTGCTTGCCAATATGTATTTCATGTATTTTGTTGAGTTGTTATTTTCCCTATACCCTTTTAAAGTCTCACCATTTAAAGTGCCATGTGTTATTTTGAGTTAATGCGCTATTTCGAACACTTGTATAAGGACATACATAAGTACTTAACCAAAATTTGCTACCAGAGTGTAAATATTATTTGTGAATTATTGATGTGTTGTGTTTTTAAAATTGTTAACCCTAACCTAAACAGTTCAGTGCTGCAATACTGGCTTGTGCCAATATTTATAGATGTTCGACTTTTTGAACTGACCGGTGAATGTGATGCGCTCGACCATGTGGCCAGATAATTATAAAATGTCATAAGTCTTGGTATGTTTATTTTTTAGTATTTCAAGTAGATGTAGAGTGATTTGCAATGATTGTTATGCGTCCTAGCATGTTAAGTTGAGAACAGGAGGGGCCCCATTAAGTTTAAGCAGCATTTTAAAACTTTAACAAAGTTAGGTTAGATTGCCACTGCAATCCAGATTGGTTGAAGTAATATTTTATTTTTGCAACACTCATAACTACTATTATAGAACCATATCAGAGTGTGTGTTATTAAGATCATGTCATCAGCCTTGTGGCTGGACATTCAATTTCATTTTCCATTCTTATTACTTTACTAACTAACCATCACATGATTTTTGGCACCAGTCGCCGCCAACCAGAGGGCATCACACCCAAAACATAGTAATAAAGTACTCGTCTTCTTGTGAGGCAGCCGTGGTACTCCGGGGACTTAAACTTTTTCATACTAATCATTAGTATGTTCTGAAATGTAACATCATTTCTTGGAACCTTTTGACTGCTTGTTAGCCCGGAGTCAGTGCCACCTCACAACCCAGTCCATATTTTACATGGCCACGGCATCAGTTTCACTTTAAGAACCATGTATGACTACGGACATTATGCAGCCTTTAGAGTCCACTAGGCTTAAAAAGCGGTATTTAATTTATGTGCCGTGTTGTGAGAATATGTTTGAATAAAATCATGTGACTGGAATTTAGGCGTACTTTATTTATATCAGCCATGGCATGGCTGTTTCTCTGAAATATTTGTTTTTCATTTAAGAACTACGTAAGCAAATTATGGGATTGGAAGGCCAGACAAGCCTATCAGGAGTGTACTGGCGTCTGGGGGACATGACTTGACAAGACTAGACAAGACTTGACTTGGTGCATAGCACAATGGAGACCAACACAACATGAGGGGCAAACATGGTAACCCCTTGGCTTGTCACTATATTTTATTTTTGATGGTGTGACTTCCAGGGAAGGCCAAACTTAGCCCTCGGCCACACAACCCCAACCTCTTCTTGTGCTCATTTGAGCTGACGCCTGGAAAATAAGGTTATGAAAACCTTATTTTCTCTTAATTTACCCTGGTACACAACTAGTACCCCCCCCCCAACACATTGCGTAGAACGTTTGTCGGTCGTATAGCTGTACATCGGGTGACATGACGACTGACCTCGGATCGCACCTGTTGTGGGAAAACCATAAAATACTTGTTACACTGATGTTTGAATGGCGTTTTTGTCGTATTTTACTGACAGGCTAGTGAGGTATACACATTATTTCTAACTCAAGGCATCGACAAGAGGTAACGTAGATTTACGTATTTTTTGGGGATTGTTTGTTTTTGGAATGCCCTCCCACAATGTATCTACATCAGCCAATAATACATCTTCATGGTAATTTGAAAAGAAATGCATTTTTTTTTCACATGATTGAATGCCTTTTCGTACTTGTGTCGTACAGAACCGACTTTTTTTTTCTAAACTCCTCAATTTGGCATGATAGGGAATTATCATTGTAAAGTAATTTTGTGAACTGTTTAATTTTTAAATTTTCTGCATGTTGTTCACCTCTCAAAATTTTTTTTATAGTTTTCGCGAGTGACATGGGGTCCCAAGCCTTTTTTTGGATAGCATACTGCTTGCCATGTAACAAATTTAAGCAGTGTGTTTATTGTGAAACTGTAAATTTTATTTCTGAAGTGAGTATATTATGCTGTGTTATTAAAGAATGTGTATTTACACCATTTAATCTCAATATGGAATCGTAAAAATATTTCTTATTTATGATAACCGTTAGATGTAAAATATCCAAGTATAATAGTGGATCTAGTTTTATAAATTCAACCAATTTCGTAAATTCAGAATGTGTCATGATTTTATTTAATTTTCGCGCGCCTTTGACGTAAACAATTATCTAATCGTAAAGTTAAAATCACAAGGTATTATATATTTTTTTCATAGTGTGAATGGTTTCTTATCAATTTTCATTTATTTAATTACCAGCAGCTCCAGTTCCTGAATTAGTAGCTCTTCTGTAAGATGCACTCGCTCCAAATTGTGTATTCACAGTAGTTTAATTTAATTTTTAGATCTCTATAGAACAAACCCTAAAATTCCAACAGCAAAATTGAACCAATAATGGTCCCACATTCATTTTTTTTTTTTTTTTTTTTTTTTTAATTCATTGCATTATATACAAATACATTGTTAAAACAATATTTTGCATAATGGGAATGTTCCATGGTAATATTTATAGGTTAGGGAAATTAGGATATAAGATATGAAGATGGAAATCACAATATGTTAAGAGAAAAAAAAATTGATTTATTTATTTGCAAATTTTTTTTTTTTCGCAAAAAAAAGTATTTGCACCTATACAGAACAACAAACAAGAATAAAGAGAAATTTATTCTTGTCTGTTGTTCTACATAAAGCAATGTAAATTTATTGTTTGTTAATCCTGTCAAATTCCCATAAATGCCATTATAAATGGTTAATCCTGTGCTACTCTGAACTGTATTTCCACACGTCATTTGAATTGTGAACCTGTACAATAACAATTTGCTGTTCTTAGTAGCGTCATATGCATGTTGAAAGGCAATTTTATCTATTGTGCAGAGATTCATCTTAAAAATCACATTGGTATTAAAAAGAGGTTGTTTTTTTCCTCGTCGCACATAAATATTCCGTCTTCAACAAGCCCCAAATACTATAAAACTTCACTGAGGCATACACCATGACCATGAATCAAACTGTGGTGCGAAACATTAACAATCAGCAGCAAGTAGGCAGGTATGAGGTTTTCATTATTTTCCATCATTAATATTTTTTTATTGCTTGAAAAGAGAATCGGAGTGAACCCGGGACAAATCTTGACAATATTTTGTTTACACGTTGCATCCACGTCAAGCCGACAGGTACATTCCTTCAGAAATGTTTTTATTTGAATGAGAATAACAATCGACAGACACTACTGGATACTCAAAATCTAGAGTGGAACCACTCATGTTATGATTTTGTACGCCGAAATGACGTATAAGCAGTTTCTTCCAGTTCGGAGTGGTATTTAAAGTCGTCAGAAATTCCTGATATTTCGAATCTACATTCTTAAAATGTATGGTTAGGAAATAAATATCACATCATAGTTCGCGAATAAGCTATATGTCGTTACGTTTGTTTGTCATAAACAGCTTTAGCTAATACTGATCGCCACAAATACAATCAGCAGTTTACTATAAGTGTGCTTTGCCATTTGGAGAATTTCAACTGTAAAGTTTGCTCAACAGGCGCTGATCATACTGTATTCGTCAACAAACAAAGCGAAAGGTGCATCGTAGGAAATTGAATGGTCTTTGTTACATTCCACAAAAAAAACGAAGCCGTGTTGTATCCGAGATTGCAAAACTTTCTCAGTTCTTGTACCAATGTGAATATTTTGTCAAAATTAATCAGTGGCCAGACTTGCATGAATTTCAAATATTCATAGTATCTAAATTTTGTTAACAGAATTAGGAGACCTAGATAATGTCAACCTCTTTGTTAGTTACATCTGTCGATAGATATTCTGCAACAGAACATGTTGTGGACTCATTTTAAAAATTCTGCGACTTGCAGGGCTATTTAAAGTTCCACATTTAAATGTACCTACTGAGCCATGTAAACAAAGTTGTTTTAACGAGTTCTTGTTCTTTTGAAATAGTTAGCTTCGCCGACGTAAAAATGTCGTTGTTTCCACAGCTTTCAGTTTGGAATTTGATTAATATACATGGATAATTAACTTGTACTCGGGATTTACACACGGGATATTTATTCTGCTGCAACAAACCAACTCAATTACTACTTAACACATCTCTGAAACATGAACTCCTGTCTCGATTAGCCAGAAGGACATGCTTCACACATAAATTATACATAATTGACGAATGGGTTTTTATGCTTGCCGAGGAGCTTATCGAGGATCTGCCCAAAGTTTAGAGCCAACATTCCTCATTGGTGAAGCATTAAATACAAAATCGTCATCCCTTTTTATGCCTCGTCAGGAAGAACTGACTCTTTTATACCCTGTGAAGTCCACAAAAAAAGCAAGAATCATAAAAATAAATATTAATATTTTTTTAAAATTTTTTTTTTTAGTTTGATACAGTCTAAACAAATAAAAAGTAGCCACCATATCATAAGTTTTTGTAACTTTTTAATTTTTTATAATTGTCACAAATCCAGCATTTAGATTTTATAATTGATGCAGTATATAAATGATTTAATGATTCATTAATAAAAAATACCCTTTTACATCTTAGACGAAAATACTCGTTAATATGGCTGGGCTATAAAACAGTGTGATGACATAGTTACATTCGGTTCTCCACACTCTATTATGATGGTTACAGAAAGTTACTGGAGTAAAACTTAATTGGTAGGCTATATATGCCCCACACCATAGACGAGTGTTGTAAAAATATGTTGATTTGGTCTTCGATTCCCATTCCATGCTGCTGTTATCCATTATATATATCACAGGACCAACACTGAGCCACGGGCTGTATAGTGCATAATTCACCTTATTCTGCAATCACATGCAGTAATTCTGGTTTCCTGATATTAAAATGTTCTTAAATCACTTATATTTCTGAATTTCGTCGGGGCCATAATCACAGAGACTAAATATTCTCGGGTCGTAGAATTTGTTTCCGCTGTTTAATGAAATGCTTATTTAATTTTTTTTTTTTTTTTTTTTTTAGTTTATTATGTAGATCTATAATAAGACAATATATGGTCACATCTGCTGCAATTCACAGGCATTTATTCTTGCACAATTTGCAGATTCATTATTATGTAATTTAACTAGGCCATACACGTGCCTGTAAAATAGACACAGCATAGATAATAACAGGCTGCATAAACACTATATAGACCAATACAGTTGTAATTCGCTTTATAGCACTTTGTCTATTAAATCTAAAATGGGAAGTAGAAAACCCGGGCTATACACTTGCACATTTTGTATTTGAATGTGCTTTTAGGTAAGTTTCATTGTGACTAGTAACTGAAAGTGGGTCGGAATTTTACTTTTAGAAGATATTTCAGAGTATAAAATATGCTGAGGGTGTTTAATTAGTGTTAAAAAACATTTTTTTTTTTACAATTTAATTCTTTAATAAGTTATTTGTTATAAAAATTGAAAGTTAAGTTAAAATTTTCCTGAAAAAAAAAATGAGTTGGAAATGTGATTACCTGTACAAACAGATCGTTTCATGTTGTGTGAAGTACTGATAAATAGGCCTAATTCTCGAGATGTATAATATTTCTGCTATTTTCGAGAATTTGTTGTTTCAAAATTTCATTAAAAAATTTTTAGTCAAAATTGAAATATTTAGAAATCTGCATATTTTATTTTAAAACAGCTGCAAATCGTAAATAATCTAATTGATTTCAAATAATAGATTAATAGATCATAACCTAATTATCTTTTTTGAATAAATGATTATCCCATAACTAACTAAAATATTTAATTTAAATTATGTTAAACCAGTTGTCACCTTAGGTCCATTCTCTCAAATGGTAAACTTGCTATGGATCCAGAGAAGATCGGTCCTAATGTAAATTTTCCCGGACCCAGGAACATGAATTAGGTGATGCGTTTCCTGGGAATGTTGGGGTATTTTTCATGCTTTGTAGACAATATGCTGATTTGAGCGTCCCCTTAATAGGCTGAAAAAAAAGATGTGCCGTTTCTCTGGGGTGAAACTGAGGAGAAGGCTTATTGTAACCTGAAATATGCCATATCCCATGCTCCCATATTGGCCCTCCCCGACTGTCTCAAGGGGTTCACCTTGCAGGTTGACGCATTCTCGGTGGCTTTAGGTGGTGTACTTTTGCCAAATTTGGGGCAGGTTCTGCAGCCCATAGCATTCACCAGTAGGACTTTGAACGGCAGCTAGCAGCACTTAAGCACCTTCGAAAAGGAGGCCCTTTCCTGTGCTTGGGGAGTGGAGAAATTATCCACATATATCGAACACTACGAGTTCGATCTCCAGACTGATAATGAGGCAAATTGGAAAAATTGAGTGCTGGATTGCTAAATTAAACAACTACCAGTTTAATACTGTCCACATAAAAGCCAAGAGCAATATAATATCCGACTGCCTGTCGCGGATGTATGACGAGGGGTAATATGAAGTTCAGGCTGAACAAGGGGTTTTGAATGGGGAGGGAAGTGGCGAATCAAAAAGTGAGTTTTACTGCATAATTATCAGTACCATGCCCGAGTTATTTATTGACTTCAAAGAATGGCAAAAGGACAACGAAGAATGTAAGGAAATGAAAGATGTGATCTCTTTTCGGAAAGTTTCTAAATAATTTTTTGAAAAAGAGTTAATATACTATTTGAACAAATTCAAAAATAAAGAAGTTTTTGTTCCCAAAAAGGCTAGTGGTCTAGTTCTTAAATAATTTAACATCTTAAAAGGGGTGCTCTCATAGGAAGGGCGAAAACAAAGGCTCAAATTAAAAGGTTTTTTTTGGCCCAATATGAATTGCACTAATGATAGGTTTGTTAGGGAATGTAAGGACTGTAAGCTGGCGAAACAACCCCTAAATTGTAAGGTGGGGCCATACTCCATGAAACTCCCATCTCGGCCATGGGAAAATACATTTGTTGATATTTATGGGCCTTTATCTAGATCGAGGGAAGAAAATAACTACATTTTAATTGTGGTCGATGGGTTTAGTAAGTATACAATGTTATTACCCTTGCGTGACATGAAGCCAATAATATTGTTAAGGCTCTTGTGAATATGGTATAGAAAGGTTATGGAAGCCCATAGCAACTAATTTTTGACAACGCGAGCTGTTTCAACTCTAAGACCCTAAAGGACACATGTTTCCAATGGGGCATAAAGCACATGAATACCAGTCCATGTTATCCCTGCCCTAACTTGGTTGAGAAAATTAATAAGGATGTAAAAGTGGCGTTGAGCATATTTCAATATTCTCATCAATGTAATTGGGATCAAAATCTTCGCGATTTAAATCTTGCATTTAATTTTGTGCCACACAGTTCAACAAGTTTTTTTTTAACCTAGTAAAGTTTTTTTGGGACGAGAACTTTCATTGCCCCTTCTGAATGTAGTGGATATTCCGCCTGACTCTATGGAGGAGGCTAATGGTAAAGAATTGGAAGATATCTGGTGGGTAACCTGTGTAAATCTTGAGAAAGTTAGAAAGAGTATGGAAAGGAAATATAATAGTGACAGGTTAAGGAATCCATACCAAGTGGGGGACCTGATGGTATACATAATTTAATACAAAGTAAAAAAGCAGAGCATTTTCCCTCTGCACATTTAATGCCTTATAAGGGTCCCTTCAAAATTTTATGCTTCTTGGGACCATTTACAGTTTTACTAGGTGACCCAGATAACGATTTTGTTATAAAAAAAAAGCCCATCTAACTCAAATCAAACAGTTTTGTGTTCCAGGGAAACTAGAATTTTGTGTGAAATGGCCCACTCCTGGCTGTGGGCTGCTTCTCACCTACCATAATCTTTATAGGGGGAAGCTGTCCTTGCCGTTACTTACACCTTGGATAGAACAGCACCTACAAAAATTAAAGGTAAAATGTAAATGGAGCTATTTCTTAGGAAACCTATTCGATTTGATCATATAAGAAATTTTGGATCCCAATGTTACACACAGATCCCTGGTGTTAAGAGAAATAAGTTTGACGAAAATTCTCATAAAGGTTTCTTTGTTGGATATTCAGACTGTGGGTACCGTATTTATTTCCTTAATAGTCATAAAGTTGTTGGGTGCCGAGATGTAAAATTTGAGCCTCATAAATTAAAGACACCAATACCTCGGAAATCTATAGTTGGCTTGGAGGAATTACAGGATGGTTCAAGAGAAGAAGATTTTGACAACGCCTTTCATAATGAAGAAATGACGAATCAAGAAGGTGAGGAATCTACAAATGAAGATGATGAAACAGGTGATGATGAAGATGAGATTAATTAAGCGAATCAAGAAGAAGATATTGAAGATCATCATGGGGAAAGAAGATATTCATTGAGGGATAGGACAGGAATTTGAAAACCTGCATGTTACTGTGCTATGAGTTAATTTTTATAAGGAGAGGTACCAGTCAGCTATGAAGATGCCATTAGACATAAAAATGCTCCACATTGGATGAAGGCGATGGACGGCGAGACAAAGAGATGGATTCTCTTTTGAAGAATCAAACATGGCAATTAGTAACTCCTCCTCCTAAATGCAGAATTGTCGACAACAGATGGGTTTATAATATTGTTACAAGGCGAATATTTGGGGCTAAATTTTTTTGTTAAGATCGATATTTGGAGTAGTATTTATGGATTGCTCGGTATTTTTCTTTTGTTTGGATGCCCTAGATTTTATGCCTGCAGGAAGTTTCCTATCACTTTGTGTTTTTTTTTGTTAAGTTCTAGGTTTGCCCTTAAATGATTGTGCTTTTAGTATTTTTGCACGACAGTATCTTCCTTGGAAGTTAGGTTAGAAAATTGGGCTGTTTTGGGATGGGTTAAGCCCTCCTTCTTACTTATTCATTTTGTTGGGTAATAAACAAATGTTTTCTTTTTCCTTTTTTTTTGTTTATAAATAAGTTGGTGATAAATAATTCCACAATTGTTTTGTTCAAAATGTGTTTTTGCAGAAGACAATGACTAAAGTAATTTTTTTTTATTTCAAGGTTGTAGTGGAAAGTTAACTGATAGTTTTCTTGTTTGCACAGATAATCTCAATTTGTCGACTTTGTTTGTTTAATTTTTATTTTAAGGTTTGATCAGTTAAGTTATGGTGGAATTGAATTAGGAAACAGTTACTTCGCCGTTTTTCCCCCTTAGAATAAAGATTTTTTATTTATTTTTTGACTGCCGAGGTTCTTAAGGAACTGAGGTCAATCGTTATTTTTAATCTTGAAAATGTTGCAACACCTCTGGGCTCAGCATACTTCTTCTGAAGCGATGGCAGCTTGCTGTATTTTTCTCGGCCCAGATGCGAGTTTTAAAACCCCCTTTCAGCAGTTCCGAAGAATTTTTGTCTTCTGCTCGTTTAAAGCAACGAATGGTAGCTGCATGCTGCGTCGATACTTTCCCTGGTACCACCAGAAATTGTTTAGCTGATCACTACATTTCGCCATTAGGCTTGTAAGGCTTGTACGGGGAAAAATAAAGGGTTGACGTCGAGCTATCGATGTATCGATTGCGGCGGTGGCGAGTTCGAATGGCCCGCCATGACGCCAGGCTCGCTCGTGACACCAGAGGAGGCAGCTGTTATTATCGGCTGTGTGTGACGAGGTAAGGGACGATGGACGGGCTGAAAAGGAGAGTCGATTGGAAGCAGCTGGTGCGAGCAGTTGCAGGTGGTGCGGCTGGTGGGTGGCCGGACAGGCAGTCGCAGCAGCACGTGGTCGTGATGATGTAAAGTAAGGGTTAAAACTGTGGCGAGGTGCGTGACCGGAACATTCTTTGCGCCGGGACGTGCAGGGCGTCCTGGCCTCTGGGCTATGTGTTCTTTGCGGTCTGGTGAGGGAAACTTCCTCAGCCCGCAGAGAGATACAAATGCTGCAACCGTCTGGGTGGTATAAGGGCCCTCACAAGGGCCCGAGCACACCCCCCGCTCTGAGCTTCGGCAATGATGAGAGACAGATCTGAACATTCTTCCTTGCTTGGCAGGAAGAATAGCCCTGGCAATGCTTTTCAGTAGGTTTAAGTAGATAGTTGGTAATTTAGTCAATCAGTCGTAGAAGACAGTTGCTTGAAGATGATGTAGGAAACCACATGGGAGTGTGTAGGAGATGTCGAAAAACCAGGGCTGTAAATTCAAAGGTAAATATGTCGGTGGTGAAGTTGTGTTGGTAGTATTGCACTAACAGAAACCGAGGTCGAGGTTAACTTTCACGATATTTTCTTTTGACAAGTTCCTTCCTCAAGTAAAAATTGAGGTGTTTACTACTTCTGTTTTTTTTTTTTTTTCTTTTTAACTTTATTTGGCCCTTTTCTTGGTGATTCCTAAATTAAATCAGGTTCTAGCTATTTAAAACTCTGTTAATTATCTGTCCAATCTATCTGTAAAATGAATAATTCTATAAGCTCTCATAAATACAGTAGCTTTTAACTGTTTTTTTTTTAATGTGTGATTTTCACTTATTCCCTAGGGGGCAGATGGTTGAGCAAATTTTTTGTCTATCAATGCACTGATCCAACATGATTATGGTTAAGGCAACTTCCTCCTATTATTATAAAATCACTATTACTGCGTAACATTTTTAAAATGGGGCATTCAACCACCTATCCAGTTGAAGCTCTCTACATGCAATTATTTCTTTCTATTTCAATTGTACTTACCTCTCGGTGAGATGCACAAGTGAGAATGGCATCATGTAAGCATTACAGTAAATTATTTTATGTCCCCTTAATTTGGTCACTGATTAGGCCATTTACATTTATACTTTCTTTGCTCATGATTGATTAATATCCAATACTTTGATGTATAATGAATCTTAGCTTTAAAAGTTAAATATCTATGTCTAGTACCATTATTATTAGTGTTATTATTTCAAACTGTTTCGATAATCCTTTTAAATAGTTCGGACTTTGTAATGTCTCTGTTAATAATAATATTTATTTGTCTCAAATAAAATCTCTTATTTTTTAATATATCTTTTTTTTTTTTTGGACACCGCTCTCTTTGTGTTTTGCAGCCCTCTAACGCCTCAGATAAAATAAGAGCATAGTATTTAGGCACTGGGTGCCTATTAACAGATAGTTTGATCTACTTTATTAGTATTTATCTTGATGCATTGTTTCTGTGTCGGTCAGACCCATGAATCGGTGTACTTTCAGAGTTAAAAGTATTTCTTTTACGGGGCCTGCCTCCCATAAGCAGAGTCAAATCAGTGTTAGCATCGGCGTGCGAAGTGGCCGACAACTTCGTCATTTAGAAGAGGGTTCTATATAAAATTTACAGTAATTTTATTGGTCATCAAATTAAACTTTTCTTTAAATTGACTGCCGATCCAGAGATCGCTGTAGGCCGTCGGCCATACGACCCCCATCATCATTGTTAACTGTGCCAAAAATGGTGCCGGGCAACATCACCAGTTGCTGCCCTACACCTGCTACCAGGTGGGACACGAACTGTACACTTAATCTCTGGAGATGCAGCACGCCAATTTAGACAACACGTCATTTGAGTAGTTTACTGACAACCAAGACTAAAGCTGGCTGTTAAATCTAATAAACCAGCCGGACGGTTTGCACGGTGGCTAGTAAGTCTATCTCGCTTTAAATTTGACGTTCACCATATCAAATGTAAAGCTAAGTCTGCAGCTGATGCATTATCACATACCTATGTTTTGTAGTGTTGATTTCGAAGTGAATGCAGGTGATCCTACCTAATATCAACTCCTGTGAACATTATTTTTATTAGTGCAGAAAAGCCACCCAACGAAAGATTTTGACTGATTTACTTGAGTTAAAGTTATTTAATATTGGAATGAGTTTACTTCTAAGCTCGCATATTCCCTCTATGCTAAGTAATTGTATGTATTTGGCCATATAACCCGATATTAGACTCAACATTAAATGTATAATGTTTATTAATATCAAATACAATTGAAAAATTTAGATTATCTTTTTGTTTTTATATTGATGATATAAATTTCTTACGATCAAGATTTACGGCACTGTAAAAGGAGGTAATTTCTAAGAATAGGGACTTTTCGAAAATCGGAAAAATAACACATGAATATGTTAGTGCTAGGTGTGTCGGAATGGTGTAGGAAATGCTTTTGTGGGTGTAAAGGTGAGGTCTGGGATGTGGTTTTACCCAGTAGGCGCCAGATGCCGTCGAGGCGACATCAATATGATTGTTGACTCTACTGATCTCGGGGTTTCGGGCCGTCCACCCAGACCCAATCTCCTCGCCGATGCTGTTGAAGACTGAGCTCCGTTGATTGCTATTCCAGATGAATGATTCTGTAGGTGTTTGCTAAATGGTAGCTGGTGGGCCGACTGAATACCATGATGCTTCTCTTGGCGAAAAAATTGACTAGCCATTTAACACTTGTGTACATGGATTGTTAGGGCCAACCACGCACCCATAAGATACAGAACAATGATTAAACTGACACTTGCAGCAGAAATTAATGATGTAAGACTTGGTATGAGTGGGTATTAGGAGGGCCCATCCCCTTATATGCATATAGCAATCGATAATAAACTATGTGCCGTTCAGTTTACAGGTGTTTTAATTTTGAAGAAATAACATCTTCCCAGAGGAGAACACTTTACACAATCCAAAGTTGGTGAAGACTGGCAACTGTGGTTACACTGATGAACATCTTACGACACAGGAAATTATGGTAGAGTTTAACTTCCCTAGGAGATGAAATTCCCGAGGGAAGAGAGGGTTGTATACTGGGCGGCTACACGAGAAAAAGTTCAGAGAAGTTAAAAGTCTATTGCAGATTAAATGTCCATAATAAAATGTTGAATGCCACCCGATGGGTGCAGGAACTGCCGGATCTCATGACACACACACCACCTTCATCCGATGCTCCTCACTGACAGCTCTTCCTGCCTGATACATGAGCGGGCCTCTACCGTCTTTTACATCCTGTGTTACTCTACCTTGCTTCATGATACCAAATAAAAGATCATATTTAAATTAACACAAAAAACACTGCAACACAGTGCTGGTAAATGAAATAGACATAACACTGGATGTGTGGTGAAACAAATGATGATACATCAACAATCAACAAAAGAAACAGACAAACACTACACGTAATAGAGCCTTTTAATAATAAAATACAACAAAGTCTCTGGCATAGCTCCTGGGCTCATATGTCAAATTATTGCCAGGTCTATTTCCATATTATTACACTTCACAGATACTCTGTGCTACCATGGAAACCACTGGCTGCTCTGCACCGGCGTGCCCTCGCACTGCACTGCGCTGCATCGATCCTCATCGCTCTGGTGATAGTGCGCATGCTCTGCCCGTCGATAGAGTGCACAGCCCTGCTGCAGATAGACATTCAGGTCTCGGCCAAACAAACAGTCTTAGGGGTAAGCGCCCACGGCATAATTCAAATCACCCCCATCCCATTTCAAGAGCAATTTGTAGGTCGACTCATGCTACTGACAGCAGTTGCCGGTGCAGGCCAGCCTGCGGGACCACAGGTGGCCCTGCTGTATGATGCGTTGCCAATGGTTGCCCCTTCCTGGTATGGTACTCCAGCTGCCCGCGCTGATGGCACTCCTTCGACGAGTGTGCCCGCCGGCATGAACGCTGAAGGCAAAGCAAGCCCCCCAGCACACTGCCCTCACAGTCTTCTTCCTCGTACCTGCTGTCTTCCTGCTGATTGTTCTGTCACCAGGTGTGACCTGGCTGAACAGCTCCTGCAAACATACTTTCACCTGCATTATTCACTTGCACCTGCGATTGTCCCTGCTCCTGTTTATTCTGCTTATTCACTTGCTCTTTTCCTTGCTATTAAGTGAGCGCACCAACCCTGCTGTACACCCCACTTACTACGCTTTTTGTGCGAGGTGTTACAAGCTCCCTGTGGGGTGTAATGATGCCGGGCAACTGCAGCACACTCTCCTCCTCCTCTGCTCCTGCTCGAAGTGCAGATGCACTCTCTTGTTCGCTCCTTCTCCCTTGGAGCTTGTTGATGGCTGTTCCATCCTGCACAACTTCTGGTGTTGTCCCAGTGTCGGCACACGTGCGTAGATCCTCTGCCGGTTCTCCCCCTGAGGTGCTGCAACACCTCATGTTCCCTCCTGCTATTACATTTGCTTATCTCGTTCTTTCCTGTCGAGGGGCAGGGACACTGGGACCATCTTTGTCGTCGATAGTACCCGGAGTTAGCTGGATCCGTCCCAATGTACCTGCACTCCTCCCCATGCGAATGGTGTAAGTGGTGGGTCCGTGCATTTGTAGCACACATACAGCCCACTCCAAAGTACTGCGAACCTGCACAAAAAATTTTCTTCACAGTGGATTGGGGATGTGTCCGCACGTATACCTCCTGCACCTCATGCAGTTTAGGCAGTGGTCTGTTAGTGACCGATAGCCATCATAGTGCATAACGATACTGTTGCTGTCTGATCTCGCATTTGCACCTCTGATGCTGCCATCTCTACATATCCATGCTCGGGGGTTCACTACTATCTTCTCGCAGCAGGCATTTTGCTTCCCCTAGTAGACACAGGTGCGACCTAGTAACAAATCAGTGGGCGTTCTTTCCATTGCTGTGTTTACTCTTCTCCAGAGAGCGTATAAAATGGCGGGAATGTGATCCGTCCAAGTGGCGTGTTGCTCGCCCACACGGAGTCGTAATTGTGCTTTGATCTCCTGGTTCCTGCACTTGTGGAGTTCGCTCTCAGGAGATCCACCGCCATTGTAACATGGTTGACTCCCCATTTTGTGCACAATTTGTGGCATCCTCTATAAGCAGAGGACACCACAAGGCAGCTATACAAAGCCCTTGAGTGCCCTACAGTAAGTGGTGCAGGAGAAACCCCAAAATTGGCACCAATTTAAAGCAAAGCTAAACACTCCTGTTGAAAAGGTGAATTGTGGTTGAGAGTGAGTAAAAAAACGTATGAAAAATCAAAACTCCACTGTGTCATGAGTTCCAAAATAATGGTGTTAACATAGACTGTTTTAGGCAATGCTTACATAAATTGGTGTTCTGTATTTTTAACACACAATATGTGGTAACTTAACACCTCATACCATGTAATTTTCTCCTTGATTGCAAATGGCGGATACTAGAAAATAAATTATGTTAAAATTCATGTTCACTTCCAGGTTAAAACAGCCGTAAACCATATCCCAATGCAAACAACAGGATAAAACATGGAAATATATATGTAAACTTGAAAAAATATTAGTGAGGCAATTTTATTTCATATGCACAAAGGCATCTTAACCAAAATATTTGACATAGGCATTGTGCATTCACAGTTATTATTTACTTCTTGAAAATTTTGTAACATTTAAGATAACAAGCACTAAAGTGTTCCATATTATATATTGCCATATAAACATAGGGCGATTTCATTTGCCATGGTAATTTTGCATAAACTAGAACAATATTTTTAATATGAGTATTTTTAACAATAACAAACAGGTTCACATATAAAGCTATGTCTCGTAGTTATACCTATTATAGGTTATACTGACAAAGCTATTGTTGACCAAACACTGAAACCCATACATTTTCCATAAAAACATCCGGTATGGATTTATTAATACAAGGATAAATTGGACTGATAAGTTAATAGGCAACGACCTATAACCTTGCTGTATATACATGAATATACCTTGTTTACTACTCCAACAGAAATTTGTACTGACAGGTAATGAGCGAAAATTACCTCCAGATTTTATCGGTAATATGCCCAGATAATGCAGTGTCAAATTCCTAGTTAACAGTACTTTATCCTCACCCAAAATGCGGATTGACCTACACAACAGTGAATATACCATAGTATTAATTTATAATTGGGCCATAATAAACTAAAATGACCATTCATTTCTTTACAAAATACAATTAAAACTGGCAATCTCATTATTCGGCAATAGCCACAAAGTGTAAGCACCCATTTTCAAATTCATTTTAAAAGTGAATGTTAAAACAATCTCCTTTTAAAAAATCTCTTTTACCATTACGAGACCTTTCCAGACGGTTTTGATAACACAAATGAATTGGCATCATTTTTCTTACTAAATGCCATCAATAACACATTTAAAAATTTACCAGGTGGTCTTGGATAACACAAGTAAATTTGCATAATTTTTCTTGCTAAATGCCATCAAAAATACCTTTAAGAATTTACCACAATTTATTTTAGAAACATGCTTGCATCAGAGAGATTCAAAGGCTCGAGCCCTAACAAAGCTACATTGCCAGATGGGCATAACGTCTAACATGTTCAAAAACATAACTTTTGAATGTCCAATCTGATTCTTGTGGAGCTGCCATCTCTCCCGATTGGTTCTCCACGACCATCTTTAATACGAAATTACACAATTTTACAATCTCAAATTTTTTACCAATCGCAGCCACGCTCTTGATTGTGTGGCCATTACTTGTCTCCATCACAGAAAATATTATCTTGGGGGGGGGGGGGGTGGCGGCAAACGCCAATAGCTGAAGACTCACAGACATGTAGCGAATCACGAATGCCTTGGCTTTCTGCATCCCACCTACCTCCAGAGCAGCTTGGGTGTGCTCACTTTCCTCGATGCGTCGATGCAGAATGGACCCACCTAGATTGGCACTGCGCATACGTCAGTTACCCTAAAGTCGCAGCAGTTGCCAGCATTCAGTCCGATCTCATCAAGGCAGCCAGACACCGCCTCTACGCAGATCGTCCCAGCGATTTTGGATCCCGTTTTGGATCACCAACATGCTGGCGTTGCTTCCAGCTAATTTCCAATCTCCGTTCATTGTGGATTCCATGCAGAATTCACCCAGATGTCACCAATTTCCACTAATGGCAAGTAAGTGAAGCAACGACGACGTAACGTAGTTAGTGAACATTTAGACAGTGTAGAAACCTGTCCAACCAGACAGAAGAAATTTTCAAGTCAATACACATCCAGCAATATTTTTACTATCAATTTCAAAAATTCATAAACATCTCCAAAATATGTTTGCCATCCAAAAAACAGAAATGTGTCCAAATAGGGTACTTTTGACACATTACTTAGATCAAATTGGAAAAATGCTGTAAATTTGAGGACATGTTTCCAGTAATATTCAATTTATTTTTCATCCAATTTGATGTGTCCGACAACAAGAACAAACTTGGAGAAGGGGTGGGAGAAGGACAAATTTGAGACGCCCGTCTCAAATTTTCTCCACTTCTGGCCGGTAAATTGTGTGCCATTGTCTGTTAAGAGATTCCTCAGGAATCCCTAATGCACGAAAAACTGTTCCTCCAACACTCTTGCTACCTATCTGGCCCTAGCTCCACTGGTAGGATACACCTATCCTCCTCTCATCCTTTGATACGGACCCATCAGGTCTATGCAAACCATCTCGAATGGCTTCCTTGGCATGTGTGTCTTTTGTTTCTGTATTCTATCGGAATGACAGGCCTTGTGCATGTTGCACTTCTGTCATTGTTGTACAAAATGCCTTGTGTCTCTACTAAGACCAGGCCAGAAAAATGGGCATGCATATTACTGACTGTCTGGGCAACGCCTCGGTGTCCAGCCACGCTGACACAGTGCGAATAGGCGCAAACTTGATCCCTCGCACACATGGTGACATACACCCCACATTTCCTGGGCTGTTTGGTAGAACAGGTCTCTATCCTGCCATTCACGACTCGCCAGGCTTCTACTTCTTTCTATTCTCATTACCCTACTTTTCATTGTGCGAACCTGCAATCCTTTTGTGTTTGGATGACCTCCCAGTGCAAGTCACTAATTAGGCCCTCATTGTTAATGACTGTTTTCTGCTGTACATGCGCCTCAGATATTGGGTCCCATAAAATTGATGGTAAAATGTCCTTGCATTATGCTTCGTCTGGATGATTACTTCATTGTTGGAATTACACAACTATGCGTCAGCCAGTTCATTCTCCTTGCAGGGCACGTGTTCTATGATGAAATCGTAGGCGTGCCTACGGGTGTAATCTCTATCGTGTCAACATGCTCCTTACCTCTAGCATAGTATGCAGCCACACTAGACACTGGTTGTTGGCCTGTAGAGCAAATCTTTGATATTCCAGGTAGGCACTGTATTTTTTCACAGACCAAATGACTGCTAGGCATTCCCTTTCACTAGTGTCATAACGCCTCTCAGTTTGCCCGAGCTTTGTGCTCGCAAACTCATAACTTGTTCCTCCTTGCTGTTGCTAACCTGGTACATTACTGTACCTATCCCCTCTTGGCTTGCATCAGATTGGATGTACAAATGCTTGCTTGCGTCGTAGCGTGCAAGTGCCGGGCATGCTCTGAACTTACGCTTGATATCTACGAATGCTTTCTCTACTTCGTTCGTCCACTGAACCCTTTTCTGTGGTGACAACAGTTCCATCAAGGGTGCTGTGATCATCGCGAACTTGGGGATGTGCTCTCGGATCGAATTCATAAGTCCGAAAAACTTCAGCAGTTGCTTGCATGTCCTAGGTTGGGGATAGTTGTCAATGAACTTTAGTTGTTCCGGATTCGGCCTGTTCCCTGCCTGGTCGATCACGTGGCCTAGGAAGTCTATGCTGGTTTTGCCCATATGGCATTTTTCTACTGAGCATGTGAGGCAATTAATCGCAAGCCTCTCCAGGACTACTGCTAAATGATGTAAATGTTTCTCCCAACTGTTGGACCAAAGTAATTACATCATCGAGATAGGCCATCATATATTCTCCAATTATGTCATCCAGTACATGTAGCATCATTGTCTGGAACGTCCCTGGTGTGTATTTCAATCCGAATGGCATTGCGAAAATTCGAAACCATCTGTCGTCTCGGGTCGTGAATGTGGTCTTTGGCCGATTCTCAAGCTTTACCAGTACCTGCCAATAGCCACTTTTAAGGTCCAGGGATGTCCGAACTTAGCCTGTCCCAATACACTTAACATGTTTTTTACGCTGATGTATGGCAGGAGCACACTACATGTTACCTGGTTCAAAGACCGAAAATCCACACAGAATCGCCAGATTCCATTCTTTTTGGGTGCTAAGATTATGGCTGAATTAAATTGCCTATCCGTGTGTTCTATCACCGTCATCAAGCATATCCTGATACTGTGTTCTATTATCCACGCCTGGTGTAGTGAAGAACATCGCAGTCTGGTGTGTATCGGCTTCTCCTCTACAAGCGGAAATGCATATTCGGCGACAATAATTCGTTTTAATGTATCATTCTTGCCAAATACATATCGGCATTCGTCAAGGACATGCTGGAATACGGCCTGGTTGTTAAATTCCCCTAGCTTAACTTCGGGTAGGCTACCCATAGGACAGCAGTCCAATTTATACACAGTGTGTCTCTCTCTCTGTCGTGCGCAAAAATTAATTTGTCTTGTGGCCGTCACTACGATTGTGTTTTGTTCCGTCAGCCATGGTATCCCCAAAATAGTTTCCTTGCGGATGTCTGGTGTAACAATGGCATTTGTACTTGTCTCTATGTCGCGAAATTGAACTGTCACTACTGCCTATCCTACGGCCGTACTTCAGTGCTCGTTTGTGGCCAACTGGATTACATGGTTTGTAGCCATCCTGCTGTGTACTAAGTGCGGTCGTACAAAATTATGTGAGGCTGCAGTATCAATTAAGGTGTGACACTACTGACCATTAATGGAAACTAAAATACGAATAAATGGAGCTTGACTGCTGCTAATTTGTTTTAATAAATTTTGTTCTTTGGTTAATTTCGTATCTGTTGTCCGAGTTCTAGTGGGCGGAGTGTCGGAAGCATCCGGTCCCTTCACCCCTGCAATCCGTTTCCCTGCTGTATACGTTCTGCTACTTCTTTAATCCTGTCAATATGCGGATTATTCGGACACTTGTTGTACCAGTGGTATTGTTGGTTCGGGCAGTACCTGCATGGATATCATGGCGGACAATCAGGATTACATCCTTGCCGCTAACAGTTGGTATTACCTGCTGGGCTCCTATATTGTGGTTTCTGACCACTTGACCCCATGACTCCGCTCCAATTTAGGTCCTGTTTATACAATTTTTCATTCGACTGGCCCATTTACATTTTTTCATACTGTGATTCCTTATACAATTTTTCATTCGACTGTCCATTATAATTACGTTATTGTTGCGGAAAATTTTGTGATGTGGTGTGGTGATGAGATTTGCTTACATGATCTTCCCTCTGCTAATGCCACCATTTTATTGAACTTGCATCACACCATTGGGGCTCATGTATTCTTTCCAAGATAATTGCAGCATGCATTAAATCTTCTAATGTGCCATTAATCAGAGGTATTAATGCTGCCCTAAATTCTGGCCATGCTGTTTCTTCAATTACTTCGAGCACTTTTTGTTCTGGCAAATGTGGATGGAAGTGCTTAATGAGAAGAGTTTTATTTGCGATAAAGGCTGTAAGTGACTCACACAATTGTTGACCTTCCAGAGTCAGCCTGCTCTGGGCCTTCAAAGAGGTAAAGCCCCTCTAAATCTGCACTCTAACGAGTGACGAAACTCCTCCCTCTGAAGTCCGTAATGATTGAGAGATGACCACCAAGAGCACGCATCTCTGTGGAGTTGCGCTCCGACACAGCTGGCCTATTCATTTCTGCTTGCCCTGTACCTGGTAAGACAGGATACACAATCTTCTAAAAATGCCACTGGATCCTCCATCTGTGTTCCGGCGAACGTGGCCAAATTCTAATATTTTGACAGTGTTTTTATTGTGATCGGCCCTGATGGATGTTGAGGAAGGTTAGACTTTGTGGTTCCGCTTAGTGTCGTAGTTTCTGTTCCTGCTGTTTGGCATGCTATTGTTCCATGTAGGTTGTCATTTGTGGGCGGATGGGTGGGAAATTTGGAAAGTTCTCTGGAAATTATTGGCAATATTGACACGTAGAAGGGTGTGGAAAACATTGGTGATTGTGGCAGGAAAAAATGGTGTGACCGGCTGAAATGGGTACGGTAGTTGAGTTGAGGTAGGTTCGGGTGGCAGGGGTTAGTTACATCAGCCACTTGTGTGTTGGGAATGCATGGAATCTCAGCTTCATGATGCATCCCTCCCTTACTCTGCTGCCACTCCCCTCCTCTGCCTTGCATCACTCCACCTGACACATTTTTACTGTTCCGTGCCACTATTACTTGTGAAAGGTTACTATTTAAGTTCACTGCTGTGTTATTTTCCCACTGTCCCAATAAGTCGAACACCTGATCATGTGGGGTGTCTGCAGATACTGTTTCATTCGGTTTATGCCCTGCATGGAATTTGCTGATGTAGCATGACATGATAAGCAAATTAATGTAAGTCCCACAACTGATTTTTGTTCTGTGTCACTGAGACATCCCTGATGATACTTCGTGTTACACTGCATGCACTGTAGTACAATGGTGCTCTGGCCATTACATAACAAGTTGTCACATTATTTGGGAAATATGTGATTTGGAAATTGTTCGTCTTAAGTTTTAGTTGTGTTGGGAAATTCTGATTGTTCTGTGATATTTCCCTGCTACTGTCTCTTACTGTTGCACAGATGTCACTGACGTGGTTGCTCACAAGGGTCGTCCTGCAGCAGTATTGACAAATTTCACTACTCTTTTTCATTGATTGGTCACTGCCTATCATGTGGCGCAAACAGTCTGGACACCACAGCCCTGGCATGTTCTATAAACAAAGCCATGTGCGCAGTAGACGTGGGTGTACCGATGTAGATGCATGGGGGTGGGGAAGAGGGGTCGTCCCCATCTCGCGTCGTGGCTGGCCTGCTCGTCCTGTGGTGCAGGGTTTATCGACCCGATGCACAAATGACATGTGGCGTGCGCGATGGGTCATCTGGCTGACGGTGGTGGAGAGTGCAACGGTATGGGGGAGTGTTAGTCTCCAACCCGCCACTTCTCCTTCTTGCTGCAGCCCTCTGTTACTCCCTCCATGTGACATGGCATGGCTTGTGGCATGGCACCCTTATCTGTTTGCTGGCACACTTCCAAGCATCTGTCAGCATCCCACAGGCGACCCGATGCTGCCGCTACCCATGCCGATGCCTTCCTGTTGTCCTCTCGCCGTTGCAGGCAGGATAAGGTAGGAAAAATTCAATGACCAGAAAAAAGCTGTGGAAAATTTCGAAAATTATTGAGAAAGTTTTGGGGGGACATTTTGGCCACATGGAGGGACGCCAATTTAATGCTGCTAGGGATATCAGAATGGCATAGGAAATGTTTTTGGGGGTAGTGAAGGTAAGGTATAGGATGTGGTTTTACCTGGTAGGCACCAGACATCAATTTGATTGATGACTCTGCTGATCTCAGTGTTATGGGCCATCCATCCAGACCCAATCTCCTCGCCGATGCTGCTGAAGACATCTGCCCCATTGATTGTTACTCCATATGAATGATCCTGTAGGTGTTTGCTAAATAGTAGCCGGTGGGTTGACTACATACCATGATGCTTCTCATGGTGGGAAAAATTGCACTAGCTTTTTAACACTCCCATACTGGGATTTTTAGGGCCAACCAAACACCTATAAGATACGGAACAATGCTTAAACTGACAGTTGCAAAATAAATTAATAATGTAATTCTTGGTATGAGCAGGTATAATCAGGGCCCATCCCCTTATATGCATATAGCGATCTAGAATAAACTACGTACCATTCAGTTCACAGATGTATATATTTAGATGAAATCTCCCCCTAGGAGAGTACTTTACACAAACGAAATGTTGAGAAGATCGGCAACTATGGTTACACTAATAAACATCTTATAACACAAGAAATTACACTAGAGTTAAACTTCCCCGAGTGATGCAATTTCCTAGGGAAGGGAGGTACGTATACCAGGCGGCTAAACATAAGAGAAAGGTTCCAAGAAGTTAAAGTCTATTGCAGATTAAATGTCCATAACAAAATGCTGAATGCCACCCAGCATGCATGGGAGCTGTCGGAGATCACGACACAAGCAGCTGCCCTCGTCCGATTCTCCTTGCTGACTACTCTTCCCACCTGATGCATGGGAGGGCCTCGGCTGACCCACGTGCCAGAACAGCACTACTTTCAGCTACATCCTGTGTTCTTCTACCTTGCATCATGTTACCAAATAAAATATCATATTAAAATTAACACAAATAACCCTGCAACACAACACTGGTGAATGAAGTTGACATAACACTGGATGCATGATGAAACAAATGATGATACATTAACTATGCACAAAAGGAAACGACAAACACAACAAGTAATAGAGCCTTTTTATAATAAGCACAACAAATTCTCTGGCATAGCTCCTGGGCTTATAAGACCTATTATTACCAGTACTATTTCCATATTATTCCGCCTCATGGATACACTGTGTTACCATGTCAACCACTGGCTGCTCTGCACTAGTGTCCCCTTGCACTGCGCTGTGCTGTGTCGATTCTGATTGCTCCGGCGACTGGGCACATGCTCTACCCATCGGTACAGCACACAGCTCTGCTGTGGTGGTGTTGCTGGTCTCGACTGTACAAACGTTCTTAGGGGCGAGGGCCCATGTCACATCATTAGATATGATTATTAGTAATTATTATTACCACGAATTTTGGACGGGCTTCAAGTAGTTTTCTATAAAAAAAAATCATGTGATTGGGAGAAGGTTGATCACGAGCTGTATTTATGCTATAAAATATGAAGAATTTACTTAGAATTTGTTTATATAGGTGGCTGATTTGTTTTACATTTAAGAATATTGTTTGCAACGAATATTTAATGTGTTAAGCAACATTTATGTGGTATGTGTAGTGCAGTGCTGAGGTTAAACAGGTAAACAACATAGGTATGGAGCCGTGTCGGGACATTATGTAGGTAATTCTGGTGAATTACTCAAGGCTTACCTGGTCCATATTGACGAGAGGATAAAACGTATTACTAGTAGAATAAATATAGATATTGTAGATGATACAGAGCACTGTTCATTTACGGTGTTAATCAGAGGCAATGTATAACGCCATGTTACTTTTGTCAACACACTCCGCGTCCAGGTTGGTTGATGCAGGTGGATTGTATGAGAGTGCTGGACGGACAACAGACATTACTTGCGGTTTGATTCTGTCATGTGTTGGAGGTTTCAGATTTACGAGGGCTTAAAGGGGCATTTTATTTCAATTAATGTTGTTTGCTGAAGTGATAAATCTTATAATTGTGTGAAATTACAAGTTTTTCTATGCTACTTTAACAAGGGTAAGGTTAAATTATACAACATGTGAGGTTATTAGTGTGCCTATGTAGTGTGGTCAAATGGATAGATATTGTGGTGTTTGTATTCTTATATACTATATAAATTGCGAGTGGTTATGTAGGTATTAACTAAATTAAATTAATTTTTCTGTAAAAAATGTTGAAAAGTGGTATAATTCCACTCCATTAATTAAACTGAACACGAATTTACTAGGTACATTAACATTTGAACAATAGAAAACCCAAAAATGATAGTGGGGGCGGTTATGAAGATCACAGAGATTGTGGGGTAAAACCAAAGAAACATATGTACCTACATATTGAAATAGTTATTCAAGAAAAATATGTTAAATTCCAAAAATTATGTACAAGTATAGCTAAACATTATGCACCGAGCTAGAGTCCCAGCACCAGCAGGGGAGTAAATCCCCAAAACAGTGATTCAAGGCACACCAGCATTTATTTTTAGGTGGTGACGCGAAGCATCGCGCTTGGAGTTTCCACACAAATGATTTTCAAGCATAGCCCTTCACAAGGATAATTACTGTACAAGGATAGTCAAACATTATGCACTGAGCCAGAGTCTCAGTGCCAGCAGGGAATAAATCTCTAAAACAGTGATTCAAGGGATGCCGGCAATTTTTTAGGTGGTAACGCGAAGCATCATGCATCAGCGAAGCTTGGAGTTTCTCCATAAAAGCCCATTTGCACTAAGAAATAAATTGTGTGTGCTTTAGCAATTTAACATATTTTTACTATTTGTAATATAATTTTAATATTGTCTTATGAAAACATGTCTAACTGCAAAAAGATTGAACTGAACTTGACCTAAATTGACAATATTACCAATTCAATTTAGAAATGCGATAGTGTGGAGCGCTATGAAGTGGTGGAAAATTGAGGGGTAAAAGTTTATAATGAATATGTACATATTTTGTATTTATTAGCCCATAATTTCCCTGATCTTCATAGCCCTCCCCACTATTGTGTTTGTAGCTTGTATGGTAATATAGTCTATTTAGTTAATGTTTATTTTAGTTTTTTTTTTTTTTTTTTAGCAATTTAATGTATTTTCATGAATAAATATTTCATTATATAAATATTTTCATCCATTTTACCCCACAATTTCACTGGCCTACATATCCCTCACCACTATCATTTTTGAGGTTTCTAGTGGTGAAATGTGATGCCGCTAATAAAATCGTGTTCTGTGTAATAAGTACATACATACATACACTCGCAATTAGGCTACCACCCGTGGGTTAGCTCTCTCACCTCCCCTTCACCCAACCAACTCCTTTTCCACTCCCTTCCTGAACTTACCCACCCCTCTCCTAGATACCAATTCCTCCCTCAACACATTCCACTCCCTCACAGACCTCACAAGCATGGACTGCGTACCTCGCTCCGTTCTCCTCCACACTCTCTGAAGCTTCTCAGTGTTGTTTCCTCTTCCTCTAAACACCCCTGTATATCCTGACTAGCCATTCAACTTCCCTCCTGTCCCTCAACGAACTCCACCCCATTTCTTTCATCATCACTGATGGCCTATAGTCCCCTTCTTTCTCATCATCCTGCCTTTGCCTTCTCCAACAACCCTTCACCCATCTTGCTGCCCTTCTCTGAACCTTTTTAAGTTCTCGTACCTCCACCTCCACATATAGGTCCCATACTGCTACAGCATATTCTAACATTGGCTGTAACATTGTGCCACATGCCTTCTCCTTCACCTCATATCTGACTCCCTTCAACACCCTTTCCAGCATATCCAGATCCTTTCTTCCCTTTGCAACCACCCTCTACCTGTTTTTTCCATCTGAGGTCTCGCTGCAGTACAATCCCTAGATAATTATATTCTGCTGCTTCTCCTATCTCTTGTCCCTCCCATCTGTATGTGTCCCTGCTTATCAACTTCTTATTTGTGAACCTCACGACCTTAGTTTTTTTACATTTATTTTGATTTTATTTTTCCTAATCCAAAGCCATATCTTGTCAATGTCCCCCTGCAAATTTCCACCTCCCCATTTACCACTTTAGCATACACAACACAATCGTCTGCAAACAATCTTATTTTCCCCCTTATCCCCAATCCCATGTCATTTACCATTATGGTAAATAACAAAGGACCCAGCATGCTTCCCTGTGGTACCCCTGACGTAACCTCCTCTTCCACCGATATTGCCTTCCTCACTTTCACCCTCTGTCTTCGCCCCCTGAGGAAGTTCCCTAGCCATTACACTACACTCCTGTCTGGTATCAGCGCCTCCGCTTTCCTCATCAAAGTCCCATGGGCCATCTTATCATATACCTTCTCAAAATATATGAAACAGACATCCGTCTGCTTTCCCTCATCAACTACCTGCACTAGATTCTCTAATAACCCAGTCAGCTGAGTCTCACATGAGTATCCCCTCTTAAAGCTATACTGGGACTCCTCCAACCAATTCCTATTGTTCGTAAACCTAACCACATACTGCACTGCCAGCCTCTCTATTACTTTTCCTTTTTCTTTCCCTAATGTTTACTGTACGAAAAATATTACCCTTTTTATTACATTTTTAAATACTACTATGGGTTCATATTTGTATCGTTTGTGTGACCCAGTTAGTGTTTGCATTTATCTTTGGCTGGGCGGGGCCTGCGTGTTTGTTTTGAAGTATGACGTGATATATCAACACACTGTGTGCTTTCTCTGTATCTAGTTGTAGCTGATCGCACTTGACTTGACGTCGTGCAATATATAGCGGGTCGCTATGAAGCTGCTGGAGTTGTACCTGGAGCTGGTCGAGAAAGAATCCCGTCACGTGTCGTCCGCTTGGAAGAACTGCCAGATAACGCTGTACGTAGCCAGTATTGTGGCCAGCTTCATCGCCTACATTTCGTTTACGAACGCGCTGAACGGCTTCAACGGCAACTGCATGTTGTTCAGCGAGGTGAGCTTCGTGTCGGGGCCGCTGAACTGCAGCCAGCCCGATGTGATGCCGTTCGACGTGGCGCGCACCGAGTGGGGCGACGTCGGCGTGTGCATGTTCGTGCAGTACGTGCCCGTGTTCTCCGTCATCTTCTCCTTCCCCTGGGCCGTGCTCTTCACCATGTGCGGCACCGGTGGCAAGACGGCCAAGGGGTGAGTACCTGCCCCCCCTTCTCTCTATGCGAGCAGCGTATGGCGTCTCTGTAGGGGCTCTTCTCTAAAATACCCTGGGAAAATTATATAATAACATTTCAAACAGGTAGGTTAAATGGGCGCACATTTCCATGCTTGCTATTGCTTGCACTCTGGGAAGCAGAGAGTACAAATTTCTCTGAATTCACTTCTCTGGAGCTAACTGGTTATGAAGGCAGGCCCATCAAGAGAAATTCTGGGTCGCCCCTACCCCCTCCCCACCAAAAATCGACAATTTACCACATCATAAATAGTCGTCATCCATGCAAATATGTTAATAAATTTTGAGTGGCAAAATTATATTTTTACGTAATAGGTACTTTATTTTATACATTTACGAGTCGGGCCCTACCGAGGAACCCAGGCCCCTGATCATTGCACCCCTTGCCCCCTCTCTTGGCGGGCCTATATGAACGAAAATAATGTCCACAACCAATTCAGTTACTGTTAACTGTGTTTTACTGAATCCTGTACTCAAGGCGATAAGGTCAAACATTGGTTGTAACTCGGAATTTGGACATTTCACAGAACACACTAAATGCTGATGATTTTCAACAGCCAACACACTCAGACCTCTGTACTCCATTAAGAAATAAATTTTCAAATAGTAAAATTTAAAAAATTTCATAATGTACATTTTACCCCACAATTTCACTGACCTACAGATCCCTCACCACTATCACCACGACAGCTCATACCACCACTTCTTGTGCTGGAGTTCTCTGTCACCCTCGAAGTCCTAGCGACCTACCAGATGCTCTTCAGCGACTTCACCAGCGACCTTCCAGAAGCTCTTCAACACTGCTCCAGCAGCCCTCGAAGACATCTTCAACACTTTTACCTTGCCTACCCTTCTGGTAACGGCAACGGCACTGCTCCCTCTGGCAGTGTTAACACCACCCCATAACCTCTCTGGTAGAAGCCTCCGCAGGTCCTTTCTGGACAGGGTCAGTTATTTTCATAGCTATCTAGCCACATCACCTAATTCAGCTTAGGACCAGGTCTCCTCCACCTGGCTTTAAGTAGTCTAACTTCCGTTCAGTTCCTGTTAGTTAGGAGGTAGTTTGGGCCACCGTGTTTATTTCTCACTTAGTAAATATGCGTTTCTCAAAACCACAGAGTACTATTTTCTAGGGTGACTGTTCAATTGTCAGTAGACGATGACCTATCAGATCAAAGCAGGATACAGCGTACTTAACTCTCAGTATACCGAATCTATTGTAGGATATTGGACTATGTTAACCGGGTGCACGTATGTTGAAACCATACACGTTCGATGGCCACCCGTACTGTACACCTGCTGTGCAGTAAGTTAAGACCCCAACCACTAGGAACTCAATCCAGGAGTCATCAGACTGCTAGTCCAGTTGATCCACTCCATCCACCGCACTGTACTGTCACCAGAGGGAGTGACATACTGGGTCTGGAGATCTGCCCTCACTTCGACCCTTACCCACTGTCGTAGCCTGGTATCCAGAGGACACCCAACATTCTATAACCACTGCGCCTCATGTCACAGATTAGAGAAACACCAGGCACGACTGGTCTGTTCAGCTGCGGCTTTGGTATTACACCTAGCCAGTGGAACTTGGTCACCTGCTCTCCTCTCGTGAAGTTGTCCGTCGTACCTGCCTTATGCCATATTCCCAACAAAGGGGTACCAGGTAGCATGACAGAGAGGTAACTACTACAACCTACGCCAATGGGAGCTGCAAGCCAGTTCCAACTGTGTTTGGCAATGCACCCCCACAGGAATGAGCTTAAGCTGCCTGCCAGTTGGAGAGGCCTCACCTTCCAGCACCCTCCCTAACTTAATTCCAGCCTCCAACCAAGACTGCCGGCCAACCTCAACCAGTGGTCACTGACATCTGTCAAGCACAGGTAAACCAGTGGCAGTTTGCCAGACCATCCGCCAGACCGTTGAACCCCAGACTGACTTTATACCTTGCCACGTGGCCACTCGTCCATTATTTTACACCGACCAGGTCCCAATCAGTTGACAGTAAGGTCAGTTAAACTCACTCGTACCTCTGACTAGTATGATAAAACCTTGCTGGACTCTTTCTCAGAAAAAGGCAGTCATGCATCAAAAGTTTTCATGGCACCCAACATAGGGCATAGCCCTTCAATAGTAGTTAATATGAAGCAGAACTAGGCCAGTGCGACCCTGAGACTCACTAACCTAGCTGAGAGTCAACTGAAAGCCTACCAGACCGATAGGATTTTGAAAACACCCCATGGGTGCTCAAACGAACTAGCAGAAATGTCAGACATCTAGGTTAGCATAAGCGACAACCGAGACACCATCATGGCTGATGCCATACTCGAGAAGTGCCATATAGCCACATGCCTTGGCACAGGGCTTGCTTGATTATATGTGCACATTGTGAGAACTGCTTCCATTACCAGTGCTTGGGATAGAAGGACGAACCACGTCACAGCTGACGTGTGACACTTTCCTGCACAGTGGGCATGCGCACTCTATTCGTGACTTTGATCCATCATGCGCACCAATGCTCATTTGGGCAAGTCATTCATGTTTTAGTACAATAAATTACAGGCCTACAGGGTCTACAAGCATCATGGCGTACAAGATTACAGACATGTGGTTGAGAGAAATTGTGCTACCTACTCAAAGCGGTCACATGGACGTCATAACCCAGACGAAGAGATTTTTCTTTTCACCGAGCCAGCGACACCCGTAGCAGAGATAAACTAGTTTGAGGATTTGCTGTAGGAGCAAAGCATCCAGTCTACAAGATTGCGGCAGCCTCCAGTGCCTCACGCCCATACGATAAGCTTTGTCAGCACCTTTATCTCAGGAGATGAAAGAAGGGTAGTGCTGCAGCGAAGTTCTAATAAACAACCCTGGTGGAGTGAGGCTAGCTATCTCCACATCCCTCTGGAAGCGTACAAACCGAGAATTTTAGTATAAATTGAGGAGCCATGTCAGGCCTCGAGAGAAGTCGTTTCTCTGCTGCAGTCTGAACAAGGCAGAAGAATATTTACATGGTTAAAGTGTTGACCACTAGACCACTTGCTAAAGTGTGCATTTCAACCCTGAGAAGACTCCAGTCATCGGTGAGCCCGAAGACGCATCCACCATCGCGCCACGTCGTACAAAAGACGTTTCCTCTTTTCCCCTCACCCTTCCACATTAAAACATCTTGGGAACAGGTCGCAAAGTATTTTCAAAACAATTTGGTTCCTTCAGAATTAGGGTTAGCTTGCTTACGGTGTATTTGTTTTATCACTATTTATTTAGTTAGGCCCAGGTTGCCATCACCTGAATGAATTCCAGACAGGTAAAAGTTTCCTCTATCTTTCGTATATTCTGTTAGTTAATTTAGTACACTGTATAATAGGAGTGAGTACGGTTTGACCATTGCATTTCTCAAAATACGTTAATTAAAAACATCTACATTGGAGAATAACTTATTTCTTTATGTGTGTTTCCCCTTTATCGCTTTGAGAAATGTGATTTAACTGGCTTAGTAAACTCGTGATATATGATATTTTTGTTGATAACTAATTCTATTAGTAATTAAACCAATGTGCAGTAAGTAACGGGAGCCAATAAGACCAAATACCAATAACACTTAATGGCAAACCAATGCCTGCCAGTCAGGGAGATCATCGGGAGCACCTCACATTAGGAACACAAATCCTTACCGTGGTTAGTCAGACCGGACGTTCTACTTCTCCTTCCCAGTCTGAAAAGGTCGGAAGGAAAACTGAACGTCCTGCCACTGACTTAACTTCAGGTGGGTGCCTCACCCAGATCTCAGGAAAATACACGTCTCTCTCTCTGTCAGTCCCAGTCTCAATAAGGCCGGATGGTGGGAACTGAGACTGACGGCACTAATTTCTGTTTTTACAGAGTACGGTATAGTACAGAATTTGTGCATGCTTTCGCTCCAGGTGATTTTTGGTATAGCTCAGTGTGTTATGCATAGCACTTCAAACAAAGCAGACAATATACACAAGCTTTTCGAGAGTCTCTTAGAACCTTGAGTAATTTAAGTTGAGAGAATATAGAGAATAACAATTCCCAGTCTTAGAGAACCTCAATTTACCATTAAATAATTCGCCTCCTTTACCGGACCCACTCTTTGGCCGCTTGTTAAACTACCAGGTAAAGCCAATCCAGCTGTCGCATTAATTTTACAAGAAGGTAACGCCTTGTTAGGAATCTGCCAATAACGATCCATAGTAAATCCGCTTAAATTCCGCAACCAAAGACCACTGCTCTGTACTACCGAAACCGACATCGGCCGCTGTTCCAGTCATTGCTTGCCTAGCGATCCAAGCTGCAAAGCACCGTCTCCTGCTGCAACACAGGTACATGGCCCGGCCAGATGTCCCACTGCTAGTATAGTGGATAATTTTGTCTCAAGTAGGAAACCAACTCGTCCAACGATTTATACCAGTGGACTCCTAAAGAGGGAATAATTTTCCTCGACCGGCATCCCAGGTGTAGACCGCCTGTGTTCCCAGCTAAGCTGACCTCGCTCATAATCTTGAAGTATCTGAAAGCGTACAAGTCCCAGGCATCCTGTGCAGAGAAATGCAGAGTACTTTTCACTGTAGAGTTTACCCATCTTTCTCCTTGGTCTAAGCTAAAGTTAAGAAATACTAAAATCCAATCATCTCCCCAATGTGGTGGACCTTCAACCTAGCAGTCAGTTAGATTATGCACCTAAGGTACCGCTTTTTGTCTACTCATGCTGGTTTAATAACCAAGGTGGTAAAGGTCAGATATTCCGAAAGGGGCAGGAGAAGGGGAACTCAGATTCTCTCTGGATTGTATTAATTCTAGCATTCATACTAGTATTAAATGTTTCTCCCCCTTCTTCTGTTCAAGCATCACGCCAATGGACTTGAATTCTGGTGTGACGAATGCCGCACTCACCAGCCTGCCTATTGCAGTTGGCGAACTTGCACCGGGCAAGGTATAAATATAGTATGTTCTGTTGTTTGCACACAGACCTTCCATCACGGATATATAAGATGGCCTAATGAACGCATCACAAGGCTGTGCCTAGTTTACCGATGTCAAGTCTGCAGACGTGCAGAAGAGACCAATTATGGCCTGGGGTAGCAGCAAACTCCAACTGCCAGAGTTTGACAGAAGACAGCACAAGCGTCGAATTACATTCACACTCGAATGTGAAAAGGAACTCCGCAAGAATGACATACCACTTTAACAATGTTAGTCGGACCCAGAAGCAGCTTAAAGGCAAGGCTCTTGAATGGTGGGCAATATATGGGGAATTCATTGTGGAGTGATGGCAGCTATGTTCCTACCTCGCCACACAATTCACAACTGAGGAAGTCATAGCGCATTTGATAACGGAGTTTCACAGCCGAACCCAAGCCAGGGACAATGAGGCCAAGATCTTTATATGCTGAAAGGTCCTGATGTTTAAGCGATTTTTCCCTGATGGAAAGCTGTTTACATCATGTTGCACGCATGCTTCTCCCTAAGCTACGCAATTTATTGCAAATCCCAAAACCGCAATCCATAGATGAGCTCATGGAAAGGGCAAAAGGAATAGAGTGGGCGAGTGTAATTACAAGGCACAGGCCTTGCTAGACAAGAAGTGTGTTAGTAGAAAGGTCACACAAAATAAGCCGCCCGAGTGAAAAGCAAATCTTCCCCAAACTTCTACTCTCCCTAACTGCTGGGTACGACACTTCCACCGGGACTGCCCACTTAAGCAGGCTGGTAAGAGGCGAATGGGGGAAGGGAGAAACACAAGGGCACCAGACCCCCCACAGCACACAGTGGAGGTCCAAGGACCCAACCAAGCAGGAAATGCCGCTACCATGGTGCGAAGCGGGCCAACACCACTGGGAACCAAAGTCCCGTCCTCCTCCAAAAATTAACTGATGAGAGTGAACCACCTACAGCACCCACATAGAAGTGGAGATAAACAGGTATTAAATTCTCGCCTTACTTGATTCCGTGGCCACAAGCAGCTACACCCACAGACTCACCTCGTATGAATGGCACAACAAGATCAGACCCTAAAGGTCGATGTTCATACCACTTTAACTGTAGGTATATACCATCACATACACATGGCAGAATTCGTAGAGTCCCCAGACATCACAGGAGCCATGATCCTGGGACAGCCTTGGTTACACCAACAGCAATGTGTGATGGACAACGGACAATGGCATGTGTATATTGGGATGAACACAGAATAATAACCATCAATTGGGAACACACTCCCAAAGCAACAATTCCACCTTCAATAAATCTCCATGATATACACCACCAGTTGGATGAACTGGAGTTTGCCGAGCTTAGGAAAATCCTAGACAACCATGCGAGTGCTTTTGGCCAAGGAGGATCGCTACGCCAGATGCATAGCATCCAACATGAGATATGGCTTACCTCAGATCCTACACAGTGTCTGCCAAGGGGCGACACTTGATTATGACTCAAGTTCAGGTAATGAAGGAGCAAGGGATTGTGGAACCGTTTAACTTGCCGTACAACTTGAGAGAAGTTCTAGTCCCAAAGAAGGATGGACAGCCATGGTTTTGCATAAATTGCAAAGACCTGAATGATGTAACACACCTGATCACTCCACCAGCAATCAACCATATCCTTACTCTCTGAGATATAAGGGAAGCCTCAGTCTTCAGTACTCTTAACATGCAGTCAGGGTACTGATAGATCGCAGTGCACCCCAACAGCTGGAGGTATACACTCCTCCAGAAGACGAAATACTTCATTTTAAGTGATGCCATTTGCGCTGAAGAATACCCCATCCATCTTCCAAATAAGTGAAAGAATACTGCCGCCACCTCTAACAATTCCTGGAGAGACTCGATTTACATGGCCTTATCTGCTAATTTTCCAAGAGTCACTTCTGCAAAATGACAATAGTCTACTAAGGACATGTAGTCACGCCCGAGGGGAATTACCTCCAAGCCACCTCCATAAGTGCCATACAAGAGGCAGGGAAGCACTCCAACTAAAAGCAGTTGCATCACTTCCTTGGCTTATGCAACTGGTTACGCGACTTTGTGCTAAATATCGTTCTCCAGGTGGCCCTCCTTCACCGCCTCTTACAGAAGGAGGCACGTTGACTACGAACAGACGAGCATCACAATGCCTTCTTAGCACTGAAGGGAAGTTTTAAGGTGATTTCACAGCTCCACCAACCACAGGGGGAGTATCCCTTGATACTGCAGATGGATGCATGCCAGAAATGGCTGGGAGCCATTCTGTATCAAGAGAACTCCTCAGGTCATCGCTTATACAAGCATGCGACTGAACAAGACGGAGCACCGCTACCACATAAATGAACAGGAATGTCTCGCCGTAATCTGGGCAGTACGAAAGTACCGCTATCACTGGGAGGGCAAGTATTTCATACTCAAAATGGATTTCAAAGACCTCCAATGGCTGTGCAAATCCTGTAACGCCAAGGCTAAACTTGGGTGGTGGAGAATATTCGTCACAGAATTCAATTTTGAGGTACAACACTGTCCGGGAAAGCGCAACAATCTACCTGATGCTGTGTCATGCCAGCCGGACCTCGATGGGGACCCTAAGGAAGATGAGGATGCAGAGAGGATGATTGCTCCTCTGTCTGCTACCTCAAGCCGTGAAGAACACCTACTGCTACAACAATTACTGCTCAGTAGAGAACAAATCACATACCACTAACAACAGGACCCGGAAATCCAGCATTTCCTCCAGGACAAACCCCAAAGGTTTGAACTCAGGGACAACGTTGTCTGTTCACGTACCAGCCAACCAGGGGCACCTTGGAAGATCTGGATATCCAAGAACCTGAGGGCGGATCTCTGCCACCACTACTATGCCCACTCACATGCCAGACACCCTGGCACCAAAGAAACACTACGCGACATAATGGAAAGGTACATCTGAGACGGGATGAGCTGCGACGTCTGTCAATATGTCTGCAACTGTTAGGTTTGCTGTTACGGCAAGGTGTTTCCTGTATCCCAACCGACAGCGAAGCCCCGAAGGCCACATACAGCCTGGATACACCTGGTAGCTGGTTTGATGGGACCCTACCCACGTAGCACCAGGGGCAACCGGTATTTGTTGGTGGTTATAGATCAATTTTCTTGCTGGGTAGAAGCGTTCCCTCTACACAGCCAGGAAACACAGATTAACCTTCGTAAGTTTGAATTAAAGATGTTCCCCCATTAGGGGTAGCCACAAGCCATTCACACAGACAATAGCAACTTATTCACAAGCCATTAATGGCGGACTGCTTGTAACCGCTGGAGAGTGGAGACCTCGATGACCTCCCCATACCACCCACAAACCAACTCCACTGAGAGGAGGAACCAGAAGCTGAAGAAGAGCCTCTGTCTCAGTGTAGGAGATGACCACCGGCTTTGTGATAAGCACATTCCCTCAATCCTTCCTCTTCTCCCTCAGGCAAAGGATGAACGAGGTCATTAACACCTGCCCCAACCAGCTCATCCTAGACGAACTCTCTATCACACGGGTGACTGGTAATGGGAGCAACCATCCACTGTGATGCCACAACTCGAAGATGTTCACCTGGGCTGCCTTAGCTAAGACCATGAGTGCATGCGATGCCCAAGTCCAGTACATAAACCGCAAGTACCCACAATCCCGCACAGGCGTGCAAAGTTTCAACATGGCCAAGACTGTGCTCGTCCGCAGTCACGCACTGAGTAAGGCAATAGGCAAATTCAGTGCAGGCCTTTTTAAAAAGTGGTACTTCCATATCACATCTTGGGAAAACAGGATAATGTGTACTGGGCAGAAGATGTAAGGGGGTGTATCCAAAAAGTGACCTGAGGACAGATGCGATTCTGCCCAGCGGAGCCCAGGATCACGGTGCAGAAACCCCGGACTACAACCCGGATGAAGAAGAAGAGGAGGAGGATGATCCTCCTCTGCAAACGGCCCCTGAGTTCGAGCCCCTCATCACCAGGGAGCCTGAACCTGAGCCACTCGCCGGTCGGAAAAGCTACCAACCCACCCTCACTGGGGTTGAACCTCAACTAGCGCTGCGAGGAGCTATGTCCACCTGGACTTTACCCTAACACCAACCGACTTTATGCGGAGGACATCAGCCAGACATGGCTGGATGACCTCAACGGGATCGGAGTTGTCCTGATAGTCCTTTAAGCAGGGAACCCCGCCGTAGACCTCCACCTCCAAGTCCCATTTCTGTGCGAGGTGAGCCACACCAAGCTGACGAAGCAGAGGACTCCTAAGAGCCTCTGCCTCCAATGACTACTCAGATTCCGCCAGCCTCAGAGGACGTGGTTGAACCACAAACTGAGGAGGTAGAGGAGCCTCTATGTCTGATGCCCACCCAGGTCCCGATGTCAGATGACGCCGAGATTGCCACTCGAACATTGCCTCCTGTACGGGAGGATGTGTCAACTAGGGCTGTTCAAAATATTGATATATTGATAATTATCAATATGAATAATAATTTATCAAACAATATATAACTTTGAAAAATATTGGTACATTGATGTTTCAATATTATCTAAGTTTTCGGTACTATCAAAATTATTGGTATTATGGAAAGTTTTGGTACTATTGAAATATTCGA
Source organism: Dryococelus australis (assembly GCA_029891345.1). Classification (NCBI taxonomy): domain Eukaryota; kingdom Metazoa; phylum Arthropoda; class Insecta; order Phasmatodea; family Phasmatidae; genus Dryococelus; species Dryococelus australis. The sequence continues at coordinate 199,412,359 of CM056993.1, read as the reverse complement.
CTATCAAAATTTTCTGTATTATAGAGATTTTCTGTATGGTCAACATTTACAATATTATGTAATTTTACCTTATTATCGATACTATCGGCATTTCACTTTCTATCTTCATTCTTGATTTTATCCAGCCATAAAGTTTAATCGATTTTGTTACCTGAGATTCAGTCTGTTTTTGTTGTATGAAAATGAGAATAAAATATGACATGGTAGCTAGTTCAAACATTAGAGCGACGGACATCTGGTTTGCATGTCTACTGATAAAATCTAAGTCCAAATCTTCAAAAAAACTTACTCTTTCCAGAGTTTTTACTGTGATTTAACAAAATAATTCTTCAAGAAACATGGATGAGCCCCTCTTGCTCTATTAAAGTGTTGGCATCACCTGGCTGTAGATATGTTTTCACACACACGTAATGGTGCCTGGCGCTAAGGGGCACCATGTCAATAGTCGACTGAAATAACTCAAAAAGAAAATCCTTATGCTTGCGAGCCTCTGCCCTCTTCTTGCATGAATGGGTTCTTGCCCCTAAACTGTTACTTGTGGCTCCAAGAAATAATCCCTATTTTAGAATGGCACCGGGGATTTTTCAGATCAAAACCCCAGCAAAATTTTTTTAGCTGTAAATTTGATGGTCGCTCCCAGATGTTAACTACAGCCGACATAACGGAAAAGAAAATAACGAGAAAATAATATACAATTAAATCAAAAAATGAAAAACATTTAATTATTCTTTAAAAATCACAAATTTAGGATAGGAAAATAAAAACTTTACTATTTAAGATTTATAGGTTAAAATACATAATACCATACAGAAATCAAACAATAGGGGCTGAAATTTCTATTACTTTAGGATTTAAATATACAGAATATAAGAGTGTCCAAAACAAACATTGGAAGTTTAATATACATCCAAATAAAAATAATGAGTTTACTATAGCGAACCATTATAACTAGATAACTGAAAATGTGGAGTTTAGATTTATGAGCGATTAAAGTTTTTGTTCTCACACTGTGTTTAACTTTCACAATAGTAATGCATTAAACCTCAAAATATTTTATGCAGTCAAGTGTAACAAATCATACTTGTGGACAGAGAATAACTTTAATGTAAAATTAGAGTGTAATTATTTTTTATTTAATTAAAAAAGTAGATACCTAGTTCTAGCACTAAATAAAACTGATGTTTTGATAAGTACCATAGCAGATTGCTCAACATTATCATTGGACAAAATAATTCTTGTAAATCCTACAAAGAAAATACAACAAAGGCAGGAAATGTTACACAATGAACAAAATGTTTTTTTGAAAAAACAAGAAAATTAACACATAATGTATTCATGATGCCTCCTTAGTTTTAAAATTTTTAAAAATATTACTGTTCACTTTGTAATTTGTATTGTCCATCTTTAGACACTGATAGTTTTCATTCATTGTCTGCTGCACTTGAAGAATTTGGCAGATTCTCATAACAATTGTAATAATCACGGTTCTTTGCTGGAGGTTTGCATGTAAAGAGTGATATCAAATCGTCATACTATTTCTGAGAAATACATTTATGTATCTTATATAAAAACTGCAACGTTTGGTGGGGTGACCACCTTGTAGTTGTGCTGCATTCCACAATTTTAAACTCTGTATCCCCAAAGCTTGTCGTATGTTTGAAACAGTACGGCTGGTCTGGCTGAAACCTAATCCAACACATTTATTGCTAGTGAACAGGATGTCCACCAACATTTTTCTTTCTATTAATAATACTTTGTTTCTGCGAAGGTTTTCCATTCTCTGAAATCAATATTGTCATTAACATTTTAGGGTTTGTTCACTTTTTTGCGTGCACTATGCACTATGGTTTTCCAGTCCCCTGGCTAATTTGCTTTCTCAACTCGTTTGAATTTGGATCAGAAAGCAGAGTGCATAGAGTTACATTCCACCTCAGTATGCCCTGATAGAAATTTAGATCTGTTAACTTCAATTGCAATGTCATGACAGCATGCATACACATGCAGGCTACAAACTGGTTCAAATTTTGATCACAGCAGCAATCATTGAAACAGTGGATTTCTTCAACATCATCTGCAAGAGCCTGAAAGTACTGAAACAGACAAGTTTCTATCTTGCAACTTACCCTACCTGCTTCCGCCTCGTGCCACATGTAACACGACCCTTCTTTCAAAACTACATCATAAACAGTAAAGTTGTTGGTTGCCAATTGTTTTTTGTAAAGAGATTATTTTTAGTTTGGTCACTTAGAGCTTTGAGTAATTGTTGTAGATCAAAATTTATGGAAACTGTTTTTCCTTCAGATAATGCGGCCTCTTTATCTCTTACGTTTTCCTTTCTTACCATACTTTTGTTCTTTAAATGCTTCTCATGTTCAGAGGAAGTTACCTCGCCCTTTTCAAATGCTTCAGACAAATGGCATTGGTTTTTTTTTTTGGGGCAGTGGAAACCCAAGTTATATACTTACGCGTGATGCTCTGCGGATATATGCAACCACAACTTTGTCTCATCTGTGTGTATCTCCTTGGTGCACTAGGCAGAGTCTGAACTTGTATAACATCTACCAGAATGCCTTCAGGTGATGTCCCTTGTAGCGTGGAGTAATACAGACACACCAGTATTATACTATTCGCTGCAGTCTGAGAGCCACACTAAAACCCTCCTCAGAAGAATGAGTGAACCAGCAGCTAAGCAGCGGCAACCACCCCTGAAGCGGTCAAGTAGTTGAAGGGCGCGCCAAGGGATAGCGCCACTACCGCTCTGGCAACCAGCAGATGCCACAGCAGACAAACCTTGGCTCCGCCCATGAACACATGACTGACCACCTCCACCATGCAGTCCTGGTAAGGGCAGACCGGACACTACTTATACCTGCGCATGACTTAAAACCGCCAGTTTTCCGTCGTCTCTTCTTAGAGCCACACAACCTCGGCAGCTTGCTCCACCATCTCGTGTGCGGGACCTCTCTGACCGCTCTTTGTCTTCCAGACAACCTGGAAGCTCTTCAACAACAACACCAACATCTTCCAGATCTTTTAGAGGGTCTCCCCCTCCAGACCTTGAAGAAGTCATCAACCACCCCTCCCCCCTTGTCACCTAACCCTGGTAATGGCAACCCCCACAACCCTTCAGGAAGTGGGCCCCCTAAGTCCCTTCAGGACACGGCACAGGATAGATAGGGAAAGTTAACAGCTACCTAGTTAAATCTGCCACTTAGTTAGAAGCAGGTCCCCTTCACCTTGCATTTACGTAGTTTACACTTCTGGTCAGCTCAAGGCAGTTATGAGGTAGTACTGGTTACCTGGTCTATTCATCTCAGGAATAAAACACAAGTTCTCTCGTACTTTGACTTTCCTTTCCTTAGGTGACTGAGAGATCCCCAGTAAACATCTTGCCCACAAGAGTGAAGCAGGAGACAGAATATTACCACTTATTTTATCAACCTAGTGTAGGACTGTGAGCTCCCCCTAAGGGACTCGTATGTCAATACAAACACACACACTCGACAGCCACCCATTCTGTGCAACTAGGTGTACCGGGCCAATTTGTACTCAGTCCACCGCACGGTTGTGTTCCCGGAGGTGGTATGTGATTTGTCTGGAGGTCTGACCGCCTTTGAGCTCACACCCACAGTTGTTGTCAAATGACTCTGAGAAAACCCGCTCTGCCAACCACCGCGCTGTTTGTGTCCCCGTTTGAGTAAGGGTATGGATCTGCGTAGGCTCTGCTGCAACTGTGGCCGAACTCTTCTAGCCAGGGACGGTTTGTGGCCTGCTCCACGCTTGCGAGGCTGGTTGTATCACCCCTCCATGCTTAACACATAAAGGGGCGGGAAGGATTTGCAGGAGAGAAAGGCAGCGACAGTGTAGTAGACTACTTGGGTCTGCACCCCAACCGCTAAGGCACTCTGCCACGATAACCCCCGGGACTGAGCTCACGCCGCCTGCCAGCTGGAGAGACCTGACCTCGCAGCTCCCTCCCTATCTCTCTTTTTAGCCCCCAAGAAGATGCCTGGGATGTTGCATCCCATGGTAGCAGCCATTGGCTGAGGGAAGGAGCTCCTCCTAGGCATCGCCTACCCCTGGTTCCCGGGGCAACCGGAGATACAGCTCACCGAAGGCCTTCACCAAGGACACCAGCCACTGCAGCGCCTTTGGTACACCCATCTCCACCAGCAGAGCCAGCAGCCAATACCATATACCACAACTGGGCCAGCAGCCCAGCCGGAGTTCCACCAGTACCGGTAACTACATGGCCACAAGTTACAATGACTGATGGGTTGCACACCCAGTAGTAGAGTGACCTGCTTGCAAACACCTATCACGGCCCCCTCCTTATCACGGTCCCCTACGTATCATTCTAACTGGAAAACTAACAGAATTAGAAGATACCAAAATTTCTTGCTACTACAACAACTTTACCTGACAGGATGCCAATTTGCTCTGCTGGCTCAATTAGACCCAAACATCTGACAAATATTCCTTGACATCTGCCTGAAATGACAATTTCACTAGAAGCTTATAGTACAGTTGGTTGACAACATACTACTGGGCAACTAATTGGGGAGTATAAATCATGCCATGTCGACACTACCAACTCTGTATTGCCTACCCGTATCACACCAAGTCGAATATCAATATAGCACCCCAGTCTACGTAGTACATCAAGCTCCAAAAGACGTTCATCCTTTATTTCTGCTATGTAAACATTGTGCTCTATGCTAATGTCACCAAGCTTCAAGATCACTTTCATCTTACCTTTAATTGGTGCAGTCTCACCTGTTACTATAGTCAAATAGCATCGTTCTGTGTGGTTATTGGATGATCGCTGAGGGTGAAGGCCTGAGGATGTCTGATCTTACTATGGTTATGATCACCCTAGTGTGAAGGAACATAATTCAAGCTCCCTTCTACAAGTATTGCATCCCAATGCCTTGGGGCCTTCCCTCTAACAGTTACCGACCTTCACCCCCTAAGATCAGTGTTTACAAGTTTTCCGAATGAGCTGTATTCTCTCCTGCCTCTTATCCCGCTGCTGCTTCTCTGCTGCTTTGTGCAGTAGGCTCTCAGATGCCCCAGCTGTCCACATGACCAACACTCTGGACGTTTAGGTAGGGGGCGGCGATGCTCCGTAGCACAGACCCTGGATGCGATGTCCCTTATGGCCGTCTGCATGTCCTTCAGTGTCTCCGTTAATCTGTCTTCGTCATCCTCGTTCAGCATCACTCCCCGTACCGGATGTCAGAGTGCAGTTCCCTGTCTTGATGACTCCACCTCCAGTGCTCGGGCTAGGGCATCCTTCATGTTGTGGGGTGCAGGCTTGTCGTACCTCTGTGTTGGCGATTACATAAATGAAAAGCTGACTGCGATGATGTCGCGTGCCTCCTTGGGGCATCCTTCTAGGGATAGGTTGGAGAGCCGCACAATGTCTTGCCATAGCTCCTGCTGTGGCTCTCCTGGTCGCTGAGTGCAGCTTTGCAACTATGCATGGTGGACATGCTTGCAGGTACCAGTCGCCAAACGAAGCTACAAGGCCGACACCAGTGTGGGGTATTCCAATCAATGTAGCTCTGGCAAAGATTGTAATATGCTCACTGCTGCGGGGCCTCTCAATACTGCGGCGAGGTAATAAGCCCGCTGTTTGGTTGTCCAGCCATTAACAGTAGGGACTATTTCAAGCTGATGTTGGTATTCCTGCCAAGAAGTCTGGCCATCATAAGGGACAGTCTTAATTAAGACCCCCTTCCTCAGTGCCGGCTGAGCAACACCAATACTGCTTGCTATTCTCGGAGGTCGCTGTGTTGGTGATGACTTGAACTGCTTCCTCACTTTTCTTGTCTGCCGATGTTGTGATAGTCAAACTCCTTTACTGAAGAAATTCCTCCATCTGCTTCTCTACTGCACTGATCTGTTGCATTTAATGCCCAGCATTCTCCATTCTTGCGTTTACACTGTCCATCCTGTCATTTACAGCTTTCACTGTTCATTTACACTGTCCATTCTTTCATTCACATTGTCGGTTGTCATGTTCTCTAACTCACTATATGCCTTCTATTTTCATGTCTACATTCTCATTTACATCATTTACAGTTTCAATTACGCTTTCTTTCACACCACTAATTTTGTTATTTACATTAATTATTTCACTTTTTACATCTTCCCTCAAGTTATTTGCACATGCGCTCACTTGGTTACTTAATCCCTCAATTAATGTTAGCAGTGCTTCCAGTTCTGCGGACATTTTTCTTGTTAACATTCACTGTGTAAGTTGTACAAAACAGTCTTAATTATTTTCACCTACAACCATTACAACTAATTTATTTGTTTTAAAATCACCTATTATTTGCCTATAGTTTTATGTTATTTACAACAAATTAATTAATATCTGCCTCCATCCCACCTCTGATACCAGCGTTTTATGGGGATGCTTGAGGGACGTATCTCAGTTCATGAGGGATGGAGGGCTAAATAAAAATTAAATTTGATTTCTACTTTATTCACACAGCTATTATTTACAGCATTATACTTTCCGTCTCCACATTACTCTTTCTTTTTAATAATGAGCACAATATTTGATGTCTATTTCAACTTTAATTAACATCCTTAATTGTCTCTGTTGTTTCACTCAATTTACTCATGCTCATTATTATCATGTGTTCAGTTTATCTGTTGCCATCATTTGTATTGTCTTTCACTTACACATTTCGTCCAATAGTCCAGCCTGCCATCCGCACACTTTACTGCTTGATATCCGCAGTTACAGACTTCCCTTCCACTGGTCCACCTGCTGCTCGTCTTGTATAGCTCAGTACTCAGCCACTCATTCATTCATCATCTCGAAAGCAACTCAACTCTCGGCCCGGAGGCCTGCCGCAATATTTATGCTCTTGGCCATACTATTTGGAAGGTTCAACGCACCCCGAGTTATGCTGAGAGTACGAAGTCAGTAATCTAGAGCATTCTTCAGATAAACACAGAAATCAATACTGCCAGGGTCAGCGGCATTGCACCGCAATAAGAGCTTATCTTGTCGGTTTGCTTTATGTAAATGATATGTGGGCACCAGCATATTCGTTCGCTCTGCCGCCGCTCTCATATAACAACTCTCTTTTCTCCTCTTCACTCATGCGGTATGCGAAACAGTGAGCACATAACAATATATATTGGGTTGCTAAATTGTATTAAATGTGAGAATACCTTCTCAAACCAAACCTTTAATGTAGAAAACATAATTCACAGGGTATATTTATGCAGAGATGCCAAGATTATATAAGTAAAAAACACTGCAATGAAACAATGTCGGAGTGTCATGTAATTCTGTTGAATTTCTCAAGTCTTAACCTTGTCTATATTCATGAGAGGATTGTACTACATAATATATTAGTAGTAGAAACAAAATATAGGCCTACATAGTTGACTCCGGCTAGCAGCCAGCCGTGTTAAGAAAATTATGGCGCTCACCACTCACGTGACACATGCATTCACGTGCGCAAAGAGACAGTAACCTGAACTTTCCAATAACGGAATATTTATTTGAAGTGTGAAATTGTCTCTCTTTTTTATTTCCTGGTTTCTCAAGTGTTTAAAGGTTTAAGATGTATGTTTGATAATATTGCACAATGTTTGGTTATGAATTCAAAATGTGCGCTACGCGAAGATTAAGAATATTATTATTCCGGCATGAACACCATCATAAAAAAACATTTGAAGACTACAGAAAATTCACAATTTAAATCTAAAATGTAAATCAATATTCAAATTATTTATTTGCCATTTATTTAAGAATATAAAATCTTTACTCTGTGTGCATAGCACTTCCGCTTGTGTGAACGCTATAGACAGCCATGGTAGGTCCACGTGACCCCTTCCTCTGGGCAGTCCGTCGAGGAGAGCTGGTGAGGTAAGACGCTGTCACGTAAACACCACAAACTTTTTGCACTGATGTAGATTACAATAGTTTCATTTTAGTATACTGGTTAACCTTTGCTTTGCGTACGTTTTGTCCGACATTCCCTAGCATTATGCTTCCGCTTAACTTAATAATTTGTGCCCTTGTGGCTTTTTCAATGTAAACGAGGAGAAGGAGGAGAAAGATGTCGGCGAGGCAACGTGGCCCGAGCAACTTTGAATCAGGCGCCATCCGCCTATGTTAAAGGTGTTTCAGTGTAATTTCTGTTTAATTGCTGTGTGCAATTAAAGGGGTTTATTTTCATGTATGTATTTCAGGGTGATTTTCATTTTTAACTGTTTTAAGGCCACATCACTTGCAACTATGTGGTTAATAGCCGCCAAGTTAATATCTGCGCCATCCATGCGCTTTGAGGGTTTATTTGTGTAAAATCATGTATGCCGTGACTTATTTCAATGTTTTATGTATTGTTTCATTCAGGGTTCCATGTAATATTCATGAAATTGATGTGTATGACAATCTGGTTTACTCCAAGATTGATTTTCCCACCATCAGGCATGCTAAAATCCTATCAACGTCACAATCTGCAGGAGAACATTTTTCCTATCAATAATAACAATTTGCATGAACAGAATTTGCTGTTTTTACGGAGAAATATTAAAAGTCCATTTGCACCACGGGATCCCCTACAAATCGTATTCAGCGGCATCTGTGCCATCTAAGTTTGCTTTCACGTATCTGTGTGTTTATTGTGACCATCCATGTCATGTCCCATCTTATTTTAAGTGTATTTGTGCCATTTATGTAAAGTATACGGTGATATTATTTCCGTCCTAGCCGGTTATGTGTATGGGCCGTCACCACACTAACCATGTGAGTCAAGACGAGCCCTGACGAGTCTGCGTTAGTGATGCCAAATAATCACACGTGTTTGTTCGTTTCATAATTCTCTGTGCCATGTCTTCAGGAAAAATCGGCAGTCCACCCTAGCAGCTGTCGACCCCTTTCTTTGTGAAGATTGTGTTTTCTAACACCACAGAGAAGTCATCCATCTAGGAGTGTGCTAGAGTAATTGCGGGCTGGGTAACACCCGAACGGAGTTAACTAGACACGTCCGAGTTTCATAAGGTTTACTTTGGCACAGTTTTATATGGTTGACGGAATAAAAAGCAAGTATCACAGTGCTTAAAGTCTATTCTTGTAGTGACAGCAACCTCTCACCATTTTTCATTGATAAAAGTTTAGTAAAGATGTTTAGTAATGACGAGTTTTTTGTAAGTACGTTCGTGTGATATGGATATACAGAACCAACAGCATCCCTGGGAACCCTGAGTCTCAACATTATGGTGACTGGGAAACACTGCTGGTGCCCATCTACCATAAGTTTATTGTGTCACCGTTTGTCTCGTGTCTTACCCGATGGTGTCATAGTATATGACACAAAAGAACGTTTACTGGTGGTGTTTACAAGAAATTGACATATATTACCTTGATACATTTGTTGACCAATGATGCACGAAGACAGCAATATGTTTCAAGTATGTTGTGACGGTGGCACTACCACTCGATGACAGCGCTTGAACTCTTCCTCAGTGGTGCTCAGCATCCCATCGTTTTTCTCGCTTTGTTTCCCTACCTTGATTCCCGACCTTTGTGCATAGTTTTTTTAAAGCGGGGCTTGGTTAATAAATTATGTTACATGCCTTCCCCTCTGTCTGTTCTCCCGGCACGACTACTACAAGACACTTCGAGACTACGCCTGTCATGAGTCCGAACAGCTGATAGGTTTACATGAGACACAGCACATTAGCAATTCAAATTGTCAGTTGGTTAATGACGTAGATTTTAACTATGTTAAATTCACTGTAATTTAGTGGCCAGTGAGAAGGGAGTTGTAATGAAGTGAGTGTGGATTGAGTTTCTGTAATTTTGGGTATTTAGGGTTTTTAATGTGTTATGCGGTAGTTTTTGTGTTAGTTTGTGTTGGTGTGCAGTTAAGGTAAATTTGTCTAAATTGTTGTTTTCTTGCATATTCCAAATTATTTTTTGGTATAAACTAAACCTTGCTACTGTGTGTGTTGCTTGTGTGAATATTTCTAACATGATAGTTTTGTTGAATGCCACCCCATTCGGCTTGCCTGGCCTTGCTTTGTTCTGCTGCATATTTGTCCACAGCTCTTTCGTTATTATGTTTTAATATTGTGTCATCATATATTTTATGAGCTGGGTGCTTTGAATAGGACTCAAAGGAACTGCCACTCAGTTCATTAAATTTTTAACGTAAATTTTTAAAGTGTCTATTTTAGGCAAGGTACACTCTGACATGTCGTTCCTTGTGGCATAATCCTGTTACATTGTTAATATTCTGTTAGAATTGTATTATTTATTCTCACGTCAGTATTTACCTTGAACTTTAATTCAGCATGTATCTAGTTTGCACTCGTTTAAATTTTGGTAGTTAATGTTTGCCATTAATGTTTGGAAGGCCTGTTCTTGTTATTGAACCTAATCCTTTATGAGTGCTACATTTTTTCAATAACTATTGACGTCAATTTGAGAGAAGCTCTTTAACATCTCAAAGCTAAAACTTTTATACCAAGCATTTTTAATGATTAGAGGCGCTTTAAGGTGTTACTCTGCGAGGGCCCCATATGAGTGTTTTTTCTAGTAAGCCATGTGCTTCTTTTTAATATAATTGAAGTGTTGTTTCATGTTTAAAGGCTCTTCATTATTTTGGTATCCGCTACTTATTGTCATTTTCTTTGATCTTGATTGTGTTACAGGATTTTTTATATACATTAAAAAATTTTTATGTTACTGTTTTGAACTGCTTTTTTGAACCTTTGGGCTTTGGGACAAAATATACAAATTAAAACTTGCTACTTGTACATATTTGTTTGTGCTGGTTCAGCACAGTGCCGGGCACAAAATGGCGACCATGTAGGCATCATAGCAGAGTATAATTTATCGTTAAACCATGTAATCGATTCCAACTTAATTTTTCATACTAGCAGCATATATTAAAACTATAAAGTGTATCTATGCAGAGCATCTTTTGTTCGCCATTTTGTAAGATATGCTACATGAAATAGTATAATAATTATGTAATACATTGGGGAACAATTTACAGATTTCTACCAAATTTGGCAAACAATTTGCACTGTAACAGATGGTGTATACTGCTGTGTTTTAAGTAAGTCAGGCACTTATTTTCAAAATGGTGGCTATATAGATATTTTAGCTCATTGTATTTTGTTAATGAAACAAATTCCAACTTAACTTTGTATGCTGGCAGTATCAATTACAACCATTAAATTTGTTTATACAGAGCCCTATTTCTCTGCCATTTTGAAAGTTAGCCCCACAATAAAAATTAAGTTTTTATGTCATATCTGGAAACAATCAACCCATTTTTACCAAATTTGGCAAATAAGTTGTACTGTGTTATACGATATATAGGCTGTTCATGGTAAAGTGAGAACTTTTAAGGCCATAGTTACATTTTTTCAGCCATTTTTTAAATTCTTTAACCACATTTTAAAATAAATTCTGCCATGTAAGTAATAAACATAGTGTGTATATTCCACCACATTTGGTAGTTAACGTCTAGGGCTAACATTAAGTATAGTTATTGACTATTATTACAATTCAATCTTACAGAGCAGGAATGTTATGAATAGAACAAAAATAATTATATTTAAGTCCCTATTAGAGAGTGTAGTCTTGTATAGAGCAGAGACCTGGATAATTAATCAAAAACATATTAAGAAACCGAAAGCATTAGAAATGTATTTATAAAGATCAGCCAGAATTTCAAGAAAAGAGAAAGTAAGGAATACCAAAATAATAAGGCTAATGGAAGTGGAAGAAGAAATCTGTGAAGTTACAAAACGAAGAACTTTAGAATACATATACATACATACATACATACATTACATACATACAAACATACATACATACATACATACATACATACATACATACATACATACATACATACATACATACATACATACATACAATACATACATACATACATACATACTACATACATACATACATACATACATACATACATACATACATACATACATACATACATACATACATACATACATACATACATACATACATACATACATACATACATACATACATACATACATACATACATACATACATACATACATACATACATACATACATACATACATACATACATACATACATACATACATACATACATACATACATACATACATACATACATACATACATACATACATACATACATACATACATACATACATACATACATACATACATACATACATACATACATACATACATACATACATACATACATACATACATACATACATACATACATACATACATACATACATACATACATACATACTACATACATACATACATACATACATACATACATACATACATACATACATACATACATACATACATACATACATACATACATACATACATACATACATACATACATACATACATACATCTCCCATACATACATACATACATACATACATACATACATACATACATACATACATACATACATACATACATACATACATACATACATACATACATACATACATACATACATACATACATACATACATACATACATACATACATACATACATACATTACATACATGCATGCGTGTGTGCATGCATGCGCGTGCGCACACACACACACACACAAAATTAGGTTACCGCCCAGTGGCGAGCTCTCTCAACTCTCCTTCACCCAACCAACTACTTTTCCACTCCCTTCCTGAATTTACCAACCCCTCTCACAGATACCAATTCCTCCCTCAACACATTCCAGTCCCTCACAGACCTCAGAAGAATGGACTACCTATCCCGCTCCGTTCTCCTCCACACCCTCTGAAGCTTCTCACTGTTGTTTCCTCTTCCCCTAAATCCCCCTTACTTAGCTTGCAGTGTAGCCCTCACCATCCTCCCTCTTCATTCACCACCCTGTACATCCTGACTAACCGTTCAACTTTCCTCCTGTCCTTCAATGAGCTCCACCCCATTTCTTTCATCATTATTGATGGCCTATAGTTCCCTTCTTCCTCATCATCCTGCCCTTGCCTTCTCCACCTACCCTTCACCCATCTTGCTGCCTTTCTCTGCACCTTTTCCAGTTCTCGCACCTCCACCTCCACGTCCCATACTGCTGCAGCATATTCTAACATTGGCTGTACCATTTTGCCATACGCCTTATCCTTCACCTCATAGCTGACTCCATTCAGCACCCTTCCCAGCATACCCAGAGTCCTTCTTCCCTTTGCTACCACCCTCTCTACCTGTTTTTTCCACCTGAGGTCTCCCTGCAGTACAATCCCTAGATACTTATATTCTGCTGCTTCTTCTATCTCTTGTCCCTCCCATCTGTACATGTCTCTGCTTATCATCTTCTTCCTTGTGAACCTCACTACCTTAGTTTTTTCTACATTTATCTTCATTTTATTTTTTCTGGTCCACAACCATATATTATCAATGTCCGCCTGCAAATTTCTGACCCCTCCCCCACCCTCCCATCACAGCATATACAACACAATCATCTGCAAACAATCTGATTTTTCCTCTAATCCCCAAAATACCTAATAACAAAGGACACAGCACGCTTCCCTGTTGTACCCCTGACGTAACCTCCTCTTCCTCCGATATTGCCTCCCCACTTTCACCTCTGCCTTCACCCCTGAGAAAGTCCCTATCCATTCCACTACCTCCTGTCTGGTTCAGCACCTCCACTTTCCTCATCAATGTTCCATGGGGCACCTTATCGAATTTCTTCTCAAAATCTATGAAGTAGGCATCCACCTGCTTCCCCTCATCAACTACCTGGCACCAGATCCTCTAATAACCCAGCCAGCTGAGTCGCACATGAGTTAACCCCTCTGAAACCATGCTGGGACTCCTCCAACTCAATTACTATTGTTCATTACCTCACCACATACTGCACCACCAGCCTCTCCATTACTTTTCCATGTACTGATGTGAGACTCACCAGTCTGTAGCCACCAGGCCTCCCCCTATGCTCTCCCATGCTTATGTATAGGTACTACCATAGCATCCTTCCAATCTTTTGGTAACATACCCTCTCCTAAGGACTTTTTAAACAGCACTTCTAAATATTTCGTCAACTCCTTGCCACCAAACTTTAGTGCTGCATTTCCTATCCCATCTGGTCCCCCTGCCTTACTGCTCTCCAAACCACTAATTACATTTTCTAACCCCCACTCCCTCATCTTAAACTCACTATACACCCCCCCAAACCCTGTTTGTCCCCCTATTCCAACCCTCCTTTGCCTCAAACACTGACAAGTACTGTCCTTGCAGCATCTCCGATTTTTTTTGGTCATTTGTCGCATGCCTACCATCCCTTCCTGTTAGCAGATGGATCCCTTCCTCTCCTCCCCTTAACCGCCTAACATACCTTAACAATTTCCCCCATTTCTTGCCTTTTCCTTCTTCCACCAGATTCCCCAGAAATACATTCTTTGCCTGTTTAATCTTCCTTTCAAGCTCCCTACCAATTTGTTTCATAATTTCTTTAGATCTTATCATCCTTTCATTTCTCCACTTGGCATGTAATTTTCTGCACTTCTTTATTTTCAAAATCTCCTGTCCATAATATGGGGGATCTCCCCCAGTCCGTAACCTTTTCATTGGCACAAATTTCTCCAACATAACCTCCATTAATGTTCTAAACTCCCTCCACAACCCCTCTACACCCTCCTCCATAGACCATTTTTTAAACCTGTCTCTCAGGAAGATTTCTGCCCCCTTCTTGTCTCCTCTCCCATACTGCCACACCAACCTTTCTGCCATTTGCACTTCTCTCATCCTGCCAATCCCAATTTCTACAACCGGAATATGATGGTCACTTATACCATCCAATACTATTGCACCAACTACAGCATTCCTAGGTCTGACCAACATCACATCCAGCACTGACCCAACACCCTCTTCATTCCATCTCGTAGGTGTTTTACTATCTGGACGAATCCTCTGTTGACTAACTGTGCTGCCATTCTCTGCATTATGCTACCCATTCCTTCTGCACCCTCTACCCATTTCACCCCTGGCATATTCAAATCCCCTGCTACAACAACCCATTGCCTGTCCTTTAGTCTATCGACCCTCTCCTTGATCATCTCATTGCCTGCCATCCCTGTCCTGGTGGTCTATACGCTGCCAGCAAAGTAATACTCCTATTATTACTACCACTCAATTTAATTTCCATTACCTCGACATCCTCACTAATCCATTCTACCACCCCTTTTAGCCCTTTCCTTACACACTCCATTATTCCTCCTCCTCTCCCATCCCTGTCTCTTCTGAAGATGGTGAACTCATCCTGCCTACACTCTATGTCCAGTACTTCCTCAGTCAACCAAGTCTCCACAGCTACCACTATATCTGCCCCATATCCTTCAACCTTTCTCCAGAAGCCCTCCAGCTTGTTGTACACACTCCTACAGTTTGCCACCATAATCTTTATACTAGTACTCTGCTTTATATGTCGTTTCCTTCCTGATATTCCTCAGCTCCACCTCCTTTACAATAGAGCTGCCCTAGAAAAACTACCTCTGGCGCCCTTCCTACAACCTTTTCCTCCTGCAGCACCCTTGTTTCCCTCCCTTTGGCCAGCCCTCCTCTTTCCCCTATGGCCCTGAACTGTCTACTTTGTCCTGCTTGCTGGTCTTTGCTAATCGCACACGTGCAAGCCTCAGCATACTGCTTCCTACCTTCTACCAATGCCTGTTCCCTGCTTTCTGATTCCTGTTCCTCTATTCCTGATTGCTTCCTGCCTACTACTATCACCTTATCCCTTGCTACTATTTCTTGCTCCTCTAACCTTATTTGCTGTCTTATGTCTCCTACTGTCTTATCCCTTTCTACTGCCTCCAACTCATCTATTCTCCTCCTTAATCTTACCACCTCTATCTCTGCCTCCCTCCTCCTCTGCCTTTCCTACTGCAGTTCCTTCTGGAGCCCTACTTGCATTCTGCCTAACTCTTCCTCTCTACTCAGCTTTTCCTCCTGTGGACTGGCTTTCATTTTCCTTAGCACCCCCTTTACATCTTCCAACTCCTCCTTTAACATATCAACCCTCATTTCTACTCTACTCTTACCCATCTCATTCCTGACCTTTTCCTCCATCCTCTCAATCCTATGCCTCATTTCCCTCTCTTTCCTGCTCATCAAATCTACCATCTCCCCTTTCCGCCTCTCCTCCTTAGCCCCTTCCATTGGCACTGGCACACTCTCTACAAAGCTTCCCCTCAGCATATTCCAAATCCAGTTTCCACCTTCTCCACTTATTTGCGTTTCCTTCTCTACCCTCAATTTGTTCCCTACCACTGCCACTAAACCCTTTCCCTCAGCACATTCCTCACACTTCCACTCATGTTCCTGTAGTGATTCCAGTTCCTCCTCCCTGATCCCTATACAGCCAACATGGTACCAGCCGCCACACTGGTCGTACTGCACACCACTATCTAACCTTCTCCACACCTTTCCACAGCCCCTACTTACACCTCCCTACCATTTTTTTTTCGTTACCCTTTCTCAAAAAAAAAAAAATTGTTTAACTAACTTAAAACTAAAACTACTCTCCCTTATAACATACACGAAATATCTACGTATACACACACTTTCTTAACTAAAATGAATGGTATGGCCATGTAAGAAGAATGGAAGATACTAGAATACCAAAACTTATACATGAATGGGAAGTTGTAGGAAGGAGAAGAAGAGGATGACCCATGAATACCTGGCTCCAAAATGTACAGATTACAATGAGAATATTTGGTGCAGTAGAGGCAGATACACAAGACTGAAATATCTGAAGAAATATTTTGAGAAGATAATGTTGAGTTCTGTACTAAACAATTGTTCCCAGTTTATTGTTATGTTGGAGGAAAATCTCTCTTAATAAATATAATTGACTGTTATTCCAAATGAGAGGGCTTTCAAAAGTGCTCTCATTACTGTGAATATCCTATAACTATATATATTTTTTAAGTGTGACAGACACTAATTTCTAGAGTGGCAGCTATAATAACACTTTGTTTAGTGAAACTATGTAATCTATTTTAAGTTAACTTTGTATACTAGCAGTATACAATCATCAAATGTGCTAATACGTAACTTTCTGTCCTCCATGTTGTAAGATATAAACATGAAAAAATATGGAAGTTTATGCCATATCTCTGAGACCAATTAACCAATTTTCACCAAATTCTTCACACAAGTAGCACTATGGTAGGCTATGTAAACCTATAATTTGAAACATTAGACTGATTAAGTTTGAAGTTGATGCTCAAATTCAACTTCTGTAATGAGGTGTATTGAACACTAGCTTATAGTAAGATATTTTCTGGGTTCAAGTCCCAGTAAGGCACGTATGTATTTGTAGTTGTTTTACAACTGTTGCATGTGTTTTTGATTTCATCTTTAATGATAATTGCTTTCAACAAAATGGCAAGACCTACCTACCAATTCAGCTTTTATGAAATTAGTATTTAAAAATTAATTACATCCATGTTGAGGAAAGTGAGCTCATTAGTTATATCAGTAATTTTTTTGCTATTTTTTGTGTCAGTAACTATTAACAATAAATCACATAAACCATTACTGATATACGATATGCTTGGTTGAAATATTTACATTTGGGATAGCATACAAAATTAAAATAAGACGTCAATTTTGTTTATGAAGTAGGTGTAAACTGTACACATATTACACCAAATCCCTATACCATTTTAAGATAGAAAATTTTCTGAAAATTGTTTCATCCAAATTTCTTGGAAAATCCACATCACTGCACAACCATAAGGTCAATGCGCAGCTGCATTTGTGACTAGGGGATGACCATACACCATAGGATGAACAGCTGCCAGACTCTATGTTTTGTTAAGCAACTGCACAAATGGAAATTAGGCCAAAATCTAACATAGCCAGGAAAATGGAATGTAGATGGAAAGATGGTGGATAGCCCCGAGTAGAGTAAAAAGAGAAGGGAAATTAAATGGCGAGCAGCCCTTGAGCACCAGGAGTACTGCCACAGACAAAATAACCCCACCTCCAACTACCACCCGAATTCATTCATCGGCACCCTATAACTACTGTGCAGGTTGAGGACCCTGATGGGTGGACCTCTGTCAAGTAGTGTCGATTAATGCATCAGTGTACCTAGTACTGAACCTGAACACCATAGTGAGCAAACATCATAGGGACATGTTACAGAGGCAACGAGAAACAGAAATGGGGAAAACTGGGAAGTGGAAGACAGAGACAGGACAATGGCCAGGAAAAGCCCCCCAAAGGGAAGATGGGACGAGGACCAAGCATTCAAAGAATCAACCCAACTCAGTACTATCACTAGAGGGGAACCAGACACAACCCAACACTGGAGAATAGGCGACACACCCACTATTCTGAGGTTCCTGGCAAACAGGCAGCACTCAGGGGCGTTAAGGTACCTGCTCGAGGTAGTGGTATCTGGAGGGGTGGACACTGAGGAACTCGGGGCAGACGAGCCTGACACTGACACACAGAGTCTTATATTCAGTGGTGCAGAAACCCGGGGAAGACACCTGAGAGACCCCGTCCTGCCCCAGGGGTGGGTGAGGACATAATGCCTCTTTGGCAGATGCCATCTTCATGATGGTGGTCAAGGAGCCAGAGAATCCTCTAGCCCAGAGATCTTCAAGGTAACGTTGCTGCCGGTGCCATTTCGAGCTGGCAGACTCCGAACCAGTGGAGACGTTGATCTCCGCCATTGTTCAGAGTTTGAAACGTAGCATCAACTCGCTACACTCCAAACAATTGTTACACTTCTTTCAAAATAAAAGTTGGGCTCTGACTAGCATGATTTAGTAAAAGGCGCACTGCTAATATTTGTAGTGGAAATAAAAGATGAGGGATTTATTTAGAATCTTAACCATGTTTATTCTGGGCGGTCGAGAATACTACAAACACATCAGTATGATGGAAATCCCCAAATTACTCTTCTCCTTTGCATTCACTCAAGTACAAACTCACAGCGGCAGTCATGAAAAAATATCTCTTGACTAGCGAGGAAAAATTACCCACTACATACCTCTGGTGGTTGTTGTAATAATGCAGCCGAGTACAGGGCCAGCCATGCACACTTCGGCGCCGGCAGCTAACCCCCCACTCTCCAACAAAAGCTAAAAATATACACTTGGCTGGGGCTCGCTGCTTCCTATTGGCTGTTCATGATCACATGTTACTGCGTGGAAAAACAAAAGTGCTGATGGCATGGGAATTAAGAAAAAAGTTTCGTCACCTCGCTCTGGAGCCTGAGAACCAAAAGTGCCACGCAGTTCAGATAACATTCATATTACAGCATTACATTAAAACTGATAAAGCCCTTGCTTCTAATCTGTGTCATGAAAGGAAAAATTTGAACAAAATACACTCAGTGACAAAATAAACAGCGAAATTTAACCAAAAATGAACCTGAAAAATCATTAAATAACAATAAAACCCTGTATAAATGCAATGCTACATTAACTCCCTTGATTTGGGAAAAATTTTGAAAAAATCTTTACCAAATCAATACCTATCCTTAAAGTGTCAAAGCAGAATACAACTGTGACCTTATTCCTTAAAACACAACACACAAACACATTGTAAAACAACAAAATCTTTACAAAACAATACACAAGTTTGAGTTACATTTAATTGAAAACCATCTTAATGGCGTAGCTACAAAACAACAATACAACAAATATTAAAACGCAATACACTATCATTCACTAAAATATAAACATTACCATTTGTACATTTCCACATAATACAAAAGTCAGACATAAGTACACATCACAAAAACCTCTTACACACACCAAGGTAAGCAAACATGTAATATATATATGGAGGAAACAGGAGGAAAGTTGAACGGTTAGTCAGGATGTACATGGTGGTGAATGAAGAGGGAGGATGGTGAGGGCTACACCTGCAAATATATATATATATATATATATTTGCAGGTGACATATATATATATATATATATATATATATATATATATATATATATTTGCAGGTGACATATATATATATATATATATATATATATATATATATATATATATATATTTGCAGGTGACAAGCACAATTTACACAATACAAATAAATAGCCCTAATTAACATAAAACTTTTAATATCAGAATACAAAAGCAAAATTACACATCTTGAAACACTGTGGTAGCCCAACCACAACAATTCTCATTGTAGATTAACAACACTATCTTAACAACATTACATTAAAAAATAACTAAAAACATTTCAATATCCACTAACATTGTCAAAAACCAATTCACAAAAACCTTTCATTTGCTCTGTATTCATCCTAACCTCACAGACCTCACTCCTGTTATGCCAGACCAAGCATCGGTTATCTGTGCGTAAAGTGAATCTTTGGTACTCAACATAAACACAGTACTTTTTAATGGCCCACACTACTGCCAAACATTCCCTTTCATTCACATTGTACCTGCGTTCTTCGGACCTAATTTCACACTCGCATAATCAATGACAAATTTCTCTCCGCCCTCTTGACACTGATACAAGACCGCACCCAACCCCTCTTGACTGGCGTCAGTCTGCAAAAACAATGGTTGTGTAGGATCATATCATGCTAGTGTTGTACATGCTTTGACCTGTTCATTTACTGATACGAATGCCTGCTGTGCTTCACTGGTCCAAACAAACTGCTTCTGCGGTGACAGTAATGCTGTTAGGGGTTCTGTTATGATGGCAAATTCTTTAATGTATTCCTGGATCCAGTTAATAAGGCCGAAAAATCTCCATAATTGTTTACGTGTGTGTGGTGGACGTTGCTGGTCAATTAGCTATAATTGTTCTGTATTCTGTTTCTTCCCTTCCCTGCTTACCATTTGTCCTAGGAAGTCTAATTCTGTCTTGCCTAGGTGACACTTCTTCACCACGCATATTAACCCGTTCATTGCCAACCTTTCCAACACAAGCGATAGATGGTGCACGTGATCTTCCCATGTCTCCGACCACACTATCACATCTAGCACTTGCACCATCATTGCTTGGAAGGTGGCAGGTGCACACTTAAAGTTGAATGGCATAGCGCAAAATTGGTAACGGGTTCCATCAGGTGCCGTGAAAGCTGTCTTTTTCCTATCCTGCAATTTTACGGGGATCTGCCAGAATGCACTTTTTAAGTCCAATGAGGTGAGAATTTTTGCTTTTCCTAATGATTGTAAGGCGTCCTTGAAGCTTATATAGGGTGGTAGTGCACTGATTGTTACTTCAGTGATAGACTGAAAATCAACACAAAAGCACCATCATCCGTCTTTTTTTGGTGCAAATGTAATTGCGTAATTAAATTTACTATGTGTCTGCTCAATTACCCCGCATTTCCTGTATCATCTTGTTACGCCACTTTAGGGCATAGCAGGGTTAAAGGAAGGTAAGGAGAAGGACGCATACCATTAAAAAAAAATCAAGAAAGCATGGACACAAAAATTCCAAAATTAATACAAATATATTGAAGCCCATCTATACATTATCACCAAGAACAACAACTTTGCAACTTGATTTGAAAAATATAAATTGCATCTGTAAATTTCTGTTGCTTGCTACCAATCGGTGAACTAGGGGAAGGAGAGAACACACATGCACTGGAACAAACAGAAAAACGCCAATATTAATTTATTCTGAGAAATCACCCAACCTGAATAAACACTTGTTAAATCCTATTAAAAAAGGTAAACTGACTCCCTGATTAAAGCAAGCACCATTACAACTTTAAAAGTAAAGTACGCCTGATGATTCACTAAAAAGTACAACATGGAATACTAATTTCAAGAATACCACTGGCAAGGAGCAAAAACCCAAATTACACTTAACCATGAGCATAAAGGAATGCCATAAAATATTCACTCTGCTCATTAACATTAAAATTCTTTTGGCAAATCGTAGTCCAGGAGACCATTCCTTCAGCATGCCAAAAAAGAAATGGAAGAATCCATCTCTTACAAACATTCCCATAAAAATACCATATTGAAACTTCACACAAGCAAAACAGTGAAGGAAAATTTCCCTACAAAAATCCATATACACAAAAATTGCTAAAAAAAGGCTACTAAAAAGGAAACTCTACCCCAGCTTAACAACAGCTACATTCATTGCAATACTTATCTTGTGTACTCATATTATGCGAAAACGTGTCTCGCATGCTGAAACCCCAAAGTACAAAGTGGTGTAGACATGATCTATTGTTGGCCAGCCTGCGCAACTCGAAGAGGAACACTGCACTCTTGCTCAGGCTGGAGACGAACATATATATGCAAAAACGTGGCTCGGGAAGGTTAAGGAGACGGCGGGAATAGCGGAGAGGCGTATGGAAGATGCCAGAGTGTGCGACGCTGAACTCGTTGCCAGTAGTAGCCACTAGACAGTGCTCGGCCGTGCCAGGAGTGCCGTGCGCCTCTCCTCAGTATAGCTCAGTGCTTGGAAGCGTCCAGACGTGCTCTACCCTAAGGGGGGATGAAAAGGGGGGGGGGGGGGGGGGAGGAGGAAGCAAAGAAAATCAAAGTACCTTTTTCTGCAGCAAAACTATTGTCTCTTCAAGTAGTAACCCCTCTTCAAACAAAATAACAGTTTATTAATCTGGGCTACCAAATACAGACGTGGCAACTAAACAAGCAGTCTCGCTAATCAAGTTCATTAGCGTCATCTAATTCTGTCAACACACCAACCCCATAATAGCAGCATTGAATCGTACTCCAGGAAATTGTAAGCATCACACATTTCATCAGTTGGTGGGACGAAAAATAAATCATCCAGGCAGAGGACAGTGTTTGGCAGGACAGGAGTACTATAAATTGGTTGATTTTGCTGATTGACATGCGTGTCAGACTTGAAGCAGGGCTTCAAACCTTCCACACGTTGGAAGAGAGCTGCAGGGGTCTCTTCTCCAAACCTGGAGAAGATGATGGATGAGGCCCACAGTAGAAAACAGCCGATGACGAAGAAGGCGTGGCCAGGTCCTCCCCCGTATCATCTGCTGTTGAACTCCAGTTACTCTGGCAGGGTGGAAAGGAATACGGAAAACAAGAAAAGTACTAAGGAGGAGATGTCCGCCTAAACTAACCTACCAAAACTTCTAATAACAACCCCTTGTGTTTCTTCACCGTAAAAAATACATGAGGGGG
Organism: Dryococelus australis; assembly: GCA_029891345.1. NCBI lineage: Eukaryota > Metazoa > Arthropoda > Insecta > Phasmatodea > Phasmatidae > Dryococelus > Dryococelus australis. The sequence goes on along the minus strand of CM056993.1, from coordinate 199,389,174 downwards.
ATATCCTTTGCCTACTAATCCATAAAAAACAACTACTGCTTGTAGCTTTACTCATTTTGGGGCTAATTAAAAATAATTCATATATTTAGCAAACATCTTATAAAAAGGAATATAACAATATTTGCAGTACCTTACTTCCAAAATACATTACCATAGAGTGTGAACCCTCCCCTAGTGGTGACAGTGCTCCTCTTCAGGGTGCGGGGGCTCGCAGATCTTCCGATGGCTGATGACAAATCTTAATATTAGAGACATCGCTTTTTAAAAACTTGTTCGTTGCTGGGTCTTGCAACAAAACTGACATTGGGGTAAGAAAACTGACAATACAATATGGGCCATTGTACTTAAGGCCTAATTTTGCTGAGAAGGAATCGACCTTTCTAGATAACTGATGAGTCTTTACAAGAACTAAATCACCAACCTTGTAAGAAACATGATCATATTTCTCGTCCTGCGCCCTACGCATATGGCGATAGTATTCCTAGAGATGCTTGGCAGCTTCCTCCCAGAATTCATTTCGCTCCCCTACATCTACATCGAAATGTAAGCCCCAGGCATTAAGAAGAGGATGCAATAATCCGACCAAAGAACACTTCTTGCAGCGTTAACCCTGTAGCAGCATTTACACAATAATTCAAGGTCAACATTATGACATCATGATAAAAGGCAACAATTGCAGCCTTAATGGTACGATTATATCGCCCTGTCATATTAGCTTGAGGGTGATAAGGGGTTGTATGGACCAAACAAACTTCCCAAGAAAAAGCTAGATTTGATAACTCGGTGGAAGTAAAGTTTCTCACATTATCAGTAACAACTTGAGCGGGTGAACCAAAATAACAAAATACTTGTTCCTGCAAGATCTTACGAACTGGAGTGGCCTTCTGGTCTCTCATGAGGAATAACAAAACAAACTTTTAAAATCCATCAACAAGAACCAATAAATAATTAAAACTCTTCTTAGATCTAGGGAGAGGGCCAAACTCATCCATATAGACTCTTTCCCAGACAAAACTAGGTGGTGAACTACTGAACTGCCCTTGGGCTTTACTGTTCGGGGCCTTTACCTGCTGGCACAAAGCACACTGTTTCACCCAATCTCTAAATTTCAGACTGCATTACTGGCCAAAAAAAATTTTGTTCAGTATGCTGCAAAGTGCGTTCTTGCCCCTGATGAGCGTCCAAATAAGAGTTATGGAAATAATTGAACACCATTGGCCTCACTGCCTTGGGTACATAGGTCTTGAAAATGCCCTTACATAAAGCACGCCCTTACGTGAAGCTTTTTCAATAATCCCCTTCTTCACAAGAAAACCAATGAGTTCACCTAGCTGGATTTTATGCCACAACTGTACACATTCATCATCGTTTTGCTGTCAAACCTTAATGTTCAAGTAAGCTGCCGGAACTTGCTTCAGAACATTTACCCGCTCCTGAATTTTTCCATCACACAAAAACTCATCAGGATCAAACATTCTAGACAAACTGTCCGCTACACAATTGTCTTTTCCCTTTACGTGAACTATATCAAATGAAAAATTACTAACGCATTCAATCCAACAGCTTAATTTTCCCAAAGGTTTCTTGGAATTCCAAAGCCACGTTAAAGCTTGGCCTAATTTACCCAAAGGTTTCTTGGAATTCCAAAGCCACGTTAAGACTTGGTGGTCTGTACACAGCTGAAAACGAGTACATTCCAGATAATCGGAAGATTTCTCAACCCCAAATACACAAGTGAGAGCTTCCTTTTCATAGGCCGAGTACTTTCTTTCGGTGGATGTTAATAGCAGACTAGCATAAGCAATGGGAAAAAACATTATCCTCATATTCTTGTGACAAAATGGCACCTAACATCAGGGAGCTTGCATCTACATACAGTACAAACTTATGGTCAAAATCAGCTAATCCTAACACTGGTGGAGAGGTCAAACAAGTTTTTATTTTCATTAAAGCCACCTCTTGCTCGTCTCCCCAAAAAAATCTTGGCCCTGATGTTTCAAACTATTAAGGGGTTCGGCTAATTCGACAAGAGATGGAACAAATCTGGCACAGTAGCCTATCATGCCCAAAAAAGCCTTACACCACGTAAGTTCTTCGGACGAGGAAAGGAAAGCACACAGCTAATACAATGAGAGTCTAACAGCAATTTTCCTTCACACAGAATAAATCCCAACAGCCTCACATGCTGGCTACACCAGCTTATTTTTTCTGGATTCACGGTCAATTCCGCTTCCAAAAGCTTCTGTAGGACTAACGTGACATGTTCCCGGTGCAACTCCTAAGTCTCACTGTAGATGACAATATCATCCAGATAGTTGAAAACAAATTCAGCTTTATATGGCAACAAGATAGTCTCTAAAGCACGAGAAAGTGCCTGAGCCCCAAACAAAACACCAAAAGGCACTCTGGTCCATTCAAAAACTCCCCAAGGAGTAATAAATGCAAGAAATGTTTGTGCATCTTGGTGCAACTAAATTTGGTGAAAGGCCTGATTCAGATCTAACACTGTAAAATACCTAGCCTTCCCTAATAACGGAAAAACATGGCCTACTTTAGATAAAGGGTAAAGATCTAGTTCAATTTTTTTATTGATACATCGGTAGTCTATCACTAACCAAAATTTACCAGTCTCTTTTTTGTTTACTAGAAATGCCGGGCTTGCATAACTATGAGTAGAGCGCCTAATAACATCCTCATCAAGCAAGTGGTCTAGCATTTTTTTAAAAGCTTGCCTTTTAGCTGGGCCTACACTATAGGGATGGCACTTAACCGGAGTATGGTCGTTCAGTACCAGATCATGCACATGTTGATTACATACTCCCAGTTTGTCTGTTATTACAGATGGGAAATTTTTTCACATTTGTTGCGCAAAATAATTATCAATGGCATTTACCTGTTTACATTCCTCCTGTCCCATCAGTTTTACTTCTTCTTTACAAAAAGGAAAACTCAGTGTGCCTTCATGCAAATTTTAATATGCATGAGTGCTGTGGACGAAATCTACGCCCAAAATTATATTGTGGCTTAGGTGTAGCAAAACGAGGAATTCCCTCTTCCATGATAAATTACCTATGTGCATACTTATGGTCAAAAGAGTACATGATTGCATCAAACCTCCATTTGCTAGACCAAAAAAAAGTTTTCTCACTGCTTTCAACAGTCATAACGCCTATTGGGTGTTCCCTAAACAACTTGTTACAAAAAGCCTGATCGATCAAGGACACTGAACAACCACTATCAATCAGGACTGGTTCTTCAACTGAACCTACCTTCACTAAGACAAATGGCAAGTTAATTTTTCCTTGGTTTTGAATTTTCTTAATTTTCTTCTTTGGCTTAGGACAGTTCCTTTCTTTGGTACTCGTATTCATATGGAAATTATCCCCTACCCTAGTCACTTTGTTATCACTAACAGTTTGGACATAGAAAATCTTAGGTTGATCTTGATTAGGACGTTAGGCTTTAAAATGGCCGGGCGTACCACACCCAAAACGCGTCACAGGAGATCTACTTTTTCCACTGACTTAGTCTGAGAATTATCTGCCGGAACCATACACACTTTACATTGGTACATTTGTGATTAGGTTTACCACATTTAAACAAAACAATCTTTTTTGTGGCCTTGGGGAAACTTTTATCCAGAGCATGAGCCCTACTAATCACACCTCCTTCACAATCTTTCACCTGCATGTGAACGTCTACACTGTGAAACAACTGTCTCAGAGAGCTCAAGGTTTTCAGACTATCAGCTTATAATAAATAAGGCTGATACTGCGGCAGCACATGATCAATAATGCTCTCTCAAACTCATATTCCCTATATGGCAATCCTAAGATCTCTACCAGACATTCTATTTTGCCTAAATATGTCAACAAAGTATCTCCTGGCTGTTGATTTTGTTGGAGAAACAAGCATTGTAAATGGTCATTAATATGCTCACTATCAAAAAATTTAAATACTTCTTTAAGTACAGTGCCCCAAGGTGAGCCCAATTCTCTAGCTCTAATGATAATAGGCTATAGCTCTCTAGAAAAATGAACCACTAAAATGCCCAAAATAACTTGCAAAGAAAAGGCCTGTGATTTTACTATTAAAGTAACTTGTAGAAACTTAACCACTTCGAACGCAGAACAACTACTAAGAGTAGGAGTCTCACCCAAAATTTTTCCTAAAGGTTTGCTGGATACCGAGGAAAGTATACTAACACTGGGAGAAAATGCAGATAACTCACCACTAACTTAATTCCCACCACAAGTAGGATCCCTCGCCAAACCACGAGCTAAAGTCCTCAACTCATCCAAAGTCACTTCCTGCAGCAAGTCTGGAATATGAAGTTGTTGGAGCAGCTGTGTAAGACTCTTTTTGGACAGTTGCTGCAACCAGGCGGTACATTTAAACATTTTAAAATCAAAAGTTAATTTCCACTCAATAACAAACAAAGCAAACAAAGGCCAACGGAATGCGTTCAACTCTGCCTTCAGCAGAGTGGCACAGTTTTTTGTTACGCCCCTTTAGGACGTAGCAGGGTTAAAGGAAGGCAAGGAGACAGATGCACACCATTAAAAAAAATCAAGAAAGCATGGACATAAAAATTTGAAAATCAATACAAATATATTAAGGCCCATCTATACATTATCACCAAGAACAACAACTTTGCAACTTGATTTGAAAAATGTAAATTGCATCTGTAAATTTCTGTTGCTTGCTACGAATCTGTGAACTAGGGGAAGGAGAGAACACACATGCTCTGGAACAAACAGAAAAACAACAATATTAATATATCCTGAGAAATAACCCAACCTGAATGAACACTTGTTAAATCCTATTAAAAAAAGGTAAACTGACTCCCTGATTAAAGCAAGTACCATTACAACTTTAAAAGTAAAGTACGCCTGATGATTCACTAAAAAGTACAACATAGAATACTAATTTCAAGAATACCATTGGCAAGGAGCAAAAACCCAAATTACACTTAACCATGAGCATAAAGGAATGCCATAAAATATTCACTCTGCTCCTTAACATTAAAATTCTTTTGGCAAATCGTAGTCCAGGAGACCATTCCTACAGCACGCCAAAAAAGAAAAAGAAGAATCCATCTCTTACAAACATTCTCATAAAAATACCATATTGAAAATTCACACAAGCAAAACAGTGAAGGAACACTTCCCTACAAAAATCCATATACACAAAAATTGCTAAAAAAAATGCTACTAAAATGGAAACTCTACCCCCGGCATAACAACAAGTACATTCATTAACTTGTGTACTTATATTATGTGAAAACGTGTCTAGCATGCTGAAGCTCTGAAGCACGAAGTGGTGTAGACATGATCTATCGTCGGCCAGCCTGCGCAACTCGAAGAGGAACACTCCACTCTTGCTCAGGCTGGAGACGAACATATATATGCAAAAAAGTGGCTCGGGAAGGTTAAGGAGACGGCAGGAATAGCGGAGAGGCGTATGGAAGGTGCCAGAGTGTGCGAGGCTGAACTCATTGCCAGTAGTAGCCACCAGACAGCGCTCTGCCATGCCAGGGTGCCATGCGCTTCTCTTCAATATAGCTCAGTGCTTGGAAGCGTTCAGACTTGTGCTACCCTGAGGGAGGGTAGAGGGGGGCAAAGAAATACAAAGTACCTTTTTCTGCAGCAAAAATATTGCCTCTTCAAACAAAATAACAGTGTATTAATCTGGGCTACCAAATACAGATGTGGCAACTAAACAAGCAGTCTCGCTAACCAAGTTCAGTAACGTCATTTAGTTCTGTAAACACACCAACCCCATAATAGCAGCATTGAATCGTACTCCAGGAAATTGTAAGCATCACAGATTTCACGAGTTGGTGTGAAGAAAAATAAATCATTCAGGCAGGACAGGAGTACTCGCATAAATTGGTTGATTTTGCTGATTGACACCTGTGTCAGACTGGAAGCAGGGCTTCATTCTCCATAATAATCTTTGCTTAGTGTGGCATGTAGCTGCGCGGTGCGGTGTAAATGGGATCTTCTCGAGTTAACGGTAGTGCATGTTCTGCTACGTTGGTATGCCTGAGTGCATCATGCTGTGTGTTGGTCATTTGCTTGCAAAATTGATGAACTATTGTCATGCCTTCCTCACTCAACATTTTACAGTCACTGCCAGTCATGTGTGGACTTGTTTTAGTGGAGCTTCTCTAGACTTGGCCAGTATGAGATCCATGTTCACATTCCCATCAGAATCACTTATTCTCAAATATACGACAGCTGCGTATGCTCGTTCAGATACATCTGTAAAGCCGTGTAGCTCTACATAAGCTGCATCAGGGCAAACAAAATGTGGCAAACTATGGTTTCAAGGTGGACAAGTCCCTCAATGTACTGATTCCACTTCTCTCATGTTGGTGACGGTAAGGAGTCGTCCCAACACACTCCTTGGGTCCACAAACGCTGTAGCAGAATTTTGCTTACACTACCACTGGAGATAACCAGCCCATGGGATCATAAATGCAAGCTATCTGTGACAAAACAAAATGTTTAGTTGGGACACCATTGCAGATATTTAAATGGTAAAAGAAAACATTTGTCTCTGGGCTCCACTTAAGACCCAGAATATTCACTACAGGCTCAGATAAGAAGTCAAGCACTTTGGGATTCTCGAAATGAGATATAGGAATGTCATCCAACAACTGTAGCTGGTTACTCAACCATTTCCTAAGTTCAAATCTACCCCTTCCTAAGAGTTTAATCAACCACTTATTCTTTAGCACAAATGCTTCCTCCACCGATGATACACCAGTTACAATATCATCTACAAAAATGTGATTTTGAAGAGCATTTTGTGCCAGGGGATAATGGAGACGCTCATCAATGGTCAACTGATGTAAGGTATGAATCGCCAGAAATGGAGAAGGTGTGAGTCCATAGGTTACAGCATTAAGTTGGATCACTGTAAGTTGGAGAGAGGGGTCTTCATGCCACAGAATAAGTTCATATGGTCGATCATCCTCATGGATTAGAATCTGCCGATAATTTGCTTTATGTCGCAAGATAAAACCACAGTATAGATTCTGAACCGTAAGATGACATAGCATATCTCATTTTGAAGCTTAGGTCCAGAGAGGAGAGAGTATCTTGAGGGATACACCATTTGAAGTCCTGGCACTACCATCAAAATCCACCCTCAATTTGGTGGTTGCTAGCCAGTTTATGCACACCATGGTGAGGGATAAAACATTCAGAGGTTTCTCGACTTTCTAACTGTTGGGTGGAGTGGGCATAGGGTTCCTTATGACCTGAAGTAGCATAATCAGCCATGAAGTCCTTGTACATTGTTTTCATGTCCGGTTGAGATGCGAGTTTGCGCTCCAGAGCATAGAATCTGTTTTCTGCATTTTCGTATGAACTTCCAATACGCTTCTCCCTCAGATTTGAATGGAAGGCGAACCTTGTATCTACCTGATTCATCTCGAGAGTGAGTAGCCATGAAGTGAGTCTCACAGAAGTCAGCATCCGGTTGTTTCGCAGCTACATGAGGGAGTTCCTCAGTTTCCCAAAACTGTTTGAGAATAGAGTCTAGCAAGTCCTCAGTCCTCACAAACATGGAAATCATTGCTGGCATTCAGTTCAGGGTATTCTCCCAGGAGCATCCAACCAAATTTAGACTCCAGCACAACAGGCATGTGCTGACCTAGTTCAAGTCGCCCATTAATACAAACTCGTGCATAGATGTCAGCGCCCAGCAACATGTCAACAGGACCAGGTTTGTCAAACTGGGGATCAGCTAATGGAAGAGATCTCAATTGGTTATGAACACATGGCACATGGATCCACACTTGCTCATGGTAAATTGCTGGTGATTTTAGAGACCACGAAAAGAGAATGAGTAAAGGAACATTGAGATACAACAGAGGATTGAATTTTACAACGGACAGCTCCCTTCAAGTTGACTGTACCATGCACGAGACCACAGACCCTTTTCTTGACCTTTTGAACAGGTAAAGAGAGCACTTTTGCAGCTTCCTCTGTCATGAAGGACGCCTGAACCACACTGTCCAGTAAGCATCGAACCACATGCAATTTACTGTCAGCATCATACATAGTTACCAGGGCAGTAGATAACAACACTGAAGTACGACTATGAGCTGAAAAGACACCCACAAATTGTTCAGTCTCAACATCAGCAATTGAAGTATTATTTTCAATATGAGTTATTAGATTAGGCCTAGATTGACCATCAACATGAAGTAGAGTATGATGCCTCTGTTTGCATCGAAAACATGTATGAGCTGAGGAATATGACACTACAGTATTGGCTGTTCTCAGGCAGTTGAAGCAGAGTTTCTTACTGCGAGCTATTGACTGTCTGTCTGATGGTGAGACATTAACAAACTCTGAACATTTATATTCAGAATTAAAGGTCTGTTGACAGACAATACACTGCTTTAACTCATTGGGCTCAGAATTAGTTACAAATACTGATTTGGGTGGTTGTGTTACATGACTTACTTTTTTAAAGTTGAACTTCTGGGCTATTTGACTGGTGCTTGTTTTGACTTCTATATCAATGGCTCAGTCCATAGTAGAAACCCTTTCAAGCAGAAAATCTACAGGTTCTGAAACCTTACCCATATCATTAGTCCGCCCTGCCCACGAGCTTTCAAACTGAGTGCGCAGCTCCACGTCCAACTTTATCATCAAGACTGTGAAAAGAACAGAATTTTCCTCAGTTACAATATAGCCTAATCCTTAAAGGGCTTGTGCATTTTGATTGAATGTGCTGACAAAATGCCGGATGGATTTGTGATTTGTGATGTTTACAGAATGCAAATTGAGGATTCTCTTTATATACAATGTTGTCAGCTTTCTCAAATTTTGATAGTGAGATGTAAGAAGTTCCCATGCCACAGGTTAGTTCTCAGAAGAAATTGGAAGATTTTTTTACTGATTGTAAGGCTTCTCCTGTGAGACAACCCATTAAATATTGAAACTTTTCAACATCAGACAGACAACGATTGTTGTGAATGGTGGCCTAATACAACTGCGAAAACATAGGCCAGTCTTCCCACTGACCAGAAAAAGTAGGCAAATTGATCTTGGGAAGCCTTACATTTGCAGATGGACCTGCAACAGGCGGAGTTGATTCACTTTGAACAACATGCTTACCCAGAAACGAAGCCACAATACCACAAGTGTCAGACATAAGCTAAACAGCTCATTATGTTTAGAGGTCAAAATATTTTCATCCAAGTCATCAGGAAGTGGATCTGACTGCAGTAAGATATCACATATTTAATTTACAGTACTATCAATTGCCTCTAGTTGTACACCAAGTCCATTTACCTAATGCACAATTTCTACAGTAATAAGTGGAGGACTTGTTAATGCCTGAAGACGCTCACTGGTGTGCCGTAATTTAGTTTCCTGAAGTTTCAATTTCAGTAAAAATGCCTTGAAACCCATGTCAAAAAATTTCTACAATGAAGAAAGCGAAAAAAACGGTAGGCCTACAGAGAAGACAAAGCCCAAACCTATTGTGTCATAGCACAAGTGAGGTTATGTACATCTGATTAGGTTCAAAATTCGAAAATAATCTGGCTAATTAAAAAATTCACGAAGTAACTAACACAAATGAGAAGAGAACAATGGGTACAGTTACTCACCCACGTGGCGAACAATTTACACTCTCAAAAAAAAAAAATAGACAAGTACCCTCTTAACCTAAGTATATGAAAACCCTTAAATTTAATTGCATGACACTATCTCACATTATGGATTGCCCTTAATTCCTGCTTTACAGAAAACTATACTTCTTCATTAAAAAAAACTTCTGACGCACGTGTCTTAATAAAAAGTAAATATAAAATGTTGGTACTATGTCCTGTTTCACCATTCCTACTAATTAAAGTATTCAATGTGCATTATTTTATCCTAAATGTCATATCACTATCATCTTTCAAACTCATGGATTTGTATTGGACAAAACCTCACTTCCAGTCTTTACTGGTCCAGTGCCCTTTCAATCTGCCCTCTATAAATTACACTTTAAGAAAAACACACGCAATTGTGGCACTGATATAAAAGTAAAGTAACACAATATAATCTTCTTAAAATTAACATTTCAAACCCTAACACTTGTACTTACATGCTACCTTAACGTACATAGCAGACAGTCTGCCTTACTGTCCCCTTTCTTTTTCGCCTTCTTCACAACACACTCCTTCGCTCTCGCCTTAACTTGAGTTTTTTCCTTACTGACTTCCTTCCATAACCTGTCACAACTCTTGTCTTACCTACAGGTTTACACTTACCCCTTTCTTTCCTTGCTTGTTTGTCGTGTGTCTGATCCTTTAGTTGTTTACATATGGTAAACACATTTTCACTCTCACCTGCCTTACATTTCTCACCACAAGCATGTCTAACCTCACTCCTGGGAACCCCCCCAGACTTCCAACACTCCCTTACTCCAGACATTCTTGGCAACATGCGTTATGTCGTCACTCTCACTTCTGCAATGCTTACTCTCATTTCATTCTTTAATTTCCTAGTTAGTTTCATGCACACAAATTGGAAAACCCCCACCAAATACAAAATTTACTTACATTCACTTACTTACTCCTGACTCGGCATTCTGTGGAACTTTGTACACATATTATTGCTAAATTGGTAATATTGTTAAAATTGGTAATATTGTTACATGTTAATAATGTACTCTCATCTGTTACTACATTCCTAACCTCAGCTACCTCCATTTCTATTTCATTCATAATCTCTACATTTTCACAAACATTTATTACTACTACCTCATTTTCACACTCTGTACTCACTTCTACATTTTCACATACCCAAATTTCAGTTTCAATATTTACATTAGTACTGAAAATTGCCTTATTAAATTTAGCTAATATTTCCTGGTGTTGTTTGTCAAATTTAGTTTCCTGTTTAGCAACATTTTCTGTTATTTGACTCAATTGTCTGTTTCATTCATCAACTTTACCTGCCATTCTGGCCACATTTTCTTTCAACAGCTGTAAAAGCCTATTACTATCTAGCGAACTCTGTTTCTCCTGCTCCATATTGATATGTTAATAAAAAAAAAAAAAAAACAAAGAACTCTTAAAATGATCCAAAATATTAAAATTATCCAAAATACACAAGCACAATCCAATACCGGGACAGATTAAAAGTTATGCAACCATTCTTAACGATGACGTGTTGTTGTAGCATGTACCTGTTGATTAGATGACAATGATGGTGATGATTACGATGACTGTAGAAATTACTTACATGTTGATTTCTAGTTTTGAACAAGAACTGCATTACCTCGGGAACAGACATCAACTTCTGCACGTACTAATAAGAAAACTGGAGCTCTGCTGCATGTCGACATCACATTGCCACCACAGGCGTGCTGTGTTGCCACATCCTTTACACACTGTTGTTCAGGGTTGAGTCGCAATCCACATACCATGTACGAGCGGCACATTTCACAATTGCCACATCTTGGAGTTGTGTCTAAATCCCAGCCCCACATAAGGGCGGCACGTTGAAATGTAGCATCAACTCGCTACACTCCAAACAATTGGTACACTTCCTTCAAAATAAAAGTTGGGCTCCAGCTAGCATGATGTAGTAAAAGGCGCACTGCTATATTTGTAGTGGAAATAAAATATGAGGGATTCATTTCAAATCTTAACCATGTTTATTCTGGGTGGTCGAGAATACTACAAACATATCAGTATGATGGGAATTGTCACGTCACTCTTCTCCTCTGCATTCACACAGGTACATACTCACAGCGGCAGTCACATGAAGTTGAAAAAATACCTCTCGACTAGTGAGGAAAAATTACACACTACATACACTCTGGTGGTGGTTGTTAATAGTGAGGCTGAGCACAGGGCCAGCCACACGCACCTCGGTGCCCACAGCTAACCCGCACTCTCCGACAAAAGCTAAAAATACACACTTGGCCGGGGCTTGCGGCTTCCTATTGGCTGTTCATGATCACATGCTACTGCGTGGAAAGACAAAAATGCTGATGGTATGGGAATTAAGAAAAAAATTTAATCTCAAAAGTTTCGTCACCTCGCTCTGAAGCCTAAGAACCAAAAGTGCCACGCAGTACAGATAACATTCGTTTTACAGCCTCACATTAAAACTGATAAAGCCCTTACTTATAACGTGTGCCATGAAAGGAAAAATTTGGACGAAATACACTCACTGACAAAATAAACAGCGAAATTTAACCAAAAGTGAACCTGAAAAATCATTAAAAAAAGCAATAAAATCATGTATAAACACAGTGCTACAAGTTGTTCAAAGCACAGTACAATGAGAAAGTCCTGCTGTCTTTAGTGTTTATGTGAACAACCACGAAGTGTAAAATCAAACTGGGGTTCTCCTCAGAAATAACTTTGGACTTAAAATTTGGCTATATTTCCAGGTTACTAGGAATATGGAGTATTCATTGTTGTTATTGCTATAAATGTGGCAATGAGATAATTCTTGATTATAAATTTATGTCTTTTGTGTCACTGCTATTTCATTTATATATGAATGCAAGTATGTTTTAGGTTACGTGAAATATGGCACGTACCATACAAAATTGGCTTGTTATACTGCTTCCTTGGATTTGCACCTGGCCACAAGTACTAGTTAAATTATAAAATGTTATTTTTTGCGTGTAGTAATGTTTTAGATTTACAGACTTTTCCTGGACATAATTATTACAGAAGAAAAGTTTGCATGTGGAATTAATATACCTTGTTATAAAGTTTAGTATGCAGTTTGATGGTAAACTACAAATTATCACAACATGTAATGATAAAGTAAATATACATTTTCACAAAATAAATTAGTGATGTTAAAGTAAGTTAGCTTAGTTATTGGTTTCCTAGAGCTACAGGATGTGTGTGTGTGTTGCAGTTTGCCGCAGCCATGGAGGATTGTGTATCCAGCTCTGGTATTCAACATTGTGTTCTTTTTCATTGCCATGGCATCAGCCGTGATGCTGGACAAAGGTTACGACACATTCTGCCACTCCTTCACAAGCAACATGAATGAAACCAGGTTAGCATCACACTGTGTGGGTACATGGACTTGTTCTTGAACTGAAGTGATGGGAAGTAATGACTCGTATGGTACGTTACAGCTGCAGTGATGTGGACAAGTATTGCTTCAGTTCACAACACATTATGCGAATGACTTACGCTGAGGTGAGTTACACCTTCAGAGCATACATACAGCTCTAGACTTACAATTTTAAAGAATCTCTTGATATATTCTACAATGTAAATTTGTAGGCCATATTTTTGGTGAGAATTATGGTATCTTCTTTTTTTTATGTGTGTGTTATTAATGTTTTATTGAAACTGTGTTTCCACTGTGTTTGCACCATGTATCTGATCAGCAGAACTTGGCATCACAAGTTTGGGTGCAAAGTTATGTTACACAAGGTGTAGATTTGTAGTACTGTCATATGGTGCAAAAAGTACATTTTTGTGTCATTGTGTTGGTGTTCTTGCTAAGTTGCACAAGCTATGCATACAGTGCAATAGCTATAAACAGCTCAATTAATAGTGTCACTCTTTTCTATGTACTTTTACTTCTAAAAAAGAGGATAAGTGGAGTATGTAATGACAAATAGGTGGCAGTGCAGGTTTAATCTGGCATTAGAATATTCTTTGATAGATATTCTTGCCTGCTTACTGTTGAAAAGATCAGGATTAATTACTTAAATGCGCTAGTACATTTCTACACCATTCTTAATGGTATTAAAACAGTACTGTGCTATGTTTCTGACCTGAGTAATTATTATCAGAAGCAGATATTGTGTACTGCTGCAATAAGTGGACTAGAATAGAGCGGGTAGTGTACAGGTTCTTGACATGCATTTGGTGATATATCGACTTTAGTGAACAATCCGTATTTAATGATGTTATGCAGTGAAGAATCGTTAAGTGACAGAAGGCAGGCCAAACTCTGATAGTGACGTCCCAAGCTGTACACATTCCACATTGTAATTTCTGGGGTTTACTGAAGGTTTCAGCTGACTCAAAGTGTCAGTTGAACAATCAGCAGTGAACATCTAATGCTTATAATGCCACAAGATGATCTTTATTAGTTTCCAACTGCCAGACAGTGTATTCACAGCTCAGCAAATGACTGTACTATGGGTCTGAGAGTAACCACAAAGACAAGGATTCCAGTGAGACTGTATGCTCAGAAACCTGTGAGAGGCATCCTGTTGAAGAATGCCCATAAAACTGTGAGATAAGCTTGGTGCAGAGAACATCAAACATAGACCAGGGAATGGTTGGGGATGGTCCTGTTTACAAATGAGTCAAGGTTCAGTCTGCGCAGTGATTCCCGGCATGTATATGTAGAGAGTGTGGCAGAGCAGGTACAGTCTGGCTTACACATTGAAGAGGAAGCACTAAAAGCTATTTTAAGCACCTTGTGGGATCACTCTCAGTGATCCACGCTCCCTACCAACTTGAAATACCATTACTTGGTCTAGCAAACTAATTTATCATAATTTACGACGTATGCAAGTCCCATTATGAAGGACCCCTTTTTCATCACGTCTGTAGATTCCAATGGCTAAACCAAGAAAAATGCCAAATTACCTCTTAAACAAGGTAAAATGTAATTTGTGCATCTTTGAAGACATCAAAGACCTCGCTGTCACGAGATATAAACGACCACAAAAATAAAACCCCATAGAGGAAAACTAAGCTAACCTATTATGCTATGATACTGTTTACATACTTAAATGAACTGTTGCCAAGGGCTAAACAATAAATAATCATATAAATAAGATCTAACTAAACCCTGTAATTGGAAGGGTGACCTAACCTTACTTTTACATAATTTCAAAACAGAACTAAACTATAAAGGCATTAACAAAATAACTAAAAGAAATATAAGAAAATGTAAGTTAAAATTAAATTAAAGAATTTATTACATTATCAGACGTGAAAAGTTAACTCAAATTACTACACTGTAATATATTTATACTACACCATGTTGGTGCTGTGGCATGGTTTGTGTGAGGGGGCATGTGGTCTATTAGGTATACATTGTAATGGTGCAGTTAACATTAATCTAATAATGACATTTGGTTTTATTTTGTTTTGCAAGGAAATGCTTTGCTTATCAGTATTTTAGACATTTTGGCAGTGTTGGTATGTTTATCTGTCATGAAGTTTGCTTTTTGTAAAGTCACAGTGATTTGTTTCAAATATTTATGGCACCCAATGAACAGACTCAAGCACTACGCTGACTTCTCGTCCCCGTCATTCCAGAGATACTGAGAAATTTGTTTCAGAGCCCCACTAGCTCAAGCAAGGAGGTACACTCATGGCTCGCCGAGTACCTCAACCAGTCTGACCAGCCTCTGGCAAATCCTATCACTTATCTCACCCCAGTTGCTCTCTCCCCACCAGCAAGACTCTACACGTGTCCAGCGCTCTCAAGTACCAACCACCTACATGTCCAATTGTTCCGCCACAGGCTGGACCAAGTACCAAGTACGGGGCGCATCCTTGTGCCACGTAAGGACTAAGTTTATCCTGAGTACCAAAGAATAGTGTGCGCCTGATTTAGCTCCCTCCAAAACTCCACTTCCCTGACACAGTGCTCTTCCAGTTGACAGGCCATCATGCATCAAGTAGGGAGGAGGAAGAGTTTTTCTGGCACCCAACATAGGGCATTAAGCTGTCATAGTTCCAACTAGGCAGCATAACAAATCAACCCGACCCACTCAGAAACCGAACTGACTTTGGGGAGTCCTTCAAACACACCGTGGTGCCCAACTACCGCAGAGGTGTTAACTACTGAACCGAGCGAGCACAAGCTCAACGGCACTACTGCAGCCACAAATGAACCAAGCTGCTGTTCGAGATTGAGCTGCCCCGGCACAGGCATCAACCGAATACAGTGCGCCCATTGCCAACAATGGAGCCACTATTCCTGTCTCTGCTGGGCAGATGAGCCCTGCTATACTGATGGCCTCGAATTTAGGTGTGACAATTGCCAGACAGATGGCGTTCTGTAACTGGGTTATCTGCTCCGGGTGCAGAATCCACACAGTAAGGTGCGTTCTATATGGTGAAATGTACCATTATGCCTGCATTAGATGGCCCTACGAGCGAATCAGTAGACCTGGAATTGTATACCAATGTGAGGTCTATAAGCGCGCCTCTGAATACCGACCGTCAAATGCAGGACCGGCCTCACTCCACAGTATGCCATGCTGCTCAGGAGAGTCCGAACTGCCGGAATTTGGGGGTAGACCACATGAGAACCCATTCGTATCTACTTCAGAATGCGAGTGCGAGTTCTGAATGCATGGGATACCTGAGAGACAATGTGTTACCAGGGCCCAAACCAGACTGATGGGCAAAGCCCTCAAATGGTGGAATAAGTACGGTGAATTCGTGATTGAATGGAAGCAGCTCAGTGGTCATTTAGCACAATACTTCATGGGCGAGGAAGTGCTAGTGCATGTAACCACCAAATTTTACAGCCACTCCCAAACACCAGGACACCAGGAGAGGTCAAAACTTTTGCTTGCGGAAAGGTACAGATGTACCAAAGGATCTTTCCTTAGGGAAACTAAGAAAGCTGCATGCGGCAAATAACTCGCCTGCTGTTGCCACGCTTGTGGAATATCCTACTTATCCCCGAGCCGCACACAGTAGATGAATTCATTTAACGAGCACGGGAGGCCAAACGAATCTTCCCAACACAGGCTCTCCTTGACCAGCTGAATTCTTTGTGATTCACAGACAGGATTTGGAAATGTTATCAGTTGTGCTCCACTACCGGAACCATATGAAACTGTTTTTATTATTGTTGATAAAATCTTTATGCATTATTCTTTGCAATATTTGTATGAAGTAATTTAGTTTGACCAGAGAACTATTTTGCTGTAAAGTTGTACTATAATGTAAGAAAGTCTGTCCTAACAGAAAATTTGATGAGGAAAAGGTTATGGGGAAAAAGTAATTTTTGTCTGGAAATCACAGAAATATGAGGGGATTTTCAAATGGAAAAAAAAAGTGGCAACCCTGATAAAAGAATGTTATTTAACAGATGTGTGACTTTTGTATTTGCAATCAGATATATATATATATATATATATATATATATATATATATATATATATATATATATATATATATATTATAAACGATTCATAGCACCCACATCACCCCTTTTTCTTGGCAACAACACGACATCATCGGGGGTTTGTGAAAAAATTATGATAACTATACCCTATATGAATGTTTGATAGATAGTCTAAAAGGAAACATTTACTAAGACAGTTTCTCACTGCATAGTTTATGCACAATATAATAAACAACGTAAGCATGTGGTTTGTGACATGTGTAGTTTGTGCACAATGAAACTAAACAATAACTGTGTATTTTTATTCATACTACAATCAAATGGAAATCAACTAAGCATGTTTTTCTGGCGTGTATACCTAGTTTACCTACAATCAAAGGGACGTCAGGTGTACTGGAAATACCGGTGTGGTGTGATAGAACTACTGTGAAATGAGAATTGGGAACACTCATTCGCACAATCACTCTTCATAAGTGTTCAAAATGTCGACCATCCTGTATCAGATACGACTCTGCTCTCCTTACATTCGTGGTTGCTCGGCAGACCTCAGCACAGCTGAGAGATCCACATGCTGGTTTGATTCTGTCTTTTATGTCATCCCTCTTTATTGGGCGCACGTGTTGATGTCTTTAATTCTCCCGCACAAAAAGAAGTAATTTGGGGACAAGTCTGGAGAACATGGTTGCCAAGCTACAAGACCCATTCGTCCAATACACCATCTGGGGAATAACATGTCAACAACTAGCCGAGCTCTGTGTGTAAAGTGAGCAGGACAGCCATCCTGTTGAAACCACAGTGTTAATCTCAGAGCGAGAGGGACATCTTCAATCAGCTGTTACAAAATATTTTCTGGGATGTCTGTATACGCTGCACCATTCAATTGCCCTTCAAAAAAATATGGTCATATGACACAATGTCCAAGAAGACCACACCAAGTATTAAGGCTCTACACATGCTGGTTATTCATTTGATGGGGCCAATGTTGGTTGAATGCTGACTAGTAATGGGCATTATGTATTATTGCATCACCATTGCTCTTGACTGTGGCCTCATTAGTCCACAAAATGCTGCAATGGAAAGTACGGTCCTTGGTCAGATACTAGTTGCAGAAATCAATGTATTTAGGAAAGTCATTATTTCCAAGTTCTTGGCGCAGTTGTGCATAGTACAAATGTAAACGATTATCAGCAAGAATTCTCCACACTGTACTTTGAGAAAATCCTGAGTTGTGGATAATCCTCCGTGTAGAATCATAAGGATTACATACCGTGGTAGCAAGTACATCGTCTCTCACAGGTTGTCTGATATGACAATGTTTTTGCATGTTGGTTGCACTAGCCCGGTTGTGCGCACACGACATGCAAGACAGTAGAAGACATTGTATGAGTGGTGGATGCACTGTGGGTATCTCTCTGCGTACAAACTGGCAGCAGCTCTGAAGCTCTGACAACATTCCCCTAGTATCATCAGCATGTCAAATGCTTCTTCGTTTGTAAATGGCATTCCATTCAGCAAGCAACACCACAGAGAGACAATTTCTGACACTGAAACAACACACACAATTAATATTTGCAGTGTAAAATGAATGACTGTCTGAATGAACAACCTTTTGATTGTCAGTTAACTTGTATGCAAAACCTGCAGTTCCTGTAAGTGGTAGATAGCTTATCTGCTTGCTGGGTATTGCTGCATTATTCTTAGCTTTTGCTCGGAAACAGTCTAATACATATTGCACGAGTCCATGCAGTAAGGCATACAGGTCACTGCTACTATCAAAGCGAGTCTTACACTCCAATCAGCAATACTGTAATGGCACACATTGTGTATCTCGTGCATAGTTTACGCAGAACCAATGATAATTGGATAAACTTAACTGTTATTATTAGACTGTTTCCAAACAAACGTGGAGAATATGGCAGCACTAAGCAGCAAGCAGATAAGCCATCTACCACTTAAAGGAACTGCAGGTTTCGCATACACGTTAACTGACAATTGAATGTTTGTTCATTCAGATAGTCATTCGTTTTACATTACATGAATGGCAGAATCAGAGCAGCATGTGGATCTCTCATCAGTGCTGAGGTCTGCCGAGCATCTGCGAATGTAACACAGAGAATAGATTTGTCTGATATATGGTGGTTGACATTTCGAACACTTCAAAGAGTGATATGTGTGAATGAGTGTTCCCAGTGATCAGTAGTTCTCTCATACCATACCGGTATTTATAGTACACCTCTACGTCCTTTTGATTGTACATACACTAGGTATGTGCACCAGAAAACCAACATGTTTTGTTGATTATCTTTTGATTGTTGTAAGAAAACCACATTTGCGATAAATATTTATTGCTCGTAAACTACATATGTCACAAACCATATGCTTAGATGATTTAATTGACTATACAAAACTTCTGCACGTCAGAAAAAAAGTGTCTTAGTAAATGTTTCCTTTTAGACGTCTTATCCAACGATACCTGATACGACCCACGTTCCCATTTGCAATTTCAAAGCTCACCCACCATACCCTTACCTCCGTTATGTTGGGGGGAGTGGAATTACTACCAATTGATGCTTCGTGTATGGTATAGTTATAACACTTTTTTCGCGAACCCCTGGTGTGTTGTTTCCGAGAAAAAGAGGTGATACGGGTGCTTTCAATCTTAATATTGCTTTTAGGTAAAACAATTAAATGAATACAGTACATTATTCTGTTATCTAAAACATTTCAATCAATACAATAATGTTAATTCAATAAATTTAACATAAAAAAAAATTAGTAATTGAACATTTGAAATTGGAAATTCTTTAGAGGTCAAACTGAATATCAAATTTCTGTTAAACAGGTCACTGTATTAAACATAATATTTCAGTCGCCAAGTTGCTCAGAAATCTCATAATTTAACTTTGAGTTGGAAAATACCTTAAGAGTCTGTCATGCGACGTAAAAATATTAGCTATTCAAGAAACAAACTGAGAAACTATTTTGTCTATGTTCATATCTGTTATCGGTGCCGCACCAAGTATATCTGGACCCCAACTGGAGCCATGCTGTGACTGAGCACCACCGTCCCCATACTTAAGCAGACGGGAAGGTAAAATTTGATATTTAAAAAAAAAAATGAACTAGATGTGTTGTCACGAAACTACGACTGGAACTCTAACTAGAACCTTCTGAACACAGAGAATTCAATCAAACCGGAATTAGAAACGCGACCTAACATGTAACAAAAATGAGAAAATCAGTTTTTAGAAGACTTATTCATTATTAAGGGTTCAGAAAATGCTACTTGAAGGTCTGCATACCTGCACACTGCCAGTCACCAAATTTAAAAGAACACTAATTGTCTATGTTGCGCTTGACATAATTTAAATAAATAAACAAACTACATTGGTAGATGATAAACATCCACTCTGCGACTACATTCTTTTCAGAATACAGTGTAGCTCCTGCTGCGGAGAGATGCGTCTAGTCATCACCAAGTCCTATATCCAAACATCCCTGGAAAAGCGCGTCCTACATGGAGTAATACACAAAATAGTGCGTACCTGGTGGAAACATACACTCAATTTTAGTTTCTGAATTGCAGATAGATAGTGCTGGGGTGTAAAAATGCTGCTCCAGATAATGCAAAGGGCACTTTTTTCTGTGGTGACACCTATGGGCTTAGGACACAGTGCAATATTTTACAGTACTGGGAATGGTACAGCAAACACGACTAAACAACACGAAGGAGAAACGCTGTAAGACCAACTGCCATGCCAACATCCAAGCATATGATAACGAACACTAAGCCTAACAAAAATAACTGCAACACCAAAAAATTCTAATTACTACAAAATTTTTTTTTTAACTATGTGCTGTTTTAAAAAAACGCAGTAATTTTAACGAGTTCTTTATTTTGTAAAGTTGAAAATGTGCTGCTCATAACTGCATATATATATATATATATATATATATATATATATATATATATATATATAGAGAGAGAGAGAGAGAGAGAGAGAGAGAGAGAGAGAGAGAGAGACACACACACACTCTCTTTACTACTATATACATACATACTCTCTTTACTACTATATACATGGGAAAGTGTGTTTGTTTGTCCTTCTTTTACATTAAAACGGAGCAACGGATCGACGTAATTCTTTGCACAGAGATACTTGGAGGGCCGGAGAGTGACATAGGCAACTTTTTATCCCGGAAAAATGTCTTCTTTACTACTATATACATACATACTCTCTTTACTACTATATACATGGGAAAGTGTGTTTGTTTGTCCTTCTTTTACATTAAAACGGAGCAACGGATCGACGTAATTCTTTGCACAGAGATACTTGGAGGGCCGGAGAGTGACATAGGCAACTTTTTATCCCGGAAAAATGTCTAATTTCTGTCAGGAAAATTCTTATTGTGGGCCACACAGTACTAATTTCCCCATGTTCTGTCATAATAATCTGCAGTAGTAATCAGGTCATCTATGTATTATGTGTTTTCTGTCCAATAAATTTGGTTGTGATAGCTCATGTCCTCCTTGGTGTTGAAATTTTAATGGCCTGTAGTGTACTTTACATGGCAAAAACCTCACCTGATAGTGAGGATATGTAGTCTGGCTTTATATTTTGCAGTATTACAAGCAGTGTTGTTAAAAGTACTGGAATAATGTAATTGGTCTCAATTAGAATTACTCCGGTGACAATGTAACTAATTACAAGTAAAATTACTTTTGATAAAAGTAATCAGTAAAAGTACAATTACAATTACTTACCACTACAATTTTAAAACTGAGTTACCTACAGTGCATGTTTTCATATGCATTAAAAAACGTACATACATATTTGGTTTTTAAAAAGCATTTGCAGCTAATGGTTATAGTGTTTATTATTTTTAAATAATTGAATATTTTTCATGGATATGCTTGTTTGACTAACATAAAATATATGCATATAAAATAATTAATATTTTTTCCAAATCACGCCAATGTAATGTCAATTCCTCTTAAAAGATTAACTTATATAACACTATAAAAAAAGATTTCATACCAATTACACACTGTAATAAAAAAACTTTATATTTTTGAATTACCCTTACAAAACAATATGACACCTTCAGGTGAGAACACGAGACGAATGATGACACAAATACTTACTGGTAATATGGGCGCCAGAGGTGCTTCCCAATCACCGCACTATTGACACTCAGAGTTCTCAGGGATGCTGTGGGTTCTGTGTGTCCATCTTACCCGTGCATACTTACAAACACGTAGGCAATACTAAGCTTTTACTAAACATCGCTTTGAAATAAACACTTAATAAAATATATGTGGTTAGGACACTTGTCACTACTAAATAAAAGAGGTAAGTTCATTGTAGACTTGTTTTTATTGTTACTATGCATACACATCAACATGCCAATGAAATTATGATTATCTCTGTCATGACTAGCCAATTCCGGTTGGGTTCTCCCCCAAGCCCGCAATTAATCGAGCGCACGCCTAGATGGATGATCTCACTGAGGTGCGTGAAAGCGCAGCCTTCACAATAAAAGAGGGCCAACAGCTGCTAGGGTGGACAGACGGTTTTTCCCTGAAGACAGGGCACGGTGAATTACAAATGAAAACACTTTATGAAACATATTAACACGTCTGATTACTCAGCATCATTAACGCAAACTCGTCGAGGCTCGCCCGCCAGCACGTGTGTAGTGTGGTGATGGCCTATGCACAGAGCCAGCTAGGATGAGAGTAATTGCATCATACACAAATTACAAAATTATATAAACCCTCAAAAGATATATGAAACAAGATGGGGCACAAGATGAATATTCACATTAAACATACACGTGTGAAAACACATTTAGATGCCGCTGGATGAAGTTCGTAGCGGTCCACATGGTGCATGTGGAATTGCAATATTTCTTTGTGAAAACGGCAAATTAAATTCAGATGAAATATTATTTGGAGCGAGAAAATGATTCTCTCTATGATTTAAGTGATTGCAGGCGTTTCGTGTGAAAACACATTTAGATGCCGCTGGATGAAGTTTGTAGCGGTCCACGTGGTGCAGGTGGAATTGCAATATTTCTTTGTGAAAACGGCAAATTAAATTCAGATGAAATATTATTTGGAGCGAGAAAATGATTCTCTTTATGATTTAAGTGATTGCAGGTGTTTAGCATGCCTGATGGCGGTAAAATTAAACACGAAAGTGACTGCGTGGTCAAACACAAAAAGCATCAATTAACGTGAAATTACACGGAATCCTGACAAAAATTGAACATAGAACCCAGAATAAAATATTGCACATACGATATTACATAAATAAGCTCTCAAAATGCAATGATGGTGTATACAAATACTTGCCGTTGGTCAGCCACGTGGTTATACGTAATGTTGCTGTAAAATATTCCGGCATGGAAAATACTTTCAAAAAAATACATGAAAACAATAAATGCAATGTAATGATTATCTAAATGTAACTCTTACATTTAATGTTTTGTAATCCGATTACAAGTACGAATTACTTGTTTTGAATTGTAATTTGTTATCAAGTAGAAATTACTTGAATAGTAATTGTTACAAGTAATTGTATTACTTGTAATTCATTACATAACAACACTTATTAGAAGTAATAGTTTTTCATTGAATTTTCAATAAAAGTATCAGTGCCAGTCTGGCACTGTCTGTTAAATTGGTGTATAGAATAAAAGTTTAAAAAATGAAATTTTGTACTTATTAAATGTAGTAATTGTACAAGTTTGTTTTTGTTCCTTAATTATTTGTGTAGTACTCTTATCTTCCTCTTCTTAATTATTTATAAACATATTCTTTTTGTAGTTTGTTTTGCAGCTACAGTTGTTAAATTTGTTCTCTCGGAAGATTATGTGAAAAGTGTTATTTTTAAGCTTCTGAAGTGTGATTATAATGATATTTCTGAGGTTAGTTAGAATTTATTGTTCAGTAACTGTTGTTTGATTCAGTTGGCCAGTGTCACGTGATGTTCACTGTGTGGTTATTCGTAGTTGTTATTGTAATCATCTCAATTTCATATTCAAGATGATGGCCCTGACCCTTAGTAATGTGTTGATACTAGAAGGAAAGATGGGAAATGCTCAGCTTCAGTTAATTTGCCCTCCCTGGCAGCTTCCCCAGTTACATGAGAGATACACAGTGCTCTTCTGCAGCTTTCCCACACTTTCCTGGGTAGAAATTTGGCTTGCACCTACTGCCAGAGCAGACGACATCGGTGTTATGCAAACTAGTGTCTCTCATGTTGTAACTGCTAGATTTCCTCACTGTAGTTCACTCTGGCGTGGTATGCCCTGACTAAATGTGCAGATTGTTCTTTATGGTAGAGCAGTTCTTGTAACAACATTGCTTCCAACCTACTAACATTCTAGTCTGTTTCAAACTTGGGGTTTCCTTTTACTTGATATGAGCTGTGGTTGGCCCACTGTCACTAGGTCTATCACCAGTGAGTTTGACATGCAGCTTCACGTACACTTCACTCGCTCTTTACTGCCCGGAGGAATAACCCTGAAGTTAGGAATCTGGATGCTTCAGTTCAAATACTGGGTGTTTTTCCCTAGCCCTTGTGGAGATTCACTGCCAACACTGGAGTTTGAGTACATGATATGCACAGATCTGGTCCGAATGTTTCTCCGTAACATCGCAAACTACCACTCTGGGTCTATGTGCCTGCTGTAAGAACCTCTGCCACTACCAGCTGTAGGCATTGACGATCAAGTCGTCCAGGGATTGACTACTGGGTGGCACCCCAAAGATCTGCATTGCTGATCACTATTCAGTTTTTCCACGATACATCCCCAGCAAGAACTTATGTATTGTATGTCCTCTCCATCTGCTTTCTGGATCTAAAAGAGTTCTTTGTCAGATGTGATTCATAGCCTGTTGTCATGTGATGCATGTTGGTACTTTCCCATTATCAACACAAGCCACACTGCAGTAATACTTACTTAATTGTTGTGGGTTTGTCAGTTGTTAAGGGCTTCCTTAAACAGTGAATATCACATAGGTTTGGCTTATTGGTAATGTCCCACAACAATGGTGATTTCTCGCAGTAACATATCTCTTGTTTCAGGAAATCAGTTATCTCTCTCCTAAGCTAATTTGCCAATAATATTGTTGCATATTATTGAATACTGGCCAAAGCTGTGTTATACACTGTAAGGCATCCAGACTCAAGGTATCTTGTGTTAGTTTCTTACTCAGCCATAAAGAAGGAATGGAGTGGCTGTGGTATCCATGCACATGCCCTAAATGGCACTTGGCAGAGGAACAAGGGGTGGTGGTAAATAGACATACATGCTAACAGGTTACAGCATGGTGATGTCACAGCTGGCAAGTTGTTCAGTTATGTCTAGCTGATAGGTGCCCCAAGGCGGAGCATATGTGGAGGGTTCCTGTCTCCTCGAGAAGGGTTGATACAGTGAGTGGCACACTACTCCGGCACTGGCTTCGTCAGGCAGTAGTGGTGAGGACAAATGCCCCAAGGATGGTGCATCCCGACCGGACTACTGTGCATCTGAGTGTGAGAGTATCGGAGGATGTGGAAGGATATTGAAGGTACAAGAGAGTATCACACTTACAGATCCAGGTGTGGCTAAATGTTGTGTAAGCCTGAGATTACTTGTGGTGATCATGAATATTTCAGTCCCCTACCATTGAAGGCCATCCCCGTAAATAGTGGCCTAACTGGCTGTTGCTTCAGTCATGTTAAACATACATCCTTCTAGATGTCCATCATAGCAGTAGACATACTTTATAATTTAAAATGTGCAGTATTAATCTTACAACACTGTGCAGTTCACTGTGTTAAGTTATACTAAATTTCATTTCATACTCTATTATTGTGCTTTGACCGTTATCACCCTGGGCTGTCGATTGCAACTGTTGACAGGCTGCCTCGTGGTGCTCGATGGTGGTGTGGTTGCTAGCAGCATTACTGCTCGTGATACGCTGTGTCTTTGTGGCCGACTTCGAAGTGATCAAAGTGACGATCCAGACTCCTGAGCCAGACCACGACTGGAGCAGCTCTAGGGAGCAGGATCATGACTGGACGAACCCGCGGGAATCAGACCACGAGCAAGACACACAGCAGGTATCTCTGTTGTGAGACATGTATTAGGGTGCAGGTCTACACTGCTGGCTTGTTGCATGCCCACAACTTTGGATAGTAGTATGAGCAGGCCGGTTCTGGATATTTGAGGAGCAAGAGTGGTACGAGGGACATTTCATAAATTTCATGAGGGTGTGTTACTCCTCCCTCCTGAAGCTGTGTTGTGATTGACTGATGGGTTCCCCTCCACCAAGGTAGGTGTGCTATGATTGGCTGTTGGATGAGTGTGGTACCTGTTTAGCAAAACTGTCACAAAGGACATTTGTGGGATTTTGTATCCCCGGTGGTCTGAGGACCTCGTTTTTTGGCATTTTGTGTCATGAACTGCCTCCAGATTGAGAGCTCTAGCAACCGATGTGCGGAATGGAGCAGTCCTTGCATGCAATGACTACATATGTTGACCATTCAGCTGCTGAACCACAACTGGCAAGGTTGTAAGGGTGAGGAGGTCGGATGGTGAGGGGTGAAGGGGTGAGGTGGTTGGCTTAATACCTGACGAGGGTAAATATATGTATTCAAATTTTTTAAATTGCATAATGAATAATAAGTAATGAATAGTAAATAATTGCATAATTAGCAATTGTGCAATTACTAAGTACATGTCCTCTTCTTAGCACTGCCCACTTTGCAACTGAACTGAGATTTGTAATATCAATGGTTTTTACCCCACCTGCCATATTGACATGCGGTCATATGACACAGCCTAGCAGGCGCACGCCACCGGCAAACACAACCTGTGCCACTTACTCCAACAACTGACTCCAATAGCTCCTGCCGACCGACTGAGTCTAATTCACCATGCCACCATTTGGAGGTGCTAGGGGTTGCGAACTGACTTACTATAGGGAAAACCTGAGAGTCTAACCGCCATATTGGATGACATTAATATATGAGGAAATTAATTTTAAACATTCTTAGTGTGTGTGTGTTTGCGCGCGTGCATGTACACACACACACACATATATATATATATATATATATATATATGATACACACATATTCATGGTCAGTCGTAAATAATGTCTCTTACTAAACGCATCACAAAACGTAGAGGGGTTTTAAACACACTAATTAATAATTTGCCATTTGAATTACATTTGCAAAAATATAATTACTGTGGTCCAGGAACCAAACTTGTGAAATGATTAGCATGTAACGATCAAGGAAAAAATGTGTTATAGAACGCCTGTAAAGATCACAATATCACATGCGCAAACAAACTATTTAAAACGACATGTTGCAGATATGATCTTGGCTGAGAAAGAGCAGAGAATGTTAGAAAGAGTTCCAGTGCTTCAACTGGGGAGAAATTTGGTGCTTGGGCATTTGGAAAAATTATACTAACCAAGGAGAAAAGAGGAATGGGTCTTCGCAGGTCAAAAAAGGTGACGGCGCACAAACTCAAATGCAAGAAGAAAGGCTCCCTGTTGCAATATATTTTTCTCACATTATCCACCCTTGGAGCTCTAATGGGCGGAGCATCAACCATTAATATAACAGTTAAACCGACTGGGAAAGGATGTTTCTTCAGCCATATGAAGTTGAAAAAGGAATACTGGAAAAAAAACTCAAAGCGTGGGAAAAGGTGGAGAAAGTCGTGGGCGACCTCTCATGTTGCCTCCTCACCAACAAAGACATTCTTCTCTTTACCAAGAAACTTAAGATTCAATACTTTCGCAGTGAATTTATGAGAGGTGATTTTTCTTGGAAACTATATGTTAGGGAATGTATGATTGTTAATTTAGATTCTAAACAAAATGAAGGTACACATTGGGTTGCAATAACTAAATATGGACGTAATTCCATATACTACTATAGTTACGGTGACTTTTGCCCCATATTAGAAATATGTAATTATTTACAGAGCACACAGATAAAGTATAATTACAAAACTGAACAATTATCAAACACATATAATTGCGGTCACTTACATTTGTGATTCCCAACTATAAATAAGATACGCACTCCTTAAAATTTGTTACACTTATGTCAATCACACTGATATTAAGTGGTAATTCATCTCAACTGTGTTCAGTGTATTGCCCACTATTGAAGTTAGATGGCGAGTGGCAAATAAATTTAATTTAATTTGTAACTTACAACAGAATCCCCAACGTAGACACGCGTAATCAAACATTCACATTAATTAACGGTGATGAAAAAGACTTTATATTTATACCTGCTGGTTCATACGAACTGTAAGACTTGGAAACTTGTATTAGGGTTAGTGTGCCTGGAAATGTTAACTTTCTGTTGCGTGGTAAAAACAAATCTGTTAACTAGTATAATGCATAGGAATGTCATTTCACACAAAATGGTTCAATTGAATCTATGTTATGCTATGAAAAGAATGTTTTCCTGCTAATCAAATACACAAATCATCAAAATGAGTTAATATTCTATCAGTTAATGTATGTCATGTAAATGTAAATATTGTAGGAGTTTTGTTTTTAAATGGAAAACTGACAAACACATTACATGAATTTACTTGCTCCATTGCACCAGGTTATAAGATAATTGAAAGCTGAATACATTAATTTATCCTCCTATAATAATTAATAGTGTTGACAAATTAGTTGTTTCTATAGTTGATTGAAATGGTAAATTTAAGAACGAAGAAGTTACCGTATGTTTACATTTAAAAAAGAGTGAACAGAAAGTAGTATAAAAACTAGGGATGCGTCGATACTACATTTTCTTGATACTCGATACCATGTTCGATACAAAAACATTCTCACGATACTCGATGCCAATACTTTTCTCGATACCAAATTAAAATTGTCATGAACACAAAATAATTTGGCCAAGAAAATAGCTAATTTTACTAGTATCGTTGACACACACTGAAACTATATAAAAACCTACATTACACTGGAAACAAATGGTGGAGGGCCTGTAACCCAAACGTCTGTAACCAATGATAAACCAACACAGTCTCCTTTGATTCTTTCTATAGAATCACATTTCCACAGTAAAAGCTGTAATCAAACTTTGAGGAAAATGATATCTCAGTACACACTTATTTTGCGATTTTGCAGTTTTTAAATTTTATTTTGCGACTTTAAGGAAATTACTGTAACATTAAATAAATATCTTAATTATCTGAAACATCAGATGTAGCCTAGCCTGCAGAATATGCGTGCTAGGCCACGACAGGTGTATCAGATAATTATGGTATTTATTTTTGTGAATATTTAATAATGCATTTGCCTGAGATATTCATAGTATGTGTGGGATGTACAATAACTACTCAATTTATGCCTATCAGTGCTCACTTGTAACTCTTGACCTTCTTTTATTGTAAGTGAAGTATATACCACAAAAGTGATTAATGGGATAAAAATGAATTTGATGAAAAATTTTGGTGCAGCATATAATTGTGGTATGTATTGGATGTACAGTAACTACTTA
Source organism: Dryococelus australis (assembly GCA_029891345.1). Taxonomy (NCBI): domain Eukaryota; kingdom Metazoa; phylum Arthropoda; class Insecta; order Phasmatodea; family Phasmatidae; genus Dryococelus; species Dryococelus australis. The sequence continues at coordinate 199,359,518 of CM056993.1, read as the reverse complement.
AGTTGCTCACTTGCGCCTACTGGTGCTCACTCGCAATGCTTGACCTGATTATTGAACCTCAATTATGTACTATAAAAGCAAATGTTGTCAAAAATCATAATTGTGGTATGTATGGGTCGCCTAAAAACACCTCAAGGTACTTGCAGCTGTGTGATTATTATGCTATGAATAAAATATTGTATATTGTGGTACAGTTGTACTTAAATTATGGTATGCTTTTCAAAATTACCATATACATTCTGAAAGTTACAGTATGATTTTTGAAATTATTGTACATATTCCAAATGTTATGGTACACTTCTACCGTAGTTATGGCACAAGAAAATGTGTTTTGAAATTCGATACTTTTGGATATTCTAATTCAATACTCGATACTATAAAGCTGGTGTGTCAAACATGCGGCCCCTACACCTGTGTAATGCGGCCCCTGAACCACTTTTAGATTTTTTTGTTGCAAGGACAGTTTATTCAATTGAATCATGAAATCTTAAACCAACACTTGTTCTGTTTTTCTTTTAATGGTAAAATGGAGACAGTATTGCGATGCTGGTGCACGAAAACAACTCCCCTTATCTACTACTTGGCAGTTCTTTTCTCGCTTTCTTTTCACATTCAAAGAATCAGACCGGTGGTGAGTAATCAAATTGTCTTCCTATCCCAATTGATACCTGCATATTGACAAAGCGTTAGTTTACCATTTGCAGTTACAACTGTTCGAGGTATGCGTTTTAGTTTGGGTGCAACTTATGTGGTTAGGTGAGAATAATCATCTTTCATTTCTTGTGAGTGCTTTCAAAAGGAAATTGCCACAATCAAAATACTCAAATTGTAAGAAGCGAACAATTGAAAGTGAACATCGCGTATTCTAAGAAAGATGGGAATTTGCTTACTTCTGCTGTGAAAGTAGAGGTAAAATTACGTGTTTGAGCTGCAGCCAAATTATTAGTGTCGTGAAGAAGTATAATTTAAGAAGCCATTATGAAACACATTGCCACAAGTATGATCAGTACCAAGACAAACCCAGAGAGGATAAAGTACGGGACTTAGAGACTGCACTTGGTAAGCATCAATCTGTGTTCAAAAATTCAAAAGGAGACGGTGAACCCTCTGTTAGAGTGAGCTATGCGATAGCAGAGCTGATATCCAAGAACTGTAAATGTTATAGTGAGAGTGAACTTGTAAAGCAGTGTCTCGTGAAAACTGCGGAAATTGTGTGTCCCGAAAAAGTTTGAAATTTCAGAAACATTTCCTTGTCATAAAATACAATTGCAGAGAGAGTTGATGACATCGCACTTAATTTGAATGAACAGTTGCTGGTAAAAGCTGAAAGTTTCGTAGCTTTTTGTATTGTAGTTGATGAAAGTACAGATCTCAGTGGCGGGGCACAAGCATCTGTTTTGATCCGCGCCTGTGATAAAGACTTAAATATAATTTAAGAGTTACTGGGAATACTGGGAATAATTTCGCTTCAAAATACCACAACTGGTGAGGATATCTTTGAAGATGTATATCGTCTCTTGGAAAGGTTTATCAATACTAGTGTGTGTAACAACAGATGGAGCTCCTTACATGATGGGGAAGCGCAACGGATTCGTTGCTAGGTTGCTGGCCAAGCAGAAAGAAGTCTCTCCTGAAAGTAAGTTTTATTCCATTCACTGTATTATTCACCAGGAAGTACTTTGCTCAAAAACAGTACAAATGGAGCATGTTTTAAAATATATAATGATACAATTTACTTTCAAGACAAGGCAAATCCTTGATTAGAATCTAGTTCTCATTAAATCACAAAAGGTCTCTGTTATGTTTAACAAGTCTTTGTACACTGGTGTTGCCATATTAGACATGTCAAAATAATTTTTGTATGAATTCCACTGTAATTACATGCAGAAAAAATTTCTTCAGCCTTCTTTGCATTTCCTCTACTGTGATACAGACTCCCTAATTTATTAAATTTACTGCAGTGATGTATATAAGAGTATTTCCCATGATTTGGCTACACGTTTTGATACCTCTAACTATGCGCCAGATAATCCGCGAAAATTCCCGTTGGTGAATAAAGGTGTTACAAGAGTTATGAAGAATGAATGTGCCGGTCGCATTATCGCACACATTGTAGGCCTATACCCTAAACTTTACACATACATTGTTTTCAATGGACAGTGTGTCTGTAAATCGAAGGGGTTAAAGTCTAATGTATTGCTATCGCTCCTGTACAAGGAGTATTTGGAATGCCTAATGCAAAATTCAGGGGTTATGGGGACCCAATTTCATTTCTGTTTGTGTGCCCACGATATCTTCACCAAACGCGTAACAAAAGTCGCCTTGTCTAGTAATGATGACAAATGGTATGTTGGAGCGGACAATGTGTCGACATAGCCTTGGGGGCACTATAAGATTCCAAATTTAATTTCCTCTACTCACCAATATCTGCCATCCATATCTGCAGCAACATCTACCAGGCATAACTTCTGCCAACCACCACATCTGCTGCAAGGGCCTATCCGCACTCTACAACTATCTTCAATGTAAATGTCAGCAACTGAAGAAAACACTGCCCCCCAGTGTGAGAACAGTTTTACTACACTATTACACGCTGTGCGCCACCTTCGAAGGAGAAACCGTCTCACTGCAAAGCCACATCTCCAACTACGCACCATCTACTGGCTGCGAGCCCAGCTACGCATCATCACAACTGGGTTAAATCCACAGCGCCAACTCCACACCATCCAGCTGGGAGGACACATCTTCATCATCATCATCATCACATCTGCTGCAGCAGCTAAACAATTTCTACAAACAACATTCACCAGCGGTGTCAGTTTTTCTGATTCGCCGCCCCTGTCTTTCCCTTTCAATGGGAAATGAATGGAGAGTTCCTGCTGTGAAGGAACTTCAGCGCAGAAGCAGAGTTGCCCCTCCGTCATCCTGATGCACATCTAAAGAAGAAAAATGTTATCTTGAATGTGATATATATGTATATCTGATATATATATGTGTGTGTGTGTGTGTGTGTGTGTGTGTGCGTGCGTGCGTGCGTGCGTGCGTGCGTGCGTGCGTGCGTGCGTGCGTGCATGCGTGTGTAGAAGAGATGCTAAAGAATGTGAACATATGTAAATAGAAGTTGAAACAATGCAATTTATTATAATAATTAAATAGAATATGTGGTTAATTTTCTTTTATTTTGCGAAGAAGTGTAATATTTTATCAGTATATGAGGTTTTGGCCGTGTTTGAATATTTATCTGTCGTGCTCTTGCTTTTTCTGAAGTCATAGTTCAAGTTGCATCAGCATGCAGAGATAAAAACTTTGTACCACTGTCGTATACAGTTTTACCTTCGAGAATGTTCTAGAAGTTTGATTATTTTTAGCTCCGACGCAGTACAACATGGCGTGGGAGGAGGGATTTCGAGCCAAGTCATGCCCTTATTTGGTCATATTTTTGGCACCTAGGTTGAGGAGTGGGGTAGGCATGTGGTGATGTGGGCGCCAAGTGTATGTTGCCCGAAAACAGTTTACTAAAAGCAGTGAAGGGAGCAGGACGTGCTCGTAAATTTCTGTTGCAATGCAAGTTGTGAAGGGACATAAATAATTAACAAACTACTGTGGCGCTGTTCTGTTCTGGTTGTCTCATTAAACTGGCTGTTTGTGACTCTGCATTACTAGAAGATTGTGAACCTGTTATTTGGAATTTAAAATAAAAAGGAACTAATCAGACACTTAAACTCTTTTCTTTTCTTTTTTTTAAATTTATTTTAATACAGTTCCTTTAAAGTTTCATGTGTCTACTGGTTGAGTGATACCAAGCTGTGATTTCCAGTCGTCACTTTTGGCGGCTGCAACGTTACAAAGTGTATATATTTTTTCAAGATTTTTTATTTTTTTGTATATAAGTGATTAAGAAGAATGTATTTGTATGATAAATATTTTGTGATTGTGTGAATGTTTTTTGTGGGTGATGGATATATAATTGGTGAGTAGTAAATAGTTGTCAAATCTAATTGTTGCTCTGTTTTTATTTTTTACCTTAACTTCTATATTTATTGCAACAGAGCGGGAACACGTAAAACCGTACTTAATACTTACACAAAGTTTCGGGGACAATTTTTTTTAAACTAAAGAAAAATGTAATACTTTATACACAATCTTCTTTTAATTGTATAATTTTTTTTAAGTATTAAGAGGAGACGTATAGTGAAACAAACTTAACTGAGATAAATTGAGAGAATAAAAGTGATGGAACAATGTGACAAACAGGGGGTTACGCTAATGTATTTTACACTTTTACTCCACAAACACACTTTATTTGATTAAAATATTTTTAAAGTGTGATCCTATGATGTGATATATAATGAATCAAACTTAACTGTTGCAAGGTGAGATAATTAAATTGATGGGGGGAAAAATGATTAACAAGGAGGGTTATACGTGGCCTATAGTTCAGGCACTCGAGAAAACAGTCTCTTCAATTTACACTATGTGGGATACATTTTTTTAAAGTATTAAGAGGTTGCATACAATACTTACGTGAGTGAGAGATTTACATGAACAGGTTTTCTACACTAAAGTATTTTACTCTACAAACATCTATTTTTTTATTAAAATATTTTGAAAATACTGGTCATAACATATGCATTGTAGAAAAAAAATGTTAGTATAACAAGAGTCATAAAATGTTTATGCGAGAAAGACGTATCTAACATGAATGTGGGAAAATTTTTAACACTAAGTAATATTCTGAAATAGTTAATAAGAGAGTGGTGAGAAGTTTGGAAAATGGTTACATGAGAAAAACAACTAAGTATAAGTTTTAAAAAACAAATATATTTGAGTAAATGGTACGTAACAATGCCAGACAATCCATGTATTTGGTTAAACTGTTTATACGGCTGGCGTACGCTCACAGAGGGTGAGATAATACTTCATGTCTGCCGGGTGTGGAGAGAGAAAGCTCCGAGACCTCTAGCGCTCCACACAAGCGCATGGAAACACATTTCAGTCCACCGGCATGAGACTTCAGCGGGCTAGTGGAAATGCACGCTGGGCTGTGGCATACTCGAGTGGCAGCACAACAAAATGTTTAGTCGGCGGCATGAGATGTCAGCGGCGGCACGAGCAGATGGTTCGAGTAGGCAGCGCAATGTGTGTGTGCTGGTGGAGTGCACCTGCTGGGCTGTGTCACATGACTGCATTATAATATGGTGGGCGGGGTATATATAAACTGTGGATATTACCAATCTCAGTTAAGTTGCGAGTGGGCAGTGCTAGAGAGAGGACGTGTACTTAGTCTTAGGAATTGCGCAATTGCTAATTATGTAAGTGCATACTTAGACATTGTGCACTCATTCATTCCACATACTTATATTAAATTATTCATTATACGAATACTTATTACATGTATTTACCCTCGGGTGTCGAACCAACCACTTCACCCCATCTCCCCTCCTCTTACAACCTCGTCATTTGTGGTTCAGCAGCCAAAGGGTAACATGTGTAGTCATTACATGTAAGGACTGCTCCATTTAGCACACTGGTCGCTATAGCTTTCAATCTAGCGGCAGTTCATCTCACGACATGCTGAAAAACGAGGTCCTTAGACCACTGGTGATACTAAGTCCCACAAATGTCCCTTGTGGCAGTTTTGCTAACTGGATATCCCCCATAGCCAACAGCCAATCACAACACACCTCAGGGGATGTGGAGGAGGGTGGAGGGGAACTCGTCATACCATCTCTACAGGGGGAGGGGGGAATAAACCCTCACAAAATTTATGAAATGTCCCTTGTGCCATTCTTGCTCCCCAAATATCCAGGACTGGCCTGCTCATACTACTGTTGGTTATTCACTGCATTGTGTATTTTCTCTATAAGAGAGTCATGGCTATGGCAGTGGAATAAAAAATTTGCCATTTCAAAGGAAAAGGTAATTGTAATTTATTTCAGTTCTTTATTTTCTGTCATTAAGAAAAGAAAGATCATTTTTGGCTGTTTCACGGCGGTAAAAGTCTCCTTACAACTATTGCTGGCCAACAGTGAGCCTTAGGACAACTATCTGGCATCTTGCAAGCAACTGAACTGTCTGTAAAAGTGATACCATTATATCTCCTGTTGCAAAAATGGGATTACAGTAGCATGCCCGTAATATGGACTTTTAGGATTAGACTTTTTTTGGATTATTGACATATCCAGCTTTTTGAATCATGTAGCAAATCTGATATTATACATTTTATTAAAATCTACGTAAAATGTTGGTAAACCTTACAGTAACAATTTTTTTGAAAAACTAAAAATATAACAGAAATTACAGTATGCCTACAGTAAAGTATTTTTAATTAATGAAAGTATTTTAAAAAAGAAGAATTTCCTTTTTGCCTCTACCACGTGACTTTCTCATTACAGTATTTAGACATAGAATTATTAATGGAAAAAAGTCTTTTGTTTTTTTTTAACAAGATTGGTTCATTTTTCAGCAGCCAAGTCTGTAATTTCTCATAGACAGAAAAGTTGGCTTGTAATGCTTTTTGTCTGTTTTTCTAACTCAACGTCTTCACTAACATTGTCTGTAGGGGTCTTGATATGTTGGGAGGGAAGAAATGTATCTTAAAATATTTATTTGTGGCATTCGGAGTTTCAACCTTTGCAGTCATTCAGAAATTATGTTTTGATTTATATCACTTATATCACTAACCATTCTGAGGCACTGATGTTTTGAACTTTTAGCAATAATCATTTTCTGTGAAAAATGTGTTCCGTTTGTATTACCACACACGATCACAGTTGCACTACTTGTACTCGCTTGTAACCTAGGACTGATTATTCGCAGTCATCAGTCTGTGATTTTCACATTAAGGCCTGCTGTACACCAGCTTCATCAGCATTGTGAGGTAATAAGTACCTACCTTCTTCTGTAACCACAACTACAGGTCTCTGTAGTGTTGAAATATGTGGACAGTTTCCTTTGGATTTTAATTGCCATGCATAAGCTTGACATATTTTAGTGATCCAGACCTAGTCTTGAAATTTACTTATCCATCCAGCGTTTCATTGACCAGGAGTGTTTTTTCACAGACATACATGATATCTTCTACAGCTGACTTATTGGTAGCTCATAAGGTTTGTGATCCCTCCTTAGAGTGTAACTTGATGGAGTCTCCATTAAATTTCATTCTTTCTTGTTCAGTCACTGTGTGTGATTTCTGTCTCCATGCTGTATATTCTTGCTAAATAAGTACCACTTTGCATTTTTTTAAATTTTGCTAAAATCTCAATTTGTTCTTAATTCTATAGAAAGTTATGTTTTTTACCTGCCAATGCCATATAGTATTTATGATTAAAAAGTCCTACATAAGAAAGCAATGTTATAGAGAAATAATCAAAACAGCAGCCAACAAAATGTGCAGAGGCACAGTGCACAACACTTTTCATGTAAGTTGACTCAACACTGACAGTTTTGCTGTTGCAGATAGACCACTCGCTGCTCAAGGTGACTGGAGGAAGGGCAGTGTTAATAACCAGCGTGTCTCTCCTATGCCACATTTCACATTTCCAATGCTCTGATTATTTGGTTCTGGATTATCAAAACACTGTTGTAGTTGAAGATCTGGTATGCCACCTCATAGGAGGGAAAAAATGTGAAACCAGTAACAAACTATATGCTTCCTTATTTGAGGTTGTGACTAGCAAAAGGATTTTACCATACCAGATACCAAATTTATAGCCATAATTTAGGACACAAGAATATTATGGTATGTTAATACAGCAATGCAAGAAATGTGCTGTTACACCTTTCAATAAGAAAAATTGCTACACACTGTTATTTACTCTCATTCACATTTTATTTTTGGTTGAGATTAACTTACTTCCAAGTTTTAAGTGGGTCATTTTGTTCTTATTTTGTAACTGTTCCTCAGAGTGTCTACTGCAAACTTCAAGGAAATGTTTCCTTTATTTTTTTCTAATCGTTTTAAGAGTATTCTTCCAGAGAAATATTATCCTATGTATTACCAGATGTTGCACAGTTTCTGCTTAAAAAAATTATTAGCATTTATTTGCCTGCCTAGTTCATTACCCAGTGTGTATGGTACAGAAAGCAGCATTTTCAGTGTTTGTAAGCAGAATTAAACTGAAGATGCTGGGGGTTGGTACCAGTGTGAATATTAGCCAATAATATATGCAGTGTATGAATGCTCCAATACACATGTGTACATTTTTGGCCCAACAACAATCACTATCAGTGGACACTAGTAGGCAACTGCAGTGCGACTGTTGCTTGGCCAACAACCACACAACTATTGTTCCTGTGTGTGAACAATCTAGTTAATGAAGGTGATAAGGAAAACTAAACAGCACTACGTATTGCTGTCCAGAAATAGTTGTCTGGCATTAGCCATCTTTTGTGAAATGGGCATACTGTACCTAAGTTTTTGGTGTTAGTGTTTATATTGTACATAGTTGGTATTATGCATGAATACCAGAGTGCACAAATTCATTTTTACAATGTTTCTTACTTTACAGTTCTACATATAGATAAATTGGAGAGGAAACTTAATTGAAACTACAGTTAATTTGCAAAAAAAAAAAAAAAAAAAAAAAACATATTTGTATATATTACAAATTTTATTTATTTGTTTTACATATTTATATATTCTGACACAGAAATGGAAGTTTGCAGCCATTATGCGTGTTGGCTGCAGTCATAATCTTATCAGTTTGTTTTGAAAATGAATTTACTAAACAAATATTTAATATTGGAAGACTAATATCTTTACTTTGGCTTTTGAGATCAACTACCATTTTCTTTATTACTCATGGTTGCCACTCATCTGGATAACCTGGAAAACAGGGAAAAGTCAGGGAATTTCTAACAAATTAGCTAAATGTCGGGTAATTCTGTGGTATGCATGCTATATTCGCAGTTTTGTCATCAATTATGCACCACTACCAGAATTGTATAAAATTGTTTAAATGATTGTAAGATAAAATTCTTAGGCATTTTTCTTTGCAATTTATGTAGAGAGCAATTTTGTAAAATCAGAGTAATATTTTGGCGTAAAGGTGTGTTATAATGGAAAGGCATCAATCCTTATGGAAAAAAATGTTAACAAAATGTCAGGGAGAAAAGATTTTTTCTTTGGAAATCAGGGAAATGTCAGGAAATTTTCCGATGGAAAAAAGGTGGCAACCCTGTTGCTATCAGTTATTTAGCTCTTTTAGGTTTACACGAGATAAAATGGGGTATTTTTCTCTTTCTGTGAATGTTTTGTAGAAAATTAACATTTAAGAATACCTATGGTATATCATTTTTAATAGTTTTCAGGAGATAAGAATTTTTATTGCACCTTGATGGAACAGCAGTTAAAGGAGTAAATGTTCAAAGCCAGAAATGTGTAGTTTCACTTTTTTATGTATGTACTGACTCGTTTTTGTAATTTCAGTTTCAGGCTATTCACGTAGTATACACTTATTGTATGCTATACACACTTGTCCTAATCACGTGGATGATTAATTTTGTGTCTGTGATCTGGTTACTCTCTGTAGCAGATTGAATGTTAACTAAAAAATAACAATTTTAAAGTTCACATAGAGTAAACTGTGACCAACATTTGTCCACTAACAAATAAGAGTGGGGATACAGTAATGAATTTCTGAATGTACCACATTCCTAATATTAGCAGATATAGATTCTACTACAAGCACAGCTATTAAGCAAGCTACTTTTGCTCCAAAAGTAATGTGATCTTGGTTCAAGACTGTAAATTTGGACAACCTTAGTGTGTACTTTCTGACATTCTATGCAAGAGGAGGAATGGAAATGTGTGCATTAAGGGAGGCTTTGAATATGTCCCGCATGCTTCAGTGTACAAAGAGTGTTCTAAACAAAGACTATAATCTATTCATGGTTACTTCCTACTTTTCTGAACCCGTGCTTAAGTTATACTTTCTGGCTAGCTACTTTCTGGCTAGCCACTACGCATCGTTTCGCCATATATAAACAAATACACTGCCATGTGACTTCCACATGCTCATATGTTAAATCCTTTGTTTACAGTTTTTAACTGTCTCACAATGCAAGCATGTATTAAAAAAATTACGGTATTTTGATTTTTAACGATTTTATGCATTGATATATGTTTTTTTATTTGAAATGTATTGCCAATTAATAAAATATTTTTATAATTAAGATATATTGCACTATTTATATTTCACTTAAATAATAGACTGTTACTCTTTTCTTAACCGTACTGAAACTTGCGGTGGTAAGAAGAGAGAAAGGGGTGCATGGATATAAAAACGAGTATTTTATCTCACTGTTGACTGTGTGTTCACATATTCATGTTTTAGGGATAAACTACATTCAAGTCGCATAATGCTCTTCTCAATACTTTTTCATGTGCAGGCTTTTATTTTGCAAATTGTAAACCAAAATTTTACTAAATTGTTTCGATTAAGTGGATCATTTTGTCACATTCACTATTGTACTGTCATATTTCTGCTATATTTCTATGTTGGAAAATTTGTTTTCCAATAGATTTGTTTATGATAGATAATCATGCTTTGCTTCTTATTTGTTCTTGCCCAAGAAAGTAACTTTTACTGTTAGACTATTGTGCAGACAAAAGTAATCGAGCAACCCCAACAAACGAGTGTACGTAGAGCTTGCAAACAAACTGCAATGTAATATCAGCATGAACTAGTTAACCCAGTAGCTTGCCTGGATGTAGCTACCCATCTTCTAACCAGAACAAGTGACCAAATTCTGATAAAACAATTAATAAGCCACTAAAAATATTACAATGTAAATGCCACAATACACACTTTTGACAGCATACAGGAGCTTTCTGATACAATACAGTGTTGCATATAATTATAATATCTACAAAATAGTGGATATCAACTCACTCCCTACTCTCTTGTACTATATAGATATTTAATAATGGTTAGTTGGAAACACAAATTTAAACATGTCTGCACAAAAGAGCAGTACAAGATGGAAATGTATGTCGTAGCATCTCCCTTCAGCCAGTTTACTCACTCGTATATTCTCTCTGTATTACAACTCAGTAATAAGGGTTTCAAGGCTGTTGCACTGTTTTAGTTAGAAGGGAAAGCACTCAGGGGGTGACATAGCCAGATGGCTAATGAGTACAAGCAAGCAACTCAGGAATTCTTTAACTACAAAACACATTTACTGACACAAAAATCTTACAAGAAATGAACAATACAAACAAATACAATTACTCTAATTCTTAAGTGGATTCTCTACTCGCGGCGTAAACGAAGTCAACTAAGATTACTCAGTGACCTGCCTATCTTTGCCAGTGGGTAATTAATTACTCAACAATCCTAAATAACAGGGCCTCGATAAGTAGCCTTATGCCCTACTACCAAGCCAGATTATGCTCACCATAGAAGTCTTAGTCGTAGGTGGCTATGAGCTCCTCAAAGCCTGGATGAGAGTTTTGCCTTCTACTTCAGCGTCTCTGAAACTCTGCACCATCGGCTCTGACAACTATACGTAATACTTTAATACTTCACCGGTCATCAGGGTGTATCTGGGAGGTGAGGGTTTGGGGGGTGCTTTACGCTTCCAGTAATATATACTCCTTGGGTGAGTAGGTCAGGAGGTGCTGTTTATAAAATAATATGAGGGCCTCACTCTTGTTGCTATATCCCGTTACTTGTAATGTGTGCGGCCCTGTCTGACCGCTACACTGCCCCCTTTGTCAAAAAAATGCAGCCGTCCCGGCTGCTGGAGTGTAAGTGGTCTGCTGGATCCATCATGGAGAGAGGTCTGAGGCAAAGGGAGTGGCCAAGGAGCTCATACTCAGGGGCGGAGAGTGTAGAATGAATGGTAGCATGCATGAATTGAATGAAAGGCAGTATCGAGAACGCAAGACTAAATTCGAGGCTACATTTTCAAGTGGAAAAATGGTTAAATATATAGTAAAAAGTGATTAATCATAGTTATTTAACTGCATATTGTTGGCAAGGCAGGTATTAACGAGAACTTAATATAGTATGCAATGTTATATAAAGTAAACTTGGGAATTGACATAAGTTATAGTAATGTAAAATTAAACACGGTGGTCGACCATCAATCAATAATATTTAGCACGCTGTGTAGCGGGACCACAGGATAGAAGGAAGTATGTCCAGTGCCACATTTATAATGAAAATGATAAGATCCCAAATACTAAGAGGTGGACATGGGTAAGAGGAGGTTTGAAAAGTGCACGCGTGTGGTACTAGTTCGCTTTACAACATGCCAGAAAATGTTACTGGGAAGAATTACAACTGCACAAGTTGGCATGCCGAATGGCTGAATTATCTTAACATAATTTAAATAAGGGTAAAAATAGTAAGCATGTGTAAAAATGGTTTAACTAATATAATATATGAGAATTATTAGTAGTATTAGTAATTGTGAATAATTGAATCCCAAGTGTGAAATGTCTAAGTGTCTACACAGTTGGTAGCACTGAAGACCTGTGCCTTCTATTGTCAGCAATGGAACTTGGGAAAATCACTTAGTTGGCGTTTTGAGGCTCGCTTGTGCGGCGTGGATATTGTTGATACACAGCGCAATTAACATATTTGGCATAGCTACGAACGGAAGGATTTATATCACAGATAAGTAATATTTTTACATGACACAATATAACGATTTTAACGAAATACAGCAAGCTATTAAGCATGACGTTATAATGGCTAATGCCATATGGTTCAGTTGAGTGACATAAAAATTTTAAGAATTTTACACAAGTACATTGCGTAATTATACAACTAACATACATGAATGGTAATAAAACAAAGAGATTGTGAGACATTAACAATAATATAGAGTTTTCCGTAGGGATTATGACAGTGGTTAATAATATTACAAATTTACATCATCATTTGCTATTTTTACACAGTTGCCATTGGCATTGAATCAAGTAGAGTATAGTACTTAGTCCGTTCATATCCTTATTGTTTGGAGAATTGTTTTTTACATAAGGTAACATAACACTCAAAATTTCAAAGATTGATACACAGTATTTGCATAAAGCATCCAATATAGATATTGATCATATATGTTATCAATATATGTGCACTGAAACACTAGTATGCACAACGCTGATAATTCCAGTTCATTAAGCGTATGGCTTGTCGTATAGAACTTTATCCAGTTAATGTCTTTCGTGGTTTTTCTGTACAGTAATTAAAGTGAAAAACAGATTGTATACAAAGTTAAACATATAATGGAATGAACTGTAAACAAAAATACAACAAAATTGAAAGGTCACTTCAGTGACATTACTGTGATCATATACAAGTACATATAAAAATCTATTTCCTAATATTTAACTCAATGTATGTAAGACAAAAGAATATGGACTTTGTTAAAACACATAAACCATGTTGTGATATCAGAATATCCATAATATTCAGGAACAGGTAAGGGAAATATTTAATTTACTATTAATTTTTTTTTCTTTACACAATCACAAGGATGTTGACGATATGGATTTGATATCACAAAGCCCAAAAAGATAAATATGTTGTACTGATATTGTATTGACATATAAGATAACTATTTACAGTGGTAATTGCATTTCGTCAACAAGATAATGTACCACACTACTATTCACAGTGTTCTGACATATATAATAAGAAAGAATAAATAAAATACTGAACTGTATATACACTAGCTCAATGACCTCTGAGCAGAATAGCTATAGTGTTAACTGTACTTAGTTCTTATTAGTATAATCGACTTAAGTTGGTTCTAAAATGCCCTTATGGTAAATGTAATCAAGTTGATTAAATAATTACTTGAGTATTAGAGGAGACACGTACCTCTTCTTGAACATCATATTTCTCTTTCATTATATAGCCGTATTGGCCTTTATTCTATACCTTTCTCTCAATAGTTTTCTCTAATGAGGTCCGAACTACTGGTCCTTTCCTTTCCTCAGGGCCTGACAGCTTCGCCCTTGCCTGTGAGAGACTTAATTTTTTTTTGTCTTTTTGTTTGTCAAATCAGAGTGTGCGAGAGCATTATTAATAAACTTAAGTATATATGTATATACTTACACATCCAAATTTTGTTCATACTGATGTAAGTTAAATCGATGTCAATGTTTTCTCATTATTCTTCTGTGGTGAGAAAATAAAATATGGGAATACTTATGACACTGGGTTTACTCTTGCTAGAATTATTGAAAGCTTAACAAGCTTGATGTACATAGAGATTACTGCTAATACAAGGACAGTTTAGAAGACCATGGTAATATAATCGAAACAATTTGGGTCCAACACTGAAAATAACTTGGCCTGCCTGAAGTTAATATGTGTGCCGACCTTGGCAAGCATTGGCAGCACTGGCGGCTGTGTGTGGTTTATCTGCCAGTTCGTGTCAAGTGCAGTACTGACACTGTAGAAGTGGATACCTGCAGTTAAAGATAATTGGTGTAAATTAAAACTTGCTGATTCAACCAATGAACTGGGATTACAGTTTGTTTTAGGGGAATGGTAGGTGCTCATATATCACAAGTATGTGAGGCATCTACTACTATTTGGTGTGGAGTGTGCAAGCTGACACCTACATGGTACATTCACTTCAATACATCCTAGGTGATGATCTATGACATTGGGATTTAGGGAAGTATTCATTCATTGTAACCTCGTATTTTCTGGAGGGTTAGTTAATACACACTGGTGGGGTAAAATACGGTGAATCGAAAATGGTGTGTCAGGTGAACAATGAAATTTGCAGGTTGAGAATAACGTTGTAGCATTAGATATCAGAATTGCTTCTTTAATACACTTATAATTATCACTGATGAGGGATTCTTTGAGAATGTGAATTACGTCTGCTGGGAGCTGTAATGAAGGTGAAACCGCCGTAACGGTATCCGTATGCGGATTGATGGCGATGGTGGAAAATGTGATATGAATGGTGCATGTTTGGTTTGCGAAATGATATGGAACGGGAATATGTTAAAAATTTGCCAGTGAGAATTAGCTCGAGAAATGGGGATCTGCAATTTGATCACCATTTGCGTGTTTGTGAACGAGCATTCTGTGAGTTCATGGGTGTAGTATTTAATGATGTTGGCAGTGTTAATACTTAACGTTAAGTTGAGTTTGAGCAGATCTAAATCTAATTTCATAAGATCATCACTATGTTGTGTTTTGTTGGCTGTGTTGAGGGGTAGCTTGTTAAGTTGGCATGAGTGTATAAAACCTCTAACTAAATCTTCAAGAACCACATGATTAATTAGTTGCAAGAGGCTTGTCGATAGCAAATGTAATTGTGCCTCAATGTTATCAGTCTTGCTTATGGCTGAATGTTATTTGTTCAAAGCTTGGAAAATGCCATTAATAGTGGTCACTAAAAAGTTTATCTTGCCTTCAACTTGGTGTTTGATTTGATTAATTACTTGGAGAGACACATTTATAGCCTATTAAGTGGAATCTCTACTCATGATGTAAATGAAGTTAATTAAGATTACTTAGTGACCTGCCTATCCTTGCCAGTGGGTAATTAATTACTCAACAATCCTAAATAATGGGGCCTCGATAAGTAGCCTTATGCCGTACTACCAAGCCAGATTATGCTTACCATAGAAGTCTTAGTCGTAGGTGGCTATGAGCTCCTCAAAGCGTGGATGAGAGTGTTTCCTTCTACTTCAGCGTCGCTGAACCTCTGCGTCATCAACTCCGACAACTATACGTAATACTTCACTGATCATCACGGTGCATCTGGGGGGTGGGGGGAGTGCTTCGCCTTGTCTGGCTGCTACACCATGATATTTGAATAGCTAAAATTAGTAACTATACAATTATATACAACATTAAAGTACTCAACTAAGGAACTACATTTTCCATATGCAAATAACATACATCAGTTAAATTTTTTAGTTCTAAAATTTATTGTTTCCCAACATAATTTCCCTATAAGTTTTTTTACTGTTAAATATTTGGCTAAACGCATTCATTCAGCAGAGAGAAATATCAAAACACTGTTTTGTTACAGTAATGTGTTAGGTCTACAGTAGTGTATAAGTGAAAATCTGATTTTTAAGGAATTTGTTATGATCTACTACTGAAAGTTGCTTTCATTATTTGATATTTAACATTGAGGTTATTGTGTTAAATTAACTGCAAACACAATGAAATTCTTAATGAAAATGGAATTTATCTGAGAACATGCACACATGTTACGAGGGGGTTTGGGGGTGTGGAATACACTCCAGGCGATAGAAGTGTTCTGGATTCTCCGTCAGGAACATTTTTAAAACGGATCCTTCAAATTATGCATTTTAAGCCATTCTCTGATGGAATAAGTATTATCATCCATTGAAGGATAAGTG
The DNA here is from genome assembly GCA_029891345.1 of Dryococelus australis. Lineage (NCBI taxonomy): Eukaryota > Metazoa > Arthropoda > Insecta > Phasmatodea > Phasmatidae > Dryococelus > Dryococelus australis. Next base: position 199,343,164 of record CM056993.1, on the reverse strand, counting down.
AATTCCCCATTATTCTTACAAAAAATATAAACAATAAAAATACTGACACTGGGCTGTGGGGTGATTGATCGTGCTAATCACCTCTCGTAGTTATGCCTCTGATGATGACTTCAGGTGTGTATCGTGAGTGATCCTCTTTCAGATAACTGTGAGCGGCTCTTCAAGTAAGGAAACTATCAATCAGGAGGTGGACCTGTAACAGTTCTGCCGGATGACGTCACCTACCTCCTGCGTCTCGACAAGAGATGAACCTCGCTTGCCACTCTCTCCTCTCCTGTCCTCTACTCTTCTGCTTGCCATTTTGATGTCAGCAACGTTATTGTGCGCCAGGGCATATATGTACTCCCGCAGAAATAGTGACAGCTTTTTTTTTTTCATAGCTCAATTTTTTTTTTTGCCAATATAGTTACAAAGTAGTTTTGTTAACAAGTGTAATTTTGATACTTGTTTTATTCAATTAAGAATATAAATGATCTGCATTGACAACTTTCTATAAAATATATAGTAAATTATGTTATAGAGTATGGTTGAAAACTGCAGCCTTTGAAAGTTTGTGCATTTTTAGAAAAGTTTTACATTAAACTTTGCTTAGGTAAAATGTTTTGAATGTGGTGTCTTTAAAGCTGCTATAGCAATGAACATTCTTTTTAGCAATGATCAGAAACATAGGCATGTACAGTGTCATATATTTTTTAACTGAACTGGAACCACTTTTCAGGAATGTGTTTCAATTTCTGATATTAGTATGTAGTAGTTTTATTTTCTGTGTTGTTTACATTTAGGCTTTTTTGTTCCAGTACTTTTTTAAACATATCTGTTTATTCCATCATCTGTTAGCCTTAAGTTTGTTCCTGTGCTCAAACTGCATGTGAAATTTTTCCATAAATTCATGATTTTATAACTAGAGTGATTATGAAAGCAGTATTTCTATAGATGAAGAGTTTTGGATAACATTCACATTTTTGAATAACCGGCACATTGGCTCTAATATTTAAAAAATACGTCAAGTTAGTGCAATTTTATTTGTGGAAACTTGATCACAACATTTTAGTGACTTTGATGCCAGTGCGCCAATGACTTTTGCCACTGGTCCAGCCAACAAGTAGTTATGATTACACATGCATGTCTGAATTCCCCCCCCCCCCCCCCCCCGGTTTAGTATCAGCTGTGTTACTAGCCTGATGACCCATTTCCCCCATTTTGTATTATTCTTTCGTACGGTATTTACTGGAACAACAAAATTATACAAATCAGTTGTACATATAATTTTTCCCCTAGTTTTGGACGGTTTTAAACATTCCAAGTTAAAATTCAACGAAAAAATTTTCATAGCTTTACCAACCAAGTTTCAAGATCCTGTGCATACCTACTAGAAGTTGCCTACACTTGGATGATGACACTAGTCTACAGGCCTATTCTAACGAATCGTACCTTTCGTGAATGATTGGTTGTAAAACTCATAGTCTGTTTTTTAATTCTGTTTGTTGTGTACAAATATAATGTGAATTGTCATCATCACATGACAACATAATATGTTAAATGATTAGCAGCTATGTTTGTCATGTCATACTGATGAAATTTCTCCTCACAGTGGGCATTCTTCATATGCAGGTGTAGTTGGGAAAGTTACAAGAAGGCATCTTGCTTGCGATCAGCTTTGTGTTTACTCCTGGGAAATGTCAGCACTTAATTTAAAGGCTTTTGGAAGGTGGTGAAATTGTAGTTAAATGTTGTGCAGCCCTTGTATATATGTGTGTGTGTTTCTTATTGTCTCCATCATGCCAGGAGTGGTTGTGATGGGGGTGTGTGTGTGTGCGTGCTGTCGGGTCAACATGATCAGTGGAACTACACTTTGACCAGTAGGAGGGAATGCTGTTTGGACCTACAGGATGTTTGTGCAACCTGGGGCTGGAAAACCTTTTAGCACTCACTGCCAATTAGAAAGTTGAAAATATCTTGCAAGCCAAGCTGACATATTTTTCTTTTTTTTGTTATTTATGGCTCCCAGTGTTACACCATTAAGGGACAGTATCAACTTTAAATGGGTAATGTAACTTTGAAGACATCACAACGTGGCAGGACTTGAATCTATGAGCTCAGCTCTAACCGCAATCCATTTATGACCAACTGTGTGTTGTTTATGTTGTGTTAATAATGGTTGTAAGTGATTAAGCTTGTAATTTTAAATAATTTAATTCAAAACTTACATTTACATAAAGCTTCAGAAACACTAAAAATATGTTCATAAAATAAAAAAGTTTTCATAAATCATAAAAAATGGAATAAATCTGAAATCTTTGCTTGATAATGAGCAGCTGTTTTTACGGTTTTGTCTTGGCCCAAAATTAGAGTCAAGATTAGGTTTTAATTAACCAATGTTTAGCAGTCATGTGGTTTTTGCCAGCCACTGTCAAACCATGACACACCATAAAATGGCCTATGATTATATGGGTGGGATGCATTTAAGGCATACAGTATATTTGCATGGTTACGAGAAGTGAATAAAAGGTTAGGTGTGTTCTGCGGATCGTTGATGCAGAGCGATGCTTGTCCTGGGGACTGTTGCAGTAAGTGGTTGAATGGAAGGTTTTCTCATGGTGCTCCTCAGTATAGATGTCAGCTGTGGTGGCTGCAGTAACTGTCTTTCTATCTGTTTGATGTCTTTTTACGCAAATCTACAAGTTATTGGGCTTTGAGTGATGCAGAAAAATATTACAGAGTTTGGATGCAGTCAAAGACAGTATTTTAATTTCAGGAAGTGTACAACTTATCTACTAGGTGAAACGTGCCTTTCAGTAACGTACTGTTCACCCAACACCTCTTTAGCTTTAAGTAAATAGTCACTTAAATTCAGTCGCAGATGTGCATTTAGGCCTATTTCTGCAATGTTTTGATATTGTCTGACTTTGTTGAGTTAGAAGCAAATTATAGCTAGCTAGTAAACATTCAAGTTATTTGATAACGTAATCTGTGTGTAGACTTTGTGTATGGATACACCGCGAATGGAGCTTTGCTCCTTGTGTCACATGCTGCCCACTCTGACTTGACAAGTAATTAAACGTCACAACTTACTTTGCTCAATTACTTCAAGCTGGTGCTCACCTAGTGATACCGTAGTGTAGGTTGCAGAGATAGCATGTTATATTCACTACTAGCTGTATGGACATTCTGCACACAAGATAATGTGTGCACGTAATAAAACTTCTTCTTTTGTCATAGTCTTATATGTTAGTAATATGGTCACAGATATTTGTATGTTTTAAAACTGATATGACATTGTTTTTATAGTATTTTTTTGTATTAAGCACTGCTTTTGTACAGTGAAAGATCTCAAAGAACTTTGTATTTTTTCTATGTACAGTACCATAATAATTTTGTACTAATAAGGTTTGTAGATTTTTTTTTTTTTGTTACTTTTCTTTGTTACTAATATTTTTATTCTGTTGTAAATTAAAGTGTGTTATAACTATAAAATAGAATTTGGGAACAGACTATAAGATAATAAGTTAGTAGGTGAATACACATATGTGTATTTGGAGTATTTATCTTTAAAATGTGTATATGTGCATAGCTGATTGAGAGTAGTATTTCACAAAGATACCTACACAGTTTTCGCTTTTGCAGTAGAACCCCTATTTTACATCCCCCCCCCCCCCCCTCCAGGGATAATTGCAAAATTATTTAAATCGAGGGAAATTGCATATGGAGAGAATCAAACTAAAGACTTCATCGTTGGCACTAAATGTTAATGTGTTATAATTGAAAATAGACACACTAATTAAATATTTTGAGTTGAAAAAGTATCTTATCAATATCAAGCACAGTTTCACGACAGGACAGTTTTTGCAGTAATGCCTTTAAAATACTTTGGCTTTAAAAATATATTTTTAACAATTTTTAAGGGTGTGTTTTTCCTTCTGTCACTATTTGTAAACAGCAACATTGTTAAACTTTTTTAATTTTATTTCCATATTGACATTTTAAGTTTAATTTGTAACTTAATCACAGAACAACTGACCATTCTCACCTCCATTTAAGATATTCTTTGGTGTATAACCCTGCTGCAATTCTGGCAAGTTTTTGTTCCAGTGCTAAACATTCTCAGGGATGATGCTATAGTATTAATTTTGCATGAAGCTGTGTTGTACCACAGACAATTGCGCTCTCAGTATGTATCTACAGGAATGAGCTTCCTTAACAAGATTGCAACATATGAGCATAATGTAAATGGCGAGAATATAGTACATTCTCAACATAAGCGAAAATGTCAAGACAGTTTAAGGGGGAAATGGGGTGATGTAAAATTGAGGTTCTAGTGTATTGTGATGGGACTATACTTTTCTAATGGTTGAAGTCAACATTTTTAGTAATGGAAGTTTTTATGTCACGCAGGGTACAAGTATCTGAGTGTAGCGTGTGCGAAGTGTTACATCCCTCCTCCCAGATGTCTTGTGATACTCGTGTACAACTTTATGTTGTATTTGTTAAAGTGGTTGATGTGTGTTACGTTATGATATTGACACAGCTCTGTATTTGTCCTGTCATCATGTCACTAACACACGTTTTTCTACCAGGTACATTACCCTTCATTTTACTGTGTAATATCAGTTCTGTATATTGCTCACAGTTAATCAATTTACTTGAAGCATATATTGCTCAAAATTTACTGTTGTTAACATTGGTAGTGTCTCATCTGAGATGCCCAATTTGCATTTCAATGCTCAATAAAGGTTGTGCTAGAAATTCAGATGTGTTTGGGTTTTAATGTTGTTAATCACTTTCTTATGCACTTATTAAACATAGTATGTACTGATGCCTGCATTCTCTGGGTTTGTTGGGTTAGAAAAGACACCAAGAAGATAAACTGTGTGTCTCATAAAGTTATACACTGTCCGCAAAACTACATATTATTTATTCTGGTTGTATTAATTTTTACTGACTAGTGTTGCAGAATTTTCAAAGTAAGGAAGTGTCATACAGGCTCTTTGTACACATACAAGGCGAGATTTACCTTTGCTCTCCCTCTGCTGGCACTTACCTACGAGGCTACACCTGTAGGCAATGCTTTACCTTGCTGCTTCAGTCGTAATATTCAGTTAGTTTTTCTCAAAAACTATAAATAACAATGGGAAGACATTTACCCAGTATAAGTTTATATTACTATATGCATTATCTGTGCTTTGTTAAAATTTGATTATATAAAATTATGTTTCTTTGGGCACAAAATACATACATAAAAAATTTATAGGTGTATGAGTATAAATTATAATTAGGCAAGTTTGTATACAACTGGCTCATAAATGGGAATGGGAAAAAATAGTCTGTGTGTTATCTTCTAAAGAGTACTTCAACAAGTATGCTATGTTAATAATTTTTGTGTTAAAACTAGGGGTGGGACGATACCACATTTTTGATACTCGATACTCAATACAGTTTTCAGCTCGATACCCTTGATACTTTAAATACTTTTGATACTCGATACTCTGAGTAAAAATAATTGAATAGTGCATCCAAATTTTTGTAATCTATATTTTCATTGTTCTCGACAAAATTTATGATAAAGTTTAAAATAAAAGAAAAATCATGCATGATAGTACTACAGAAGATGGAAACAAATTTGAAATTTATATAACTTAGCAGTAAGCCTGTCAAGTGTTAAAAATTATAAATATTCATATGATACAAAAAAGAAGCATATCAGGCATGTCAATTTCCAAACTAAGAAAGCTTAATAATTTTAATTTCAGAAAACAAGCATTAAATTTTTTTCTGGATTAAGTCAGATAGAGGAAATGTGGGAATTTCTTATCGCCAGATAAAAACAATAGCAATTCCTCCGCAATAGGAAACAAGATAAATTTATTGTTCTGTTTGTTGTTCTGCATTGGTCGTTTTCACAAATTGTGTACACACACAACACGTACAATAAATATGAAATAACTAGGGTTGAAGCGATTCCACTTTTCCTCGATTCTCGATCTTTATGCCAATACCACTCTCAATTCTCAATTCCAAAACTCGTGATTCCTTTAGTTACAGACACTTACTTTACAGAACTAATTAATATATAGGAGGGTGTAAAATTTTATTATTTAAACTAGGCCTACACTAGTAATAGGCCTATTACTAACATAAATAATATAACACTTGAACAGTGGGAACATATTCATGTGAAATTCCCAGAAGTTCAAAAGAGGCATATGAGATAATATTGAATATATATATATATATATCATTATATATTTCGTCCACGTAGTTTATTCGAAAATGTTTGCAAGACTGGCACTTATTGAAAAGCAATCATAGTTAAATTTCTTTTAAAGCAGCAATTATTTAACTGGCTCTAATTTTAAAATACACTTATCATTTTGGTAAATTCTCAAACAATTTTTCTGGAAATGCAATGAAGTTTAAAAAAAAAAATATTATTTACACTAATATATTTTAATACAGGGAATTATGAGATACATACATAAACTAGACAAGCAGTATCCACATAATATCAATATCATCTGCATTATTTTTTTAAAAAAGTCTTCTCAGATGAGTTCAGATCTGTGTTTGTATTTATTTCTTGCTAGCTGTACACTCGCCTTTGCACTTTGATCTTTACGTAAAATGTCCAAATGATAGACCTTTTACGTTCTTTTACATCGGCTGCAGCATCTTCCATAATTTATTAGACTAGATATTTAATGAAACAGTCCGTTTAATGTGTCAATTTAGATATCGTACATCTAGGAGAGGGTAAGTTACCACAAGATTGGAAGGATGCTATGGTGGTACTTATACACAAGCAGGAAGAGGATAGGAGGAGGCCTGGTAGTTACAGACCGGTGAGTCTTTCATCAAGTATGGGAAAAGTAATGGAGAGGCTGGTGGTGCAGTATGTGGTTACAGTTTTGAACAATAGGAATTGGTTGGAGGAGTCCCAGCATGGTTCAGGAGGGGATACTCATGTGAGACTCAGCTGGCTGGATTATTAGAGGATCTGGTGCAGGTAGTTGATGAGGAGAAGCAGGTGGATGCCTGCTTCATAGATTTTGAGAAGGCATTTGATAAGGTGCCCATGGAACATTGATGAGGAAAGTGGAGGCGCTGATACCGGACAGGAGGGTAGTGGAATGGATAGGGGACTTCCTTAGGGGGTGAGTCAGAGGGTGAAAGTGGGGGAGGCAATATCAGAGGAAGAGGAGGTTAAGTCAGAGTACCACAGGGAAGCGGGCTGGGTCCTTTGTTATTTACCATAATGGTAAATGACATGGGTTTGGGGAGTAGGGGAAAAATAAGATTGTTTGCAGATGATGATGTTGTGTACGCTGAAGTGGGGGGCGGGGGGATTTTTCAGGCGGACATTGACAAGATATGGTTGTGAACCAGGACAAATAAAATGAAGATAAATGTAAGAAAAACTAAGGTAGTGAGGTTTACAAGGAAGAAGGTGATAAGCAGGGACATGTACAGATGGGAAGGACAAGAGATAGAAGAAGCAGCAGAATATAAGTATCTAGGGATTGTATAGCAGTGAGACCTCAGCTGGAAAAAAACAGGTAGAGAGGGTGGTTGCAAAGGGAAGAAGGACTCTGGGTATGCTGGGAAGGGTGCTGAAGGGAGTCAGCTGTGAGGTGAAGGAGAAGGCGTATGGCACAATGGTACGGCCAATGTTAGAATATGCTGCGGCAGTATGGGACCCATATGTTGAGGTGGAGGTGCGATAACTGGAAAAGGTGCAGAGAAAGGCAGCAAGATGGGTGAAGGGTAGGTGGAGAAGGCAGGGGCAGCATGGTGAGGACGAAGGGAACTATAGGCCATCAGTGATGATGAAAGAAATGGGGTGGAGTTCATTGAAGGGAAGGAAGAAAGTTGAACGGCTAGTCAGGATGTACAGGGTGGTGAATGAAGAGGGAGGATGGGGAGGGCTACACTGCAAGCTAAGTAATGGGATGTTTAGAGGAAGAGGAAACAACAGTGTGAAGCTTCGCTTCAGAGGGTGTGGAGGAGAACAGAGCGGGGTAGGCAGTCCATGCTTGTGAGGTCTGTGAGGGAGTGGAATGTGTTGAGGGAGGAATTGGTATCTCTGAGAGGGGTTGGTAAGTTCAGGAAGGGAGTGGAAAAGCAGTTGGTTGGGTGAAGGAGAGGTGAGAGAGCTCGCCACAGGGCGGTAGCCTAATTGCAAGTGTATGTATGTATGTATATGTTTCACGCACATCCATCAGTGTTAGTAAACAAGTGGCAGCCATAGATTACTACACACATTCGAGTTGTGTGTGTTCACTTCACACAATTGGAGGCGTTTTGTGGTCAAACTGTTTGTAGCTTATCTCGAAGTACATGTTTTAGTGCTTGTGTAATCTTTGGAATGTCTATTTACATTTAGTTTCGCAAAAAAAAATGTATTTACGTGTGTTGTTGCATTTAGAACTATGGTTTCTGAGATTTAAAAATGGTCTCGAGAGGAAATCGAGAATTTTTTCATCTCTAAAATTTCTCAATATTCCCTGTACTTGGGAGTCTAGGTTTTTACAGTGCCAAAGTAAATTCATTATATAGTATAGGAGAAGAGTTTATTTCTTTTGGAGAAAGCTCCTCATTGCGTGAGGTATCACGTTTGTTGTATTTCTTGTTATTTTGCTTTTGAACTTGTGTTTCGGTGTTATTTCGTTTTATCACAATTTTAAAAATCGTGCCTCTAGTGATAGGTTATGTATTTGTAGGAATTGGGTTTCAATGCTTCAATTCTTCATCTTTAGATTCTTGATTATACGATTCTTCAAGAATGGCGGGTATCGAGGAATCATGGAATCAAGTTTGACATCCCTAGAAATAACGGTTGTAAACATAAATGGCACATAGAGAAAAAGTGTATTACTTGCATTCAGAATATTGAACATAAATTTTAAAAGTTCTAAAAATGTAGCACGCCCACAATGTATCCTTGCACCACAGCTTCTCTGTCTATGAATAAAACAATGATCATTGTAGGTTACTATTCCAACCTACCTTGTTTTTGTTATGGGTTAGTCATACTTCTAGGCCTCCATTATAGGCTGTTCACGATAAAGTGAGCACTTTTTAAGGGCCTTCCAAAAGTCATTAACCAATAATAAATATATCTTAATGCAGCCTCAGGCATTAAATTTTTAGTGTGGAGAAATCTATACATTCTGTTTATTGGTCACATTGCAATGTTTATATTAAAAAGCAGCAGGAAGATGGAAATTGGATGAAAGGAAAAATTTATAAGAGCCTTAAAAAGTGCTCGCTTTACCGTGAACAGCCCATAATTTTATTGCCAGTGGATTGGATGGGGTTGGGAGAGACTTTAGTTTAATGTCTTTCATGAGACAGCGTTTTTCTGCACCTCTTCTTACGAGACTGTGGCTGCGTGTCAGAATTGGCAGAATTTGGTGACAAAAGATCATGTGACCCGATTTTGTATACAAAAATGATGATGTAGGCGAGACAGTAGTCATCTTATTTATCTTTGCGTGAACTTGTTTCGCATGCAATTTAGTTGGCATTCTCGTACAAAATCTTGCGCAAAATGCATCTTGCATCGTGTGATCCCTGCTTTAACAAAATAAACAGTGCCGCTTCCACACAACAGGGAAAATGGCGGACCAAGCATCCAAAAAAAAAACATTATATATATATATATATATATATATATATATATATATATATATATATATATATATATATATAATGTTTTTTTTTTTTACAGTTGTTATTGTATAACTTATTATTTTCTTATTTATTAACGCATTCATAGTATTTCAGTGATGATTGCAGAAATTTTACGTCTGTTTTAAGCATTAAATTTATATGAAAATATTTTGAACTATTAAGTGTTGCCGCAACTGCTAAACACATAACACGTGGCTGTCGACATCCAAATTGAACTTACGAAATCATGAATTTACAAAATAACTAAATAACTAAATTTGTCAATTTGGATATGGCCTGTATCATTTTTAATTACATATTGTTTTAGTGGACGAGTCAAAAATTTGCTTGTATGAAAGAAACATTGAAATTATTATATAACCTTTCAAGTTTTAACCTCGCCGAAAGAAAACGCGATAAATATGTAGTTTGTACGGTTATTAGAATATTAAACACATTCAGGATGTAAATATTTTTGGATAAGTTGGTTTTCTATACAATACACGTGTTATTTTCGTACATTTAAAACATTCTAATAATCGTTTCAAAATACGTTATTTACAACATACACTGACTTACTGTTCGTAATTCCTATTTGCAACTCCAGAATACATGTTGTTCTATTGCAATCCTTATTACACTATTCTCTACTATCGATACACAATAATTAGCTTAATCATTAAATAAATACAACACCTCACGGACTTTCCAAAGTTAGAAACCGTTAAGCAGGGATCACGCAATGCAAGATGAGTACCAATCTTGCGCGAGATGCCCTTCTTGCACATGTTCTTGTGCAAGGCACATCTAGCACGAAGTGATGAGATAGAGCAGGTCCTATTTTTCTCATGCAAGGCGATGCAAGTTGTGATCCTATTGGTCCTTGTATGCTGGTCATGTGACCTGTTGTAAACTTAACCATAGAGTAAAAGAAAATCATAGTCTGAGGTGTGCAAAGAGGAATACAGGGAAATAACTTTAAAGTGTAGATTGAAGTTTAGACAGTTCGCTGAGAATAAAATAATAACAGTTATATATTGGAGGGATAGTTTTGAAACAAATACCTTGTTGAAGTAAGCAACTTCATATTTTGTATTATTATACCTTGCCTGTTTGGTACTCACCAGCGCTATCAACTAATTTTGAAGCGAGACAGTAGTCATCTTATTTATCTTTGCGTGAACTTGTTTCGCATGCAATTTAGTTGGCATTCTCGTACAAAATCTTGCGCAAAATGCATCTTGCATCGTGTGATCCCTGCTTTAACAAAATAAACAGTGCCGCTTCCACACAACAGGGAAAATGGCGGACCAAGCATCCAAGTCGATAAATGTATTGAATGAAATTATCAATATGTACATCGCGATACTCGATACTATCGGTACTGCCCAGTATCGAGGGGTATCGAGGTATTGAAGTATCGAATGGCCCATCTCTAGTTAAAAAAAAAAAGATCAAATTGCAACTGTCATGATTTTGGTTATGGAAATAAAGGTGTAGTTTGTTCACTGTCCGTTTGGTGGTAACTGCTAGGCCTTGTTGGCCGCTGAATGAGCGTGAGATCGACTGTGCAGTGCAGTTACATGTCCATGTCCCAGCAAAGAACATGTTTTCAATATTGCAACACAACTGTTTCTTCAGGTATCGTCTTTTTACGCAACACATCAGTTGGCTTGAACTCTATCCCCGTAGACTTCCTCATTCTACAGTGCAGCAGGACATTCAACATAGGTGATTCCATTAATGACCTGTGGCCATTATTCAGCATCTTTAGGTTGCTGAGTACTCTTTCCACAGCATCATTGCATTGAGGAAGAATTAGCATCGTCTTTGCTAGTTTTGTTAGCACTGAAAACACAGACTGGCCATTCTGCTTGTGTTCAGACACACTGTGCCAATATGCATCAATATCCTGCTTTGGTAGTGGAACTTCTGGTTCTCACAGGGAATATGAAATAAAGTCATCATGAAGTTTGTCTTTGACATCTGCACTAACGACATTTGGAAACATGTTGACAAGTCTTTCAACCTTCTTGGAAGGATCAAATATAGTATCATCCTTTAAAACATCATCATCAAGAGGCAGAAGGCGATAAAGCTCTTGAGTTCATATCTGATAGAACTTCCTGATGTTTCCAAAAAATTATTTTTTTGTTCAGAGGTAAAAATACAGGTCTCCAGCAAATCTCATGATTTATTACCAATTAAGTTACCATCATCTGTTAGCTGCTTTTCAAACTTGTCACCTACTTCTGTAATGCCATATTCCTGATTGGTAGAAAATTTGACATAACTAGCAGTGAATTGCCTGAATAGCACACATGTTTCTTATAAGAGTTTATGTATGTAAGGTTTTTTTTTGTTGAATGATGATAAATTTCAAAAACCTTGGGGCACTGCTTGAAGAAACAGGAAGTTAAGTTTTTCAAAATCTAGTGAAGAGTACTGACAGAATGTTGTACAGATTCCACCTGACTTTATTTCCTGTTTAGATGGTCAACATTGTGAATGATGTTCTTGTGAATATAATTCATGAATACATTCATATGCCATCAATATATTATCCATATAGTTCATATGATTTTATTATACCATTACCATTTTCCAAAACTTTATTTACTTGAAAAATTGTATACATACCTATACAGTTTACATTTGATGTAATAATAGCACATTTATCCATTAAAAATACAATCAGTTCTGGAAATTTTGTCTGGCAAACTTGTACTGCCTTTGTGAAAAAGTCAACCCTACATAACACAAAGTATGTTTTTGTTTTAAGGGGAAAAGAACTGAATCAAAATTATATGAAGACTTACTGATATAATTACTGTAATATGTTCATAACTCTCCAGCCTTGAGAAACCAATTATGGTTATAAGGTCAATTAATATTTTAATTAAAAATTTCTTGGAAAATTTTGATGTAGAAGTAGCAGTAATTTCTTATGAATATAATTTGTGGACACATTCATATGCTATCAGTAACTTACCCATATAAACTACAGAATATTGATTATAATTTTGTTATTGAATGACTAAAATATATACACTATGGTTAATTAATTAATGTATGGGGTTAATTGGGTGAAAGAATTTCACCTCCCAAGATGAAAAATTTTAAAACTTGTTCTGTGCATGTTTAGTACTTGTAATACGTAAATAAATCACATTTCCATAAGTAGAGAATAAAACAGCTCAGAATTTGCACAGTGCTTATACTTTATTTCTTCATTTTGACAAATTGCTGTGTGAATGACTTTATTAGTTATTACCCAGCATATAATTTTCAAACAATTGCAAAATTCTAAACAAAAATATGTTAATTAAATTACGTATTACACATTTAAATAAAACATTTTTTTATCAAGTATTTATTATACAATCCTAAATTATATGAAAGGTAACAATTGGTAGATTTTCTAGCAACAGTGGCGATGGGCAGGTGTGTTGCAAGTGAGACAGTATGTATTACAACTGCTGTGTGCTCAGAGTTTGTGATATTATTCCAACTGCATGTAAGGGGCCGCAGTGATGTAGTGGTCACGACTCACCTCCCACCTAGGGGAACCAGGTTCAATTCCTGGCAGGGTTGCTCCCAGATTTCTACATTTTGAAATTGTGCCAGATGATGCTGCTGGTCAGCAGGTTTTATCAGAAATCTCATGTTCACCCCGCCCTTGCATTCTGGCGCTGCTCCATGCTCATCTCACTTCACTCTCGTCGGCTCTCAAGACCTTGATGTTAACAGCCGCCCAAATCTCTCGACTCCACTACAACTGCATTTACAAGGAACTGAAATATTGTGGCTCATGATCACATTTCTGGAGAGTTCTTTCTCTGCTTATTGAGGAGATTTTCTTTATAGTGCACTGTTCCTTGCAGTCCACGGTCCATTCAACAAACCATTCACAGCTGTGCATATTGTTGCAGAGCACTGTGTGCCTTACAACGTACTCACTGCACTTGATGAGACACAAAGTGCAAGTACACCTGTTAAGTAATCTCCAATGTGTAAGTTTGTAATTTGCTGCAAAATTATAAGAAAGTTTTTTTTTGTTAAGATTGGAGACCGTATAATTTAGCATTATAATTTGGTAGCAGGCAAGATTACAAATCTTCACATACACAAGTTTGTAGCATTGCAATAAATACAATGTATATATTTCAGGAATTATTTTTATTTGCTATATTTCTGTGTAAATGATAGTAATTCATTTAATGTTTAGAAGATCGTGGCAATAAGAATTTGTTTGTATTTTGTACATGTTCATTTTTCCAAATTTGTTAGTTTATTCGAGTCATTGCATCAGTAGTATAATCATCACAGGATGACAGTGCAACTTTTCAAGGAGTTAGTGAAAGAATCACGTCCGTGTGTTGCACCATTTGATGAAACTCTGTGTACTGATGTCACAGTAGGCCGACATGACAGCTTGTGCGTGCATTGTAATACTCTGACTTCGAGACTCACGTCAGTGTTCACAGGCCATTTTTAGACACTGCCGAACTTTGCAAAGCCATGATTGGACCACGTTTACTTGATGCAATATTTCAGGCAGTATAAATAAGGTTAGCACAATTTCCTCATCGTCACACGTATCACAGTTTCTTAGTCGTAGCACATTCAACAGTTGTCAGCTGAATTACTTTCTGCGAGTGACCATTTCGCTTTTACCGACTTTAACCTTCTGTTTTCATTTCGGACATTTTTCTAATCTATTAAATTTATTTTCCGTCGGTGCGAGGAGTGGTTAAGGCGCCGAGAGAGAAATGTATTAATTCTCTCCCGTCTTTGTAATTATCAAGTCTCGAAGTGAGAAATTTTGTTTGGTGAAGGTGGCTATTCTGTCTCTTGAACTGTTTCTTTTGACTACTGCAACTGTCAATTGTTTTTGTGTGCCGATGTTTTGAAGAGATGGCAATAAACTTTCTAGTGAACAGTATATTCATCTTTTATTTACTTTCTGGTTTTAATCAACAAACTTTGCAACCTGTTATTAATGTTGAGTCTCAAACTTTAACTGACCTAGCCCGAGTTAGTGTTTGGTGCGAACTCCCACAAGTTTTCATATAGTAGAACCACATCAAGTTGTATCAATGTTTTCATTAATTTACCTAGACAGTATTTATTTTTTCTTTCATCAGTGCGTATTAGGTATTTAATTTGAGTGCTAAATGTTTATTTACTGAAATCAAACGTGCGTTGAAGTTTACCCTATTTCTAATACAGTGAATTGTTGCAACCATGGAAATAATATAATTTTGTGTATATAAAGGTTAATGAAATGTCTTTAACAAACTGTGACGCCGGCTAACAGCCAGCAGCTTTAAAACCATGATGGCGCTCACCACCCTCGTGACACGTGGGTACGCACGTGCGTAAAAAGAGGCCATAACCTGAACTTTCCCGTAACAGGATATTTATTTTAAAGTGTAAACCATGTCTTTCTAATTTATTTGAGGGTCCAAGTGTTTTAAAGTGCTAAAAATTGTAAGTTCCTAAAGTGTTGCACAATGTTTGGTTAAATTTCAAAATGTGTGCTGCATGAAGAATAAGGACGTTATTATTCTGGCGTAAACGCCTCCATATAGAACAATAGTGAAAAAAAAAATTCACAATTTAAAAGCTTAGAGTGATTATGTATGCAAATTATTTATGTGCCACTTTTTTTTTATATTAAAAGTTTTACTCTGCGTGCATAGCACTTCTGCTTGTGAGACCCCCGTAGGCAGCCATGGCAGGTCCGCGCGACCCCTGCCTCTGGGCAGTCCATCGAGGAGAGATGGCGAGGTAAGGCGCTGTCATGTACGCACTTCAACTTTTGTCTGCACTGAATTGGATTTCCATAGCACTTATAGTATACCGGTTAACCTTTGCTTGCATACATTTTTGCCAGACATTCCCTAGCATGATGTTTTTGCTTAACTTAATATTTTACAGCCGTTGTGGCTTTTTAGAAATTAAACGAGAGAAGGAGAAAATGTCGGAGAAGCCACATGGCCCACGCAACTTGTAAATCAGGCGCCATGCACCTACACCAAATGCTTTTCATTGTAATTTCTGCTTAATTGCTGTATGCAATATTAAGAGCTATGTTTCTATGTATGTACTTCAGGGTATTTTTTATGTTTAATTGTGTTACAGCCACATCGCCCATAGCCACGCTGTCAGATATTGCCAAGTCCGTATCTGCGCCATCCATGCGCTTTAAGGGTATATTTTTGTAATATCATGTCCACTATAATTAATTTCAGGGTAATATGTATTGTTTTATTGAGGATTCCATGTATTTTTCATGACTGATGCTTTTGTATGTATGACCACGCTGTCTTTTGCATATGTGGATTTTCCGCCATCAGGCATGCTACAAGTTCGTAAATGCCTAAATCTTCAAGGGAATAATTTTTCCAATTCCGCTACCACTTTGTCCGGTAATTACTTGCAGTTTCTACAGAAAACTATTGCGATTCCACCTGCACCATGTGGTCCGCTACGCATTGTATCCAGTGGCATCCGCACCACCTGAACATACTTTCACGCATCTACGTGTTTATTGTGCCCATTCATGTCATGTCCCATATTGTATCATCCTTATTTGTGTAATTTGTGTAATTCGTACAGTGACATTATTTCCGTCCTAGCCAGCAATGTGTAAAGATCATCACTCAACACATACTGGGAGATGCGTCCCGACGAGTCTGCATTAGCGATGCCAAATAATCAACATGTTAGCTGCTTATTTTGTAATTCTCCATGTTCTGTCTCCAGGAAAAACTTACAGTCCATCCTTGGGGTTGTAGACCTCTTTCCTTGTGGAGGCTGTGTTTTCAAACACCCCAGAGAAGTCATCCATCTAGGAGTGCGCTAGAGTAATTGGAAGCTGGGGGTAAGAGCCCAAAGGAATTTGCTAGACACGTCCGAGTTTTCAATCATTAATTCATTTTTCTGGCACGACTTTGTAATTGGAAAGCAATAAATGGTATGTGACTTAGTGTAACCATGTGCCTTTACTTGTAGCTTCGGAACAGCAAATCTCCCACCTATTTTACAGTGATAAAATGTTTACTATTGATCAGTGTTTTGTAAAGACGCTCTCGTGAGACGGACATACAGAACCCACAGCATCCCTGAGAACTCTTGAGTCTCGAAGTACAGTGTTGGGAAAGCACCGCTGGCGCCCACCTACCATAAGTAACTTGTGTCATCATTTGTCTCGTGTCTCACCCGACGGCATCAACTGTTTAAAAAAAATTATTTGACTTTGAACTTCAGACAGTAGATTGGAATATTGTTATCTAAGTTGGCATTAGAGCCATGTTCAAATTAACAAAAGTAATGAAATGAATTAGCCAAATAACTTCTGTTATCTTACAAACACAATTACGAATACAAAGATTCATTTACACATCTCAAAAATAAATTTCATCGTACTGTATTGTTGAATTACTTGAAGTTATTTGTAAAAATTCAACTAGTAAGTTAAAAAAAGTGTTTTCACAATGGCATTTTTTTTTATTTTCACAGTTTACAAAACTCAAAAATTTAACAAAAGGTTTTTGTGAGAAAAAGAACAACTACAAACAACTTATAAGTTGAGAGACTAGCACATACCTTTTTACAGTTAGCATACAATGTGGTTAAACACAAAAATAATTGACCTTACAACTTTCAAGTGCCCTGGAAACAAAAACTTGTTAGTTCTCTGTAAATCACATACATATTTATAATAGTATTGCTTATAATATCCAGATGTGGATAACTTTTTGTATACTCTGTAGCACCTATAAATGCCTCAATCCAGTTCCAGTGAGATCAGATTTAAATTGCTTGGTAATATAACATGCACTACAGTTTTCCTATGCTGTACTCAATCATTCTCAACAGTTAGCTGCGGTGAACACAAAGTAATTTTATGCTCCTTTATCTTTATTTCTCTCAGGAGTCTGCCTTGTCAACACAGTCAACCGGCAAACTTGTGTTTGAACCTACATATGTTGCTAACATTAAGTTCTTTTTAAATGAACTGAAAATGATTGTATTGTAGATTAATGCCTGACAACTTAATTCTCTGTTAATTTAATATGATGAGAATTTATGCTCTTGATTATTGAATCTACTTTGGCCATTACTAACTCAAAAGCGAGAAGCAAATGTTAAGTCTGTTATTCAAGCAAATTGTCTTTGACCTAGTACATGCTTTGTTAATGCAGATCAACTACAGCCATTATGCCTGCCAAGTGGATTGAGCTGAATCACAGCACACACACACACACAGCTATGCACACACACAGACATGCACATACACACTCATTCACACACACATACAGATATATAGAGATATGCATACAGACATAAAGACACGCATACACACACACACACATGCACAGTCACACGTACGTACATTTGTTAATGCAGTGGCACGTGTGACTCAAATCCAGGCGGCTGCAGTGGGACATGTTTATCCCATGGTTTTCCACCTCCACTCCAGTGTATTTCCTTAACATGAGCCTTATGACTTTCTTCACCTTTAGACCAACAGCTTGGTTAGCACCTGTAAAACATTGTCAAATTTTGTATTTTGTTTTGCACAGTCTCTCGTATGGTGTTGCATCTTATTCAGTAGTGTGTGGGAAAATACTTGGAAAAGCTAGAGGGTTGTGAAATGTTTTACTTGGTGGTACTTGTCCACATAGTGGGCACACACTTGTGTTGAGTGTTGGTCGCACCCCGGTGACTGCAGGTGTCATCTGTATAACAGTATCCATCACACTGCATGCTCTGCTGGCTGCAGCCTGGCGGCAATAATTGCTCTTGCTGTCACGCTCTTGTCATCTCCTACAGTTACACTTACAGCAGGCTGTAACACAGCTGGCCGGCCTCCTCCCAGTTGCACAGTGTCTCGTCTCCCGGCTCCTCTACGACTGGCAGTCGGCAATACACCAGGTAACTGCATCACACGTTCTTGTATTGTGTAAAGGAAGTGTGGCACTTTACTGCTCATTTTGACCAGTGTAGCCTTGTACACAGTTGTGATGCAACCCTGCTCACCCTGTAGAATGCAAACTGTTATTTATTATAACCCATTTGAAGTAAAACATAAAAAATAAATCTTTGGTGGCTGTTTACCAAAATACATATTTGGTGAATGTACACTAACTTATCACAAAAGTAGGTACATAGAATTTTAATATGTAAATGAAAGAAAATGGTATAAGCACATAACAATAAACTTTTAATTTTTTTTGTTGTTGTACTGCATACCTATGTTATATCACTGTAACATTTTTAACCTAATCTTTGCTCAGCGAAACCATCACTGTGTAAGTGATGGTATATGAAGTGTAATTCAACATTCAGAGCAAAATGCACTCTATCTAATCAGTAATCAGGGATGGCTCTAATAGGGGGTTCATAGCGGACATCACTCCAACTCACACTCTGAAAACCCTCACTTCATAAAAAAATTTTCTTCTGAGTGTTTTGAAACTGAAATCATATACTGTATTCAGTTGTATTTTTTTTAAGTGGTCATATAAAAGTTTGTCCATTTTTGCACTGAACTTTGGCTATGAGCACCTACAGCACATGCAACATGCAACTTAACACAGTTTATTACTTCACACTTCAGACAACACCATGGCATGCAGTTATTTTCATTGCTTTGTCATTACCATAATGGGATTGAATACTGGTAAGTAGACGTGCGTGAAAATAGCAAGTTGCTATAAATGCTAAATTTTCCTATAACTGCTATAGTTGCTCAATTAAAAAAAAACCATCCTATAGAATGACCCCAAAAATAAGACACCATAATGTAAAACTACCTCAGCTATAAGTTTTTTCAGCTCAAGATGTCAATATAATAACCCTAATAAAGTAATAATGTAATTCATCAAATATAAGCTGCTGCAAATTAAGATGCACTCAAATCTAAGACGTCCAAACAGTGATTAGAAAGTTATACCCTGAAATTGGCCCAAAAATAAGATACCTTTGAAATTATCCCAAAATAAGACAACATTCCCCCATCACCATGACAAGTTCAACGTGGTGGATGGAGTGGGTTATCTGATCTGGATGTCCAGCCGCTTTGTTGCGTGTATTCCTTGTGGTTGTGGCTCTACCTTACAATGTTCCAACTACCGGTGTACTTGGTTCAAGGTATGGGTGGCCGTCGACTGTGTTATGTTTGGCGATGTACGTGTGCCTGGTTAAGGGTAGACTGCAGTCCTACACTAGTTTTGGCAATATTGGTATCAAGACTCAATCTCCTGCTTTTCCTTTTTGGGTTTGCGTCTACGAGGTATACAGTAACAATCACTCCAGAGTGAGTGCACGGGGTTAAGGTAAGAACACGTGTTTATTCCCCAGAGGAATATACATGGTGGCCTGTACTATTTACTAGCTATCAATTATACTGAAACTGATGGAAGTAAACTAGGTTAACCAGGTGAAGGGGACCTGTGACAAAACTAATCAAGAGCACATTGAACTGAGTAGCTATGATAATAACTGAACCCTAACTAACCTACACTTGTATGTCATGAAGGGACTTGCGGATCACTGTCAAAGTGGCAGTGCATGAAAGAAGGAGAAGGCTTCTTCGGGGGCCACTCGACGCTGGTCTAGAAGACTTCTGGAATGTGGTGGGTCTCTCGTTAGGAAAAGTAGTAGGCAGAGAGCTCCAGCATACGAGATGGTGTAGCGAGCTGCCGAGTATAAAACTGATGTTCTGGGGCTCTGCGCCGACGTATATAGTCGGCTGGTGTGGCTCATTAGGCCGCCTTTGGCTGGTCAGGTACCTTTGTACTAGAGCTCCTCCCATAGCAGTGCGGGTTCTCTCTCTGCTGCCTGCTTATGGGCAGCGCTTGGCTCAGGTTCTGTCGCACACGAGGGTGATTACAAGACATGCAACATCTGGCATAGATGGCTTTGATTGCCGTATCCTTGGGTGCGCCTTGCCTAGGGGTTGCTGGTTGGCTCTGCAAGCAAGCCGTATTGGGTTCAACAAACCCCGCTCAAGGTGATGTTACGTCACACTTAGAGGAGGCGGAGATGTAAATAAATATTATGCCAGTACATGTCACACATCAATCCCCCCCCGTTTTATCCTGTTAGAACCTAGACTCATCTGGTAGAATTATTCTGGTGCGTGAGTGATGTGGTAGTGTCATTCGAAGTTATCTGTGGTGTTGGCTTTTGTAATGTTTCTTCTTCTGTGCCTGCTCTCTACTTGGGTGTGCAGGCTTCCACTTTACCTTTCGTTGTAACGCTGTCTATTGTGTGTGGGCTAGTTGAGCGAGCGACCCGTTAATGTGTGTTACCTCCTTGGGGTACAGCTGTTACACGTAATGTACCAGTGTCTGGTGATGGCTCATGTCCTTTCTTTATTTACCGGCTTGTGTTGCTCACACATCAGCTGAGGGCTATGTTTTCTTTACATTACATAGTTTTAACATGGAATATACTAATTTACACGTGTTCATGTGTAAAGAAAGTTCTCAAACAATGAAGGCGAGTGTTCTAGTCCTACTCATGGTGTGTCAACTTAAATTTACCTGCCATGGTGCTGAAGGCATTTTAACTGGCCTTGCTTTGTGGTCTCCTAACTGGTCACATGACAGTTTATTTACTTTTGACAAAACTTGCTACCTGTGCCAGCTCTTAGCCTTCCATTACTTAGGAAGTCTTCTGTTTACGTAATACAGAACATGAGTTACCCTTTTAATTTATATCCACTACCAATTATTGTATGGGCCACCTACACATAATTAAAAACCTATTGCACTCTCGAATATTAACAATTTTAGACATTTTTATACTGCTGTATAAGGCTGTACATTTGCATTATAGTAGTCTATTTCCACATTTTATGGCTGTCATTCAGTGGGGTTGTTTCTTTTCGGGTTTTCGCTCTGTGTGGGAAGTCTTTGGTTTACACTGGCAGCCTCTTCTCTTGCATAAGGTCTTGTTTTGTGGCTACAGCCACGTGAATTTAGCCATGGGGCGCCATGTTGACTCCCTGTATTGCCCCAGCTGACCTTGGGAGGCGGTACGGCAGGTACGAGAGGCACCTCCCTCGTTTGGCTGATCATGAGTCGACTGCTGGGCTCATCGGGGTCGCCTTGGCAGTGGCCAGCTCGGGACCACCAGCCACCACTGCATGAATGGTCGTCCCTATCTCTCCTCCTGGAGGAACTTGTCAGGGTGGCTGTTAGAGGCAGGAACTCCTCTGCTTCCCCTGCCCCCTTGGCTCTGCTGGGCTTGTCCTTCTAGGCTGAAAGAGATGCAGTAGTTGTCTCGCTGTCGTCCGGCATCGAGGTCCAGTCGGGTACCATGCTGTCCTGGGTGGATGTGATCGAGGTGGCTGTCAGATGTAGGGTATCTTTTGTTTCCCCTACCTCCTCGACTCATCCTTCATTGGATCCAGGTGAGCTGCTGGATCTCCGAGGCCATCAGGCATCGAGATGCTGTGGGTCACCACGCCCTACTGGGTGGATGTGTTCAGGGTTGCCATCAGAGGCAGGAGCTCTTGAAGCTCTCCTACCTCATCTGTGTGGCACCATTCACCTTTCTCCTGGATGGTGCTGGGCTGCTGGGGTCATCAGCTGTGTTCCCTGTCTAAGGGCTTTTGCCAAGAGAGTTGTGACCCAGTCGGGCTCATTCTGCTGTGTCTGGCGGCCACTTTTCTGATGTAGTCAGTCATGGTCGAGGGCAGTATTCTGATGAATATTGTTCCTCGAGGTGCTTGGCATTCATTTATTACCGGAGTAAGTTGAGTGCTTCTCTGTTAGACGTCCGGACATGGATCAGGGTCCTGGCCGGCTGCTTGCTTCTGGGGGGCTAGTGGTGCGGCTTCTGTGGTGGGGGATTGTCCTCCATCTCCCCTTCTTCATCCACTCCGTTGTCCAGAGCTTCCATTCCAAGGTCCTGGGTTCTGGCTGGGCAGAGGCGCATCTGCCCTTGGGTTACTTTTCAAATGTGTCCTCTGGCATCCTCTGTTCAGTAAACATTCTCCTGGCAGCCTATGACAGTGTAGGGTCCTTCTCACTTGCTAGCTAGTCCTGCGCTGAATTGTCCTTTCACTTTTCTGAATGGTGATTGCAGAGTAGCACGGCTTCGCCCATTCTAAAACTTCTTACACTCGCATCTGGCTGTGGGTACTTCCGGGTGATATATTGCTCTTGGGCATCACATGCCTTGTGGTCCAGGCTAGGGAGTCTAGCCGGATGTCTTTGGGTTGTGGCATTTCAGTGAGGGCTTGTTCTCACAATATCTCCTGGACAGCTGAGTTTTAGTCCTAGGATAAACTGACTGGGGTTGGTGTTCACTGCCTCGTTATTTTGCCTCCTAAAGGTGAACAATATATTCTGCAAGAGCTTGTACCGGTGATGGTGATCGCCCCCCCCAGACAGAGATGGAGACTCTTTTTGAGCACTTGCTTTCTCTGCTAAGTGGGGTTGGCTTGGCGATGATAAAGGGGGGTGGGGGGATTGTCTAAGTTTCCACCCTCTATTGGTTGCAGGCCATCTACCATTTGTGGCCGGTAAATTGTGTGCAGTTATCAGTTAAAATGGCTTGCGGGTATCCCTAGGAGGGAAATATCTCTCTTTCGAACTTCCTTACTATGTCCAGAGTTTTCTAAC
The DNA here is from genome assembly GCA_029891345.1 of Dryococelus australis. NCBI lineage: Eukaryota > Metazoa > Arthropoda > Insecta > Phasmatodea > Phasmatidae > Dryococelus > Dryococelus australis. The sequence goes on along the minus strand of CM056993.1, from coordinate 199,319,849 downwards.
TGGGTAGTGGAAAAAACTGTTCTGTCACCATTAGCTGGTACCTGTTACCCCTTGTGCTCCTTGGGTAAGGCCCCATCATGTCAGGTGCCAAAGGCGCTTACGAAAAGTAACCTGGTAAAATTAACAGGGGTAACTCGGTCATGTGACCAGGTTTACACGATCATTTGCAGTTAACCAGGTTGCTTTGAACGTTTTAGAGTTACTCTGGTTTTGAAACAGTGGCAACTCAAATAATATGTAGTGCAGTTATTAAATACTGTGCTAGGATGACGATGATGATGACGACTATGAAAAATTTTTGTTAAATTATGTTATGAACAAACAACGTAAAGAAAAAACATTGCATTAAGCAGTGCTGTGATAGTTCAATACCTTTGTATTCAATCTCAGTTAACTACACAATTTAATATCCATGCTACACTGATTGGCCAAAGCAGCTAAACATTTAAAATTTTACATATTTTGATTGTTTCTAGATTTCAAAACATATTTCTGTTTACTTGTTTATTTTTGTTGCTGCAATGTTTACATATTTCCGCACCATTTCACGTGAGTCGTCTGCTAGACCAAGTTTACACTACTGTCGAACAGGGTTAGCCCAGAGTTGATCGAGTTAACCCGGTTGACTTGCCGAACGCGAGTTAACTTTAACTCAATCACTTTTCAAATGCACCGAGTAAAAGTTTTACACCTGATCGAGTTAACCAGGTGACTTTTTTTAAGCGCCTCAATTGAGTCCAGGTGGTATGAGGTCGATGGGGCTTCCCCATTGTCTTGGGCACTTGGTAAGTTTTGCCACGACAACATGCCTAGCAGCTGATCACGTATTGTCACATGTTGCAACTCATCCCATATATATAGCTCACTGATATCTCTGAGAGTTTCTTTGATACCGGGATGACTGGCCTTTTAGTGGCCATGGTGGTTGCAGCAAAGGTTGGCCCTTAGGTCGCCTGATACCCAGACCTTCCACTAAGTGCCGGGTTGCTTTGCTCTCTTTGAGACCAAACGACATCACTTAATTCAAAACTCTGGAGTATGTCCTTGAGGAGGTGCTGGGTGTCTCAATCTTTTTGCTGGAAGTAGTCGACCTGGCAGCGGCTAAGCTGTAGCTGAAGAAGCCGGATGTGTTCTTCGGCGCTTCTGAGTGAAGCCAAAGGAGGAGTCATTCTTTCCAATTCCTCATCCTCCTTGATGCCCCCTTCAAGGTCCGGTTGGCAGGATAATGCATCTTGTAGGTCATTACTTTTACCTGGGCAATGCTGCACTTCGAAGTCGACCTCTATGAGAAACATCTCCCATTGTCATAATTTGGCTTTGGCATTCTGTGACTCACACAGCCATTGGAGGGCTTTGCTTTCAGTACATAGTATGATATGTTGCCTCTCTAAATAGTACCTGTACTTTCTCTATCGAGGTGGCTTGGGGGTGGGTCCCCTCTGGGGTGACTACGTCACCTAGGTAGTCAATGGCAGTTTTCCAGAATGGCTTTTGGAGAGTTTACATGTGTGGCTGTGCAACTCGAGCCTCTCTAGCACCCTGCCCACAATGCTCTTTTCAGTACTTAGAATACACAATAATATAATCCTGATACGCAAAGCAGAATTTTCCAATATATCCCGTCAGGACCTCTGCGGACATTTGCCTCTGGAAGGTGGCGGGGGCATTCTTTAGCCCAAACTGCATTACTTTAAATTGTAGGGTTTCTCCTTCTGAAGTGGTAAAGGCTGTGTACTTTCTACTGTTGGGATGTACTGATATTTGCTAGTACCCTGACTGCACATCTAGAGTACTGGATATGTATCCCGGAACATGTGGGTTAAATTAATGGCCGGGGGTGCGATGGCATGAGTAAAGTCATTCAGGTCCTTATGCGTCATGCAGAACTTCAACTGTCCGTCCTTCTTCGGAACTAAAACGACCTGGGAATTGTAAGGGGAGTCTGATGGTTCTATAATTCCCTGCTCCTTCATCACCTGGACCTGTATCATGATGAAGTGTTGCCTCGTAGCACACACACGGTAAGGTCTATTACATGTTGGCCTGTCGGTTGTTGGCCAAATTTTGTGTTGAATACTACGCGTCTGGCATAGTGATTCCCCTGGCCGAATGCCCCGGTGTGGTTTACCAGTATTTATTGCAACTGTGCGGATTCTGGTTTCTTCTAATTGGTAATTAATCACTTTGGATGCTATCGGGGTTGGGATCGCCGTGTCTGGCCCATGCTCCCAGTTGACATTCACTCTATGTTTATCCCTTATATAAATGTGTTGTTGTCTGTTATCCATAATGCATTGTTGTTGTGGCAGCCATGGTACCCCCAATATTATTTCCTCTGTAATATTGGGCGAGACTACGAATTAAGTTTGATTAGTTGGATGGTAAATGCCTACAGTCAAAGTAGCATGGGTATCGCCCTTGAGGGTCTGGCTATGTTGGGCCATATTTACTATGCAGGTTTGCGGGAAAAGTGAAGCTCGTTGGTCAGGAGAGAGAAGGTTGCTTCGAATAAAATTGCCCGTGGCTGCTGAGTACGAGGGTGAGTGCCCGGCATCCATTAATTTTGACCTGTATATGAGGGGCTTTGGATGGATCAGACTCTTCAGCTAATGTTTTGTTGTAGACGGGCTTGTGTTTCCTGATGGTGGTGGCCAGCTTGGCACCACGGTTCTGGCATTTAGCATCTGTCTGGGCCCTTAATATTTGTTCCTCGCTATGGGGGTTCGGGCATGCCTGTTTTCTGCCCTTCTCCCGCCCACCATGTGCCAGCCGGCTTGACTGGGTAGTCTCGGTGGAAGTGCCGTTCTGGAAAAAAACTAGCTTTTAAGGAGTAACAGAGTGAGGGAGGCTGAAAGTTTCCTTTCAGATTGAGATGCTTGGCCGTTTCCTGGGTTTTACTGCTGTGCGCTCTGTCTAAGATTACCTGCGCCTTGAAATTCTGCTCTGTCTCGTGAGTTCTCTCTATTAACTCATTGACAGGCTGCGGTCGGGGAAGTTGGAGTAGATTACGCATATTAGGAAGCAGCATGCATATAATGTTTCTGATACAGCTCTCCTCGTTCCCTTTGGGGAAAATCTCTGCCTCTTCCTCAGTTGCCTGGATTTGACTGGAATTCTGTAGTGAGGTGTGCCAACATTTTCTCCCCTGAAAACTGGGTGGCTAGGCACAAGCAAAGTTGCCCCCATTCCATGACAAATTCCCCATATTTATTCCACCAGTCTAATGCTTTGTCCTTTAACTGTTTCTAAGTTTTGAAAACCCATTGTTTGGGTGGAACCCCGTTCTAACTTGACTACTATTCGCATTTGTGTTAAATGTTACAGGGTTCTCTTGGGATATTCCCACAAATTCTGGTAGCTGGGGCCCGTTGCTTACCCTAGGTGGATGTTGTGTTGTGGTGAGTACCTGGATTACTTGGTTGTAATCCTGCAGCTTGCTTGCACACCTCGCACCAATACACTTAGCCAGGTCAGGTGATTCTCTCATCTGGCCACCCAGTGCACATGTGGTGAAATAATTGTGCCCAAATAATACAGCTAATAGTATTGATGCCTTGTCCCGTGCAGGTAAACCAGCTACAATAGGCTATTTGGTGGGTTTGACCATCATCGCAACAGAACTAAGGTCGGTTAGTATAACAGGATTCATCATTCCACCCTTAGCATAGGTAGTGTAATCGGTTTTGGCAGTGTGCACAACTAATTAAATGTATGCCTGCTCTGTTGCATGTAGGTATACTACATCTCTCTGATCGGGTTTCAGTGGACTCATCCATTGCGGTGGCGGCGGCTTTGCCTTGGTCGGCAATGCTTAAGTATAACTTTCACATGTCTCTGCTAGTAAAATTGAGTGCGATGGGGTGTTTACTAACTCCCTGAAGTCTGGTCAGTTACTGGTTAAACTCCTGACTGGATTCTCTTAGTTCTCGGGGTCATGCTGGCCTGACTCTGCCTTATTAGCTGACTAAAGAGCTGTGGCCCCACTTTGGGCACCACGTATAACACTCTTGATGCATGACATCTGATTCGAAGTGGCAGTGACATCACCGTCAAACAAAGGTTTCTTTGGTGGTGCCAGATAGAGACATTAGCTACAAACTCACTGAGGGGGAGTATGGATGATCAGTCGTTTGGCTGTGACAATGCGGCGGTATAGGGGTGGGTTGTAGCCCTTCTACTCAGCAGGAAGTTGGGTGTGGCGATGATAGCTCTTTGCACATTCGGCTTTGACGAGGACACTCAGTTACCTGCAGTAGACTTCACACGGTGTAGATCCTGGCTCAGCAGCTGCTGGTTGGAACTAGGGTGATGGGTCTACTGCTGGCTGGATTGGTGGGCTCTGGCGGTGGGCTGCTAGGCATCGCAGGCTAGAAATATTGGCAGGCAATATCCAAGTGTATTGATAATCTCAGACATGGATGAACTACAAGTGGATGAGGAACTCCAATAATCTTCTGGGACTGCTGGAAAAGGGAGCCAGGCAACCACAACTCTCAAAGGAGGCCTTGAACCATTATTATCCCAGGAGGGAATTCAGCCTTCCCACCTCTAGGGATTAATTTTGTTTATTCCCGAGAGAGGAGTTGCATCAATGTAAACAAATGTGACCACTTACAATTCCATAAAACCACAGCACAGTGTGTGTAGAGCCACATTAAAACACTTAACCATGGTTTCTGTGAGTTACTTAACAATTTTATTAATAGAATCACTATCTTCGACTTGCATACAGGCACAAGAATAAACATGTTCATGTCAAAAAAGATTTTATAATGGTCAGAAAGTAATTCAGAATAAAAAGAAAATCAGTTACAAACCGTGAAAATTTATTGAGAAACTGAATTTTTATGTACTGTAATGCCCTTTTCTGGTGATCTTCATAAAAGATCAGTTTTATTATCAGTTGGTTAAAGCTCATATTTACTGAAAAACTAGTGTTAAAGAGCATGTGTTCGTTCCAAAGTAGACAGCATATGCCATCATTCAACACTACCATCTATCATCTATCTTTGATTATTTGAACTTGTGGCACAACCGTTTAGCTTTGTGAATGTGTGGCCAAGTTAAATTTTTAAGCCATTAGAAATCTTACATGTGTTAAACATGTTACCATATGACATTTATAAAACACATACAAACTGATTTAATTTGTTATAAATTCACATATTCTTTCAGTAAGATATTAATACGTTTAACTATGCCTAGTTATTCACTGCCAACGTTTCATACAGTGAAGTAATGAGTGTTTGAGTTGAATTATACGCAACACCAGGCAGTGACTTTACTTTGTTGTGGATAGCCTTAGAAATTGTACACTTGTAACCATTACAGCATCAATTTTTGCAACTTATAAAGAACATGCTTTCTTTAAAAAAATGAGTTGTAATTTTATACATAGTACTCTCTTTATCTTTGAGTAAAGTGTAGATGGAAGTATTTTTTATCAATACATTTTGCTTCAAAGTACCCATACTATCACAACACAAACAGTGAAGATATTTTTGAGGTACAAATGTGAATTTGTTCAATGCCATGAAATACACTCACACATACACATTTTCAGTAAAAAGAATTTACTGTAACATGTATAAAACTGAAAAATAAAAGAAGACATTAAAATCTGTAGTTAAGATGATGTTGCATGTGGTCTCAGCAGTGTTACAGGTGAGGTGGTACTGGCAATGTGGTGCAGCATGTGTGTGAGGACGTGTGTACTGGTGGCACTGCTTGCGAACGGACTCTCAGAGTGGGTGCAGCTACCTGTGGTGGAGCGCAGGGAGGATCGCCTCCAGGCTCCGGCATGGCCTGGAAAGTACTTCAACCACGCTACGAGCCCATCCAGGCGATTGCCTCGCCCCACACCACCTGCCTACACGGGTAAATAACTACCACTTCTTCACTGCTATAAGCTGTTCACGGTTACTTCCAACTTTTCTGAATGAAGCCCTGCTAATGTCTACTTCCAGTTTATCCCACCACCTCATGCAAATAAAGCTTAACCATTTATAGAGAAATTACACCAAAGGGACAATGTATCGGATTTGTGAGCACTCAGTGTAATATTATTTTGCATATGAACTACTGTATTTCTTACCAGACATTTTCAACACACTACTTCCTCCCTGTATTTGTCATACTAATTATAAATGAAATACTTCAATTTATAGATAAAGTATAAGTAACAGTTCATTGTAACCAAAAACAAATTATAATTAGATTGACACTTGCTAATATTTGTTTGTAGTATCATGCTGATATAAAATGTTCAATTTTTTCACAACAGTGTTCACATTCCTGATACAGTTGAGCCAAGCTCTGTGAATTCAGTTAGGAAGTGAAAAATGTACACAGTCTTTTTTTAAACAAAAAGATATTAGAAATCACACAATTAGTCCAATACATGAAATAGGTGATGTTGCTTGTAATGTTACATAAGTTCTTTCAATTGTTGCTAGGTAAGCCTGTTGGTCCCAAAATCTCTGTGCTCTCATTGTGTGTGAACCCAGTGTGTCTTACAGTAACGTGTAAGGCTGTTATTGTTTTAATGGATCCCTTCAGGCACACCCCAGACTAATACCTGATTCTTATGAAGAGTTGGCAAATCAGCCTTATGTCAAATAACATCATGTAAGTTGCCTGCTCTTCAGTCAAGATCGACAGAAAACCAACAAATAATCCCTTCCCCTTCAAGGCTCATTAGTTTTATCCTAAAGCTATTGGAACGAAATGCAAAAGTGTGCCTAAAGAAAGAACACCTAATGCAATCAGGTAAGTGGAGAGAATTCTTTCTAAAAAGGTAAAGAGTAAAAGATGAATAAATTGAAAGGAAGCATAAAAGTAAGGAAGAAAGATCTTCTGCACGAGCTGCTAAATTGGTTAAAAAGATTAAGAAAAATTCAACTAAGCGTGAAGAGGAAGTCAAGAAATACGAGATAGAGCCAGAGAACACTGTCACTAATGAAAAGCTAGGGAAAGGCGAAGAAACATGTGTGGAGTTAGAGAATGATTTAAACCTAGAGAACTGTAACAATTCAACATAAAAAATACGGAAGTTTGTTAAAAACTTTCCTAATATTCGACCTGAAGGGAAAACAGATACTATTAAGAAAGAAGACTGGCTTGTCATTGCACTTTGAGAGGATTATAGTGTGAAAAGGAGGTTTTTTTATTGGTCAAGTAATAACAGTAATGACAAGTTCACAGCATCATTCAAAAGACAGTGTTAGACGATTCGAGAAAAAAAAAATTATATGGACGAGTGTTACTGATCTTTAAGCTTAACCACAAAGATCTCACATGACTGTCTCTTTCATTAGCTAAGAGCATGATTCAAAATTAATCTGTTAAAATATTTTTCATAATATTTTAATGATAATATAATCATAATCCATTTACATGTATCATTTTTATGTAAATGTTGCTTTCTTAATTGTTATTGTACGCACTATTAATTATAGGCCATTCACGTAAAAGTGAGCACTTTTGAAGCCCTAGTTACTTTTTTCTTTCAACCTATTTATATCTTTCCATCACTTGTTAATGTAAACCCTGTCATGTGAGTAATAAACAGAGTGTATACATTCACCATACCCAAAACCAAAAGTCCGAGGCCACAATGAAATGTATTAATTGGTTATGATGTCTAATGAAACAGCTTCAAAAAGTGCTCACTTTACCATGAATGGCCCATACTTATGAACATTTAATAGCTACTCTTTCTGTGGCTGACTATTGGACATTTCATGGGTAACCACTAGATCATTTTGGTCAACTATGGGGATTTTGTGCACTTTTCTATTTGGCAATTACTTCTCATTGTAACTTTGTACTAATAGCTTTGATAATTGTTTAATGTGTTTGTAAACATTTACAGGGTCATGGTAAAAATTGTCCCAGAGAAGATGATATAATTTTAAGTAAAGATGTGTAAAGTGAAAGTAGCAATATAGACTAAGGTGGCCGACCATGTATTTGCAGTGTTTCATATGTCTTAAAATGTTTTAAAGAGTTTGTAATAATTTTTAATTGTTTGGTTATAAAGTTCAAAGTGCCAGTGGCACCGAGATTAAGAACACTTAATATTCCGGCTTGAACGCCGTCATAAAGAGACACTAAAATAATATTGAAATTCATAAAAAAATTATAAAAATGTAAAACAATATTTTATTTAATTTGTGCCATTTTATTTTCAATATAAAATATTTTACTCGGCATGCATAGCACTTCCGCATATGTGAACCCCGTAGGCGGCCATGGTAGGTCCATGCGACGCTTGTATCTGGACAGTCTGTCGAGGAGAGCTGGCGAGGTAAGACACTGTCACATACGCACTACATCTTTTGTTCACTGATTTAGGTTTCCATAGTTAATTTAGTTTACTGGTTAATCTTTGCTTGTGTACGTTTTTGCCAGATATTTTCCCCAGCATTATACTTCTGCTTTATTAATTTATTGCACCCTTGCTGCATTTTTAACTTAATCGAGGAGAAGGAGGAGAAAGATGTCAGAGAGGTCAAGGGACCCGTAATACTTGAATCAGGCGCCATCCGCCTATGTTTGTGGCATTTCATTGTAACTTCTGCATTATTGCTACACGCAATTTTAAGAGATTTGCTTTTATTTATGTATTTGAGGGTAATTTTAGTATTTTAAGGCAATATCATGTATAACCACGTGGCCGACCGAAGCCAAGTCTTTGCATGTGCCATCATTGCATTTTAAGAACTTATTTATGTAACATCATATGTGCAATGATTTATTTCAGGGCTGTATGTATTTTTCACATAAAGTGATGCTTTTTGTACGTGACCACACGGTCACGTTAATGTTTGATTTTACCGTTATCAGGTATGTTACAAGCCTGTAACCACACTAATCGTAAAGAGAATCACTTTCTCAACAAGAATAATATTTTATCTGAATTTAGTTTGCCGTTTCCACGTGGGAATATTGGAATTTCACCTTCACCACGTGGTCCGCTATGAACTTCATCCAGCATCATCCGTGCCATCTACACTTGTTTTCACACATTTTTGTGTTTATTGTGAGTATTCATTTCGTGTTCCATTTTATTTCATGTATCATTCAAGGGTGTATGATTTTTGTAATCTGTGTACGGTGCAGTGTGTATAGGCCGTCACCTCTATACCCACATGCTGGAGGGCGATCCCTGACAAGTTTGCATTGGTGATGCCGGGTAATCACACGTGGTAATATGTATTAAGGGTTTTCATTTGTTATTCATCGTGTTCTGTCTTCAGGGAAAAACCGTCAGTCCACCCTAGCGGCTGTCGGCCCTCTTCCCTTGTGAAGGCTGTGCTTTCACGCACCTCGGTGAGATCATCCATCTAGGCATGCGCTAGATTAATTATGGTGCTTGGGAACACCCAAGTGGAATTGGCTAGTCATGACTGAGATAATCATTTCATTGACACGTTAAAGTGTATGAATAATATCAATAAAAACAAGTATACAGTGAACTTAATTCTTTTATTCAGTAGTGACAGTGTCCTAGCCACATACAGTTATTCAGTGTTTTTTTTCAAGTGATGTTTAGTAAAAAGTTTAGTATTGCCCATGTGTTTGTAAGTACACACGGGTGAGATGGACACACAGAACCTACAGCATTTCTGAGAACCCCGAGTCTCAATAGTGCGATGATTGGGAAGCACCGCTGGCACCCAAATTACCAGTAATTGATGCCCGTGAAACTCTGATTCCCAATTTGGTCATCACGTACACCCTTGTGGCATGACAGCTTTGACTAAGAGGAGGTTGCCGTGGTCAATATTATGGTTTTGGTCCGTGACGCCAGTATCACGAGCATAAATAAATAGTGATCTTTAGTGTTTCGGTGGTGCACGATTGGTATAAAGTACAGGAAGAGTGGCCTGTCTGATGGAACAAAGTCAAGTGCCACTGGCACGACCCAGCGGATGGGTTGGTGTACAGCTACGGGTTTACCTGGTTGGCTGGTGGCCCGTGGTGTCTGCTGCCCCAGCAACGATGACGGTGGTTGACTGCCACTGGTCTCACCAGGACGTGGTGCACTGCTGACTCTGGCGTTGCCTGGGACGGGCTGGCGGTAGACGGACTGGTAGTCTCAGAACCACGGGTTTGCAGTACCCAGAGGGATGTATTCCCCTCTGCGGATGGCTTCAGCTATTGAATGTGGTAAACCGGTGGTCTTGATGAGTGCCAGAAAGAGATGCTGCAGTGGAACTGGGAGGTGAGGCCTCTCCAGTGGCTACAACTACCGGCCTCGCGAGAGTGAAGCAGGCTATGTAGGTCCCTAACTCCGGGTTCTGCCTTGGCCGCAGCTGCACAGACAACAGTTGTACCCTGTGCTACTTTCATCTGGCCCTGTAGAGAGCGGTGGTGGAGTATAGGTCGGCTTGGATGGCTAGCATCTGGTGTAGGTTTTACTAATGGTTGAGGCCGTACCATACTATACCCATAAGGGGGTACAGTACGGGTGGCCGTCTAATGGGTGTGGTACTATTTGTGTTGGTGAGTGTGGTCCTCCGGCTTCACTCTAGTGGGCTGGTTTTTACGTCAGGCTAACACAGTATCACCAAGAAATCAGTGCTCAGAACTAATTTTGAGTTCACATATATATTCCGACAGATTATACACACTGGCCTGCACTACCTCCTAAACTAACCTTGAATTGAAGTGGAAGTTAACCCACACACAACCAGGTTAAGGGGACCTGGTTCTAACCTGATTAAGGCAATAAATGGCTAGGTAGTTAATGACAACTTTTCCTAACTGTCTGCTCTGGTTGTCCTGAAGAGACCATTGGTGACCACTTCCAGTGGGGAAAGTGGTAAACGAAGCATTACCTTCTGGTAAGGCAGATGTGTGGTTGTCTTGAAGGCACCGTCAGTGACTTTTTCCAGAGGGAGGAGGTAAGGAATGGGTTGTGGAAGTCTTCGGGAGCTGGTGGTGGAGTTTCCAGGATCTCTTGAGGACGTTGCCGCAGGCGCTGAAGAAGCTTCTGGTAGATGCAATACTTGGGAGTAGGCTCCTTCTGGCCCTAGAGAAAGTGGTGGAAGACACAAGGCGTACTCGAGAGCAACTGGCCGTTGGTTTCCTCTGGCCCTATCCAGAGCAATGGAGGAAATATAGAATCTCTTCGCCGTGCCTCTCAGGGCCTTGTATACTGGTTGACTGCTGGACTGGAGGTAGCGAGTGGTGAGGGGAGGTGATACGCTCCACCCCTCAAGTCGTCTGCTAGCATCTTCTGCTGCGGAAGGACCGCTGACAGGTGAACTTCATTCCTTATTGCTTCTTGGTATAGGTGGGGTCCTCCCTTGGCGTGCTGTAGAACTATGTGACCTTGGGTAGCGGGCTCGGTATCTTGGCTGATAGTACAATATCCCTTTGGGGGTTGGCATGATGTCTGCTTCAGAGTTGAAAGCGAACAGTATAAGCTGGATGTATGCGTCTGTAATATCACCTCTCATTGCAAGGAGCTTACTCTGTATGCACATCTTCAGACTCTTTTAATACTGTTTATGAAGTCAAAATTAAACTACGTTCGGATGAGGCGAAGTCAAGTGTGCATCATAGTTGCGCAGAGCATCACATGTTACTTTTAATCATTAAAATGTCTGGTTAATGATTAATCCTTTTGGGAAGTAAAATATTGTATAAATTTAATTGATAGGTTTACTCTAATCACACTACAATCTTCAGCTGTTACCAACAAGTACAGAACTTTAAATAATGAATAATTTAAATTCATTCACAACAGCTTCCAGCCACCTCCCACACAATGACGTCGTGTACCTGCCAAGGCAGACTGTTCCAACAAGCTTACCTTCCTGGATGATGAGACTGCATGTAGGGAAACTTGACTACCATTCACTAAGGGCTATGATGATAAAACAATAAGTTTTTACAGAATAGTTTATCAAATGCTTTGTATTTTTTTTTCCACAAAACATGAATCTGATCAACTTAATGACAGCAACAAAAGTTAAAAGTTAATGTTACACAGCATTTAATGATGAATGCTGATGCTATCGTATTTGATGAGACATACACTACACAACTACATTGCCTTTGCCATGAGAGTTGTTACATCCATCATTACAAAACAAGCACATACTGGTCCATCACATTGCTACCATAGTTAAAACATTACTACACTCCCCTTTCCATTTCAAAACATAACCCTTACAAATCTAGCTTCTTGGGTGCTGTCACCTGTTTACTAGAACGGCCGAGACACGGTGTTGTCACTGTTGTTGACATCTAAACATGTCCTCTTCCTCACTCCCACTAGAGCAGGCTGTGCTGCTCCTCCCCCCCTCCCCCGTCAGTTGTGAATCTTCACACTGCCGGTGGTTGATGTCCCCGACTCTTCTCCATGTTTCATGTTTTCCTCTACTTCTACATCTTCTCGCTGCCTTGTAATTTCTTCCTGCCCAGTTCGTTCTTGTGATCTGTGCACCTAAGTGAACAATGACTTAAAGTGGTCAGTGTACACCATCTTAATGTTGTCTACCTGTACCTGGTATGTAAATGCACTAACCCTTGTTCGGACTTCACCTCGGGCCCATCTGCCCCATCACTGAATTGACTTTTAAACACCCTAAGTGCACCTCATTTTCAGTCTAAATTGAGCTTGACTTGCTCTTCCCACTCTGCCATTTCATTTGTAAAGGATGGTTTTAACTGTGCCAATTGGGTTCATCGTCGCCTTTTTAAAAACAGTTCTGCAGGGATTTTCTTGGCTACAAATTTCTTGTAAGCAAATAAAAATACATCTAAACTATGCTGTAATGTACTTTTACACTTAAATTCTTGGTCTTCTTGTTTCTGACAGTTGAGTGTTAGTTTGACTGCCTGTACTTGTCTTTCTGCCGCACCATATGACTGTGGATGATATGGAAGGATCTAAATATGTCTTACACCATTAGATAAAAAAAACTACAGATCCTCAGACTAAACAGGGGGCATTATCTGTTACAATAACTTCAGGCAACCTGAATGCTGCAAACTGTGTTCATAACTTTTCCACCATATGAAATGTTGTTGAGTTCATTGATATTACATCCAGCCATTATGACAGAATAAGTATGAATCAGAATCAAGAACTTTTGCTGATGCCCATTAGCAATATCTAGATGCAACCGTTCCCATCTCTGACGTGGCCAGTTCCATGGATGCAGAGGTACTAAAGATGTAGCATTTTGTACCAACTGACAAACTCCACAATGCCGAACTTCTTCAATTTGATTTCCCATACCCAGTCACCACATTTAACATGCCCATACCCAGCCACCACATTTAACATCGAGCCAATATTTTCATCCTTGTGATCCCCAGATGCTTTTCATGTAACAGCTCTAAAACACTGTCATACAACACTGCTGGAATGACCACTCTGCTTCCCATATTACATAATTCTGCTACAAGGATAGCTCTAACTTTCTGGAAACAAAAGACTTCAATTCTGGTGTAACTGTTTTAGACCACCGCTGTAGGATGAGGTTGGATAACTTGGAAAGCACAGTGTCCTTGTGTCACTTCCACAATATCCAATGCTCTCAATAGAAGGTTTTCCAAAGATGCAAAGAAAAAACACTACCACTCTCAACCATGGTTCACGGCTTACCTCTTCCACTACCAGCGACAGCAAACATGACACTCCATCGGCATGACCAATCTCGGAACCCTGCTTGTACTTTACCTCATATTGATAGGCCCCTAGTATCAATGCCCAATGCAGAATTCTGGCTTTGTACCAAACAATACTGTTAGTGCTTTGTGATCTGTTACTAGAACAAACTTGCGCCCACACAGGTATTTGTGAAATTTCTTCATGCCAAACACTAAGCTAGAGCCTCTCTCTCTACCTGACTGTATCTAGTTTCTGCTCTCATCAAAGTTTTGAAGGCAAAAACTATTGGTCGTTCCTCTCCAAAAGGCATCACATCAAGAGCTAGCACTGCTCCCACACCATATGCACTCGCATCTGCTGTAACAACAATTGGCAGCACTGGGTTATATGCTACAAGTGCTGGACTGTTCAACAATAACTGTTTACTTTCCTCAAATTTTTATTCACATTTGGCTGTCCACTGCCAGTGGTGATCTTTTTGCAACAACTGGTATAGTGTAAGTAGATATTATGATGCACCTTCCCTTCTGGTGCGGTATTGTTTTTATGGCATGTTGGATGTATTCCTAAGAATGTTCACTCACTGTAGATGAAAACAATGATTGATGCCTTGAAGGTCAATGAGGGTGAAACAAGGTGGGCATGGAGCAGCGCTGGAATGCATGGGTGAGGGAAATAGTAGATTCCCAAGAAAACCCGCCGGCCAACTGCATCATCCGGCACAGTTCCCACGTGTGAAAATCCAGGAGTGACCCCGCCTGGAATCAAACCCGGTTCGCCTTGGTGAAAGGCAAGTGCTCTAGGCGCTGCGCCATTGCGGCTTGTTTCTGGAGTGAGGTGTACTAGGATGGAGTCTCCTCATTGATCACAGGGCCAGATAGGTGAATTCACACTTTGCACAACCAAGGGACAGTCACATAGGCACTGTTCCCAGATGGCAGTGCTCACACAGAGATTGCCACACAGCTCATCAGCAGCCTAGCGAGAATGTCTCAAAACTTGTAGACCTACCACCACATCTTCTGACCTCTGCATGTACAATCTCTGTGAGGTGTTTGATTAATTTTTACCCATGAGGACTGCCTCGAGACACCCAGATCCTTAGTCTGCTCACCTGGACCTGGTGCACCATTACTGCCAGCAGCAGTCCAAGCAGGTCCAAGAACTGCAATATCTGCTGAACTTGACAGTATGAACTAGATTCCCTTCATCGTCATCATTGGGAAACACTCAGGAAATCTGATCTTGTTTGCAGCACACTAGGGATGTCCTAAAGCAGGAAAAATCGAGAACAACCCAATGAGAGCAAATTGACGTGGCACAACCTGTTAACTGGGGTAGAGCATCACCAGGATACAAAGGATATGTGAGGAGGGGAACTGGTACTGCAGAAAGGATGGAAAAATTACAAGCTAAATGGAAGAAAAAGGCAGAAATTTGTAGTGTGTGTTGAAGGGTAATCCTTTTAATAGCGGCACCTATGTCAATTAATTAAATAGAGACCTTATTAAATTTTAAGTGTAAATGTCAAAGATGTTTACATTAGTGTATTATTTCACCATCCATGTAAGGATAAAATTGATGGCAGGGCCAGGAGTTTGGTTGTAAATTGATCAGTCCTGGAAACTTTGATCTTTGTGGTGGGTTGGTGGGGGAGGAGGGATGTGGATACCACTACTAGAAACTCAAGTGGGTAAAATGAAATAATGAAATAAACATATCACAACACTATTACCTATATAATATAGCTTATTAATATACAAATGTTGTATTTTACATTTTAATTTTATAACTAAGCAACTGACCTGAACAACAAATGAACAAAGCTAGCTTGACCTTGTATCTTGCATGTATACAGATGCTGGAATAAAGAACTGGGTGGGGGGTAGAGGTAGGATAAGTGCGCTTCAATGTTACCAACTGCAACAATATAAGTTAGCTTGAGCTTCACTTGTGTTGCAAATTATGCAATGATAGTTTGTCACCCAAACATTTTTATCTTTAAATTCACTCAGTGTGTAATATCATTTCTGTGCAAAGCCTGCACAACATTAAAATATCATAAATTGTAAGTCTTAGCTATTTTTTCATAGTTTCACTAAAAATGAATTACTGTTGATTAGAAATATGTGATACTTGGGCAACATTAAAACAATACTCACTAATACAATACTCGCTATGTGGTGAGACAGAGGGCTGCAGTGCGGTGAACAACTAACACATGGAGAGAGACTGCAGTGACATGTGGTCTTGCTGGTAGCTGGTTGGATTTCTCATCTGCTTTTTCATATGCATTAAATAATTAATTTGGCTGCTGCTCCCCTCATATTTTAAAAAGCTTCACATTCATAACTCCTATAGTCAAAGTTATTATTAGAATAAGTACATTTATTCACACTTCTGTATTTATGGCTGGAGAATATCCCAGGTATAGGATATGGAAGTGTCCTTTATTCCATGGGCCAATACTGTAGTAATATTTTCTGTGGTATAGTTCAGAGAGCAAGACGCAAATGTTAGATGAAATTGTAGAAATAAAGTAAAAACTTAGGGTACCCTATGTTAAGATTACTATTTAAGCAAATTCATAAAATCTGAAAGTGAATGTAAATGATGCACTGTTTCGACAGGAACAGCCAGCCCTTCCCACAAGGGAGTTTTGGTGAGTACAGCACCGACCATAAAGCCCGCCATGAGGCAACACATGAGTACAGTACCGACCACCAGGCAGCATCCTATACTTGTGCTTGCCTACAGTGGCAAGACTCCCCGTGTCCAATTTGTAAGACCAGCAATCTTTGTGGGGAACCACACACTAGTGCAGCAGGTGACGACCCCGGGACCGGACATGGATGTACGTCAGGCGAAGGAGGGGGAGGCAGGGTTGTTTGGCCTAGTGGAAAACCCCCTGGATGTACTGCGTAAAGTGCATCAGTCTCTCAAGATGCAGACCCCACACTCCGTCCTCGCCAAGCTAAAGTTCCTGCACGACCTCAAAGAGAACCTGCTTTTCTACGTAGGTGAGTACCTGTCCAATATTACAGCTCACTTCCCATTCTGCCTTGACTGGGGAGACTTACTGCTAAGTTACGCTGCATGTAAGTTGTGCCCATCCAGTCAGCACTGTGACTATAGTCTACACAAGGTTCAATCAAAAAGTGAATAAACTTGAGTCAGTAAACTATAAAATGTTAAGTCTTTAGGTCAAATGTCAGCTGCAAGATACGTTTGATCATTTCTTTACATCTCAATTAGATGCTTCATTATCTTGGTGTATGTATCAGGTCTTGGCCTTGTCTTCTCCACCATTTCTAGGTAAAACACATTTGTAATTACCTGGGCTTGGGACCATCAAAAATTCCTGTTCCTACTTAAGAATACTGAATGTTGTACTAGAATTTGCTATTTTTTCCAGTATAATGTTTTTGTAATCCAGCTTCAGCCACCTTTATTAATAACTAAATCCACGAGTGCAAAATAATTGTGACTGTCAAGTTGAATGCTATGTATATTGTATTAAAACTTTAATGAATATATATAAAATTAAACTCAAGACATTTTTGAAAGTTAAAAAAAAAAATTCTATGCTGTATAGACATATGTATTGTATTTAAAGTAGGTAATAAATCGTTGTATCAGCACTTAAATGTTTTTTGTAGTGAAACCATGTGCAAATATTTCAAGAAAGTCTAGTACATAAATGTTTTTTAAGGGATTGGTTAATGGATTCAAAGTTAAATTGATGTGCATTTACATAATCTTCGCAAATCTAAACTATTTAATTTTTAATTCTAAGTGGTGGTAGATGATTTTTTTTAAATTTTTTACTCCAGTACCATATGCCAGTATTTTCAAAGTGGGTATAGCCATAGCAGCATTGTTGGGGACTCGATAAAAGTTTATTTTTGCTGAATTTGAGCTTTATTTCACAATTGAACTTGCTTTAAAGTTCTGTGTGATTGTTGTAACCACAATGATTTAATCTTACACTTAGAATGTTATGTACAATAAAGTGCAAATGTGTTTTTTTTTTATTTTTTTTTTATTTTACAAATAAGTTTAAAATACATGTATGTTGAGTTCTTAGTAATCCATCACCAAATGTTTATTTCTGACATCAGTAATGTTCTAATGTGTTGTAAGACTCACTTTAGGGTAAAATCAAAATTTATTAAGCATTAAACATATATATCATCTATTCTGCACGAAACTGTGTGATCTATATATAAAGTTGTAGAATGTTTTGATTTAACTTTTTCCATCAAGAAGTCTGCTTATTGTTCCAACAGTAAGTATTTGCAACCAACTACATGAAATGTGTGTTGTACATGCAAATGCATGTTTTTTCTGTAAATATGCGTACGCACCACATAAACAGAAACACAGATAGAGAGCAAAATTAGAAGAGGGGTTGCTAAACAGAGTGTGACATGGAGGAAGTTCGAACCTGAGGAAAGGAGGGGTAGATATTTACTATCGCAATTGCAGTTCTTACAAAATAATTGTTCTCATAAATAAATGGCAAAACATATAATTCTAATATGAATAATGTAAAAATAGTGAGTACACCAAGTATGCTAGCAACTGTTCATGATAGGGTGTAAAGATGCAGTCATATAGTAGGCTTCCGTTGGTAGTGTAAAGAGTATGATAGGGTGTAAGAACACTTGTTGGTGTGATGTGTCCCCAGACCAGTACCTGAGGAGCATGTGGGGGACGGGCAACAAGAGGAAAGCGCGGCAAGCTGTACAGCGTCCCTCCATTGAGGGAAACTTTATGGTGATGTCCTTCCTCATGCTGGGAGCATTTACCGTGCAGCTGGTGCAGGTATGTCAAACTACTGACGTCAGAACTTAGTTAGAAAGAGAACTGAACATGATTCCAAGTTGGAATAAATAAATATAGTATCGTTGCACTTTCAGATGCTAAAGTAGGACAAAATATTGCTGCCACTATCATACAGCATAATCCTGAAAGTCTACAAAAAGTGATTTTATCACCCTCATCACCTGTTGTCGTGTTTATTACGAGCTACACCCTACACTGTTACACCAAGTCCCCCATGACAGATTTCACTGTTTATCCAAAAACCAACACACGCTATTTACAATTCCAAATACTGCCAACATTACACTTATCACTGTCTCTATATTGGTTAACAGTCACGTAATTCACACTCATTATTTACACACATGCAACCTGTCTATTGCCATTGTTCCAAATGTCTGTGACTGGTGGGGGGGGGGGGGGGGGGCACGGTGGCTGAGCATTTAGCCTACTCACCTCCCAACTAGGCAAACCAGGTTTAAACCCAGCCAAGTTACTCCTGGATTTTTCCAAGTGTGAATTGTGCCAGACGATACCGCTGGCCGGTAGGTTTTCTCAGGGATCTCCCATTTTCCCCACCTTTGCATTCAGGTGCTGCTCCACTCTCACCTCATTTCACTCTCATTGACTCTGAAGACCTCTTCATTAAGAGCCAACCAAATCTCTCAACTCAATTCTGTGACTCATGCATTCAGTTTGATAGTTCTGCCTGTCAGTATCGCTCTTCACTGTCCTGATGCTCCGAGTCTGCAGACTTCACACTGGCTGGTCATTCTTGTCGCTTCGTTGTATTTGCCTGCATAGCTCTTAAGGCAGTATGATGCTCCAAACTTTAGACTGTCAGCTCAAAGGCCCATTGCAGCTTAAGTAGTCTTACTAGCCTTATCGAGAAGGTTCTCCGCATCCTGAGTTGTGCTGAGAGAGGTGAAGGCAATGACCAGAACATTCTTGTAGTGATAACCCCATACATTCAACTCCCTCAATAACAGAAGACAGTATGAGCCTCGAGAGGTCTTATCACAGCAGTGGTACTCCTTTGTAAATCTCTGCTCACTCCATGGTTACCTCTCTGTCTTTGATACACTCCTTCGCCTGCTCGAGTGGGACGGGGCAGGGAAACAATGCAGAGCAACCTGTAACAGTAGGTTTCTTCCCCCCTCACTCTTGTAACATTTTCAAAAGGAAAATTAATATGTTTATTCACTCATAATTAATTTCCTTGAAAAAATAACTTTGTGTGTATGTAATCATTACAACACACCATCTATCTTCAAAAGCATCTGTACTAGTTCATGTTCTTTGGGTTGAAAATCAACTTTCATAAGTCTTCAGCAACTTCAGAGGTAACCTACCTACATAACAGGAAAGTGGTGATGTATACAGTTAATCAAATGATTGTGTAGCAATTCTGTACTCATGTATATTAATTGAAATCTGTCAGCACTATTTAAATGTTTTTTTTTTTTTCAATGTTGAAATAGCAAAATAGGCTGTTTTAGCTACCAAATATGTAGTAGCCAGGTATAAATCATCATTTCACTAAACCATTACAGGTGCGTAATTGGTTTGAAGCTTTATGCAAGATTTGCAGGAATAAAATTACAGTGTCACTGCTTGAATTATTGAAGTAACATGCAGCACAATGAAAAGACTCTATGATAGTTCAGAACTCTGCACTGTAAAACTTAATTAATTCGTCATCAGTAAGTACATGTTGGCATTGCAGACACAGCAGTGTTTCTTTGCCGGAATACTTACAGCTAAAAAATTTTACTGCTCGTTTTCATTGGTTGTGTATTATCAGGTAACGGTAGGCACAACAAGCTCATCGAAGGAGTCCATTCAGTGAGCTACTCTTTTTAACAGTTTATACCATTGTTCGATGTGTGGTTACGAATTCATGTAGTCAAAATTTAGGTTTTAAATATTTATATACTGACACGTGCCGGACTATAAACTATATGCACAATCAAAGTGATTTTGGTAGCGTTAGGCCATACACGCTAGGTTATTTATTAGTTATACGTTTAGGCTACGTTTATTACTAGCAACTCTCGCTGGATTAGTCTGTTGGCGACTGGGAACGTAGTTTTCCACTACTGGAACAGCAATTGGCTTGTTCAGGACGCAGTTTGATTTCGTAGTACCCCTGACTTACCAGGGATTACTTCGGTCAATGACGGTGGAGCTGGTGCTGGCTGGCTGGAACCGGCAAAGCTGGTGGAAGGTTGTTGGACGTTGTTACTGTGTCGACCAACACAGTACCGTCGATTCCACTCTGCTGACTCTTGGCTCCAGAGCCTGGGGTTAGGCTCCCCGTACCTTACCTCAATATCCTGTATCAGACCTCATACTACGGGATGATACTTTCTAGCGCTATGAGTGTGCACCGGGAAATAAATATATTCAAACACTGGAGAGGAAGGTCCCTCCAGAAAGGCGGGTGAGCGATGTTCTGTCCTGCTTGGCTTGCCTACTAGGAGTAGGCGGGGCTAATATACACGCTTGCTTGGCGGGAGTATAGGCCTCCTTTTGCTCCTCCCTCTGTGAGCCTTGCCTTCTACCAAAAGGCATAGAGGTTGGATTGACACTTAAAGATAGTCGCTGATCATCGTGAACACGAGACAGATCCTTATGTAAGTGTATGTCCAATAGTGGTTGACGACATAAGTTTGGTGCTCTAATCAGTCCCTTGCCTTGGCATGCAGACTTAGAGAGTGTTGAAGTGTATGAGCCGCCTTCCTACTACTATCGGGTGTAGGTCGCAACAGAGGTAGGCAGTCAGTCTCGAGCAAATATCTCCGCCGGCACCATAAGCACTCTGGTAGGATACAACTTAAGGTGACTGTCTCGCCCCTGCTGGATGAGTTTCTAGTGATCAGGGCTCCACCGTTCTATCCCCAGTGGTCTAGAATGGGTGGCCATTGAGTGGTGTATGTCTCAGATGTATGGATTCCTGAAGAGACTCCGCAGTCCGACTATAAGGTTCATGCTGGTATATCAAAACCCAGTCTTGGTTGGCAACGTATGGTAGATATATTTCTAGTGTTCAAGGGAAATACCTCTAGAACAGATACTTGTCGGGAAAAGAACAAACTGTATTTATTAGACGTAATAAATACAAATGATGCGTGCTACCTCCTGACCAAGCAGAGAACGAATATGGAAGTAACCTATGCTAGACAGGTGTAGGTGACCTTTTCCTAAACTAGCCAAGATATCTAGTGGCATTGATGGCTATGATAACAATTCAGTCGCAGCTACTCTATACAAGGGGCATCTAAAAGAGACAATAGAAAAAGGGGTGCCACTACTTTAAGAACAGTGGGTGTAGTTGCCTACCAGCAAGTAGAGGCAGCTGCTGATCCTGGACGAGCAGCAGCAAATTTGTGGTAAGTCTGCAGGTGTTGAAGATGAAGACCTTTTGGTAGATGGTGGTGGTTGTCAACAATAAAGCCTCTGGTAGCTACAGGTGGCTGCAGTAGAGCCTCTGGTGATGGCAGTGGAGTTTCTGGTAAAGGTTGCAGAAGCCTCTGGTAATGTCAATGGTAGCAGCTTCTGGAGGCTGCAAAAGACTGTTGAGCAGTAGAAGGTCCCAGCACACAAAGTGTTAGAGCGAGCTACTGGAGAAAGGAATAACTCACGAGTCCAGTCGTGTATGGTCTTTTATAATCCGAAGAGCAGGTACAACGCCGGGCCGCGGTAGGAAGTGTGATGTTGCTGCATGACGTCACTCTCGTGCGAGGCCGGTGTGGGTGTAGCTACCCTCTGCCCGACGTTTGGCTTTGTGCATAATTGGCGGCGCTCTGTTTAGCCTCGAGGCGGGAGACGGCTTATTGGCTCTCAGCTAGGGGGGAGGGGGGTGCCCTCTGGCTTGCGCAACCTTATTTTCCACGTGTTTAGAATCGCTGTCCAAAGTTTGGCGATCCAAAACACTCATGTAATATTTTGCCGGGTTTGACTCTCCCTTGGGTAACGTAGAAATATGTGAGACAGATGAATCGTTGTTGTTGTAGTAATGTACAGGAAAGCGCCACGCACCATTAGCTCTTTCAGTTCTTTGATGATTGATTCCAAAATCTTATTTTCACATGCCCTAAATATCCAACAGCCTATGAAAACTAAGAAATATAATAAGCCAACTGTGTAGGTACAACATATATGAAAGGGTGAGCATTTCGCGGCTCAACTGTACAACGTAATTCAAAGTTCAGCCTATTGCCAAATTAATTTGCAAATTTTTTATGCCTTTTACTATTGTAAGTGTGTGGCCATGGTGTAGAGGTCGCATCACTCGCCTCCCATCTAAGTGATCCAGATTCGAAAACAAACAATTTCCATCCCAGATATTTTGCGAGTAGAATATTTGGCAGATGAATGCTGTGTGGTAGTGTGGGTTTTCTCAGGGTAGTCCAGTTTCCCCCCACTATTGCATTCTTTCGCAGCACCATCTCTTTTTGTCTCACTTTATCTGTACTTCAAGTTCTGAGGAACAGTAGGTCTGTCCCTCAGGTAGCTGGCAACTGACTCCATTAAGCGTCAACTCTACCTCAAAATGATAAATCTGTCATACGCAGAAAACTGAATGTAAATTTTTATTCCTATTTCTTTATACATAAATATGATGAGGTTACCTGTGGCAATGTTATGAATTTTTCTAGTTGTATAACTTACCTCCTATCTTTATAGGTTGCATAAACAGTTATGTACCTGTGTTAAGACCAAAAGACAGTACATCGAAAAACTTAAATTTTGGTTATTAACACTATCTAAAGTTAATCATTAGAGCATTACATTTATTTATATTTTCAATTGCATTTATAGAAAAAATTGATAATGATAATGTGTGTGTATATGCAATGTTTTGCTTAATCTTTAGTTGTTTAAATTATTACTAAAATATACCTAGGTTCATACTTGGGAAAGTTAACAAAATAAGATAATTGATTAAAGTTTAAAACAAAATTAATTGATTAAAGTTAAAAGAACCACATAAAAATGTTCACAGTAAAATAGTCTCTGAAAAGTTTTTCGTCATGTGTATTCAATCCCCCCACCCAAAAAATATAATTTACAGTTTCAGAAAAGTACAATTACTACAACTTTTTTGCTGGTTGCTGAACTAGATAGGCCTACTTATCAAAATGATGAATTAACGATCTTTTACAAAACCATTTCAAATGAAACTTTTAAATAACACTCTTATAACACAATTTAACATGAAACCAGACCAGTGCAGTGACTACAAAACCAATTGAACTGTGCAAGTCGCACAAGGACCATCAACTGTGCTGTTTGCTAACAAGAGATTGTCTTGATACATCGTGACAATGCCACCTTGCCTACCTCACAATCATGTTGCATGTGAGTACATAGGTAACAGATAACATCAGTGCATCATCCTGTGTATTGTGGTGTGCAATATGTCGGCCATCAAATACGTTTTGTATTTTTGAGAAGTTTGTCAAGATATTAATGGCATTTTCATATCTTTTGTTGTCATTTTCAGCCTCCAGGCAATTGCAGAGTTAAAGAATGCTAGTTTTAATTAATAACCAGATATTTTAGTAATTAAAAGTGAATTTGTTTTAAAATTAGCTAATAAGTTGAAATTTATACACCTTTTAATAATTAATTTTAAATATTTTTTAGATTGTTAATTCCAAGTACTGTATGTCTAGATTAAATGCAGCCAAAACTTGTTCAAAGCAGTTAATGTTTCTAAAATCTATGTGTGCTAAAATATACATGGCCTCATGCCTAGTTGCAATGAATAGTACTGAATGATTTTCAAATATGCATGTTGTGGCAAATTTAACACTAGTGGACTGTATAACGAATTTCAGCAAGAAAAACGACAGACTGGCGGCAGCTGCACACAATTCAATTTACCACAATGATGTCCAACATGAAACTACCCTTCTTCTTCCTGTAGTTCAGGACCGCCAACCCTTGCAACAGTGTTGACAAATGAAGAATGCGCACTATGTCAGGCGCGCTGGAAATTTGACCTGCTAATCTAAAATTCTATCGAATCCATATATAAAGATCACAAATCCATGTTTATAAGGTCACAAGTCCAAACATACCACCTTGACATAAATTGTGCCCATTACCCGAACAGTGTAACAATTGGAAGCTTGAAGTCTTCACTGGCAATGTGCATTGTAGTGACTCGTGCAATACCATCCCTTCCTGGATGAAACCCTTCCACATGTGCAAGATACCACTGCACAGTACCAGGGTGCTGGTTCCTTTCATTGTAGTGTTCAATAATGAGGTCAGTCAACACATGGGTCATGGGAAGTAGCACTGGATGATTGTGATTAAAGGGGAGGTCAGAGTGCTGGAGTCTACCGCCCACTCTCAACAGACTGGTTTCATCAATAATGGGAACGAGTTTTCGAATCAAGGGAGAAAGACGTTGACCCTTCTGCACAGAAATAAGCTTTTCTTTGAAGACCCCAGACTGCACATTGTTGCGGTAACCTGGTGCCGGCTACACACCGTCTAAGGTAGCATGGGATATAGCTGGTGGCCGGACCCAACTGTTAGCCAAACATGCTCCAGATTGACAGGCTATTTAAACGCCCTCTCATCCCCCCCCCCCCCCCGATGACACAGACACATGACGCAGTGTATGTGCGAGTGTGAGTCAAGGCTGAAGCAGAAGGCAATGGGAACCCATTGACCCAGAGGAGCTCTGGGGCCTATCTGCTCAGATCTAAGGTATATCGTACCCTCTCTGCATCCTGTGCTAAGCTGTGAGTGACTTTAATGTTGCTGCCAGGGCTCCCCGGTGTGCTGCAACGGAGCCATGCTGACAGAGCTTCAACTCAACACATGCAACATGCCACTAGCAGCAATCACAGCGTGGGTTCAACGATGCATTTCTGTCTCTCGGCGCGCCGCCGAGCTACAGTTCCACGGCTGCCAGCCGGTAGAGGGGATACCAGGCTACCAACTGCACTCCTTGCCTTCCGCCGCCCACACAATGGCGCCGAGATGCTCTCCTTGCCACCTGGCGAGGTTGGCAGCACTGCACAGACGTGGAGCTGTTCTGCGCATGCATCGAGCATTACTATAGCAACAGCCATCCAGGGCTGGTCCACAGACAGATGGTGGGGCAATTTCCCAGCTCATGCCGCCCACACTGCTCACGCCGCCCTCGCTGCCTTGACTGTGTTTTCTTTCATTTTGTCAGCTGTACGCTCCAAGCCAGCAACCTACAGAACTCATGCCGGACTGTATTACATGATGTCAAGAGTCCAATGTCATTTACGAACATAGCATTCTATTGCTGTACAACATACAACTTCAGTTCCCTTTCCAGCCTGAAGCTATCGACCAGTATCTCCACTTTGCATGGGCTGAGCAGAATTCGTCGACGTGCAGCAATTGCAAAGATTCTTTATAATTACTTGCAGGTAATCGAAACGGGAGTCCTCCGAGATTACCATAATGACATAAGCACCCAGTTCAGGAATAAGCATGGGATACAAGTAATCGGCGATGTTGGGAGTTGGTGCTGCAATTTCCTAACCAACAAGTATTTGCACACCCTACTTCAAAATGACATAAGTCTGGATCAGAAAATCCAGGAACTTACAGCTAACATCCATAACACAAATAAGGCTTTAAATGTAACGTTCAGTGTCGTCAATGACATCACTCATAAAGTGGAAAGTAGGATTAACTTTGTCAAAGGTCATCAACGGAATAACTGGTGTTTTACATTCACAACAAACTGCCATGACCAATATTCGCACCTTTGAGTCTCAATTCAATTTGCTGGTAACAAGTGTCTTGCAACACATTAATAATTTGATCATTGAGCACTCCATCGAAATGTTCATGCACCCATGTCAATAACATCAGCTGCCTCTCGGCGCTGTTAATAAATTCCAACTCACAAATGTTTTGACTGCTTTAAATGAACAACTTTTGCAACTTAATTTGACACTCAGTGCTGGAATCAAAGATCTTTTTAAATATTATTCACTTGAGTTTGCTGAATGCTCCTTCTCAGAATGACTATTAGTTACTAAGTTACAAGTGTCAGTTGCCAGTGTAAATGCCAGATGGAAAATCTACCATATCAAATCAGTCCCCTATCAATTGCACAACCACTCGTGTACATTCCAACCACCCTCCCGTACCATCACGATTGACCTCACGACAGACACTGTCAAGGCAATCTCCCCCACCTCCCAGGATGTTGTATTCATCCTGTCAGAATCCCTCACTTGCGAAAATGCAAAATGTGTTAAATCCACCATTTTGTTGCTGGATGTTACCTCTTTGTTTGCCTCATGCAAATATCACTACACTGTTGACAATCCCATTGCTGTTGTTAATATCTTTCACCATCAGTATGTATTGACCAACCCCCCCCCCCCCCCCCTCCAGAAACTATGGTTCTGTGTGTAAACAAGTCTCTCGACACCCTCATCCCCAGCCATCCCTTAGGAGCTATGGAATTGCATGTCCCCTGTGGTTGCAAGGTTGCCACACCCTCTGCTGTAATAATTTCCACCAAACATCTATGTGACGTACGCGCCCCCATCATCCCCCTTCATCGAACCGTCATCCCCATACATTGGCTCTCTGTGCAATCATTTCATTTACCTCAACTGTCCTTCCCAGAAGGAATCCATTTTTATAACATATCGGCGGCGGCACTAAACACTGATTGGCATATAAACCACACTGAGTTCCCCATTATTCATGATGTTGCTCCAGGCACTACATATGGTAAGTTTGTGTCCCCAAAGTTGTTTTCGACACTGGAACCAGCCCATTTCGACTATTTCACCATGGGTGTTTTGCTTTTGATTATTTGTGCTGTCACAACCTGATATGTTAAGCTGGTCAAGATTTCTGTGTTGCTTTCGCGCCTTAACACACCTCAGTAAAATACTCTTGCACAAGTTGCATTTATAAGGTAAACAAAAGTACGACGTAGTACAGTTCACGGTATCCTTGCACATATATGTTTTATACTGTCTTCCAGAGATCTGTTAGTGTGAGTTTCCCAGAGTAACTGCTTTTAATTACAAGAATTAATTTAATTATTTTCACTCCTCGCAGAAGGGAGTTGCACTTGTTTACAGATTTTTCCCTCTTGTGTTTCTATCAAACTAATTATTAGTTAGACCTAAAGGTCGTTAATTTTCGATATATATATATATATATAATGGCCTCAGATAACATGCCTGTTGGCATTGACAGTTAAAGTAACTGATATATTAATTTGCAATCGCAAATTCTTTTCCTATATGTATATATATTTTAGGTTTGATACTTTTGCACTCACTTCCTACCTTGAGAGCAGTAGTAATTGTGTGTACAGCAATTTTTATAAATTCTAGTCACTTCACACGAACCTTCATAGTTTCTCTAATAACAAACAATTATAATTGTTAATTAATATTTCTAGCATGTAAGTTACCTATGAGAGGAGTACTCCGCCCTCTTTATTTTTCCTACCTTTATCTGCAGATCATTGATGTGTTGCTTTGTTATTGTGTGTCATTGTGAATAAAAGAATTTATCAAACAAACCTCTAGTAAGTAAGAAAATATTATATTGTGTAATTTTTGTATGCAATTAACAGCATTAATTCATATAATATTTCATATCACGAATATTGTGTTTGTAGTGTTACAAGTTATTGTTTTTCGTAAAGCCTAATTTAAGGCATTTATATTTTTCTCCTAGTACCACTGAGCAAATGCAAGTACAAATATAATCGGGGTAGCGTGCACTTAACTATCGGTATCAAACTAATAGAAAGTGAAAGACACTTCAACTGCTAAGTGATAGTGATTAAACTTTCCTGCAAAGAATAGTGTTAAAATAATTTCACTCCGTAAGCTCTCAGCGTGCATAAACTAATATTTTTACAAACTTACGCAAGTTGCTACACATGAATGAACTTTCAGTATATAGTAAGAGACCATTCACCACAGTGCACAGTGCTATCAACCATGATACATGAACTTTCTTCACATTACCGCCACAGGCAAATATCTACATGCATACTCACTTTATTTCAATGTATTAAGTTATTTCATGTTAGGATAAGGATTTTGCTTCTTCTTATCAGGATTGTATCAAACAGACGTGAATTCAATTAATGGTCACCATGTGGTGCTTTGTATAACTATAACTTTAATAAGTCTCTTTAATATGTTCATTTAGTGTCTACTATAGGTGTTAAAAATACAATTGAGCGTGCGCCCATCCGGCGCTGCCAACTGCCATCACGTAATTTTCTATTGCATTGCGGTAGCATGTGCATTACCAACTGTTATTCTGTTTGCATTCTTTTTAAAGCTACTTTATTCATACAGTCCTTATTGACTGCAAAGATGGCCCATAGTATTAAATTAATAACTTATATATTTCACCCTGCAGGCATGTGCCTTTCAAGTAACATAAATTTTAAACATATTCTTGCTGGCATGTTGTCAAGTGTTAACTAAAAGTGCGCATATTCCAAACGCCCTTCTTCCCATGCCCACCACCTAGCTTTTTGGGGGTCTCTTTTTCTTAATCATCAAATGTGGCTTTGGACACTTCCTTTCCCCTACCCTCACGGGTCGCTTACGTGTTCAGGTTTTTGCATTTTAAGTCTTGTGGCTAGCCCATTACTTTTGCATCACTTATAAATTATTGCTATTATTGCTTAACCTACCTTGCCATTTGCCCAAATAACGTAACATATCTAATATCTAAAGGAAATTTTTTTTTTATAATAACAGAATTCTATCTTTTTTGTGTGACGGTGACTTGTACTTGGAATAACGTCCTCGACACTGCATTAAAGTCCTCCGTGTATGCCACCTTGCGTCTACGTTCTTCAATGTCTTGAGCTCCTTGGCCCCATCACGTCCAAGGCAACGCCCCCAAGATACTTGTGCCTCTCTCGACTGTTATTTCAGGGGGGGGGGGGGTTAGTGTAACAACAACCTGGCGCCGCCTACACACCGCCTAAGGTAGCATGGGATATAAACTGGCGGCCGGACCCAATTGTTTGACAAACATGCTCCAGATTGACTGGCTATTTAAGCGCCCTCTCATGCCTCCACCCCCAGATGACACTGAGACACAATGCAGTGTATGTGCGAGTGTGAGTCGAAGCTGAAGCAGAAGGCAACGGGAACCCATTGGTCCAGAGGAGCTCTGGGGTCTATCTGCACAGATCTATAGGTGAGCATAATCGTGTAGCGGTATGCCATAGACATTTGACGAGTCACTGTCCAATCCCTTTAAAGTAATTATTCTGGCAAGGTTAGGGATTAGCTGCATGTTATATTAATTGAGTATTGAAATTGTCTCTTATCGTAAAGTAATTGTTGTCGGATATTGTTTGTATGGGTATTTGTATTGAGCTGCTCCAAAGTACAGTTATTGTAATAAATTATTTATATATGTTTGTAACGATCCTTATTAGCTATCATCTAGAGTTTACCCCCATAACACCCCTTCCCTCCTATTGCCATTAAGAGTAACTGATATTGGTTCAAGTAGTGAGAATTGGAATTGAGAGATAATGAGAGATAGGAGGAAGGACAAGTGTTATAACATGCAACAATATAACGTGAAGGGACTTGTCTAACTCACTAGGTGTAAAGTGCCCAGTTAGGCAATTTGCATGAGAGTTACAGCAATTGTGAATAAAATGCAGCACCAATGACATCACTCAAA
Organism: Dryococelus australis; assembly: GCA_029891345.1. Lineage (NCBI taxonomy): Eukaryota > Metazoa > Arthropoda > Insecta > Phasmatodea > Phasmatidae > Dryococelus > Dryococelus australis. Next base: position 199,289,677 of record CM056993.1, on the reverse strand, counting down.
GCAACTTTGTCAAACTACTAAAATGTGAGAGCAGATTGTCAAACTCGCCAGCTGAAACAAATGTTCCCCAAACCTTAACCTTCTGCTCAAGCAGGACTGGGTCAGTGACTAAAGTTTCAGAACAGGAGGGCCACTGAGCTGGTGATTCCCATAACCATGCTGGACCAGTCCACCACAGGGGATGCCCTACTAGCTGAGAGGGCAAGAGCCCACAAGATGTGTAATCCGCAGGACAACACTCTGAAGGAACATGCTTCCACCAGGATGGCCTAGTGAACTCCTGGATCTCACTCACCCTGTTGGTGACAAAGATTTTCAGTTGATGAGGAGATGAGTTCACGCAACAAAGAACAATCTGCTAGTCTGTCCAGGCACTGATAGCCGATACAGTGATGGCAGGAGTGAACAACTCTACCACAAAATGAAGTAGACGAGCTAACAATAAAGCCCCACAAAGCTCCAACTGTGGGATGGACTGAACTTTGACTGGAGCAACCTTGGATTTGCCAGTGACTAAATATGTGGTAACTCCCATAGGTGTGGTGAGGCATAAATAACACATTGCAGTATAACCAATCTCTGAGCTATCAGAGAAGCCATGCATTTCATACAAAGTACCTGCAAGGCTAATTCCTTGTCTGGCAACAACTGATGCTAGCAGTGGTAGCTCACGCATGCACAATATGCTGAGAAAGCTGATGACTTTATAGAAATGTAGCTTTGGCTGACTGCGATGGTACTCAAATAATAATAATAATATGTAGGTAGGGAGTACATTAACTTTTCTGATAATTATTTTACTTAAATTTTTTTGAGCTGCGGGCATTTTGAGTTAACCTCCAATTTTGGTCATGTAAGCAAGAAGTAATTGCAATTAGCTGAATACTTTTGAAAACTCTGATTAAAATCTGTTTCAAGTTATCGGCTTTCCCTTCCTCCATTGCAATTTGAATTTCGTGCTTCAAACTCACTGTGTACATTCTACCATTTAAGAATAACTTATTATTTGCGGTTTTTTAGGCCTTATGACATACACAAGCTTTATGTTTTATTTTTAAAAAATTTCCCAATTATTTATACTGAGATGACAAGGCCACAAGAAACTGGACGACACCCATGTAAACTTAAATCTACTGAAGCTCATGTGCCATAATGGAAAATTCGTAAGGATTGTTATGGCTGCTTGTATGGATGATTCTATGGAATATTTGGCCATCTGCTGGCCTATTTTCATGGATATTTTCGTAACTGGTAGTGGGCAATTTTCAAGGAAGGTTTTCTAAAGGGTTGAACTTTTAGTCAATCAGTGAGAGGATTGTTGAGTAATTTTGTTTAATTGGTTTTTAGTAACAGTAATAAGACTATTAAACACAAGTGATTAGTAAATAAAAAACTATGAAAATGTTTACTGATTCTAAAACTACATTTTTGTTTATTTAACGCAAAAGTTCCAGTCATAACAACGAAAATTTAGGCTAGGTGCATAAGTGGATACTGTTGAGGTGGTGAGTGAAGATTGTTCCCAAATCACAGCTGCAGAAGTAAAATCATAACAAATTGTACTTGCCTTTACTTGTGAAGGAGCAAGTATCGTTGGACAGGTTATTCTTATTCCATACAGTCCTCCGTACCTGCTTCAATACAGGCTCAGGTGGCAGGTCTCTTGGAAGCTTGCGCTCGAGCTCGTACGGAACATTTTTTTCGTAGTATGTAGGCTTTACGGGAATGACATACGTTCAGACAATTATTTTCACAAAGAAGTGATGAACCCCAGGTGCCACATGTTAAAGACTACATCCAAAGCTACATTTTTTTGTTCCCAGACAAGATGCAGCCTCTCCTTATATAACTCTTTCAACGTGAAATAACAGGTTTATTAAGGTAAGGCTGTGTACCACCATGGAAGTTTCCTTGCAGATTCTATGTAACTTGTACAGTACACTCCTGTTTATTCGTGCTTCACTTAACCAGTTTTCGGCTTATCCGTGCAGCTTTTTGACTTTTATTCAAAGTCTACTTTAACTTCTGTGGCAAGGCGATGCTGTAACATGTAGTTTTAACAAGCTGCAGAACCATGTACGTCTATCGCTGTGCCGTGTTGTAAGCTGATGTTTATCTCTTTAAACTATCAGCCTGTCACAGAGACCTGCGTTAGTCATCCATTTCCGCCCGTTGTGAAGTGCGTATCCGACTGCTTAGAGGCAGTGTCCGAAATGGCAGATTTTGTTGACAAAATGATCACATGGCCTGATCTTGTATACAAAAATGGTGGTGTGTTCTGTAATTTATTTTGTATTTTGTATCTTGTGGATGTTCACAAAAATACAAAATGGCAAAGCGCCATGTTGCTTTTTTACCTTCAAAACACATGCACGAATGCATAAATAAAATGTTTTCTAAAACAATTAATTGTTCATAAAAAACACTAGACTTGTTTTAAAACGGAAGAAAATGTTGCAGTGAGTGCTAAACAAGTGACTGTCGACAACGTCCGAAGAGAAACTTATAAAATGACAACTTATGAAATAATGAGTTTGTCATTTCGAACACTGCCTCAGTTACCCCCTCCTCACCACCCTGCCCGGCCACCACAACCAAACACCACATCTTGACAGTTTATCGACTGCCGGCCCGGGTCATTGTAGTGTTGTTTTTTCAATGTCAACAAAGCGTAAATTTTAAACTATTGTGGAAAAGTTAGAAGAAAAAACTTGGGCATTCCAGTGCCAAACAAACAAAAAAAAAAAAAAAAAAAAGGCACGGTTTAACATTTCTTACAATTTCTCATATCAAGCGTTTAAATGTGTACAAAAAAACTTAACATTTCTTAATTTTTTAAACACATGTGTGTGTTTGTGTGTGTGTGTGTGCACGTGCGTGCGCGCAGCATGGGCATGTGCATGTGTTGGTAAAATTTAAATAAGCTCCTAGTAATAGATTGTACTGTATTGTTTAAATGGCAGGTTGCCACATTTAAAATCCTGTTATATTCTTTATTGAATTGCATTCTAAACTTTCAACTAACTCTGCCATCTAAAGGAAGGGTCTGAGTGATGCACGTTGAGAATGTGACACACACAACTACGCACCGGTTATCTATGTCACCCACACAATGTGCCTGTGCCTGGCCCCAGCTGTGTATACTCGATGCACCTTGAATTACACTATACTAAGTGCAACATAAATATCAGTTGAAGTATCGTGTACTTTAAATCCTGCATACCTATACAGTGCATGATTTGTGTTTGCTTTGAAATGTATAACAAATATTTGTATTTATCACGATTTTCAGAGCCAATATCACTGTTCTATCAATAGTAAAAATGTGTAAATTCGATTATCCGGGTTTTTTTTAAAACAAATTCACTTATTTGTGTTTTCTCCAGTCCCAATTAACACTGTTAATTGGGAGTGTACTGTATAGATGGTTTTATGGAAGACTTGGCCGACTGCTGGTCTTTTGATGGAAGTTTTCATAATTGGTTGTGAGCAATTTTCGATGAAAGTTTTCCTACAATTTCAAAATATTGTATACAATCAGAGAGAGGGTTTGGAGTGTGGTATTGCCAATAGTTGTAATTTTGTTCATTCTGTTTTGAGAAACAGCCATAAAACCATTAAACAAGCATAAATAGTGACGCACAACGGCCTTAGGCTGTGGTGAGGTCGCCACGGTCAATTACAGTTTTGTCCGCATCACCAGTCACACGAGATTAACGTTGTCAGTAGCTTAGTGTCTTTGGAGATGGCACATGGCCTGTCTATTCGGTATGAAGTGGTAACACTGTCAGCCTGGTGGATGGGGCGGCAAACTGCCAGGGTTTACGTGTATGGATGGTGGCCTGGGTGTGCTGGCCAAACTGTGGTGATGGCAGGTGGCCGTTGCTGCTGGCTTCGAGACGTGGTGCACCGGTGATGCTGGTGGTAGCCCGGAGTGGGCTGTGGCTGGAGGTGGTATGGTAGCCTCTGAACCAGGGGTTGGCGATTCCATATGGGATTTCCTCACCCTGGCAGATGGCTGCGACTATTGGATGCGGTTATCAGACAGTCTTGATGAGTGCTGGAAATAAGTGTGTGGGAGGAGCTGGGAGGTGAGGTCGCTTCAGCTTGCGGGCAGCAAGAGCCCGTTCCCGTGGGGTTAGGCTGCTAAGTGCAGTTATGACAGATTTGCAACTCTGCTTGGTCTTGGAGTTAGTAACTACCTTTTCCACCTTCCACCGAATACCTCTCCTCTTGAATATAGGGCATAAGGGCAAGGAACTACTACTGGTCTCAACTCAGTGAAGCAGATGGCAAAGTCCCGAGTGGTGTTTAAGGACAAGACCAAAGCCAAACAGACAAGAGTCATACCTGGTGCTCCTTCGTCGAGCACAGTTAAGTGCAGTGGCTACAGAGCATATGGTTTCCTCAAGCTGCTCATCAACGAGACTTGGGGGTGGTATCCAAAAGGGGTCAGTCTTCCAGAACCAAACTCTTACTCCCTCCGGCACAGTTTAGCGCGGTCGACAGAGTATCGGCTGGTATGGCTGGCTAACCACCTTAGGGAGGTCTTGCTAGTGGTGGAGGCTCTACCATACTATACCCCTGGGGTACAGCATGGGTGGCCGTCTAATGGGTGTCTGTTTGGGAAAATTCTGGTCTTGTCCTACTTCACTCTGAAGGACTTGTTGTTTTGTAGGGCTAACACAATAACTCAATGAAATAAGTACTCAGAAGTAAGAATGAATAATGTATATATTCCAGGTAGAATATACATTGTGGCTAACCTATGTGAATCCAGGTGAAGGAGACCTAGTGCTGAACTAGACAATCGAAATGTGTAAGTTCTTTCCTGCACATGTCAGCACAGTGGAAGGAACAGAGCATACTGATGTCTTTGGGCAGCACACAGACTTATATATTACTTGTCCACAGGCCCTTTGCGGGGAGTGACAAATGCCACCCCTCTAGCTGTCTGCTAGCATCATCTGCTGGTGCGTTTCTGCTGATGCTAAATGCATCAGCCCTTGATACTAGTGGTGCCATCCCTTGGCACGTCATATATATACTTGACCTTGGGTAGTGGGCTTTACTGCTCGACTAATAGTAAAATCTCACTTCAGGGAAGTTGATGTAATGTCTGATTTAAAGTGTGGAGTGAACAGTAAAAGCAAGATGGATGTGTCTGTAATAATGCTCCTCGTTACAAGGCTTATCCTGTAGGCATGTGGCCAATCTCTAGTACAGTTCTAATTCTGCCTTGTTGAAGTGGAAGCACATTCAGACAATGTGAACTCGAGTGTGTAGCAGGATCAGACAAAGCATCACGTATCACTAGTAAATAAAAATCTAAGAGATAATTTTTACTGATGCTATTACTTTGGAATTGCCTGACTTTTCCCTATATTCCACCCAGAATCTTACCATTTTCCCTGACCTATTTTCAAGAATACTGAAACATTCCAATGCCATATTTTTACACTGCTGACAGAACAAATAAAATGTTGTCAGAGAAGTTTAATTAAATTGCACTCAAACAGACCAAGTAAACCTATCAGTATTTCTCGTCATAATACGTGTGATTAACTTCACACAAGTGTCAATTATGAACAGATAAATACTTTATTTTGTATGTATTTACCTCATGTCACTTTGCAAAGCTGTATTATTGCCACTTCACAAACTTAAAAATTGAAATTTTTTAATGCATATAATAATTACATTATCCTGTATTCACACACCTAACAACTTTTGCAGAGTAGTAATTAAGCACAATTTCCCTGACCCAGGGGAAAATTCCCTGATATTTCCCTGACTTTTCCTGTAGGTGGACACCCTGCTGTAACACTACATTACAATTATGGCAAACATTTGTGTATATTTAACTCAAAAAGTTCCTGTCAACAAATCAATTAGGTTCTTTGCATTAATGAATATTGCACAAGTCATAAGTAAATTCCATTCTTGAATCACAGTTGCAGAAGTAAAACCATAAAAAATGCACTTGCCTTCACTGGTGCAGCAGTATCATGTGACAGGTTGAGCCAAACAAACCTCCATACCTGCTTGCATCCAGGCTTGGATAGCAAGTCTCGTAGAAGATTCAGTTTGAGTTTGTACAGAACAGTGTGTAGTGGCACACAAGCTAACTGACAACAAATAATACTTCCAAGTACACTAAGGCTTGCCCTGCAACAAGGAATATGAATGTGTTTTAAGGTCTTGTGTATAGTGGCATGGCCCTGTGAAATAGTTATGGTTCATGTTATCATTTTACAGATGGATACTATGAAAACATGTAGCCAATTAAGGTGTGAAAGCAAGAGGAGGTATTTATCAACAGAAATGGGCAAACATTAAAAATCACATTTAAAACATGTGCATACCCACTTATCACACCAAATGAATACAATTTATTGCACTGTATACAACAAAATCCTCTGCTTCAACTCTCCAGAATATCAGTCATGTGTTGAAGAAATAAACTCACATAAACAGCCAAATTATGCTATTATATGCTGTTCACGGTAAAGTGAACACTTTTGAAAGCGCTCTCATTTGGAATAATAGTCGATAAATATATTTTATTTTTACATCAGTCGTTGACTTCCGAGTGTGGTGGAATATAAACACTGTGTTCATTACTTACATGGTAATATTTATTTTAAAAGATGGTTAAAGGATGAAGAAGGGCTGAAAGGAAAAAGTAACTAGGGCCTCAAAAGTGCTCACTTTACAGTGAACAGCCTATACACGACTACGACGATGCACATGCACAAACAAAATTCTTTACAAAAGTGTTTGTAGACTACAACTAGGCCAGCAAAAGCGATCAGGCTCACATCATGGTGCGAAGAAGACAGGCATTCCTACACCATCTCCTCCCTCCCTGAAGGTATAAACCAACCCATGTCACCCTCATCCTTCACTGCAGGGGACTCTGCAGACATCCTTTAATTATTTCCTACCTTCTCTTAGCATGATATTGATGCCATGATTAGTAACATGCTGTAGTATTCCAACTTGTAAAGGCGGTACAGATTATTTATGACTGAGTTCCCTTGGTGCTGTTCTTGTTTTTAACTCAGATTTCATAAACCGGAAAAAAATTCCGCCATTCGGAAAAATTACAATACTTTCCCACGTTTTACCATCTTGGACATCATGTAAATCCAGCACACTACGAAAAGTATAAATGTAGTCAATGACATGTCATACATAGGTGTATTTTTACAGTTAACACTAAAGCAAATTTCGTGAACTTATTGGTTCATTGCTTTTGGTTGCTACACTGCAACAGTCTTCCACCCAATGAGACATCTTTATTTATTTTTGGGTGTAGACATGTGTACCTGTATGTTTGATATCTACCTGTAAATTACGCTTCCTAGTGGGACAAAATTTAGTTATCATGCTTGTGTTGTTGGCAGCAAGTGATTAGCAACCTGAGCGGCACAGACACGAGGGGCAAGCGGCACAGTCGGTCCGTGGATGACGTTCTAGCCTCTGCAAAGATCATGAGCTACATGGAGCTGTATCAGGTACGTCTACATATACCTTTGTTATATCGAGCAACAAGACCATTCACAATTGTCAAAGGGAATTATAACAACCCTAGAAATAATTGGAAGGAGACTGTAATTCAACACTTCAAGTTAGGCTGTTGTTGAAACAGTGTGGTAAAAGAATTGCCCTGGCAAAATTTCAGGTCTTCTTAAATAATTGATTATTTCTAAAAATTATTATTTAGAACCATTGAATGTGAACTAAAACAGTTACCGTATTTCGGCAAGTATAGGCCGCACATTTTTACAAAAAAAAATTACTACAAAAAGTGGGGTGCGGCTTACGTCCAAGACATTGGCATAAAAAAATTCTTTTTGAAATTTTTCCCCCCCAAAACATGTTAAGAAATTAGTCAACATACAGTACATACTCTTAAAGTAGGGAAGGAAGGAAATCGCAAAGGAAGGAGGAAAAAAAACCCTTGTGCAGTTAAAATTTTCTGTCACAAATGTTTTGTAGGGGAGAAATTAAAGTCGGAATGTATTATGCTTGTACGGAATCGTGACTTAACAATATTTACAGGAATACATAAATTCAGTGAGGCCTATACTTGAAATATTAATTATCCCTCATTTTTCATCAAAAACTTCAGGTGCGGACTATACAGGCATGCGGCCTATACACACCAAAATACAGAAGGTGTAATTTAACATATCAGGTCTTTAAAATATGAGATGTTACAAGTAAGATATAAGTACTTTTAGTCCATGAAAAAATTACCGTAAAATCCTAATAATTTTACATTGACACGTGACATACCGGGAGTAAATACCTTACTCACTTGTCTGGCAATAGATGATGTCCACCTATTTGGTTAGAAATTAAGCCAGGCACTCCTATAAACTTAGGGGTTTCAGTCCTGACGGGGTACTGGTGCCTTCCCGTTATATAGAACCGGCCGAGTCACTTTGCGAAGAGCACAAAATCAGGTGTGGGTAGAACAGTTCTACGTTTGGGTGCCACTTGTTTCTTGGCGATATCTGGGCGACGGGTTGCAGGAGTGGCATCTGTGCTGACTGGTGCAGGTATAGGTACAATGGAGAAGATTGGTGTGAATTGAGGCTTCGGTTGATGAGTAGGGAGCAGTCTGGCAGGAACCAAGTAGGCGACGACTGGCGTAGGTGGCTGATCCGGTTGATTCAAATGTTCTGCTACCCACCAAAGGTTCTCCATCGGGGAATTGTTCACTGGAGCTTCAAACAGATCTTGGGGTATGTCGATTTCCACTGGGTCTTGAAGTTGCCCGAGGACTTGTGCTTGAGCTCATGGGTCTAAGCTAGCTATATGTGACCCCAGGGAGGGCTGATACTCACGTGATCGGCCAGAAGCCCAGAGTATCTGCCTGAGTTTCTCTTCAGCCCCTTCCGTTTGGAATAGGGCATTGGGACGTGGATTTACCCTTCTGCTACTGTACCAAGATGGCAGACTCCTTGTGCAACTTATGTTTGGCACCATGTGTGGGTCGGAGACTGGCGGACACATTATTCTGGGTCGGAGACTGGCGGACACATTATTCCAATGTCTGGCAAAACCTGCAGTTCACAATGGAAGTCAGGCCTCACCTGTCCAAGGCCGCACACGGGTGTGTGGCCCTGTCCGAGTCTTCCCAACTCAGGGAATGCCTTTCTTTCTTGGCGGGGACTGCTGTGGAGAGACCGACTAACACCGAGCTGACAAGCTGTTTCAGGACGGTGTACCTGTGAGGCTCCTCCTTTCCTCCAACCCAGGGGGTTTACGGGAAGGGCGGCCTAGGCGCACGCGTGTGTGTGCGTGCATGTGTGCGTGTGTGTGTTTGTTCGAATGAGTAGATTTCTCGGGATCATCTGTGATATTGTTACGTGAGGGTAACTACAGAAAGGTGCTCTATCTATAGGAAAGAACTCAAAGTGAAAGCAGACCCACGTTTGATTTCAATAAAGGAAAGTCACATGGTAAATGCACCCTAACTGTTTGTTGATGGCATGAGTTTCGGCTTGGAAGCTAGAATACACTATGGAATTGGCTGGTAGAGATGACCAGTGATAAAACAGGGGAATGCTGGGTGTGATGCACTGAACGTTTAAGCAATCTCCTCTTGCATTGTTGGGCGTGTGGTTCGTGTAGAACGACGTAACGTACAGAAACTGACATGGCTAGGAATACTAAGCAAGAACGTGACAGGATGAGTTCTGAGGAGGACTTCAAGGATAGGTCCACTACAGATACGTTCGTGTACTGCAGAGTGAACTGGTTTTGTGAGGTACGTAGCAGGGAGAAAGCCTAACTAATGTAACATTAAATTCCAAGCAGCTAGTGCTGGAAGCAAATTCTATCATAAGCAAGGTTTAAACAATGCGAACGGGGTGCAGTGGTCAGTGTCCGAGCAACACATACTGGAGACTGCTCAATCTGGTCGGTTCCTAAGCATGAGCGCTGGGAATGAAGACTGCTCTGAAGATGTGGGCTGTCTCTCCTTTGATACCAATTCAGGCCGTTGCCCCACGCTGATTGGCTGGTGCCATTAAGGTGAAGGGTGGTCGCAGAGCGGGGGGTAACGAATGCATGGCTTGCCTATGTGACGTCATCAGCCGGCTGGAAGGTAAGGAAAGCAAAGACAAACTATATTCCTACTACTAGAGCTATCTAGTGGGGAGTAAAAGAACTGGTTGCATCTAAGCCAGAGAATAAAACAATCTGCATGGCGGACAGCACAATTTCACTTTACTTTGGGACAAATGAATCAAACTTCCATCTCCTGGCAAAACTGAACTAAGGATGGAGCGGAAGTAATCTCCATTGCTGAAAAAAAGACGGAATATGTCAACATTGACTGATTTGGAATTACGTATATCAAACCAAAGTAGGAACCATTTCCCAACAGACAGTAAGCTTTTACATACAGTGGAACCCTTGTATTAAACTTTTCAAGGGGAAAACTGAAAATTATGTAATTCAGGGGAAAGTGTAAATTAAAGTGAAAAACATCATGACAAACCCAACTTCAAGCTAGCTGTTACTAAAATAACAGCAAATGTATTATACAATGTTTAAACAATAGCATTATGTACTATTTGGTGCTTTAAGTGAACTTACAAAATAATAGGAAAATTAATTTCACATAAATTCTTCAGTAATATTTTTAATCTTAGGTCAGGTCAACTTAAAAAATTTAAGTTTTAAACTTATCAAATAAAAAATATAAAATTTACAAGGTTGTGTACCACATTTCTCAGCATAATTCAACTTTGTTCATACATATTCAGAAAATTTAAAAAATCCCACTTTTTTTATATTCAGAAAATTAAGAAATATTGATAAGCATAGTTTTTAAATTCAGCACTCTCTTATTTTACTGAGAGTAAAATTGAACTCTACCAGTTGCCGGGTAATGAATGTCAGAATTCATATTGCTTTTAAAAGATTTTAAATGCTTAAAGGGCAAGTGAAGAGGAGTCAGTGGGGTGAGAGGGGCCTCTCACTCTCTCCTCTTCCAGTAGATGATTATCTCTGAGCAGGGCATTGTCCATTTCATATAAGTGGTCTCAAATTTGATAGATGATGAACTGCTGCAGGATCCATGTTGTTAGGTTGGCTATTTTGATGATATCTTTGGAAGAAAATAGTACTCGAAACTAAAAGTTGTAATTTAAAATCTTAATTATACATTCAACATTTATGGTTTAAATTAAATTTCTAAAGCAATATTAAATTTTCTTGGCTATTAGTAACGAGAGTTTAAAAACATGTTCAGCATTTATGACAGTATGTCGACACATACAAACAGTTAACGTTTCCAGCCCGGTGAAGGCCGTTCTGCATGCACTCCTTTTCTCGTTGTGTTTATTATATGAATATCGTATTAGTGTTGTCGGAATATTTAATCTATAGTTAATTATTTTTTATTTACTTTTTGCAAACACAGTTGGTTGTAGGTACTGTTGTAGTGCGTTTTGTTGAGTGAAATGTAATATTAAAAGGCACGACATTAAAACTGCTTGTTTCCTAACCACCTTCCACAATGAAGTGGCATGAATATAATTTACGTATTTAAGTTTAAGTTTGTTTGTATCAGGAAACATGCGCAGTGTTGATTTTACTGAATAATTTTGCAAATAAATTATTTAATGTTAGTCTTGAACAAACATGATTTTAGTGAACTCGCAAGGATTGCCATAGAAAAACAAGTGTTCAAGAGGTTACAACAGTCAGTTTGTGTGTTTTATAAATGTATTTGTAAATCGTTAATATAATTATTGAAATGCACGTGGCCTGAAAAATGCTGCACTTTCCACACTTATGTAGTCAGTGAATAATATTTGTTTGTCTACATCGTAAATTCGAGTGTACGGTTAACCTCTGTCAAATTGTGTGCATGTATATATTGCTGCATCTGTACAAATACGTACAGCGATGTATGTATTGCGTTTTGTATTTTCATTAAAGTTATAATTTTCCACTTCTTCATCAAAACCATATGCAACTGAAAATGCCACTCTCTCATAAGAGGTTTGTTCGGGTGACCTGAGCTTTTTACTCTCAAGACAAGTTGAGAATTTCTGAGAGCAGGAAAGAGCAAAAAGCGCACTGCTCTTTTCTGCTACCAACCGAACGCCAAAAGACATGGAACTGTTTACTACTAATCAGCTGATCACAACATCGTCAATCTGTAATTTTCAACTTGATTGAGAATGGCATTGTAGGACGACAGACAGTTTCGATGCAGCAAAAAAAGGACATGTCCAGTGAAAAGAGGATGCCTGGTAACCCTACTAGCATACAATACTAAAAATGGGTTATGCAATAACAGTCTTAATTTCGACATAACCCTAACCTTGCGATGCCTGATAAAATAAAAACTAAGTGTTATTGTTTATTAGGGACAATTCAGCATCAGTTTGATTGCTTGGCACATTAAAGTGGCCTGTGATTGGTTATGACAAGTATTTAATAATTACTGCGACTGTCATTTTAACACTTGCCTTCAAGGATGAACGTAATATTTTGTATATTATGTGCAATTACATTTACATGCCCTACAGCAGTTCTCAAAGAATGGCCAAACATATTCTTAAATAAATAAACGTGACAAAAAAGATTTTGAACCAAAACTAGCACTATCTCGTAGTCCAGACTATAAACCCACAAATTTGGAGCCTTTTTTCCTTGCTCTCAATCTCACTGCTCCTCTACTCTTCCTCGACAGCAAGAGCAGGAAGTTCATGTTCTTTGTGAGAAAAGTAGCAGCGCTCCTGATGCCGGAACAGCCAAGCAAAAAAACACTTCTGGTCAAACGAATGTTCAAAATGAAAAAGAGCAGAAGTCATAGAAAGCTCAGGTCACCAGAACAAACCTAAGCGCATCAAAATAATCCCGTCTCACGAAAGACAAAATAAAGCCCCCCACTCTGCTCAATTTTTCCTTTTCCCCCGAAATAAAATATAGATGATACCCTAATTGGGCTTACTGGCCATACAAACTTGTAAGTTGGATCACTTGTATTTTTTAGAATGTATAAAAAAAATTGTCAAGCTTGTTATGCAGGGATACCTGTTAGCAAATAAATTTAAAGGATTTTTCTGTTTTTAAAGGCTGTATTTGAAAGTGACATATGTTACGTAGGTTTCAACGTTGGAGTCTTTCATAAATGTTTTGAGAAATTTTGTTTTACAAATTAAAAGCGCTTATGTTTTTAACATACGTTGTTAAGAATATTGTAAGAGTAACAGAAGAATAATTCATTTAAACAGGATTTACATTGGAAAGACAACTTTTTGATATGAAGTAAATTCCAACATGCTTATCAAACAAAATTTTTACAATATAAACACCCAACACCATAAAGAAGTGTCTCATGCATCAGCAAGAACTGTGACATTCCAAAATTTATCACTAAGGAAAATGAACTTTATGATGTCTTCAATCTTGGGTATGTGGAGCATCTTTTTAGTGTGTAAGTAACAAGTTAATTTGATTTATTGTTTCTGTAGGTCACATCTGCTTTCCTAGTGTGCTTTGTAACATCTCTGGTTTGAAATACAGTTTTTCATTATGTAGCCGAAAACAAACCTAGGGCTGTATTTACAATTTTGAGGGAGGTTGTGCGACTGAACTTCAGTGTAAATATCAACACTGAGTTAGTCAGAAATAAGTTTTTCTTCGCAGCATGACAATCTGAACACGTAGGTATTTGAGAAAAATTATTAAAGTATTTTGTATGTAGACCTGCAATACTTAACAGTTGAGTTACTAAATGAGAGTTATTAAAATAACTGAAATGAAGTAACAATTACTTAAATATTATTTTGGCTAACTACATATTTTAACATCCTGAGAATTATAACCACCATAAACGTATCAGGCTGTACAGAGTTTGTTGTCATATCATACCACAAAGCTGTATTATGTACTTTTAATGCAATAGTAGGCATAGCCTGTATGTAAGAATGTATACTGTCTTTGAAAAGGTGAGGGGGTATTTTGGATTTGTGCATTCCTGGGGGGGGATCTTGGTATTTGGTGTTCATGGAAACAATGCTAAATTTTTATGTTTACAAGAACTTATTTCAGGTAAGTGTGACAAGATTAGTTATCATTAATATATTTAGTGTGTATTCAAAAACAGTAAACTATCTTATTCATCTGAAAGTCAACATACCTTTTAATTTTCGTACATCCTTCTTACAAATTTCTTGCAAGGTAAAAAAAAGTATCAATTTATAGACATGGGCTGTTAGTCATTTACATAAAATATTTATAAACTAAAAAAAAAAATGGGATTGTTGCCAACGTGTAACAGTTTTAACAGCCCTTCACAGCTTCTAAAAGTCATTTGGAAGGAGGCACATGCAGTTTGTTTACGAGGTCATATGTTGTTTGTTTACAAAAACTGGCAGTCACATGGTATTTGTTTGCAGTCAACTTCAATGACAGTTCAGCTGTGGCAGAAGGATACATAGCCACCCAGATGCCATTGGCACTACTTTCCTAGAACTGTCGAATTTGAGACCACTTATATAAAATGGACAATAGCTTCTCCTGCTGCAGTCCCTTTCCACTTCCGTGAGTGACAGGCTGTCTGTTATTTCTTGGAATAAGAACGGTACCTCTCTTACTCCAACATCGCTACCCTATTATCCTCTACTTCCCTTCCAACTCGCAAGACAACACAAACAAATGGTGTATATTACGGGAAGGCTCTTGCATTTGCCATGTAAGTTGCAGTAATGTAATGTATTGTAAACGTAGGGGTAATGGCGGGACCTAATAAAAGTGGTGTATTTGATGGGAAAATGTTGAGGGGAATGTAAAATTCGGCTTCCACTGTAGTTTCTAATCTTGTTAATACGTATTCAAAGCATCTTTCCTGGCAAACTAAAATGCTGATGTCTCAATCATTTGAAGTCTGTGCAATGTGCTCATCACTGGTAATTATAAAAATTGTTGCTTTTAGTAGTCGCTCCTGTATATGGTGCACCCCACGGCAGCAGTTGTGTCAATCTTCTTGTTGACTTTCAGGGTTGTACAGATAAGACTCTTTTCTCAAGAAACAAAAAAATATGTTATCAATTTTCATGAAGCTGAAACAGAAATGAAAATTAATTTCATAAGAGCTTAGTCTAAAAGAAAGTTGAATAATTTCATAATATGTTAACAAGTTATTCATTATAACAAGTTTTTTGCAAAACCAAACCAAAATAATGACGGATATGGAGAACAACCAAACAGGTGTTCTTACCTATTCTTAATTTCTGTTTTATGTAGTTAATGTAATTATAAAATAATGAAAACAAGTACAGATAAACTTGTCCTGTGCGGGTGCACTAAATGATCATATACTAAACACCCAAATATTCATTGAATTTTAGGATTCTCATTTTGTTACAACTTTCAGCAATATTAATTTCATAACCAAAATGAAAAGTCTGTTTTTTAATTTTTGTATACCGAATATTTGCACAACCCTAATGATCTTGTGTGTGCCAATTAGGGTATGTTGTGTGTTGCTATGGGATAGGAGGTTGGGAAGAGCTGGTGTGGACGGCCATCTAGCTGGAAAACACTCAGACTAGGAAAACAGCTGTATCAATTTGATGTGGTGGCTGCTGCCTTCCGCATATAGTTTTTACCTTACTTTTCGTCTATCAGTCTCATGAGTGAAGAGAAAAACAATTGTAAAATACAGTACAAAAACCATTACAGCAAAAGTGTCTCACACTAATTTGAGACAGAGAGTGTGGTTTTTGTTCCACACATGCATTTGTCAAATTTTTGAAAAGTTTAGTTCATGCCCTTGTCTTCTTGGGGAAAGGGGACTAAAACATGAGAAAGGTTTGTGTACGGCTGACACACACAGTTTATCAGAAATTTCCTGCACATGAAACTAGTTGTGTATATCAACACGCCTCGTGTAACTGGCTGATTTATTTGGCAATCCACATTCTTTGCATTGCAAAAGTTAACATTTAGATTCCAAGTTACGTTAAATATTTTTGCTTTAATTGTTAATATGTCTGTACTGTTCAATGTTGGATAGTGACCTACCAAGATCACATGGCCTGAGGTAGACAGTATCTGCTCAGTTGTGTGGCACTACAAGTGATGCGGATGCATGAAGCAGTACAGGCATTTTGCCACATTTAGAGTTTGACATGACACAAAAAGCTCCAATTTCTAAACAAATTGTTTTTATTTGTGATGCAAGTATGTGTCTGAAGTTTACACTATGCAAGCAAGTGTGCAAGTTACCACACAATCAAAAGGATTACAAACATTTGTGAAATAGTGCTTGACACTTGAATACTTGATGCAGATCCAAAAATGTTCATACAGTAAAACCCCTCCATTACGACCACCTCTCTATTACAACCCAATCCCGAGGAACTGTGAAAAGTTTGGGTCGAAAAAGTCGAAAATTTGACACATCTAAAAATAGATACAGTAACCCCTCGCCAACCGCGGTATCTTGAACTGCATTTATGCACGGATTTGTTTTGCACACATTTTCTCCAATGGTGGCAGTACTAGTTTATATTATTCATGGTTTTCAATCTATGGAAAACTAGCCCTTACTGATGTTAGTGGTCGTGCATTTCTCAAGCTATAGGCTGTTCACGGTAAAGTGAGCACTTTTGACGACCTGGTTACTTTTTCCTTTCAGCCATTTTTTATACTTTAAAACATATTTTTAAATAAATATTGCCATGTGAGTAATAAATGCAGTGTGCATATTCCACCACACTCTGAAGTTAACGTCTAAGACTAAAGTAAAGTATACTTATTGACTATTATTCCAAATGAGAGGGCTTTCAAAAGTGCTCACTTTACCGTGAATGGCCTCTACCATCGTAGACTTAGACATTGGTTGTCCCAAGCAGGGTGAAGCAATAAATTACTTAATGCCACAAGAGGACACTGGTGTATTGTCCGTGGAAGCGAGGAGGAGGGGGGAGTTGCATGCCGGGTCAGTAAGGATTCTTTGTCCTAGACACATGTTGCCACCTATGCCTTACCCTCCCTGTCTTTTTTAGCTTCCATTATCCCTCTTCTTTTGCTGTTAAAACAGCGGCACATTACACAGACAAATTTCCTAATCAGTGTACATAAAACTTAATTCAATGCCTTTTTTTTTTTTATATTTATTTTAAAGTTTGTGTGTGTGCCTACGCCTACGTAATATGCTAATTTTTTATCTTGGACAATTGTTTTTTTTTTCTTGTGAAAATTTTATGTGTAAAGTGAATAAAGATAAGTGCGTGCAAATAAAATGTGTTCTTATGTTACCGGTACCGTATTATGGCGTGAGAGGCAGTGTTCGTGTATAGGCAGCGTCAAAAGTTTTTGATGAAAAATTCGGGACAATTAATTATTCAAGTAGACCGCACTAAATATTTATATTCCCGTAAACATTGCAACGCCTCATCATGCCAGTGCAGAGGCCAACACGCCGCCTACATTTCGTATAAATTCAACACATTGACGTGAATCACATCTATCAGCATGTTTTCTCAGTGCCGGGCTGCTGTTAGGAAGTGAACCGGTTCTGTAATGACAGCAGTGACGGCGAAGTGAACCGGTCCTGTAACGACAGCAGTGGCCGTAGCGACCGACAGTTGCCCAGCCTGAGGATTTAGGGCTGAGCTTCAGCAGCAAACCCCTGTGCCCAGCCGTGCTGCAGAGGATCTAAGCGCTCGCCCAGCTATGTACACGGCCAGACCAAAGCGAGAGTATGGCGCGCACACACATATTGCGCAACGCCACCTTAACTTTTTGATTGCTACGTGCCTCATAGCGTGACCTGCAAAATAGATCTTTAATAATAACTTTATATTTTAATAATACATAGTCTAATCTTTTCACACACTTTCAATGGCCTTCTTTTTTACGACAAGCGGTGGGCCAATATGCCTTTCTTGGGTATCAAATTAATCAGGAGTCGTCCAGCTATTAAAATATACATATTTATATTTTATTTTAATTAAGAAGTGGTTTTTTGTGCGCTAGAGACGATTGAACATACTTCATGTCAAAAATGGCAAGTTTGGGGGCATAGGGGTTAGGGGTGGGTCAAAATCGGCCAAAAATTTTTATTATGACCCTATTCTCGGGAACCGTGAGGGGTCGTAATAGAGAGGTTCTACTGTATAAGATTATAGAACTGTATGCTTGACTACTGTGCTAATGTTTCAGTTGGTTGCTGTCATTTCTGATGTCATTATTTTGTCCCTTCTTCATGGACATCGTAAATGATGCTGTAGTTGTCATCAAGTTATTGGGTGATGAGTTATGTCGAGAAAGAAGGAGTGTAGGATTTGGTTAAGAAAATTACTAAGCATTTGCCACAAGACAGAAGCATTACCTTGCATAGGGAGCAGGAAATGGATGATCCTCCTGTATCCCAGAAGACTGGCTCACGTTGTAATAATTAACAATTTTAATAGGTACTGTATCATTGTTCCACTGTCGAGCCATTACTTTATAAAGACTACACTCCCAAACAGCATGGAATAGCTTTTCACAACATGTTCAGAGCACTAAATATTAAACATTGTCGGGTTCTGAATTTATGTGCAAGACACCTGATCCACAGCAAGAACCACGCTCAAGTATGCTCTACATGTGCTAGTGAACATGCTCGGCTACTTGAACACACTCTTGCATTGTGTAAATGCCTCTTTCTGCATATCATGATTAAGCAAAAAATTACTTTTGGTTGTTAGAGTGCACCATTAAAAAATTTTTGGTCCTGAGCATTTTAAATTACGATAGTTTTACTGTAGTAGCACATAAAATGTTTTTACTATTACTGTTATTCAGTAGAAATTAGTCCATGTTTTATTTATGGCATTGTAACCAACAGCTTTTTTTGAATGCCATGTAGATGGAGATGCAGGCAAACTGACTGTCAATTGGAAGATTCTTCAGCACAGCCAGAGCATACACAAGAGTGCAAGTTTCACAACTACATCAGAAATACTGTTCAAAGTGGTATCATTCTCTATCAGTGATTGTTTACAACAGACACTGGAAATTGTTGTGCATCACTACAGAACATATGTTTTCTATAAACAATGTATGAGTGCAATGTATGATCTCAACTTAAGACAATGATTATAGGAGCAGTAAGTTACATGAGAGTGAAAAACAGCATGTATGTACAGTTTCTTAGGTTGAGCATATCGGAGGCCAAAACCACATTGTAAGCTGCCCACTGAAATGAATAAAAAGGTAAACCATTTACCAATATTCACCTTATGTTCTCATATTGAGGTCACTTTTAATGGAGCATTATACCTGACTGTAAAAACAGAGTTCATTAAAAATTAGTACATACGTCACAACAATTTATTTAGCATATAAAAGAAGGGTGAGTATAGAGGAGTGCCGGAATGAAAGGGTGGAAGAAACGGAAGATTCCCGAGAAAACCTGCCAATCAGTGGCATCATCCGGCATGATTCCCACATGCTAAAATCCGAGGGCGACCCTACCAGGAATCGAACCCGGTTCGCCTTGGTGGGAGTAAAAGGAGGACATGTATTTTGTAAGGTAAAATTATTCTCTAGTGATCCCCCTAAGGACTCAATGTAAATAGTAACATGGATCTTTGTCTTTGTTTAATGGATTATTGTGATTGTAACCTGTGTGACTTCACTGTTTTATATTGGAGAACTCGCACTGTGACTCGTATGTTTTCTCCAGTCAGTAGACTATTGTAAGATGGCGACACTGTATGGAATTTGATGCAAACAATGATGTTAAATTAAAGGTTTTAAAAGTTTAGCATAATTAAGATAGAACATTTTGGTCCTCCGGGTTGGATAAGGCAGTAACAATGGAAATTTACAGTCGGTTCTGTTTGCTAACTTAGAAAGAGAAGTAATTGGAAAGAACATGCACGTTTTGACGTGTTGGGAAAATAGGAGAAGTGCAATGGTTTATTTTTGGATTTGGAAAACAACATATTTGTAGGGTAAATAAAAAAAAAAACAACAACAACCTGAAAAGATAGTATTCATTTGGTGAATGAGGGGGTCACGGATGACCAAGGGTATCGTGGTGTTGTGGTTTTGACCTTTGTCGCATAACAGCAATCCAAGCGCTAATGACTAACTGGATTGGAAAGGCATAGCTCTAATCAAAGACTGGGTTAACTCTGTCTTTATATGAAAACCAAAGCAATGACAGTTATTACAACACTCTACAATAATATGTGTTAAAGCAGGGGAGTCACTTATGATACTGTTTTACCAATTAAGATGAAGCCACATTATTAATAAATTGCTAAAGTCTCTAAAGCTATTGGAACTATGTCGCCTCAGTCTTGATGGCCGAAAGTTGCTTGCAATCACGTCTCGGTAGCGCCAGTCCTACGCATGCCCTTCCACGGTCCTCTTGACCCCCGTGGTCTATGGCTGGCGTCAGGCCCCATTATATGTCTCTTCCGTTATTTAATTGTTGGCTGCGTTTGTAAATTAGGATACTGTTTTCCAAATGTCGCTCAGCTTGTGACCTCGCCCTAATTGCAGCAGGGTGTCATGTTCTCATGCGTAGGGTGTCCGCTCTAGCCAGTGTTATAGGCATGGCTTGCCCAAACCATAACATTATCCTCCTTTTCCAAAAAATAGAGAGCTATACCCAGCTCTAGGAATGGCCTATTGTACTGGATCCATCTTGCAAGGAAGCCCACGTCTGCTTCATGGCAGCTGGAATAAGCACGGTTGACATATCTTCAATACAGAGAGGAGTTTGGGGTAGGACGGTGTGGCGATGCAAGGATAGTTGGGTGAAGGAGCTTGCCTTCAATACAGAGAGGAGTTTGGGGTAGGACGGTGTGGCGATGCAAGGATAGTTGGGTGAAGGAGCTGCCTTGCCTTCTTTCTTGCTGAAAGCTTTGTAAATAGAGCGAGCTGTCTACTGAGCGTGAATGAGTGTGGTCATGGCCCTGAACTTGCCCTTGTTTGCCTGTGTGCATGTTTCTCCCGGTAGACGCGGCTGACACACAAATTTGCGGACGCGTAATCTGACAGCCTGCTTGAAGTCATAGCCTACCTATCTGTAGCTTTGGAATTAATAGAATATTATTCAATGTGAATGTTTGATTAAGTAACAATATTTGTATTAGGCTTTACTTTTATAAATTGAAAACATTAAAATCCCCTCCTGTTACAATATGTATTAGGTTTTATACATTATTTGTTTTATCATATGATTTGAAAATTTAATTGACATTGTTATTAATATTGATTTGTATAGAAAATTATTATATATTTATGTGTATCATATAACAATTAATATTTTACTCCTATGACTATTGTCATTGAGCTCTTTTGTAAGGAGGCGACAGGAGTTTCGTAAAGGAACATAGTATTATATTATTTCTAAACAACTTACGTCCATTAAGATTTTCTACATAATTCTTCGATTAACTAAGGACAGGTGGGTATAGGCCGCACATTTTTACAAAAAAAAAACTGCAAAAAGTGGGATGCGGCTTATATATGACATATTGTCATTAAAAAATTTTTTTACCCAAAACATGTTTGGAAATTTGTCACCATACAGTACATTTTAATGTTTTAACTAAGAGGTAGCAAGAAAGGGAAGAAGACGAAGAGAAAAAACTTTTTCCACTCGAGCCATTATTTGTTCAATAGCATTTATAAACAAAATAACCTTCATCTTGCACATGTAAAATGCAAACATGTAGTCACATTTACCATTTGTAGAATAGTAATTGCATGACATATATTTGTAAACATCGCAAAATAATACAAAATTTTTGTCACAAATGTTTTGTAGGAGAGAAAGTTAGTCTGAATTTATTAGGATTGTACGAAATTATGACTTAACAATATTTACAGGAATACAAATATTCAGTGCGGCCTATACTTGAACTATATTATCTATAATTTTTCATCAAAAACTTCAGGTGCAGCCTATATACCCCAAAATACTGTATATACAAATATAAATACACGCACACACGCACACACACAAAGGGTCGCAGTACATTGTTACGTTAATTATGATCACTGCCTATGAATTATCATTCAAACACGTAACAACAAGCCCTCTTGGTAAGAAAATTTCCGACAAATTATTTCACGTATTGCTTATGAGGCATTCAATATCTTGGAGGTATGTTTTCTTACCAAGAGGACTTTTTTTACGTCTTGCAATGGCAATTCATAGGACATGGTCATAATTTATTTAACAATGTACGAAGACCTTTTTTTCACTGTTTGAAGGGGTGGCAACCCCCATTTTACTATGTAGTAGGTCAAAATGGGTATTTGCATGTTACAGTGACTGAATTGTTTGGCATGCTTACATAAATTCATCCCTTAATATCACATGGTTTCAGTGTTATTAAATAAAGTTCATAATTGCAACCCCATCTTCACAAGGGTTTCCTGGCATTCGTTGTCAGACATTTCGTAACTAAAATTTTCCAAGGAATGTCCTCACGCCATTTGTCACAGAGCTGATGACTCACCTTGTATAAATACATACATATATACACACACACTATATGTGTATATATACACACACAACACACATATATATAGACACACACAATTATATATATATATATATATGACACGCACACATACTGACACCGGCTAACAGCCAGCGGTGCTAGAGCCCATACTCAACATGCATAGCACTTCCACTTATGTGAACCCCATAGACAGCCATGGGAGGCCCGTGCGACACTTTCCTCTGGGTAGTCTGTCTAGGAGAGCTGACAAGGTAAGACGCTGTCACGTATGCACAACTTTTGAGCACTGATGTAGATAGATTTCAACAGCACTTTTATATACCGGTTAACCTTTGCTTGCGTATGTTTTGCCTGACATTTACCCAGCATTTTGCTTCTGCTTAACTGATTATTTCACCCTTGTGGCATTTTCCAACTTAATCAAGGAAAAGGAAGAGAAAGATGTTGGAGACGTCATGCGACCCGCGAAACTTGAATCGGGCACCATCCACTTCAGCTAAAGGCGGTCCATCGTAATTTCATGTATTATTTCTGCTTGCAATTTCAACTGCTTTGTTTTCATGTATGTATTTAAGGGTATTTTTCATGTTGGAGTATTTTATGTCTATATCACGTACAACCACGTGGTTAAACGCAGTCAAGTCTATTTCCGCTCAATCCTTGTGCTTTGAGAGCTTATTTGTGTAATATCATGTGTTCAATAATTTCTTACAGGGTTCTATGTATTGTCTTTCAGGGTTCCGTGTAATTTTCACGTAAATTGATGCTTTTGTGTTTGACCATGCTGTCGATTCAATGTTTGCTTTTGCCGCCGTCGGGCCTGCTACAAGCCTGTAACTACTTTAATCGTAAAGAGGATAATTTTCTCAACAAGAATAACAATTTGTCAGAGTTTAATTTGCAGTTTCCATGAAGAAATATTGCGATTCCACCTGCACCATGTTGTCTGCTACGAACTATACCAAGCAGCATCCGCGCCATCTAACCTTGTTTTCACGCATATGCGTGTTTATTGTGAATACTCATCTCGTGCCCCATCATCTTCTAAGGTTATTTATGTAATTTTGTATTTGTGTACAGTGATATTACTTCCGTCCTAACCGGCTATGTGTACAGGCCGTCACCACACTACCCACGTGCTGGAAGACGAGTCCTAACGAGTTTGCACTAGTGATGCCAAGTAATCACACATGTTTATGTATCATCAGTTGGTTCATTGTGCAATTCACAGTCTCGTGTCTTCAGGGAAAAATTGTCAGTCCACCCTAGCAGCTGTCGACTCACTTCCCTTGTGAAGATTGTGTTTTCATACACTATGGTGAGAGCATTCACCTAGGCAGGTGCTAGAGTAATTGCGGGTTGGAAACACTCAAGAGGAGTTAGCTAGACACGACCAAGTTGAATCATTAAATTTCATGGCATGTGATTTGTACAACCTGTATAAATTAAACAAGTCTTATGGTGACTCATTCCTTTATTTTGTAATGACAGTGTCCTTGCCAACTGTGTTTTTCAAGTGTTAAAATTGTTTAGTATTGCAAACGTGTAATGTAAGTATGCTCGGGTGAGACGGACACACAGAACCCACAGCATCCCTGAGAACCCTGAGTCTGAACAGTGCGGTAGTGATTGGGAAGCACCGCTGGTGCCCATATCATCAGTAAGTATTTTGTGTGATAGTTCGTCTCATGTCTAACCTGACTGCGTCTATATATATATATATATATATATATATATATATGCTGTCCATTTTATATAAGTGGTCTCAAATTCGACAGTTCTAGGAAAGTAGTGCCAATGGCATCTGGGTGGCTATGTATCCTTCTGCCACAGCTGAACTGTCATTGAAGTTGACTGCAAACAAACACCATGTGACTGCCAGTTTTTGTAAACAAACAACATATGACTTCATGTTTTTGTAAACAAACTGCATGTGCCTCCTTCCAAATGACTTTTAGAAGCTGTGAAGGGCTGTTAAAACTGTTACACGTTGGCAACAATCCCATTTTTTTTTTTAGTTTATAAATATTTTATGTAAATGACTAACAGCCCATGTCTATAAATTGATACTTTTTTTTACCTTGCAAGAAATTTGTAAGAAGGATGTACGAAAATTAAAAGGTATGTTGACTTTCAGATGAATAAGATAGTTTACTGTTTTTGAATACACACTAAATATATTAATGATAACTAATCTTGTCACACTTACCTGAAATAAGTTCTTGTAAACATAAAAATTTAGCATTGTTTCCATGAACACCAAATACCAAGATCCCCCCCCAGGAATGCACAAATCCAAAATACCCCCTCACCTTTTCAAAGACAGTATACATTCTTACATACAGGCTATGCCTACTATTGCATTAAAAGTACATAATACAGCTTTGTGGTATGATATGACAACAAACTCTGTACAGCCTGATACGTTTATGGTGGTTATAATTCTCAGGATGTTAAAATATGTAGTTAGCCAAAATAATATTTAAGTAATTGTTACTTCATTTCAGTTATTTTAATAACTCTCATTTAGTAACTCAACTGTTAAGTATTGCAGGTCTACATACAAAATACTTTAATAATTTTCTCAAATACCTACGTGTTCAGATTGTCATGCTGCGAAGAAAAACTTATTTCTGACTAACTCAGTGTTGATATTTACACTGAAGTTCAGTCGCACAACCTCCCTCAAAATTGTAAATACAGCCCTAGGTTTGTTTTCGGCTACATAATGAAAAACTGTATTTCAAACCAGAGATGTTACAAAGCACACTAGGAAAGCAGATGTGACCTACAGAAACAATAAATCAAATTAACTTGTTACTTACACACTAAAAAGATGCTCCACATACCCAAGATTGAAGACATCATAAAGTTCATTTTCCTTAGTGATAAATTTTGGAATGTCACAGTTCTTGCTGATGCATGAGACACTTCTTTATGGTGTTGGGTGTTTATATTGTAAAAATTTTGTTTGATAAGCATGTTGGAATTTACTTCATATCAAAAAGTTGTCTTTCCAATGTAAATCCTGTTTAAATGAATTATTCTTCTGTTACTCTTACAATATTCTTAACAACGTATGTTAAAAACATAAGCGCTTTTAATTTGTAAAACAAAATTTCTCAAAACATTTATGAAAGACTCCAACGTTGAAACCTACGTAACATATGTCACTTTCAAATACAGCCTTTAAAAACAGAAAAATCCTTTAAATTTATTTGCTAACAGGTATCCCTGCATAACAAGCTTGACAATTTTTTTTATACATTCTAAAAAATACAAGTGATCCAACTTACAAGTTTGTATGGCCAGTAAGCCCAATTAGGGTATCATCTATATTTTATTTCGGGGGAAAAGGAAAAATTGAGCAGAGTGGGGGGCTTTATTTTGTCTTTCGTGAGACGGGATTATTTTGATGCGCTTAGGTTTGTTCTGGTGACCTGAGCTTTCTATGACTTCTGCTCTTTTTCATTTTGAACATTCGTTTGACCAGAAGTGTTTTTTTGCTTGGCTGTTCCGGCATCAGGAGCGCTGCTACTTTTCTCACAAAGAACATGAACTTCCTGCTCTTGCTGTCGAGGAAGAGTAGAGGAGCAGTGAGATTGAGAGCAAGGAAAAAAGGCGCCAAATTTGTGGGTTTATAGTCTGGACTACGAGATAGTGCTAGTTTTGGTTCAAAATCTTTTTTGTCACGTTTATTTATTTAAGAATATGTTTGGCCATTCTTTGAGAACTGCTGTAGGGCATGTAAATGTAATTGCACATAATATACAAAATATTACGTTCATCCTTGAAGGCAAGTGTTAAAATGACAGTCGCAGTAATTATTAAATACTTGTCATAACCAATCACAGGCCACTTTAATGTGCCAAGCAATCAAACTGATGCTGAATTGTCCCTAATAAACAATAACACTTAGTTTTTATTTTATCAGGCATCGCAAGGTTAGGGTTATGTCGAAATTAAGACTGTTATTGCATAACCCATTTTTAGTATTGTATGCTAGTAGGGTTACCAGGCATCCTCTTTTCACTGGACATGTCCTTTTTTTTGCTGCATCGAAACTGTCTGTCGCCCTACAATGCCATTCTCAATCAAGTTGAAAATTACAGATTGACGATGTTGTGATCAGCTGATTAGTAGTAAACAGTTCCATGTCTTTTGGCGTTCGGTTGGTAGCAGAAAAGAGCAGTGCGCTTTTTGCTCTTTCCTGCTCTCAGAAATTCTCAACTTGCTCTTGGAGAGTAAAAAGCTCAGGTCACCCAAACAAACCTCTTATGAGTGTGTGACATTTTTAAGTTGCATATTGTTTTAATGTAGCAGTGGAAAATTTTTGCTTGTATGGAAATAATATTTAAATTATTTAACTTGGAAAATTTTAACTTTAATGAAAATACAAAATGCAATACATACGTCGCTGTTCGTATTTGTACAGATGCAGCAATATATACACACACACAATTTGACCGAGGTTAACCTTACACTCGAATTTGCGATGTAGACAAACAACTATTATTCACTGACTACAAAAGTGTGGAAAGTGCATCATTTTCAGGCCAAGTGCATTTCAATAATTATGTTAACGGTTTACAAATACATTTACAAAACAGCATGCAAACTTGCTGTTGTAACTTCTTGGACATGTGTTTTTCTGTGGCAATCCTTGCAAGTTTACGTCACCAAAATCATGTTTGTTCATTACTAGCATTAAATAATTTATTTGCAAAATCATTCAGTAACATCAACACTGTGCACGTTTCCTGATACAAACAAACTTAAACTTAAATACGTAAATTATATTCATGCCACTTCATTGTGAAAGGCGGTTAGAAAAATATCATAACGAGCAGTTTTAACAACATGCCGATTAAAATTACATTTCACTCAAGAAAATGCACTACAACGGTACCTACAAACATCTATGTTTGGAAAAAGCAAATAAAAAATAATTAACTACCGATTAAATATTCCGACAACACCAATAAGATATTCATATAATAAACACAATGAGAAAAAAGTGCACGCACAACGGCCTTCACCGGGTTGGAAAACATAAAAATTAAATAGGCTAGCCATTGGCTGGAAACATTTAGTGTTCGTGTATGTGGACATATTCTGTTATAAATGATAAACATGTTTTTAAAGTCCGTTTACTAATAGCCAAGAAAACTTAATATTGCTTTAGAAGCATAATTTTAACCATAAAAGTTGTAAGTATAATTAAGAATTTAAATTACAACTTTTAGTTCTGAGTACAATTTTCTTTCAAAGTCATCATCAAAATAGCCAACCTAACAGCACGGATCCCGCAGCAGTTGATACAATACTGTAGGAGCAAGAGAATTTACTGTGTACATAATGTGTAGGTTGGTCACATTGTCTCTCAAATTTTAGAAAACTTATATGAAATGGCCAAAACATATACATATATATACACACACACGCGAGTGCACGCATGCATACACACACACATATATAGTCCATTCCCGATTGGAAATGACTTATGAAAACCAACCTTTGAGAAAACACTCTAGACAAAACATGTCTACCTATTTTTTCAATAACCTGTATTCCACAAATATATAACACTGTGGTTAACTTCAGAGTACTGTATTATTGAATAAATGAAACTCTACCTTAATATCTTCTATAACTGTAATATTTATATCTTTTTAAACATGAATTAACAACAGCGAGAGCAGCGACGTGTTGGCAACGGCCTGTAAGAAATAGTTCACAGTTAAAATATTATATTAACCTAGTTTTTTTAGTATACTATTTGTAAATTAAACGGTGCCTATTTAAATATTTAGGTAGCCCCGATGGCAACATGTCTCATTTTTACAGTTTAAAATAACAACAGACAATATTGTGAGTAGGCCGTAATGGTACGGTGTTTTATCGAGCGAGAGCAATTTTGAAGTAACTGTCTAGCTTTGTCGCTCTCTGTCTGTCTTTGTCTCTTTCACACTCAGGAAGTTTCACTTCATTAGAAAGCTGTTATATTATACATGTTTTCATTTGAAGCATATTTCATACTTATTACAGCAAAATAATTTTTGAATTTTTAATTTACAACTGAAAAGAGTATTTAATGTTTGAATACACATTTTAATATATTTAGATATGATGGCGGGGCAAAAACAAAGTGACACTGACAGACGTGGCGAGCCATGACATGGCGTGTTGCTGTTTTACCAAACGAAGAGTAAATTATACTTACTCCGAAAAATACTTCAAATTACCACATTACGTTTGTAGACGTGTTTTTTAAACCTACCTAAGCAAGTTACGATGTTGTGATAAATCTGTGTTTCTGCGGCAATAATAAATATACTGTTATGGTGTGTTTCGTTAACTGCTGCATGTGAAAAAGCGTGGCACGTGTTTGGTGATAGTTACACTGAATCTGTGTGTGTGTGATTTCAAATATTTGATGAGAACTATTTATACGTTGTAAATGTGAATTGTTTTTATGACAAAGTTATTTATTTACGTCCACATATGTTTATTTATCACAACGTTGTACCTTAGTCCTGGGTGTTTGAAACAGTCAGGTAACATGATTTACCACCAATCCCAACAAAATAACCAAGCCCAGCCCCAATAAATTTCAATAAACCTCTTTCACAGTAAGTAGTAATACATATAAATATGAGTGGAATAAAAGTTACGGTAGGCTTATTTGAGTGTATGTTCACCACTATATTTTAAGTTTCTATAACAAAAAATGAGCGACGCGAGTTGTGTGCTTGATTTTAATGTCGCTTTTTCGTTGGACTGTCTATTCCTTCGTTATTCAAATTGAGGCCGCCCTTTTAAAGAAATAACCTACACATATCAATAACAAAAAAGTTAAATATTACAGTTCATTAACCTGCAGTTGTAACAATGTATAACACAGTCGCGGGCAAATATTAACATACATTACGTGTAATGTGCCATGTCGTGGAAAACAGGTATGTTAATATAAAGCAATCTTAAGAACTATTGTTAATTCAGGCATTTTTAAAATGTCATAAAACTGACCTAAATAATGTTATAGGCCTAAAGTGTGAATATTCATACGAAATGGTTTTTGAAATAGACCTAAGACAGAAGTCTTTGAAAAGCTGTAAATAGTAAACAACACGTTTGACAGGTATAAAAGTAGAAGTCACATTTCAATGTTTATTTTTAGGTGTAGATAAAGTATATGAACACATGTACATACACAATGGCATGTAAACATTGATTTTGACAGATGCTACACGACAGTCACATGGCAATGTTTGTTTACATTTCACGGAAGGATACGAATTGGGCCTGCAAGTAGATATTTAGCAGGGCTCTGAGAAAGTCGCTTCCGATGGGGAATGGAGAGATATATATATATACACGCACACACACACACACACACACAGATATATACACACACATACTATTCTATCACATGCAATGTTGTCATTGTAACCATGTCTGTATGTAATTCTCGTGTATTTTATACAATATTTATTAGTGAATAACATTAAATCATATTTATTTCCTTAGTAGGACTGAGTTCAATAAAGTAAGTTTATGTTCTAAGAACATTTTTATTTCTAAACTGAAAGTGCGGGCAAAGTTTTGTAGTCTCACATATTCTTTTTCATATTGACATATCCCCTCTATGATTACTTTACGTTGGTAGGCATTTAATTTTACTTGATAGTGTTTAAAACTTGAATTCTTATAATCATTCGCTACTTGTCGACATGATAAAATGTATTTATCATAATTTGCAGTTGTGACTGCTTTCTACATCTTTATGTAAGTAATTCGCCGCTTGTCAGCAATTTTAAAAATGTGAAAATTTTGTTTAATTTTGCAGCTATTTCCAGTTGCCTTCTATGCTTAATTGTGTGTGTGTTATGGTTGTGTATCTGTTTGTGGCCTTGGTCGAGGGGAAATGGGTCGAGGTCTCAACTCAGGTTCTGTAGGTGTGTCCTTACACTTGATTCCTACTTCCGAATGTACGCTCACCAATCTCTCTCGCCCAACGTTCTTACCGTCGAAGGCGAGACTGCGTTCCACCTCTTTTACTGGGCATTAGACAATAACTCACAATAAATAAAAGCACAATAATAATAAACAGGGAACCAACGATAAAATAATGGTAGTCAAAGAACTTCAATTTGATGTAATATTTATTATTATGTAATATGAAAATTGGGAATCCTGGTTAGATTAATACAGGCTAACTAAGAACGAATAATCTGTGTAATTGAGTAGGCCAAGGTAAGACTAGTAAAATTAATTACCCAAAATTAACTAGCGTAAATTAACGCTCTTTACAGTGTTTCCTCTAAAAAGAGGAATTATCCAGAAGGGTTCAAATGTTGCGACGATCTGCTACCGTGGAGTCAAAGGAGTGACTGTGGTAAAGGGGTGCAGGAGGTGGACATTGTGGATTACCTCTGGAGAGAGAGCCGTCCTTGCGGTCGGCTGGTGTGGACGAGCCTTCGCAAGCTGCACGGTTGGCGCAGTCTTCACAAGCCACTGGGAGGTGCTGCCTTCACAAGTTGCTGGAAGAGTGCAGCCTTCGCAAGCCACTGGACGCCTTTTCAAGCTGTAGGTTGGTGCTGCCTTCTCAAGCTGCTGGAGAGGTTGGAGTGGTTGCAGACTGTAGGGGAGAAGAGAGATCTTCACAGACCAGGGAGTGCTTGCTAAGCTATGTGGCCGGCAAGCCCGGCGTCTCTGGCGAGAGGAATGTTTGTGCTATAGTCAAAAATCCCTTGGATCAGCGATCTTCCAAAGTGGAAGGTAGCGTAGTCTTTCATCGCAGAGGTTGGTTTATCAGGGTTGCGGCAGTCCCGCTCATTTCTTATCTCCCTGCGTGGAGGTGATGACAAATTTATCCACCTCGACCCGAGGCTAGAATGTGTGATGTCATAGGGCAGCAGAGGTGCTGTGATCCTGTGGTGTCGCTGGAACTTCCTTCTCAGATAATTTCAGGGTAGCGATCCATCAAATAAAATCATATTCATTCACAACGGTGGCGATCACATGCCTCGTTCTGGGCGGGCATCAGAATTCATAATTAAACGCGTTAATCCCCTTTACATCTAAGGCTGTCCAATGTGTGGAGTCCCTTTTATTGGCATGTGAAAAGTATTCTGCCACTGTTCACGACATTCCCCTAGCTCTTGCCTGCTCGTTGATGGGGCGAAGTCGCCTGTAGAGTGCGCAAGCACGCTGCACAGCAATGTGGCATGGGTCAATGTATTGGCAACACAGTACCTCAGTTTTTATTTTGTTCCCAAATAGTGATGTAAACAATGCAGATTTCCCAAATTTAAAAGAGAAAATCAATTGGCAATAGTATTTCCACCAATGTATTATGTAGCTAAAAGAAGCCCTTTCTGTTATGGCACTAATCCCGAACATGTGAAGAAATTCTAGTATAATTCCCGGATTATTCTCAGGCGTGACAATTTCCGCACAATTCCCAGTTTCCCCATTTTCCTGGTCGTTCAACACCCTGCTTATATTTGGTGATTGGAAACTCTTCAATTTCCCAGAATTTTTTCATGACATCATCCAGAGGAAGGACGGGGTGAGTCGAGATATACAGAATGAATTGGCAGGAAGGGTTCAGATGCCACTTTCCCCATCAAAACCCACCCAAACACAAACTGATGGGCCCTCAATTCTCCCTCTTGTCATCAGATGAAGGAGATCTATGCCAATAAGGTCAATGGGGCCAGGCGTATCAAAGGAGAGATCTGCTAGTTTCAGACTAGACACTGCACTACGAACTTCAGAGGACAGCTTGCACTAGGCAAGTTACCAGTAATGCATGTTAAGATAAAGACATCAACAGCAAATTGGGGTCCTGCACAGATTACTGGCACAACATTGATAGATGCAGTGGCTCTTGGCAGATTGATGAGTGTTAGTTAGTTCATAAATATACAAATGATACTTATTACATTTCAAATGCAGTTTTTGTATACATCCTTCTGTGATAAAACAGGCTTGGCTCGCTGTGTCGCAACAGTGCATGAAATACACACAGACTAACAGTCTAATCAAGAACCTCTACGTGGGCAGTTGACAATAGCACAATTTTATCAGAATTAACCACAGCAGACATGACCACTGAAAGAGTAGATGCAGTCTCTCCAGACGGTGGCACAGCATCAGATCCTGAATCTTGATCCTTAGATTTAGGTTCAAAGTGCAGTAGAGTATGATGTTTACTACCGCAGGTGTGACATGACAAGGTTGAGGGACAATTCTTTGCTTGATGAGACTGGTTTAGACAATTGAAACATAGCTCCTGTTTTTTTCACAATGGCATACCGATCTTGGGGTGACAACTGATGGAACTCAGGACACTTATATAAGGGGCAGTGTGATGCATGACAGACACAACATGACTGTGTGGAACTTACAAGAGAACTTGATGCATATGACTGATACTTGCTAGGATTGGGACATTTTTGTTTAGTCAGCTGTATTGCACGCATCTTATAGTGAGAAGAACAAGACTGGGACCCAGAACCCTTTACACTAAAATCCCTATTTTACACTTTTCAAGGGACTGGGGAAATACATTGCAAAACGCAGGGAAATGTAAAAAGAGGGAAACTTATGCTGTAAAAACAGATCTTGGGACCAAAAAAGTGTGTGTAAAATACAGGGAAGTATAATATCATGGGGATGTAATACCAGGGTTCCATTAGTTGAGAACTAACCATCTCTCAGACTCTATTATGCTTCTCAAGAAAGGAAATAAAGTCTAGTTTGGGAAGTTCGGAACCTAAGCTCAGTTCCCATTCCACTTGCAGTTTGGAGTCCAGTTGTTTACACAATATCGGAAGTAGAATCAGATCCCACTTCCCCACAGGAGCCCCCAAAGCCTCCAATGCGACACATTTTCATAAATTACTGTCAACAGGTTACGTAACGACCTTGGCTAGTCTGTACAAGCCGGGGGTGCTTGTAACAATGACTCAACATAAACCGACATAGTTAACCGCTTATTCTCATAACAATTCTCTAGTAACCTCAAAGTTAGCATCAAATAATGACAAGTACTGAATCATCTTAAGGGGTTCACTACTAACAGCACCCTTCACATAAGCTAGCTTTTCAACTGCAGACAAGCTTGGATCATGGGAAACTAACATTACGAACAAGTTGGAAAAGTTTGGCCATTGCTGCGGAGTGTCGTCAAAGTTACGGAGTGGTATTTTAGGCAAAGCAACATTTACCTTCCATCTATTATCTGTATCTGTACCAACCCCTGCCTGCACCTCTAGCTTGCTTTACAGAGCTTCTGTCGTGGCCATCACAGTGTAGTATTGTTCTTCAAATATAGTAATCTGCTGGAAGTGATGTTCACTATCGAAAACATCTATAGTGTCCAACGAAGCTTCCACCCTGATGTATTCGACATCGTAAGATTGCTTCACCATATTCTGGTCACTGCTAACTAACGTTGAGAGATCACACGTGTGCATAACGTGCCCTTCCGTCAACCTCAGCTGCAAGGCTACCACTAGGGCATCAGTAATTGCTAGAGATAAATAAAGCGCATACACTGGACGAGAGTTCATGTGACGCAAACCAACCTTGGCACAGTCCCACACTCTTAAAAACAAAGGGCGATAAGTGCGAAGCAAAAAAAAAAAAAAAAAAGGAACAGGTCTTTGAAGCCGTTCATTTGGTGAATGAACAGGTTATGTGACTTTTTTTTGAGGGTATCGCAGGATCTGTTCATTTGAATGGGTCACAAAAAACGTTACCACACCACCAAACAACAAATATAAAAAACAAACAGTAGACTCAAAAAAAAAAAGTCACTACTGAAAAATATTATAATGTTTTCTAGTGCCTAAATAGCCAGCCACGAGGATGCAAAACCACAAACATGAGGTGCGTAAATTGCTAAATCGTAAATCGAATGCCAGAGGACCAATATATGTTCTTGCCACAGAGACAAAAATGGACTGTAAACTCAGATTACTTCAGATGCGAAATTAAAACATTGATTGGAATTGAGGCTGCCCAATTGACACTACTAACCGAACCAACATGATGCTTCATGAACAACTAACTACCTCTCGGCAGCCGAGGGTTGCCAAATCTATGATCCAGCACTCTATGCAGTTCTGCCAAATATGACACAAGAGGTGACAGCACGGGAAATTCTAATGTCGAATGTGTTCAGCACGTGGGAGGAAGTCAGTAGACACATCAAATTTGTCCAGTATACACACAGACAGTCACAAACACACAAAAATAGAGTATACACATATTCACAGGTCCAAACAAAAGAACTTATTGAAATCAATTTAATATTATATACTCACTTGAAATCAAGCAAAATTTTATTTTTATTTATAATACTATTTTTACCTAGTGTTCCTTCGTCAGCCAAACCATACTCAATCCCTTGGTTAAAAATACTGACCATGCCGGATTTATTTGCAACAATTTTTGTCAATTACTAGTCAACTCCCAATGTATCATTATCACATTTATTGAAAAAACCGCATCCACCATCTATTTTTTATGGTCCCAGCCAAATTCTTATGTAAATAATGTTAAAATAAACGGCTTGTATTGTTTATTACATGGTGCATCGATCAAGTATATTTCAGGTCCCGTCACTTAATATTTCCCACAACTATAGTTTTCAAGTTGGTTGTTTATGCAAACGTCTAGTAACTGAATATGAAAAACATCATGCGTTCCATCATTTATCACTGCTCTGGGACGTGCTGACTATCTTCCCAACATGATGTAGTTTGTCTTGACACTGTAGCGTGCCTGCGACGTGAGAGACTGGCTTGCTACTCCCCTCTACACGGAAGTGGTAACCTATAGCAACCAGCATGGCAACCTAGCGTCCTCTCTGTCTCCTCCTGCTTTTTGTCTCTCTCAGCCCCACACATTCCTTCCTGCCCTTACATGCCTAGCCGCCGAGAGGGGAAGCTGATATTATGCAAAAGAAAAAGCAAGTCTCTCGTTCACGCCTGCTTGCCTTCACACACCGGCAGCGAACAAATAAAGTGCGCTTAGCGAACGCCAACATTTTATCAAGATAGTTGCTCAAAATAGTTGCACCTATCATCACATGGATTTCAAAGCAAATGGTTTTGCCTGAAAATGTTACACAAAACATTTTAACGAGGAATTATTATTTCCAAAGATCTTTTCTTTTGTGATTAAACGTTGTTTTTTCCCCGTAAGGCTGGTGTTTCATTTTATATGGCATAAAATCAACATGATTTTAAAAGGTAAATTTATTCAACTTGAGGGGCAGCATCTTCATGAATAAAATTATACGCCCAGAAGCATATAATTGACCTCCCCTTGTTGTCAAAAAATTGTTTGAACATCGAGCGACGTGTATTATAAGTGTAAAGTTCATTTTCAGTAACTTCTTATGGGGAAATCGAAGAATTTATATTTATTTCGATACACATGTTTTTTGAATAAACTGGTAAAATGTAGCGTGTGTACGAAAGCACCGAGCCGAGTGCAGTCTAACACATGACAGGGTCAATCATAGGTCGTGGTTTTAAATGATTAATTACTACAGTGAAGAAATCAATTATAATAGCCTTATTTATTCATTTCTGTCTCAAAATTAAAAGTATTCTTTGCACTGAAATATAATTAATTACTTTAAGAGACAGATATTTGCCACGGGCACAACGTGTCGGCCCCAGCAACTTGTAGCGACATGGAGGGGTAAACCCATGTTACTAGGAGAAATACCACGTAGGAGCATGCGCATCTTCCCCATTGCATTCCAATCTTCCATTTGACAATGATAGGAACATTTTTGTGTTTACTGGCATTCCTCATTTAATAAAACTTTCACGAAATCACGTTTTATACTGACAAGTGCCAGAATGCTGAACAGTGAGAATGCGTGCTCTACGGACTACTTCGTCCCATCTACAAGCCACGTGCGCTCAGGAGCATAATATATATGAGGCAAACCAGAATAAATGTATAGTGCTAAGAAGCCCACAAGCCTGGCATGTGATATTATGTGCGTAATTACAATTCCCATTGCCCATCCAGAATTATGCATGCAAAAGGCACCCCCGCGATTGGAATTATTATTATTGTTGGGAATTCTACTACTCGTGGCTAGCTCCAGAAGAAGTTCCCGCAATCACAAGAGATGGCAGCACCCCTGTGACCTTGTGACATCACAGCTGTCCCACCTCACAGACAGAGGTTTTAATTTGTCGTCGCCTCCACGCGGGACGATAAGAAACTTGCAGCGTGTCTGCACCCCTGATAAATGCGCCCCTGTAGTGGAAGGCTATGCTACCCCCCACCCGCACTGCGAAAAACTACTATACAGCCCCAGCTGCCAAAACCGGAGAAAGGTGCCGGGCTCGGCGACCGAAGAGGATGTGAGCCCAACCCCCAGTCTGCAAGGACTGACCTGTCCACAAGGGCACAATCTGCTCACCACTCCAGTCCGCCGAGGACTCTCCTGCACCCAGTCTGCAGAAGACTCTTCTTCAAGTCTGGCCAAGGACTACTCTACTTCCTACCACAAACCCTCCTTCCATAACCTGCACCTCAAACCCTCAACAAGTCTGTGAATCTATCTATATCTATATATCTATATCTATCTATCTGTATCTATATATCTATCCTCTCTCTATATATCTCTATCTCTCTCTCTATCTATCTCTCTCTATCTCTCTCTCTATCTATCTCTCTCTATCTATCTCTCTCTATCTCTATCTCTATCTCTATCTCTCTCTCAAGATCTGCATGTCACCAAGGACCTGCACGTGAGACATTTACCAGCTACAGGTATACCCCACTTTAACCTGGTAACTCTTACCCCAGTCATCTTCCACGGTAACGAGCAGTCGCGTTTCGTGTTGCTTACCTGATTAGCTTTCCCTTAATTATTAGCCGCTATCAAAGTTGCATTGCTATACATTTTCACTCTAACTGCTTTAAAGTTGCGTAGCTATATTTGCTCTTTCTCAGGCTCGCCTTCGCCTGACCCTGTTTGGTTAATATTATTCTCTCCAGTGTTTTGCCAATACAATTTAAATAGAATTGTTAATTTTTGTACTAAATATAATTATTTGTGTTTACTCCCCAGGGACCAATCCCTGCAATAAACGCCACGTTAAATCCTTGTGTATTGTTACTAGTAGTTAGCGGACCCTTGCTCCATATCTTGTGGTATTGTGTAAACTCTAGTAATCAGCTGTACAGCAAGAAAGGAGGTGCTCCTAGTAAACAACGATGTAGGGAACGTTGCACCCTTGCATGGCCTAATGTCAGCTCCACGTCTGAGGGCAAACCTCCAATCAAGTGTCACAACCAAACTCCACGGGCCATTTCTCCGTATCTTTCCTTGGATATTTCTATCCTGCTAGATCATGTACTTGGTAGCCAGTGGCCAGGGTATCCGATGGCGGAGTACGAGGAACAGGAGAAATTGTTAACTCAGGAGGACAAAACTATTTCCTGTGACAACCATGCTAGTCAGCCCCCAAAAACCACTAGTAATGTCCAACTAAAGTCCGGACAACGAATCAGAGTGAAACATCCTGCGTGCACAGTTCTCCCGAAATATTGTTATATTAAACTTGCGACAGAAAAAGTGATCCGGGTTCGACTACCAAACACAACCTGACACCCGCCTCCCCTCTGTAGATTTCATACCGACATGTCAACCTACTCGTCCGCTTAAAGTTTCATCTGCCAGACCGCACCCCCATCACCACGTCAGAATAAACTTCTCACCATATCACCCATTTGCAGTCACTGGCATCTCGTATAATGGCGACCCTAATAATAAGAAGGATCACGTTCCCTGGGCGGGAAGCTGCCTCTATCCGACTCACTCTGGGGTTTGACTCCCCTCTATTCCATAGCAAACCTACCCCCAAGTGGCCCAATACTACATCTAACCCCCTTATGACTCCTAGACCAAACTGAATAATTAGTATTCGCTGTGGTAGGCCAAGCTAGGCTTGGCAGGTCTGTCAACGTTACCGCACTACCATCTAGGTTATTCGCACCCCATAGCACACGCGTCAAGACAAAGGATTTATTGTGGAAGGAAACAACATCAACAAGGAATACGTAACTCCTGCTGCCACCAGCCGCTGTGAACACACTTTCCGATCAATAACTTCTCCATGCGCTCTTAGCTGTTAAGAGTGCGCGTGGGACATTCAAAATTCGACTTGCATTCTGTGTCATATTATTTTCACTTTCAGAGGGTCTGAAAGTTTTAGGTCAGCTTGCATTTGGTGTCGGATTACAATCAATTATATACTGTATTTTGAGATGTTATTTTCTTTATTTAAACGAATTTAAGTGAAATGTTACTAAATACATTATTTACAATAATACTTTTTCTAAAATTCCCATTTTTATTTTGTTTATTATCTATACTTTATTCACAGATAATGTACAGCTCTTACTAATTAATGTTAGAAGTTGTATTTTATTGCTGTACATGCCAGAAACTGAAATCCTGCATGTACGGACATTTTTTGGCAGTCCCGTGAATAAAGATAGATCGAGGGTAGATTGTATTTACTGTTACTGGCAATGGCGTGTAGTACTCATCCTCGGGACTAGTAGTCCGGGTGTGATCTCCAGTGCTGTTGCAGTGGCTTCCCATGGGCTGAGTTGAAGTCGTAGATGCATACAGGTATGTATATTAAAAGCCACACGTTATGCATCACAATATTTAGAAAGCAGAAGGCAAGTTAGCATGCTACTTCCACAAAAAAATTCTGCTTAATATGATAGTGTTCATCATTGTTTCGCACATAGGTCAGAATGATCCTTGGGTAGGTATAGTAATGTATGAACTTAACATTTTCTTAGTACTATACCTTTTATTAACTTTTTTTTTTGGATTTTACAAAAGTAACACATTTATAGAAAAACAACAATTAGAATAGTTCACTCCTGTTTTATGACAAAAAATTTTAGGAGCAAAATGTTTTTCAAAATAGAGTAGCAAGTTTATCACAAATCACAATTACTAGACTCACCTCATTAAATGCAATAAATAATTACTTTGAGTACAACAGACAGGGGAGTACATGTGTGTTCACACACACACAAACATGCACGTACACACACACACACACATATATATATATACACAGAAAAGATATGTAGTTCACACATTCTAAATGAATGCCTGCTCACTGGAGAGACTGTCTGCGAATGGCTTGACAATCTGTCGCGTGGCGAAGTAAAAGATGAGCCCAAACGTGATGGAGA
The DNA here is from genome assembly GCA_029891345.1 of Dryococelus australis. Taxonomy (NCBI): domain Eukaryota; kingdom Metazoa; phylum Arthropoda; class Insecta; order Phasmatodea; family Phasmatidae; genus Dryococelus; species Dryococelus australis. The sequence goes on along the minus strand of CM056993.1, from coordinate 199,249,883 downwards.
TAGGTAAAGCAGGGAGTGCTTTCTTGAAGATAGCCAGCAGCAGCAGTGTCAGACACAGACCCTGTAACAAACAACATGAGCAGCCACTCTACAAATCACAAAACAGCAGATGGTAGTCACTGCAATGTACTCACAATCAAGATGGCAACAAAGCAGGCCAATGTGGTGTTCCAGTCTCCATATGATGAAGCTTTCCCCACCAGTACACTGTAGAAGATGAAGTCACCTAGTCCAAGCTTCACGCCACCTGCAATATAATGGCATGGCAATACACCATCTCATTGGCTCATTGTCACCCATACTATTGCATTGCTCCCCCTGGCAGCATTACACTGGTTTGGTAGAAAACACATGATTAAAAAATGGTTGGCTATTTTGTCAGTGTCTAAACACAAAGGGCGATATTCAGAGCCAATTTAAACATGGTCTAAACTAAAATGAGCGAGTGAAGAGATTTGGCCGGTTCTTAACAGCGAGGTCTTGAGAGCCGATTAGGGTGATTGAGGTGAAGTATAGACCAGTACTGGAATGAAATAATGGGGGGGAGGGTTAAGGGGACGGGGGAAATTGCCCGCTGACCAGCGGCATCATTCAGCATCATTCCCCCAGCAAACAACTTTCGTATTATGATATCAAAGGTGATTATTGGCATCCATGTTTAGGTAAATATGACCTAATTTCAACAAGAGAAGAGGTGGTTTAACTTGTAACTAAGCTTGTAAAAAACAAACAAACATGATAGTGACAGATTTTAATTTGTGATATTAAAATAGCTAAGCAACTAATACTTCTAACTACATTACTAATCATGCCCGTGTTTTTAGTTAACAAAATACCAATTCAAATTTACACATTACTTTACATGCAAGCAGAAACCAGGAAAATATTGAACAATATTTATTTAAAAAGAGTATTATTTGAATAGCAATTCTATTA